>CM036618.1:115910937-116516885 GCA_020746105.1 Trogon surrucura | reverse complement strand
AGGTTTGTCCCTGTTATAACTTCGTGTTTAGTTAAACTATCCAGAGTTGTTTTTAAGAGAAGGAATTAGCCTTGTTATAGACACAAATCAATTCTATTATAAACTAGTTAATTATTGTCAAAAATACTGATATTGTACAGTCTTAGTATTTGAAGAATTGCAAAAGTCATAATGATCCGCCTGATGTTCCTCACCTGTTTATGGATTAATTGGACATTAGCAGACTTCCCTATGATGAATTTTTGGGTACAATGGGCAAGTCAGACTGGCAATGATGCCTTTTGCTTACATTTAACATCAGCAACTGATCCCTTTAAGACGCTTAATTGGAACACCTGTGTCCCCTTTTCAATTGGGTGACTGTAGAAAAGCAAGTAATAGCAGCCACTGTCTTGCCATGATTGTTAAGAATTTATCAGTGCCACTTCCTTGGGATCCCCAAGAGCTGGATTTACTAAACAGTCGAAAACCAAATGGGTATGGGTGTATTTACTTTGGTTCCTGGAATTTGTCACTATCTCCAAAACAAAATTGGCTGACTCCCCATAAAAATTTTAATCATTCTGAGTATTGTGGATCTCGCCCTTATGGTTGGGGACCTGGACATTTATATTTAAAAATCACCTCTCCTCTTTCGTTACCGCCCCACATTTACTTGATCTGTGGCGACCGTGCTTGGCAAGGAATTCCTAGCTTTGCTCACGGTGGTCCTTGTTACCTTGGTCATTTAGCCTTACTTGCTCCATCTAAAGAATTTTTTGCAACCTTGCATCATACCCGAACCAAAAGAAGTATTTCTCTATTGCCTTCTGACTGTAATGACGATGTGGATCTATGGGGTCCCACAGCCAGGGTTTTTGCTTCCTTAATTCCTGGCATTGGCACTTCTCATGCTTTAAAACAAATTCAAAAACTGGCATGTTGGACAGCAAAACAAGCTAATGTCACTACTCAAGTAATATCCCAATTAGCCCAAGATATGAGCAGTCTGCGTCAAGCAGTCCTTCGAAATCGTGCTGCCATTGATTTTATATTACTAGCTCAAGGTAAAGGGTGTGAGGAATTTCAAGGAATGTGCTGTTTTAACCTGTCGGATCATAGTGACTCGATTCACAAACAACTATATTGGCTTCAACAGCATACACAAAAAATTACTGTAGGCCATAATCCTTTTGATGACTGGCTTTTGTCTTTTGGAATTCCTGCCTGGCTTAAAGATGGAATTAAGATGGTTATAATTATTATTGTTGTTGTATTGATTGTAGTTTGTATGGGACCTTGCATCATCCAATGCTTCTCTGCTCAGATCAGAAGGCTAG
The DNA here is from genome assembly GCA_020746105.1 of Trogon surrucura. Classification (NCBI taxonomy): domain Eukaryota; kingdom Metazoa; phylum Chordata; class Aves; order Trogoniformes; family Trogonidae; genus Trogon; species Trogon surrucura. Next base: position 116,515,566 of record CM036618.1, on the reverse strand, counting down.
CTGATGCCGTGTTTGATAAAAGAGGGGGAGATGTTGCTGGCCTTGCTGGCGCCATAACATTGCAGCCTGCGCTTGGGAAAATACCTTAGATTCTTTGATCCTCGAGGTCAGCCTGCCCGTGATGTGCCTCCCTGAAGCAAACAAGTCACGGATCGTTAAGGTCAGTCTGCCTTTGTTCTGCCTCCTTGAAGCAAAACAAGGTTACAAATCTTTCTTGTTTGTCATTGAGAACAAAGACACTGGACATCTGGAGATGCAACGTCCTGACAGTTTAAGTGTAGGCATATTAGATGTAACCGCACCAATCAGTAACTGTTGTAGTAGATAGAATGTAGTAATAACCAATGAGATAATAGAAAGTGTAATGTACTGAGAGTTGAAAAGAGTATAAATGTTTGGTAGAAAAGAATAAAGTTGGATCTGTTTGTTCGCGCTCATATTGAGTCGTTGCCTGCAGTTCCTGTTTCTCCAGCATGAGGCTCCCCGCAGAGGATGCTCGGGCAGGCTGAATTTTATGATTTCAGTCGACGACAGCACCTCTCAAATAGCTCAGACCCTTAAGGTTAGTGATTCTATCCAGGGAAATCTGGGAGAGATGTAAAACACCACCAATTTTCCTTTCTTACGCCTTCTGTCTGGGTGAAAAAATAAATGCTATTTTCTTTTACAATCAGAGATCCTGAGGGAGCTAGACAGAATTTTGAGATTCAGTCGAGAATAGGGTGTGCTATAGCTCAGATCCTCACCTGCGTTGTTCTGTGGCAGTGCAATCCAGGAGAGATGCAGAGCAGCACTGCTTTTCCCTCTCACTGCGAGCAAAGGCTAAAGATTTCTTCTTTCCACCTTAGCCAACGAGGAGCTTAGTCCAGGAAAGATATATCTTGTGGAGTGAAGATGTTTGGGCAAACTTACATTTTCTGAGATCAGTCGAGGACATCACCTCTCAAATAGCTCAGACCCTTAAGGTTAGTGATTCTATCCAGGGAAATCCAGGAGAGATGCCGACAAGCACCAATTTTTCCTTTCTGATGCATTCTATCTAGGAGAAAATATAAACCTTGTTTTTCTATTACAATCAGATATTCAGACAGAGGCATAAAGAATTTTGAGATTCAATGGAGAATAGTGTGTGCTATAGCTCAGATTCTTACCTTCGTAGTTCTGTGGTAGTGCAATCTAGGAGAGATGCAGAGTAACACTGGTTTTCCTTCCTAACACAATCAGTCTGGGAGCAAAGGCTAAAGATTTCTTCTTTTCCAGCTAAGCTAACGAGGAGCTTAGGCCAGGAAAGATGCATATTGTGGAGTAAGGTTGTTCGGGCAGGCTGAATTTTATGATTTCAGTCGAGGACATCACCTCTCAAATAGCTCAGACCCTTAAGGTTAGTGATTCTATGCAGGGAAATCTGGGAGAGATGTAAAACACCACCAGTTTTCCTTTCTTACGCCTTCTGTCTGGAAGAAAAAATAAATGCTATTTTCTTTTACAATCAGAGATCCTGAGGGAGCTAGACAGAATTTTGAGATTCAATGGAGAATAGGGTGTGCTATAGCTCAGATCCTTACCTTTGTGGTTCTGTGGCAGTGCAATCCAGGAGAGATGCAGAGCAACACTGGTTTACCTTCCTAACACAATCAGTCTGGGAACAAAGCCTTAAGAGTTCTTCTTTTCCAGCTAAGCTAACGAGGAGTTTAGTCCAGGAAAGATACATTTTGTGGAGTGAGGGTGTTCGGGCAGGCTGAATTTTATGATTTCATTCCAGGACATCACCTCTCAAATAGCTCAGACCCTTAAGCTTAGTGATTCTGTCCAGGGAAATCTGGGAGAGATGTAAAACAACAACAGTTTTCCTTCCAGATGCCTTCTGTCTAGGAGAAAAAAATAAACGTTATTTTCTTTTACAATCAGAGATCTTGAGGGAGGTAGAAAGAATTTTGAGATTCAATGGAGAATAGTATGTGCTATAGCTCATATCCTTACCTTCGTGGTTCTGTGGCAGTGCAATCCAGGAGAGATGCAGAGCAGCACTGGTTTTCCCTCTCACTGGGATCAAAGGCTAAAGATTTCTTCTTTTCCAGCTCAGCTAACAAGGAGCTTAGCCCAGGAAAGATACATCTTCCAGAAGGATGATGTTTGGGCAGGCTTACATTTTATGATTTCAGTCCAGGATATCTCCTCTCAAATAGCTCAGACCCTTAAGCTTAGTGATCCTGTGGCAGGTCAATCCTCTAGAAATGCAAGCCAGCACCAATTTTCCTTCCTGTTACCTTCTGTCGTACAGAAAAAATAAACGTTTTTTCTTTTACAATCTCGGATCCAGACTGAGGCAAAAAGAAAATTGTGATGCCATCGAGAATATTGTGTGCTATACCTCAGATCCTTACATTATTTGTTCTGTGGCAGTGCAATCCAGGAGACATGCAGAGTAGCACTGGTTTTCCTTCCTAAGATCTTCTCCCTGGGCACAAAGGCTAAAGATTTGTTGGTTAAGATTAACTGTGGATACTTTACATTGTACAGCTAGCCGTGCTGTTAGCACTGCGTTGCAGAATTAAGACTTTCGTCTTTTTGCTCTTTTCTAAAGAAATGCGTAACTCTTGCTTTCTAATTATGAAAAGAGATCCTGACCAGCCAAGTACAGCTTATGTTGAGAGCTTGTCCATGAGAATGAATATATAACACACTTCTTGTACACAAGATATGCATAGGAGTGAACAGGGAGTATGATCAAAACAGACCTGGGAAAATCTGCTCTCCCTATGTGATAATAGAGTGATTGAAGGAATACATGAGCTATTAAAAAAAAAAAAAGACAAAAAAAAAAATAAAGGAAGATCAAGATGAACCCATGAAAGATATCCTGAACAAACTTGCTGAATTATCAACTAGACGGCAAGAAATAGAAAAAACCCTTAAACGAGTCTCATCGTCACTTTGGATACAACTAAAAACCATATCTAAGATCCTGTGAGAGATTCAACCATTATCCCATACAGTACTACCAGTTGAACCCTCAGCTCCACCTTTATCATCAGCTCTCTCATTCAAGCCCGACTTTCAGTGTCGAGCCATAAAGGATCTTTTGCAAAAGCAATGGAGCAATGTCATCAGAGACGCTATAATAGGGGGAGATTGGGAAGCAGCCAGTTCAATTGCGTGTCCTGTTATTATTAATAACGGACAAGGGACCTGGGAACTACATGATTCTGCATGATGTGTCTGTGCAGCATCCTGTCACTTCAACAGCGCAGCATCAACACGACCGTGCACTGGGCCTGCCTGTTGAATCCCTTTGTTTCGCCCAGTGACGTGATGGGACTGTGAAGTACCGATTACCAACGATGACATGGATTGGACTGGCAGAAGATGCTTACAGCTGGTGGCAGAGCAATTATGGGAAAATGTGACTGTTCTCAATGTTACCTGTTGTATTAATATGTATCCTCTTTGTGTGACTAACAATGAAGCTTATATTGGTTGTGTAAGACTGTCTAATCAATGCCATATAATAGCAGAGAGATCTTTCTTAACTAAAAGCAAGTTGGAGAAACTACCTGCCTTTTACTTTGTTAGAAGTGTGTAATTAAGGACCAAAATAGATAGGGAGACTCCCTTGTGATCTTCCTTCAGCCCTGGCCAAGCTGTGAGAAGAATTCAACGGAGCAAACAACACCAGATGTTCCCGCATTCAACGTTATGTAAGGTTGTTTATTTAATAGTATAAATGCTGGACCCTCTTGCAGCGACTTCAGAAACCTCACCTACGAGTGGACGCACTGCGTAGGATTTCCCAATTGTTGGGAGGGTTCTCCAGAAACCTCACTGCAACAGGGGCTCCCCAGCGACTGCGGGTCTGGATAATTTAGCGTGATTGGTGATGGGAACTGTAGGTACGCTCAAACAACTTGCACCTAAAGTGTCAGAAAACACAGACATCTCACTGGATCACTGCTTAGCCTTGTGTGCTCAACAAGCAGCACACCCACACTGAGATAACAGAGGCCTGGGATTAATGAGGAGGCATCTTTCGCATTCCTGCCCGGCAGAGCAGTGAATGTGAGTCCTGGGAACTCAGGCAGTGCAGCAAGTAAGAGATGACAACACGGTGGGATAAATACTACACATTTTTTAGCAAGGATATGATTTGATTAAACCTCAAAACATGGGTTTCTGTGTTAGAAATGTGTTTAATGGTGTTCGTTGTTGTGGGAAGTGTTTGTTCTGTTCTTTTCCATTATAGTTAACGATCTCACCTGAAGTGCTGCTCGAGAGGTCTGAAGAACTGAAAAATACATCTTATTACTTTGATGGGTGTGAGGACTTTGATGGGATGTGTTGTAAGGATCTTGAAGATCACTCAGAATCCATCCATAAGAAAATTCAAAAATTGCAAGAGCATTCAAAAAAGATCACTCAAGATTGAATTGGAGTGGTGTGACAGGATGGATTAAGAGTTTAGTTAAGGCTTTTTTGTTTATTGGAGATTTAATTGTTAGAGCCTTAGTTATGTTTAGTTGTTTGATAAGTGTAATGAAGAAAATGATAAGCAAGCTAGCGGACAAAGCGTGGGTTGTCCAAAAAGAAAAAGGGGGATATGTAGAGGAATTTCTTGTGGAGCAGCAGCGCGGTATCCCTTTAAAGGTTTTGGACAACCCAGTTTAGGCCTAAATAAAGGCTCTGTCCTTGGAGCTGCCTTCGGGCATGGAGAGGAGGAGGTTTATCTGTTTTGTGAAGAGCCTTGCTGGAGGGAGAGAGGGGGGAGCGAGAGCTGCCTGCATAGTTGAATGGCACTATCCAATAAAACGGCGGCACGTGTAATCCTGTAACTGACCAACTCTGTTAAGGGGCAGGCGCGTGCACGCTGCTTAACAGTATACATTGAGCTGCTCGGAGCAATAAAGGGAGAATGACTTGTAGCCATATTGGTGTGATGGTAGTTAACTTGGCCGGCTCTTCAAAGGGACCCTTCTTCAGTTCTGTGCTGAGGGCGTCACAGGTGGATGCAGAGCAGCACCAGTTGATCTTCCTGCCACCTTCACTCTTGGATCAAAATTCAATCTTTCGCTCTTCCGGGGGGCTCGACTCCAAAGTCACACAATTAGCCTTGAGTGGCTTCCGTTGAGGATATCTCGAGCGAGGTAGTTCAGAGCCCTAGGCTTCAGTGTTGTGTGGTGAGGGCATCATGGGTGGATGCAGAGCAGCACCAGTTTGTCTTGCTGACACATTCGCTCTTAAAGCAAAACTCAATCATTCGCTATTCCGGGGGGCTCTGCTCCAAAATCACGCAGCTCATCTAGAGTGGCTTCCGTCGAGGATATCTCGGATGAGCGAGCCTGGAGCCCTACGCTTCAGGGTTGTGTGATGAGGGCATCACAGGTGGATACAGATCAATGCCAATTTGTCTTGCTGCCCTCTTCATTCTTGGAGCAAAAGCCAATCGATCACTTTTTCGGGGGCTCGGCTCCAAAATCACGGATCTCGTCTGGAGTGGCTTCCGTCGAGGATATCTTGGCCGAGAGAGCCCGGAGACCTACGCTTCAACATTCTGTGGTGAGGGTGTCACTGGTGGATGCAGAGCAGCACCGGTTGGCCTTGGTGCCACCTTTGTTCTTGGTGCAAATTTCAATCGTTTGCTATTCCGGGAGGCTCGGCTCCACAATCAGGCAGCTCTTCTGAAGTGGCTTTCGTCGAGGATGTCTTGAGTGACGTAGACTGGAGTCCTACACTTGAATGTTGTGTGGTGAGGGCATCATGGGTGGATGCAGAGCAGTACCAGTTTGTCTTGCTGCCACATTTGCTCTCATAACGAATCTCAATCATTCACTCTTCCGGGGGGCTCGGCTCCAAAGTCACACACATTGTCTAGAGTGGTTTCCCTCGAGGATATCTTGGGCGAACTAGCCCAGAGCCCTAAGCTTCAAGGTTGTTTGATGAGGGCGTCACGGGTGGATGCAGATCAAATACAATTTGTCTTGCTGCCACATTTGTTCTTGGAGCAAATTTCAATCATTCGCTGTTCCGGGGGACTCAACTCCAAAATCAGAGAGCTCATCTAGAGTGGTTTCCACCGAGGATATATTGAGGGAAGTAGCCCAGAGCCCTAAGCTTCAAGGTTCTGTGCTGAGTGCTTCACAGGTGGATGCAGAGCAGCACCAGTGGGTCTTCCTGCCACCTTCACTCTTAGGGCAAAATTCAATCGTTCGCTCTTCCGGGGTGCTCGGCTCCAAAGTCACACAATTTGCGTTGAGTGGTTTTTCGTCAAGGATTTGTCAGGTCAGTTAGACTGGAGCCCTACGCTTCAATGTTTTGTGGTGATGGTGTCACGGGTGCATGCAGAGCAGCACCAGTTTGACTTGCTGCCACTTTCACTCTTGGAGAAAAACTCAATCATTTGCTTTTCCATTGCGCTCTTCTCTAATATCACGCAGCTTGTCTGGAGTGGTATCCATTGAGGATATCGTGAGTGAGGTAACACGGAGCCCTATTCTTCAAGGTTTTTGTGATGAGGGTGTCACCGGTGGATGCATAGCAGCAACAGTTGGTCTTCCTGCAACCTTCACTCTTGCAGCAAAATTCAATCTTTCACTCTTCTGGAGGGCTCAGCTCTAAAATAATTCACCTAGCCTTGGCTGGCTTCCACTAAGGATATCTATGGGGAACGAGCCTGGAGCACTATGGTTCAAGGACGTCACGGTTGGAAGCTGAGAAGCACCAGATTGCATTGCTGGCACCTTTGTCCTTGGAGAAAAACTCGATCATTCACTCTTCCCTGGGGCTCGGCTCCAAAATCAGGCAGCTCGTCTAGAGTAGCTTCCATTGAGGATATCTCGGGCTAAAGAGCCTCGAGTCCTGTTCTTCAAGGTTGTGTGGTGAGGGCGTCACAGGTGGATGCAGAGCAGCACCAATTGTTCTTGCTGCCACCTTCATTCTTGGACAAAAATTCAATTGTTTGCTCTTCCGAGGGACTTGCCTCCAAAATAATGCAGCTTGCCTTGAGTGGTTTCTGTCGAGGATATCCCAGATAGCCCGGAGCCCTAAGCTTCAAGGTTGTATGATGAGGGCGTCCCGGGTGGATGCAGAGCAGCACCGGTTTGACTTGCTGCCACTTTCGCTCTTGGAGAAAAACTCAATCATTTGCTTTTCCGGGGCGCTCAGCTCCAAAATCAGGCAGCTCCTCTGGAGTGGCTTCCGTTGAGGATATCTCGAGCTAATGAGCCCCGAGTCCTGTTCTTCAAGGTTGCGTAGTGAGGGCATCACATGTGGGTGCAGAACAGCACCAATTGTTCTTGCTGCCACCTTCATTCTTGGAGCAAAACTCAATTGTTCGCTCTTTCGGAGGGCTCGACTCCAAAATCAGGCAGCTCGTCTAGAGTGGCTTCTGTCGAGGATATCTCGGGCGAGCTAGTCCGGATCCCTATGTTTCAAAGTTGTGTGATGAGGACGTCACAGGTGGATTTCAGCCCACCGAAAGAGCGTGACACTGATGCGTGAAACCCACAGCACACAACATTGAAGCGTAGTGCTCCAGGCTAGCTCGCCTGAGATATGCTCGACGGAATACACTCTAGACGAGCTGCTTGATTTTGGGTCGAGACCTGCAGAAGAGTGAATGATTAAGTTTTTTCTCCAAGAGTGAAGGTGGTAGGAAGACCAAATGGTGCTGCTCTGCATCCACATGTGACGCTCTCAACCACATAACCTTTAGTCTTAACTCACAGGGAGAAGGCAGAATGAAGTAAAACTATTGTTGTTCTGCATATCTCCTGGATTGACATGTCACAGAGCCACTAACTCTAAGGATCTGAGCTATCTGACATGAGGCATTCTTGATTGACTCCCAAAATTCGAGACTCAGCCGAGCTGCTTCCTTCTGGAATCTAACTTCAAAAGTGTGAAAGTTTAGACTTTGCTGCCACCTTCAAGTGCCAGCAAAGAAAACTGGTGGTGGTCTGTATCAGTCCTGGATTGTCTGAGCTATCTGACCTGAGCTATCCTTGATTGAAGTCGCAACATTCTTGCTACCTGATTTTTGGAACCTAGCTTGAAAAGAGCAAATTGTTAGCATTTCCTGCCACCTTCTTTTGATAGCAAAGAAAAGTGGTGCTGGTCTGCATCTTTCCTGGATTGCCCTGCCACAGAATCACTAATCTTAAGGGTCTCAGTTATCTGACACGAGATATTCTTGATTGAAACAACAAAATTTTAGCTGCCTCCTTTAGGGACCTACTTTGAGAAAAGTAGGTCCTCACCACAGGACATTGAGTCATAGGGCTCCAGGCTACCTCACTCGAAATATACTCGACAGAAGCCACCCTAGACAAGCTGCCTGATTTTGGAGCCAAGACTGTGGAGAATATTGTGGAAACATGGTTAAAGGAGAAAGGCCATGAAGAAAGGCATCAGGGGGATAAGATTAGATTAATGGACGTGTAGTACGTGCGGGACGTGGACGTGTAATACGTGCAGTACGTGGACAGGACACCGTGCTTGCCCTTGCGCTAAAAAATGTACAATAGCAGGTTGTTAAAGAAGGAACTAAGAACTGGGTAAAGAAACAGGAAAAAGCTACAAAAACTGCAGATACTGATATGACGCTAATAACATGATAGCCAATAAGGAGCCTAGCTTTTGCAATATGTATGTACCTAATTATGAGTACTATAAATGTATGAATTGCTGAACAATAAATTTGAGACTTGTTGATCACTATAGAGTGTGCTCGTCTCCCACTGAAATCTCCCACAAATGGTGACCCCGACGTGATACAACGAAAAGAAGAGGGGATTCAGCGAAGGAGTTCAGGTCCTATGCAGCGAGGACGGCGATAAGAGTAGCCCGACGAAAAGGCGCTCTGAGCCCTGAGTGACCGCATCGGCGAGCTCAGCTGATACGTGCTGCTGAGACCTTGGAAAGCTGCAACAGCGCTGACGTTTAAGGTATGGAGAGGCAAGCAGCATATGATTTATTTACGACCTTTTTAGAAAAAAGGCAGATTAAGGGGTTAAATTTGCAGAAGGATTTACCAGGACTGTTAGCATTTGGGTATGCAAAAGGATGTTTTACAAATCCCCATACAGTCCACGAATTATCAGAGTGGAGGAAATTTGGGGATATATTGTGGGATTTGACTCTGCAGGATGATAAGACGGCGATTAAATTAGGAAAGATGTGGCAGGTAGTGCAGAATGAGTTACTACAGTATCAAGCAGAAAAAACAGCGGCTCAAGAAGCAACTACCGCACAACAAAAGAACAGGTCCTATGATAGAGAACTGACAGGGGGAATACCGTTACCACCTCGAATTTCCAAGATGACTTTACTACCCCTACGGCCAGTAAATACTGAAACCAGGACAGAGCCTAGTTGTTGTCCAAAACCCTCGGCCCCCCAACCTCCTCCTGGGTGGCTGCCTCCGCCACTGCCTTCTCTGCTTGTGCAAGAGCCATCACCAGACAATTCCCAGAGCACCAGTGAGCCGACCCCTGGGGCAAAAGCTGACCTAGTGGGGGCCCTGGCGAGGGAACATCGGGAGGCATGGGCTGCTCTAGTGAGACATAGCATGAACAGGGGAGATGATTGGGCCACTCAGACAGCGACACAGCTGGCTTGTCCGGTTACGTTTCAGCAGGCTGATGGGGGACGATATTTAGCTGAAATTCACCCACTGGATTGGAAGTTGCTAGCGCAGCTGCGAGCTACTGTAAGTCAGTTTGGGGTAACGAGTGAGCCTGTAAAACAAATGTTAGATTACTTATGGAGCACACAGGTATTGCTACCATCAGATTGTAAAGGGATAGCAAAGCTGATATATACACAGCATCAACAATTGATTTTTAACGCGCATTGGCAGGGGCTTGTTAATGAAGCTGTGGCAGTGCAGAGGCAGGCGGGTGATCCGTTGCATGGAGTAACCATAGAAGAGGCTCAGGCATTGCTGGGACCAGATAAGTGTAGGGAGGCTATGAGATTAGTGCGACTCGCTATGGATCAGGTCAAGGAGCCAGGAGGGATACCATTCTATATGGCGGTGAAACAAGTCTGACGCTGTTAACTCTGGACCTAAAAGATAGACCAAGAAAGAAAGTACTACTGACGTATCTGGGACAACAAAAGACTGTTATGGGACTGTTAGATACAGGAGCGGATTCCAGAATTGTTGCACCGTCATCCTGGCCTCAGGAATGGCCATTACAAGCATCCACTACTACTGTCACTGGGGTAGGAGGGCTGACACTGGCAAGTCGCTCGCCAGTTCTTCAAGTGACAATAGAACACAAAACAGTGACAGCAGCTTTTTGTGTTACACAACTACCCCCCACAGTGGACTGTTTGATTGGTCGGGACATTTTATCTCAATTGGGTATGGTATTAACAAATGAGCACCCTTTGGCATGACAGCCGCTGCCTGGACTTTCCCAATTCCCATTACCTGGAAAACAGATTCCCCGGTGTGGGTTACGCAGTGGCCTTTAAAACGGGAAAGTCTTCACCATGCTCATGAGCTAATTAATGAGCAATTACAGCAAGGACATCTGAAGTTGTCTACTAGTCCATGGAACACCCCTATATTTATAATCAAAAAGAAATCTGGAAAATATCGACTGTTACATGATCTTCGTGCGGTTAATGAGCAGATGGAACCTATGGGTACCTTACAACCTGGACTCCCTAATCCTGCCATGCTACCAGAAAAATGGCCTCTATTGATCATTGATCTTAAGGATTGTTTTTTTACAATTGCATTACACCCGAATGATACACGGCGTTTTGCCTTTACGTTACTCGCTATAAACCGTGAGGGCCCGGATAAGCGATTTGAATGGACAGTACTACCACAAGGGATGCGCAACAGCCCCACCTTGTGCCAGCTTTTTGTGGATGCTGCTTTACAGCCACTCAGGCGGCGATGGCCCACAACTGTCATTTACCATTATATGGATGACATTCTATTTGCTCAACAAGAAGCATTTTCTGAAGCACAGATACTACAGATTCAATCTACTCTAAAGGAGCATAATCTTGTTATCACTCCAGAAAAAATTCAACGCACTGTTCCGTGGAGATACTTAGGACTGGTATTAAAAAATCAATTAATAACACCACAAAAATTGACCTTGCAGTTGGACATTAACACCCTTACGGATGCGCAGAAGCTATTGGGAGACTTGCAGTGGTTAAAACCAATTGTGGGTATCCCCAACGAACTCCTTAGTCAGCTTCGACCACTCCTTAAAGGCACAGATCTGACTCAGAGGGTTCTGCTTACCACAACACAACGCCAGATATTGCGACAAATCGCCGACTGTGTTGTCAATGGCCAAATCTGGCGCCGTGATCCTGAAGTGCCCATAGATCTGACTATCTGGTATGGACCTGCTCATTTGTTAGGGGCACTGACACAAAACTTAAAAGAAATGGGGGAGTTACGGGTATTAGGATGGCTAACCCCGCCACTACAACAAAGGACAACCCTGTTGCAAAAAATCGAAGCACTGGCTGCATTAATTAAGAGAGGAAGAGAACGGGTAATGCAGGCCTCGGGCCAGGAACCAGAGACGATATACGTCCCAATGAAGAAGGACGCATTGCAATGGCATTTGAACAATAGTACAGACCTACAAGAGGCGTTATTGTGAGGAAGCAGTACTGTATCACCTGTAGCATCTCTAACGCCACCGTTACAATGGATTGGGCAACAAAATTGGATCACAGAGCCGAAGCGTAAAGCCAGCCCCATCCCGGACGGTCTGACAGTATATACCGATGCTGGAAGAAAATCAAGAACGGCCGCTATTACATGGCAAAAAGGGGGACAATGGCAGCACAAGATTTTACCAGCGGAAGAGGGCGATACATTACAAACATTGGAGTTATTTGCAGTGGTTTGGGCAATAATAAGCTTTCGAGAGCCCTTAAACATAGTTACTGATTCCCTCTATGTAGCTGGGGTAGTAACAAGGATAGAGGAGGCAGATATAAAAGAAGTAGGGAACAAGCGGTTATTTGAACTTTTTGTCCAATTACAAAAAGCAATAAAAATAAGGGATCAGCCTTATGCTATTATTCACATTAGAAGTCATAAGTGGGATGTTGGTTTAGGAGAAGGCAATGCAAGAGCAGATAAACTGGTGTCGGTAACACAACAGACACCTTTATCGAAAGTTAGGTTAGCTAAAGAGGCTCATTCAGTTTTTCACCAAAATGCAACGGGGCTACGACGGGAATTTGACATTTCGTTGGCTGAAGCTACTGCAATAGTAAGAACGTGCCCTGTATGTAGCCATCACAATGGAGGATTGGGTATAGGTATAGGAGTTAATCCTCGTGGCATCACAGTAAATGAGACTTGGCAAATGGATGTTACTCATGTTAATAATTTTGGGCGCTTAAAGTATGTCCATGTAACAATCGATACATATAGTGAGTTTATATGGGCAACAGCTCAGGCGGGAGAAAAGGCTGTCCATGTAATTAGACATCTATCTAGCTGCTTTGCAATAATGGGGAGCCCGGTGCAGATAAAAACAGACAACGGACCTGCTTACATTAGTCAAAAAGTGAAGAGGTTTCTAGATTTTTGGGGGATAAAACATGTCACAGGAATACCATATTCCCCCACAGGACAAGCGATTGTGGAAAGGGCACATGGGACATTAAGGAGGTTCCTAGACAAATATCCGGAAGTAAAAGATCCCCAGGAAAAGCTGTTACGAGCTTTATTTGTAATCAACCACCTTTGCATATTCGGGGAGGCAAAACTGCCCTCAGTTGTTATTCATTTTGGGCGGAAACAGCAACCTACAGACAAAAAGGACATTTGGGTTATGTATCGTGATTTGAAGACAGGGCAATGGCAAGGTCCAGTTAAAGTCCTAGTATGGGGTAGAGGTTATCTTTGTGTTTCTACTTCAACAGGTTCGGTATGGGTACCAGCGCGATGGACAAAACCCTATATAGGCAATGGACCTAGACCTGACGGCATTCACAGAAATAACCAAGTGGAGAATCCTACAGGCAACGAGGCCAATCTTGAATCAGCTACTCGGGAAGGTTACCCCGAGGATTGATCGGTATATCACACGATGCTCAACAGCGGACAGAGTGCTCTCAATAATATCAATATTATCTAACATAACATTTGAAAACCTGTCTCGACAGGCATGCAAAGGTTGTAATGACGAACATTGCGCTGCTTGGGTAAAGATTTATTGTGGAGGGTGTAGGCGCGTTGTGTGGGTATATCAGAGACAGTGATATGTGCTAAGGTGTCAGCATTGCTACTATCGTTGGAATCGATTTAACAATTGGACTATAGCATTACAGGAGCTAACGGGGCTCCCAGGAATGCAAGGGTTAACACTGCTGGAAAGCAAAGAACAGAGGGTCATTACGTTACTCCGCTGGCAAACCAGACAAGCTGTTCATCGTGTGCCGAGTGAGGTGCAGATGCAAATAATAACAACGCAGTGTCAGAGAACAATTAGAGTACCCAGACAGTGGATGGTTAGCCAAGATGAGTGGGACCATTTATGCGTCAGGTTTGCTGCTATGGGTAATAGTAGGGGGAGTCGCCGTCGTTTTCGGAGACGCAACAGGTGAACATGTTCTAACTTTAGACTCTAGGGAAAATATATGGGTTACTTGGGCACAATCCACTAATCAAACTGATTTTTGCCTTTCTCTCACGCAAGCTAATAACCCATTTCGGACTTGCTTGTTGGATACCCTTATTTTAGATGGAAGGATTGGACAAATCATACTAAAGTTAACGAAACAACGGTTTGGGACGACTCATTATTTCGGAGGCAAATTAATTCATAACACCTGTGTTATGAATGTGACCAGTGTAAGAAATGCTTTCGAATTGTTTCAGGTACTCAGTAATTTGACCTTTAATACCACAGTACCATTGCAAGAACTAGATTTGATGGGATCATTTTCACCTTATGGTGAATTGGTCAATTTTACCGAAACAAGAAACTGTAGTACAGAACACTTTTTGAGCGCAGAAAATGGTACAGGAGCAATTCTTTTTAACATTCGGCATGCGTTTGGTAATTCGGCATTTTGGACCCTTAAACAATCAGTTAGCTCATCACGTTTAGGTCAGTGGAAGAATACTTCCCTCACTCATGGTACACTAGAAGTAACAACATTGGGAAATTATCGATTTCCTCCAGGGTACTTTTTAATTTGTGGAGATCGAGTTTGGCCAGGTATTCCCGAGAACCCATGGGGAGGGCCTTGCTATGTAGGGAAGCTTACCATGTTTACTCCTACTTATAGAGATTTACAGCTTAATGCATATAACCGCACTCGCAAAACACGAGACATAAAAGGCATTGGTCCAGACTGTGACTCTCGGGTACAGATATCTTCCTTAGGAGCTGCAGTTTCTATGGCCTTTTTTGCGCCAGGCCTAATTGGTGCTGAAAATTGGCGAAATATTAAACGTTTAGCCTGCTTCGCAGTTCAAGAATTTAACATTACTTCTAACATTTTGACCAATTTGATGCATGATGTGGATAGCATTAGACATGCCGTACTGCAAAATCGCGCTGCTATTGATTTTTTGTTGCTAGCCCAAGGCCATGGTTGTACTGAGTTTGAAGGTATGCGTTGTTTAAATTTATCTAATCACAGCGATAGTATACATGCTCAAATTCAGAACTTAGGCGAGAAGTTCAAGGAGATTACCGTTTCATCTAGCTGGCTTGATAACTGGCTGTCATCATGGGGAATTAGTGGTTGGCTTTTTGATCTTATCAAACATGGAATAATTATTGTGTTGGTGATTCTGCTTATATTAATGCTTTTGCCGTGTTTGTTGCAATGCATTCAATTCTTTATAACTAGGACAATGAATAGATTTACTGCTTCACTTATGGTTGTTAAAGAAAACGGGGGAAATGTGGAGAATATTGTGGAAACATGGTTAAAGGAGAAAGGCCATGAAGAAAGGCATCAGGGGGATAAGATTAGATTAATGGACGTGTAGTACGTGCGGGACGTGGACG
This sequence comes from Trogon surrucura, assembly GCA_020746105.1. Classification (NCBI taxonomy): domain Eukaryota; kingdom Metazoa; phylum Chordata; class Aves; order Trogoniformes; family Trogonidae; genus Trogon; species Trogon surrucura. Next base: position 116,500,549 of record CM036618.1, on the reverse strand, counting down.
TGTAATATGTGCGGTACGTGGACAGGACACCATGCTTGCCCTTGTGCTAAAAAATGTACAATAGCAGGTTGTTAAAGAAGGAACTAAGAACTGGGTAAAGAAACAGGAAAAAGCTACAAAAACTGCAGATACTGATATGACGCTAATAACATGATAGCCAATAAGGAGCCTAGCTTTTGCAATATGTATGTACCTAATTATGAGTACTATAAATGTATGAATTGCTGAACAATAAATTTGAGACTTGTTGATCACTATAGAGTGTGCTCGTCTCCCACTGAAATCTCCCACACAAGACCACCGGAAGAGTGATCGATTGGCTTTTGCTCCAAGAGTGAAGGTCGCAGCAAGACAAATTTTGTTTGATCTGCATTCACCCATGACGCCCTCACCACACAACATGGAAGTGTAGGGCTCCGGTCTTGCTCGCTCAAGATATCCTCAACGTAAGCCACTACAGAAAAGTTGCGTGATTTTGGGGCTGTGCCCCCTGGAAAAGCAAATGATTAATTTTACTTGGAGAGTGAAGGTGGCAGCAATACAAACTGATGTTGCCACCATCCATCCGTGATGCACTCACCACAGAACCTTGCAGTGTAAGGCTCCAGGCTCGCTTGACCGAGATATCCTCAACGGAAGTCACTCTAGAGGAGCTGCGTGATTTTGGAGTTGAGCCCCCCAGAAGAGTGAACGATTGAAATTTGCTCCAAGAGCAAAGGGGGCAGCAAGACAAAGTGCTGCTGTTCTGCATCCACCTGTGACGCCTTTGCCACAGAACCTTGAACCATAGGGCTCGGGGCTCATGTGTCCGAGATATCCTCGATGGAAGGTGCTCAAGCTGAGCTCCATGATTTTGGAGCCCAGCCTCCGGAAAAATGAACGATTGAGTTTTGCTCCAAGAGCGAAGGGGGCAACAACACAAACTCATGCTGCTCTGCACCCAGCCGTAACGCCTTTGCCACAGAACCTTAAACCATAGGGCTGTGGTCCCACATGCCTGAGATATCCTTGACGGAACCCACGAAACCCAAGCTGAGTCATTTTGGAGCCGAGCCCCCCAGAAGAGCGAACACTTGAGTTTTGCTCCAAGAGTGAAGGGGGCAGCAAGACAAACTGGTGCTGCTCTGCATTCACCCATGATGCCCTTGCCACAGAACCTTGAACCGTATAGCTCAGGGCTCAGGTGCCTGAGGTATCCTCGACGGAACCCATGAAACCCAATCTGAGTCATTTTGGAGCCGAGACCCCGGAAGAGTGAATGATTGAGTTTTACTTCAAGAGTGAAGGGGGCAGCAAGACAAACTGGTGCTGCTCTGCATCCACCCATGACGCCCTTACCACAGAACTTTGAATCATACAGCTGTGGGCTCGCTCGCCCTAGATATCCTCGACGGAAGCCACTCAAGGTGAGTTACATGATTTTTGGATCCAAGCCTCCCAGGAGAGTGATCAAACACAGATCAAAACAGATAAAACACAAATTGTCTTGCTGTCACATTCTCTCTCAGAATAAAATTCAATCATTCGCTCTTCCGGGGGCAGTTGTCTACAAAATCACGCAGCTCATCTAGTGTGGCTTCCATCGAGGATATCTCGAGCAAGATAGCCCAGAGACATGGACAGAGTCTTTATTTTGGCCTAAGATGGGTTGTCCAAATCCTTCAAAGGGATACCGCACCTTTGCTCCACAAGAAATTCCTCTACACAGAGCAGCACCAGTTTGTCTTGCCGCCACATTCACTTCTGGACAAAAACTCAAACATTCGCTCATCTGGGAGGCTCAACTCCAAAATCACGCCGCTCCTCTGGAGTGGCTTCCGTCGAGGTTATCTTGGGCGAGCGAGCTCAGAGCCCTAAGCTTCAAGGTTCTGTGGTGAGGGCGTCACGGTTGGATGCAGAGCAGCACGAGTTGTTCTTCTTGCCACCTTCACTCTTGGACAAAAACTAGATCATTCACTCTTCCGGGGGCTTGGCTCCAAAATCATGCAATTTGTCTAGAGTGGCTTCCATCGAGGATGTCTTGGGCTAGCGAGCCCGGAGCCTCATGCTTCAAGGTTCTGTGGTGAGGGCGTCATGCGTGGGTGCAGAAAACCACCCATTTGTCTTGCTGCCACCTTCACTCTTGGAGTAAAACTCAATCATTCGCTCTTTCCTGGTCCTCGGCTCCAAAGTCAGGCAGCTCGCCTTGACTAGATTCCTCTAAGGATAACTACGGGGAGAGAGCCTGGAGCCCTACGGTTCTAAGTTCTGTGGTGAGGGTGTCACAGGTGGATGCAGAGCAGCACCAGTTTTTCTTACTGTCACCCTCACTTGCCAAGCAAAACTTGTGCCTTGCTACCACCTTCTTTCTTACATCAAAACTCAATGTTTTACTCCTCCGGGGGGCTCGGCTCCAAAATAACGCAACTCGCCTTGAGTGGATTCCATCGACAATATCTCGGATGAGGTAGCCCGGAGCCCTGTAGTTTAAGGTTCTGTGGTGAGGGCGTCACAGGTGGATTGTCATGGTTCGAGCCGAGTTACTGACGCGAAGGATACAAAGGAACCACATGGTCGCTCCCTCGCTCGCTCCCCCCGCACCGAGAGTGAGGGGAAGAACCCGAAAGGAGCCGCAGGCAGAGCCTCATGGGGTTGAGATAAAAAGAGTTTGTTTTAATGGTGAACATAAATGATAACAATAACAGTGAAATAACAGTAACGTTTAACCAGATATAACGCGTGTAACATGTAACGCGGATCTCACCACCCGGAACCCAGCGACGCGCCTGGACCGAGAACCGGAAAGAGAGAGACCCCCACTCTGACCAGCCCCCTCTGTATACCCCGAGCATGACGTCATGATGATATCAAATATCCCTTTGACTAGTGACTAGTTTGGTTGAGCTATTCCCGATTAGCTCCTTTACTGAGAATTAACCCTATCCTAGCTGAACCCAGTACATTATCCACCCCTTATTCTATGCCATCTATACCATCATGCTCAGATCTTACACTTCACAACTACCATTAGCTTTCTTGTTATATATACATGCACATATACACAGATATCATTCTCTTAATCTGTACACTCCTTCCAGTATATCCCTTGAGTTCATGGCTTCGAGGTTCCATTCATTGTAACAGTTCTTTAGGGTAGGAGAGAATGGTGCTTGATTGTGGTATACTTGGTCCAAAACTCACGCTGTATTTCGCACGGTCTGTGGCCACGATCTGAAGCTTGAAAAAACGTCATCTTAGGGAAGTCACTGGGCGCCACCTCAGGTTCCCTTATCGCTGTCCTTCCTTCGTTTTCATCGTAGTCTATCCTTTGTTGGTGTGGGTCGTTCTTACTGTAATATTAATCGACATGACACATAACAACAGCAGCAGTGATGTCATACATTGGCAGGGTAATGTATCAGTTAACATCACATGATTTAGTCCATTGGCTATTATCTCCCAAAATTAAATCCCCTTGGGGTACACACCGAACATCCCCATCTTTCTGCATCACCCACCAAGTACACCCAGGTCCCCGAGCAAAAGCAACCCCGCGGATGGGTTTGCCTTTGCCTGAGGCAGGGCTAGCCCATACTGTCTTCCCCAACATGTTCCTCATACGCACAAGAGGGACTTTATCTCCATCCACAGTATGTGAGAGTTTTGACTGGGCAGGCCCGGCTCGACTGGAAGATCCTCTATTATTTACTAACCATGTGGCTTTTGCTAAATTTGTGTCCCAGTGTTTCAAAGTTCCATCACTCATTGCTCTCAATGTACTCTTTAGCAGTCCATTGTGCCGTGCAACTTTTCCAGAGGTTGGTGCATTATATGGTACACCCACTCAGTGCTGTGCTCTGTGGCTCAGGTGTCAATGAGGCTGTTCCGGAAATGAGTCCCATTATCCGACACAATCCGCTCCGGAGTGCCGTGTTGCCACAGTACCTGTTTTTCAAGGCCCAAGATGGTGTTCCGAGCAGTGGCATGGGGCACAGCGTACGTCTCCAGCCATCCGGTGGTCGTCTCCGCCATTGTAAGCACATGGTGTTTGCCTTGACGGGTTAGTGGGAGCGTAATATAGTCAACCTGCCACGCCTCCCCATATCTGTATTTCATCCATCACCCTCCGTACCACAAAGGCGTTACCCGCTTGGCCTGCTTGATTGTAGCACACGTTTCACATTTATGGATAACCTGTGCAATAGCACCCATGGTCAGGTCCACCCCTCGATCATGAGCCCACCTGTATGTTGCATCCCTTCCCTGATGGCCTGAGGAGTCATGGGCCCACCAAGCTATGAACAATTCACCCTTGTGCTGCCAGTCCAAGTCCACCTGAGACACCTGGATCTTAGCAGCCTGTTCTATCTGCTGGTTGTTTAGGTGCTCTCCTGTGGCTCGACTCTTGAGTATATGGCATCTACATGACGTACTTTCACAACCAGGTTCTCCACCTGGGCAGTAATATCCCGCCACAGTTCGACAGCCCACATAGGGCAGCCCCTGCGTTGCCAGTTATTCTGCTTCCATTGCTGTAACCACCTCCACAGAGCATTTGCCACCATCCACGAGTCAGTGTAGAGACAGAGTACTGGCCACTTTTCCCGCTCAGCAATATCTAAAGCCAGTTGAATGGCTTTTACCTCTGCAAATTGACTCGATTCACCCTCCCCTTCAGTGGCTTCAGCAACTTGCCAGGTAGGGCTTCATGCAGCAGCCTTCCATCTTCGACGCTTTCCCACAATGCGACAGGACCCATCAGTGAACAGAGCGTACTGCTTCTCATCCTCCAGTAATTCGTTATATCGTGGGGCCTCTTCCACATGTTTCACTTCCTCCTGCCGTGACACTTCAAAGTCCTTGCTTTCTGGCCAGTTTGTAATTGCCTCCAGAATTCCTGGTTGATTAGGGTTACCCATTCGGGCCCACTGTGTGAGCAGTGCCATCCATTTACTCCACATGGCATCAGTCGCATGATGTGTAGATGAGGCTCTCCCTCTGAACATCCAGCCCTAATCTGGAAATCGGGGTACTAAAAGAAGCAGTGACTCAGTACCAATTACTTCTGAGGCAACTCGGACTCCTTCATACGCTTCTCAGTGAGAGTGTAGCGGGACTCAGATACTCTGTATGCCTGACTCCAAAACCCTAAGCGTTGGCCTCGGGTCTCCCCTGGTGCCCTCTGCCAGATACTCCAGCCAGGGCCGTTCTGCCCAGCTGAAGTACAAAGCACATTTTGAACATCTTGTCCAGTCCAGACTGGCCCAAGAGATACTGCATGAACAATCTCTTGTTTAATCTGCTCAAAGGCTCGTTGCTGTTCAGTGCCCCATTTAAAATCGTTCTTCTTCTGGGTCACCTGGAAAAGAGGGCTTACAATCTGGCTGTAACTTGGGATGTGCATCCTCCAAAACCCACTGCACCTAAGAATGCCTGTGCCTCCTTTTTACTAGTTGGTGGAGACATCGCTGCTATCTTATTAATCGCATCCATGGGAATCTGGTGGGGTCCATCTTGCCACTTTACTCCCAAAAACTGGATCTCCTTTGCAGGCCCTTTTACCTTACTACATCTTATGGCAAAACCGGCTTTCAGAAGGACTTGAATTATCTTCCTCCCTTTCTCAAAAACTTCTTCCGCTGTATTGCCCCATACAATAATATCATCAATGTACTGCAGGTGTTCTGGAGCTTCCCCCTGTTCCAGTGCAGCATGGATTAGTCCGTGGCAAACGGTGGGGCTATGTTTCCACCCCTGGGGCAGTCGATGCCAAGTGTACTGGATGCCCCTCCAAGTAAAGGCAAACTGTGGCCTACACTCTGCTGCCAGAGGGATCAAGAAAAACGCATTAGCGATATCAATGGTGGCATACCATTTGGCAGCCTTCGATTCTAGCTGATATTGAAGCTCGAGGATGCCTGGCGCGGCAGCACTCAATGGCAGCGTAACTTCATTCAAGCCACGATAATCCACTGTTAGTCTCCATTTCCCGTTAGATTTCTGCACTGGCCATATGGGGCTGTTAAAGGGTGAGCGAGTTTAGCTAATAACCCCTTGGTTCTCCAGCTGACGGATCAGCTTACGGATGGGAACCAGGGAGTCTCGGTTGGTGCGGTATTGCCGCCGATGCACCATCGAGTTAGCAGTTGGTACCTGTTGTTCTTCAACTCTCAATAAACCCACCACAGAAGGGTCCTCTGAGAGACCAGGCAAGGTGGACAACTGTTTAATTTCCTCTGCCTCCAAAGCAGCTATGCCAAAGGCCCACCGGTACCCTTATGGATCTTTGAAGTATCCGCTCCTGAGGAAGTCTCTACTAAGAATGCACCGAGCATCTGGGCCAGTCACAACAGGGTGTTTATGCCACTTATTTCCAGTCAGACTTACTTCAGCTTCCAATACAGTCAGTTGCTGGGGCCCCCCTGTCACCCCAGAAATACAGATGGGTTCTACCCCTCTATATCCTGATGGTATCAAGGTACATTGTGCGCCTGTGTCTACTAAAGCCTTGTATTCCCGTGGAGCTGACATGCCAGGCCATCGGATCCACACAGTCCAGTAGACCCGATTGTCCCTCTCCTCCACCTGGCTGGAGGCAGGGCACCTCTATTCTCGATCAGAGTCACCCACTTCTTGTGAGTATGACTTAGAGGTTCCTTCAAGAGCATCAGAGCCAAAATCTGTTTTCCTGTTTCGTTTGGAGGGCTTTCCACTGGAAACCAGGGCAATACTTTTCTTATGATGATCCTTCTTCTTTGCTGCTTCCTTTCGCAACTCACGTACGCGTTCATCTAGGACTGAAGTCGGTTCTCCATCCCACTTCCTCATGTTCCCTCCATGGTCACGTAGGTAAAACCACAGAGTATTCCAGCGTGTTTGTTTTCCATGTTCTCTCTCTTGATCGGAGGAGTGCCTAGTCCTAACAGCTGAGACACGTGCCCGTGTGGGTGTAGAGCAGGACATATCCACCTTGAGCTGCTGGAACTCCCGGGACAGTTCTTCCACAGCAGAAACACAAGCCTGTAGGGATGAAGACACACTTCCTTCATAATGCTGGAGCTGGTGAGCCAGTTCATCCACAGTTTGTCCCTCACCTTCTCTCCAGGATATCAGTGCCAACGAATTTGCGTATGTTTGCAGTGCACTTCGTAGGAACTTCCACCACATACCTTGTGTGCATCGGACTTCATCTGGACCAGTGGGTGACTGCTCGTTATCTGGATGATTGTAAATCATCTCCAGCACAGCCAGTTCCCTCAGATACTGGATACCTCTTTCCATCGAGGTCCATTTACCTGGGTGGCATGCAATATCTTCCTTGAGGAGGTAACTTCCCCTCATACCTGGCAGAAGGCGCTTCCAGAGGCTAAGGGTTTGTGTCTGCCTCCCAAGCACTTTGTCAATGCCCCCTTCCCTAGAGAGGGATCCCAGCTGTTTGGCTTCTTTACCCTCCAGTTCCAGGCTACCGGCTTCACTGTCCCAGCATCGGAGCAGCCAGGTAATAATGTGCTCACCTGGATGGCGGCCAAAGTCCTTTCGCATGTCTTGCAGCTCACTGAGAGATAGAGACCGGGCAATTATCTCTGGCTCTACCTCCTCTTCTTGTTCTCGTTATGCCCTGTGGCAGGGAGGGTGTCTCCACAGACGGGAACCCCCTCACGCACCATGATGACAACACGAGACGAAGAACCATGCGGTCTCCAACTCGCTCCTCCCACCGCCCCTGTTTCTATAGGAATGCGAAGGGAGAAAAATTCAACTAAAAAGCCTCGGGGGTTGAGATGAAGGGTAGGGAGGGGGGTAATCGACCATTTGAGACCACAGGTAAAGAACCAGAGGGACCTGGGGAATAAAACATTGATGAAATTCAGCATCACCATTTACGAGGTGAGATAGTGAGAGGAACACATCAATAATTATGACCAGATCTCAAATACACTTCGCCCCTGTTTTGGTTTGGCCTGGCCAGATTTCAGCGGCGGGGGGGGAGCTGCAGGGTGGCTTCTGTAAGAAGCTGCTAGAAGCTCCCCAGGTTTGATAGAGCCAATGCCAGCCGGCTACAAAGAGGGACCCGCCGCTGGCCAAGGCTGAGCCTATCAGTAAGGTGATAGCAGAGGAACGCCTCTGTGAAAAACATATATAAGAACGGGAAAAAGAACTGCGCCATAACAGCTGGCACAGAGATGGAGGAGTGAGAATCTGTGCAGACACCAAGGTCAGTGAAGAAGGAGGAGGGGGGAGGATGAGCTCCAGGCGCCGGAGCAGAAGGAGTCCCCCGGGTCCGTGGTGAAGACCATGGTGAAGCGGGTTGTCCCCCTGCAGCCCATGGGCGAGGTGCAGAAGTCCACCGTGAGGATCACTGCATAGATGTCCACCGAGGACTCCACGCCATGTGGGTGGATGCCTGAAAGGGGACTGTAGCCCGTGGGAAGCTGCATCGGAGCAAGTTGCTGCTGGAACCTGTAGCCCGTGGAAGAGGGAATGCCCACGCTGGAGCAGGTTGGCCGGTGGGACTTTTGGGACGTTGTGGGTGGCTCACGCTGGAGCAGTTTCCCCTGAAGGACTGCACCTCAGACTCACGAGGGGTGGGCTGCCCCTCGTGAGGTGTCTCCCGTTGGGCAGTTTGTGATGAATTGCCCTTCGTGGGACGACTCACGTGGAGAAGAGAGCGTGAAGCTTGTCTCCCGTGAGAGGGACCCCACAGTGGCCCTGAGGAAGAGTGAAGAGTCCTCCCCCGGAATGAAGAAGCGGTGGAACCAACGTCGGATGAACTGACCGCAGCCCCCATTCCCAGTCCCCCTGCGCCGCTCGGGGGGAGGAGGTGGAGAAACCGGGATTGATGTTAAGCCCGGGAAGAAGGGAGGGATGGGGGGAAGGTGTTCTGTTTAAGATTTGTTTGCTCTTTCTTACTTCTCACTACTCCTCTCTGATTAGTTCTTTTAATAAATGTACCTAATTTCCCCAAACCTGAGTCTGTTTTGCCCGGGACGGTAAATGAGGGTGATCTCCCTGTCCTTATCTCAAACCCTGAACCCTTGGAAATATTTTCTCCCCCTGTTCAGCAGTGAAGGGGGGAGTGAGTGAGCGGCTGTGTGGGTACCTGGCGGCCGGCCAGGGTCAACCCACAACAGCCCCCCTCCACTCCTCCCATCTTCCCAGCTATCTTCCCCTGTCATCACCCAAGGAGGGCAGGCGGTGGGGGGTGAGGTTGCTCTGGCCATTAATATTGTCCAGGGCAGCTCCTCCTTGAGCAAGAGGGCTCCTCGCAGGCTCTCTCTCCTGCCGTGGGGCGCCCACCTCACAGGGGGCAATCCTCTTCCTCCTCGGGAGTCCCTTGGGGCCGCGGCTCGCTTTAGGCGCATCCCCTGCTGATGCTTGGTCTCTCTCCCCTCTGGCACAGGGCTCTGCACATTCCAATGCATCCTGGACGTTGTCACCACTGTCAGTCCCCCCAGTAGGCAGGCAATCCCCCTCCTGCCGTCCCAATCCTCACAGGCTGCAAGGAAAGGTCCTGCTCTGGCAGCCTTCTCCTCTCCTTCTGCTTTGGGACTCCTTTCTCCCTCTTTCTTCCTTTGTTCTCCTCTCACCTCCCCCTCCTCAAACAGAAAAACTCCCCAGCATTAGGGACAGGGCAGCTCAAACCAAGCCAAATCAAGCGAGAGAGGGACACTGGGGTCGCCTCTTCACTGCCTCGATGGCCAAGGCACTGCTGGGCCAGAGATGGGTCCAGCTCCCACCTGGGGGTGGGTGAGGCTCTCGAGGCTTTATGTGAGTGTAGCCCTGCTTTTACAAAAATCCCACCAGATCCAAACCCATGACACTATCCTAAGCTATTCCATGATCAGTCATCTGCTAATCACAAAGCACTGCCACCGAGTTCTCTTCTGGACCCTCTGTACCCCCTTTCCTTCCTCATCGCTGCTGGAAAGCAGCCCTGTGGAGAAAGACCTCGGAGTCTCAGTGGACAGTGAGTTGTCCATGGGACAGCAATGTGCCCTTGGGGCCAAGAGAGCCAATGGGATCCTGGAGGGCATTAAGAAAAGTGTGTCCAGCAGGTTTAGGGAGGTCCCTCCTCCCCCTCTGCTCTATCCTGGTGAGACCACACCTGGAATACTGTGTCCAGTTTTGGGCTCCCCAGTTCAAGAGAGACAGGGACCTATTGGAGAGAGTCCAACAGAGAGCCACGAGGGTGATCAAGGGACTTGAACATCTCTCCTGTGAAGAGAGACTGAGAGAACTGGGGGTGTTCAGCATTGAAAGGAGACGACTGAGCGGGGACCTTATTACCGTATAGAAGTATCTGAGGGGTGGGTGTCAAGAGGAAGGAGATAAGCTCTTCTCAGTGGTGCCCAGCAACAGAAAAAGAAATAACGGGTTTAAGTTAGAACATAGGAAGTTCCACCTCAACATGAGGAGAAACTTCCTCCACGTGAGGGTGCTGGAGCCCTGGCACAGGCTGTCCAGAGAGGGTGTGGAGCCTCCTTCTCTGGAGACTTTCAAGCCCTGCCTGGACACGTTCCTGTGTGGCTGCCCTGGGTGACCTTGCTCTGACAGGGTACGGGCTGAGTGATCTTTCGAGGTCCCTTCCAACTGCCGACACTCTGTGACTCTATGGTTCTATGCTTCTGTCGTTCTATAAGCCCTGGCACAGTGTCCTGCCATGCTTGGGCCCTCCCGGGGCTGAGGCTGGGGCAGGCGCAGCTCTCTACCTTCTCCCCCGGGGGTCTAGAATCAGCATTTTACTGCTAAAAGCTGTCGTTTTGCAGAGCACGCCTGCAGCACCTTGCCGGGCGGGGCCGCGCTGTGCGCAAGCGTAGAGTCTCCCCGCGGGCAGGACAAGACTACATCTTCCAGCGGGCCGTGGGACCACTTCCGGTTTGCCGCACTTCGGGTGTTTCCGCAGTGCCGCGGCAGGGCCGGGTCTGTGGGGCCGGGGTTCCCGGGGGTTTGGGGGCATGGGGTGGGGCTGGGAGTGGCCTGGGGGAGTGGAGGGGCTCTGGGGATGCCCACGGGGGTTGGGGAGGGGCTGGATGTGAGGAGGGGCTGGATGTGAGGAGCGGCTGAGGGAGCTGGGGCTGTTCAGCTGGAGAAGAGGAGGCTGAGGGGGCTCCTACAGCTCCCTGAAAGGGGCTGCAGAGAGGAGGGGCTCAGCCTTTTCTCCCCAGTAGCAAGTGACAGGACAGTTCTGGCTGGACATTGGCAAGAAGTTCTTCCCCAGAAGGGTCCCGGGACGTTGGAACAGGGTTCCCAGGGCCAGGGTGGAATCCCCAGCCCTGGAGGGATTTAGACAAGGTGTGGCTGTGGTGCTCAGAGGGTCGGGTCAGTGGTGACCTGGCAGTGCTGGGTTAATGGTTGGACTCAATGATCTTAAAGGGCTTTTCCAACTCAAAAGAGTCTGTGGTTCTGTGGCCGGGAGGAGCCAGGGGCATCCCTCAGAGTCTGGCACCGGTAACGGGCCTTGACCTGGCCCTGCCCGGGCTTTCCTGCAGCCTCTGGGGTGAGAGGCCGGCAAAGCTTCAGGGACACTGGTGGTGATGTGTCCAGAGCAGGGCAGCTGGAGGCACCAGGGCAGCAGTCAGCGGCAAGTCTGTCCTGTAACACTGCTTAAAAATGCCCGGCTTTGTTGGAATGGGCACTCAAATCAACTGTTTTCTGACTTGGGGGAGATCCCGGTGGGAAACATGTTCTCTCAGCAGATGTCACCTAGCGGAAAAACTGCCTGTAGTCTTTTTGTCTCGTGTGACAGAATGAGATGTGCTGAAGGGTTTTAGTACTGTGCCTTTGACTCTCCTGCTTCCCCAGGCTGGCATTCGGGGAGAAAGAAGGATGCCGTTGAAGCCATTTGCCTATCCGTTGCCTGAAACAAGATTCCTTCATGCAGGCAGGCTGGTGTACAAATTCAGAATCTGGTATGGCAACTTCAACAGGTAAGCATGTGAAAGCTGGAAAGTTAACCAGCACTTTCATGACAGAGCAGTGGGTTAATGTGAGAGCCGAAATTCAGGCCATGAAAATTCCCTGGCCATGAAAGTAGCCGCTCAAAAGCTTCTGCTCTGGTTGTATGCGCTGAGCACTGGCCTGAGAGAGCAATTGGAGCTGTAAGAAACGCTTCTGTTTCATTGCAACTTGGGGATTTTGAGCTCCAGTGGGAGAAGAAACTGGATTTAGTGACAGCACTTTGAAATTGTGTAAGCGGTTAACTAGAGCCTTTGTAGTGGTTTAGCCCCTGCTGCCAGCCCCACGCAGCCACTCACTCACTGCCCCGCGGTGGGGTAGAGAAGAGCATCAGAAGGGTAAAAGTAAGAAAATTTGTCAGTTGAGATAAAGGCAGTTTAGTAAGTAAAGCAAAAGCCACGCGCGCAGGCAAACCCGAATAAGCTTCTCCCTGTGTCCCGCCAGCGGGCAGGGGTTTAACCTCCGGGAAAGCAGGGCTGCACCCAGCGTAACAAGTGACTTTGGGAAGACAAATGCTCTAACGCCAAGTGCGCTCCCTCCCCTCTTCTTGCCCTGCTTTTGTTGCTGAGCATGATGTCCTGTAGTCTGAAATAGCCCCTGGGTCAGTCCTCAGCACACATCCTTATTTCTCAGGCTCCCCGCTGTTAGCAGTGTGCCTTTTGCTTGCCTTGTACCCTGGCACTCGAGCCTAGGTGTGGGAAGAGTCTCCTGAAGCTCTCACTGGCTGCTGGCAGGAGGCGTTTGTTGTACTCTTGGGGTTTTTGTCTCTCAAGGTTCCCTTTCCACCTCTGTTTCAGGTGGGGATGTGTCCTGGTTTGAGCTAAAAACTCCAATTCTGTTTAGTGATTTTTCCTTTCCAGTTTACTCCCTTCTGAAAGGCTGCACTTTCAGAAGTTAGCAGCATGTTTTTGCAGACAGTGAGTGCTACTGGCAGTGGTAACACCTGATGTTTATAGTTACTGCCTGGGACTGGGATGCAGAAAGGCTCTGGCTGATACTTACTCCTACAATGACCATGCCACTGCTGGCTCTTGTGTGCCACGCTGGGGGTGCCGGGAAGTAAGAGGGGTCACAAGGAAGTAGAAAGTTGCACCTCCAGGGGGTAATAGACAGGACTGGTGACCCTCGAGAGTATTCCGTTCCATTCCATATATGTCATATTTAGTATAAATTGAGTGATCATGCGAGTTTCGGCCCTTTTCTGCAATGGCCGGTGTCCAGGGAGGACTCCGTCTGATCTCCTGCTTTTGATCTGGATCCTGAGTTCCCAAATCCAGCTCCCTGTATCCAGCTTCTGCCACCGCTGAGCCTGGGGCTTCCCCAGTGCCGCCTGCTCTGCAGCATCAGTGGTTATCGGGAGAGGGAGTCAGGTTCAATATCGAGCTTACATATAGTTGTATACAGTTCTTTATTTTTATCATTTCACTATTATTTCCATTATTATTTCATTAAAGCTGTTCCAGTTTTTCTTGTTTAGCCTGTAAGTCTCTCTGACTCATTCCCTTTTCCTTCCTGTTTTTTGAGGGGGAAGAGGGGTTTAGAGAGTGTCTGTCCGCGTTTATTGGGCAGCCCAGCCCTAACCCCTGACAGGATGTGAGAAACCCAGCCTGTTGTTTTGAAGCAAGTGCCTGCCTCTCCTTGCCAGCAGAGGGACTGAGCAGGACTTCTGGGACACCTGCTCCTCTCTGTGTCTAGAAGGTGCTGTAGTGGCAAGCCTGAGAAACGGGAGTGAAGGGAGAGTAATTTAGCCCGTGGTACTGCTGACGCGCAGGGAAGAGAAAGGAAAACAGCCTTTGGGTGTGCACGGGACAACTAAGAAGAGTGTTGTGAGAGGCAGCTCTGTGGAAAGGCTCAAATAGGAAGTTGTAGTGCATAGGCAACGAAGTGGCTAAAGCACAAGGGTGTTGAGTGGTCTGGGCAGCTGGGGAAGGTGTAACACAAGTAAAGAGGATGATCTTTTAGAGATGTAAAAGACAGACTTGCCCTGAGGGTGTTGCCCTGGAGGAATTGCTTGTGCCGGCTGCTCAGGCGCACAGAGATGCTGCGCAAGCGTGGCTCCTGCTGTGGCGTGTGGTGTGATCCCTTCCATTAGCTTGTTCCATATCGAGCAAGGAGAGAGCCTTTCTGAAGAGGAGTAACAGTTATCATCTCTGACCAAGTTCTGGCCAGAGCCCCTGGATGTGAAGGATACGCCAGGGGCTGCCTCCCAGAGCACGTACCGGCGAACACTTGCGAGCCGTAATCCCTCACACTCCACGTTGGTCTTTACAAGTGACCTTGGTTCGTTTACTTTTCAATGGGTCAGGATTTTCTTTAGGGCTTTCTCTTTCCATGTGCATTTGCTTGTTGGCCAACACCTAGCAGGAAACAGCTTCTGAGAAGCTGCCTCACAAGAGCTGTGCATAGTACCTGGGCACACAGCTTGGCGCAGCAGCACGTGGCTCCCGGGATCATGGGGCCTGACTCCGGCGCTGCGCAGGCCCGTTCCTTTGCAGGTTTGCACCGCAGAGGGGTTTGAGAGATGCGTCCTGCCCGTTCCTTCTTTTTAGTCTGTGGAGTAGAGTGGCATTGTGATGGGCTGGGAGACAGCACAGATGGTGCTGGTTTGGGGGCCAGATGGTGCTGGTTTGGGGGCCATCTATCAAAACAAGAATCCTAAAGGTTACTGAGGATGGACTGAGAAGGTCTGATGTCTCATCCGGCGTGTCCCCAGATACACGAGATACAAATGAGCAGAAAATTCACACGAAGTAGTCCCTGTGGAATGAAGGATGTACTTTAAGAATGACAGATGAGGAATTCCTTTGCCTGCTAAGTGTTTTCTGCGTGCAGTGAGAATGGTGTTCTGTTGCCATTTGAGATCTTGCCACGACTGTCGCTCTGTTGCTTTTTGCCTGGAGTGGGACTCACTCTCTCCGTTTGTTTCACAGTGCTCCGGATGTTTGCCGCGCTGACAGCACTGCCAAGGAGTTAGAGGTAGGAGATGAAGCAGCTCCTCGGGACCTCAGCTGAGTGTTAGGCTGAGCAAATATTTGTTCCTTGTGGGACTGAGGACATTTTGCCAAGTGCAGCATTTCAAGGGCGAGTAATGGGGAACTTCACTGATAGGATCCTACATGGCACATGCTTCCCTCCTGGCTGTGGAGCCAGGGAACGAGTGCCGGTACTTTGTGGCCAAGCTTGGTCACAGCTGATGAGTTCTGATGAGGAAATGAGACAAATATATTGCCCGCTGAAAAATGTTTCTGCTACTTGAGGGCCGATTTAGCTCAGTGGGTTGAGTGTGGTGCTTGAGCAGGTAGTGGGTTCGATTCCCATTCGGTTCTCACGTGTTGCCTGACCTAGTCGAGAGGTGGCGTCCCTGCCCACAACAGGGCATGATCTCTAAGGTCCCCTCCAGCCCAGGCCATCTGATGATGATGATGATGCTTAGTGTTAAAAAATCTTCCAAGTACAATAATAACGTTATAGATGTTGTTGAAGGAAATGTGCTGATTTTATTGGATGTGGAAAATTATTGTTATTGTTATTATTTTTTTTTCCACTTTTGAAAATATTGAAAGGTACAACTAGAAAGAGTTTCCTGTTTGTAAATCAGGAGTTTGTTGGGGTTGAACTACTGTTCCTTTGTAACTCAATTGAGTCAATATTCAGAAAAAGAGAAGTGTGTTTGTTTTTGATACCGGCCAATACGACATGTGTTTTGCAGAAAAAAAAGGGGTCTTCTTAAATGTAAAGGTTCTCACATCTGAAAATGCACCTTCCCTCTCCGTAGTAATGCTTTTCTGTTAATTCAAGATTAAAATACTAATTCACCTCAGTTTCGATGAGTCTGCTAGTGCAGCATGCTCTGAGGTGATGGAAGGGAGCTGCTCTTCCGTGCTTCATGCAAACGGTAAAGTAATGCTAATTTTTCCCCAGGCTGTCCTTGACACTGGAATTGTGACTCTGTTGTTAATATTCTTCCTTCCTTTCTTTTTTTTGGCCTTTCCAGGAAGCGATTCAAGTAATCCTTGGAAATCTAGATGACGTACACCCATTTTCTACAGACCATTTCACTGTCTTTCCCTGTATCCTTTCTCTCCTACTTGTAAAAGAAAAGGTTCAATGACTTGTGTCCGTTGGGCACTGTGTCGGTTGACGTTCCTGTCTTGTAGCGCAGGTCTTTAGCCTGCAGTGCGACTCCTGTGAACTTTACAGGTTTAGGTTAGCTGAAGATTCTCCTCAGGTGTTACCTTCACCAGGGAGAGAGCTGATGTGGAAGTTTTTGGATGGACACCCCTGTGTTCCACATCAGGTTTAGCTGAAGAAAATGAACATGTAGATACATGTAAAGGAAGCCAACCTAGTGCAGTTGCAAGTGAAGTGAGTGTGTTGCTTCATGTCAATAAAATGTAAAATGCTCCTTACAGGCTCAGCAACACTGGCCCACTAATAGAGAAGACCACAGTCGTTTTCTTGTAAGGTGCATGAAGTTTAAATCTCGTCCTTGAGCCTCTGGAGATGGATTGTACCTGCAAAGCCATCTTCAGTCTGTACAGGAATAAGTTTGAGCTTGAATTTTTGAGGGAGCACAATAAGTGTTACCATGAAATGTTACCTGGAGGGACGTGGGGTATAAAAGTAGTTTCTTGGGTGGGAGCAACTGTGAGCATGCGCTTCCTCCCGCATGTAGATGGCTCCTTCCCCAGAGAGAAGCAAGAAGCATCTCACAGAGTTGAGTTTTACAAAGAGAAGGAGTTGAGCTGAGATAGCTGGAAGAGTAGACAGGCTTTTGAACACACAGAGCCTGCAGGATTTTCATCTGGTTATCCTGGCCCTCTCTTCAATTTAGCCTTTGAAGTCTGCAAATAAAAGTGAAGCCTGTGTCCTCTACCCAGTACTCACCTTGTTTTTCTCATCCCCCATGCTCCTGTGAGACCAGTCACCAGAGTTTTTCCTTCTTCCCTAAAATTCACAGGGACATTTAGCTGCTGTCAGTCCAGCCCACTGTCTAAAGACAGCTCTGGAAAAGCTTTGTGCCCCTGCACGGCGTGGGCCCGTAGGAGCTAATACAGAAATCCTGGCATGCACAGGTTTTGTTGCGTGTAGCTTCCTGGAGATTTTGCTTTTGATTTGTAAGGGCTGAGGCATTTGAGATTGGATTATTCTGGCCAGCAAGCTTTGCCACAAGCTCCTCTGCCTTCTAGATTATTTTCATCAGGGCGCATCAAGGGCCCAGCTAGCCTTATTCCCTTTCTTCTTGCTTGCGCAGCTGGGTAGAACTTGTCTGTTTCTGCTGCGGACTCTGCAGCTCGCTAATTTGGCCTGACGATAATGAAATTAAAGAAATGGTAACTGCTAACTAGTGTTTCTATTGTTACTGCGGTGTAAAGGGTTAAGAAGTTACTCTCCTGTTGAGAGGAGAAGTTAGCTGAAGGACAGGCCTTTTCAATCCCAAGGCTGTCAATTTGTGGATCAGATCAGGCAGGGCCCTGGCATCACCTCCTGTGATTCTGAGTGCCCAGGAGCCATAAACGCCCACGTGTTTTCGCACCCAGGGCGTTCCCTTCCAGTCTCAGAAGACTCCTCATAGCAGGCGACTCCTCATAGCAGGCAACTCCTAAAGGCAGCTCTGGAGCCCGCAACACAAGAAGGACATGGACCTGTTGGAGGAGATCCAGCGGGGGCCGCAAAAATGATGAAAGGGCTGGAGCACCTCTCCTAGGAAGACAGGCTGAGAGAGTTGGGGCTGTTCAGCCTGAAGAAGAGAGGCTCCAGGGAGACCTCACAGCAGCCTGCCAGTGCCTGAAGGGGCTTCAGGGAGGCTGAAGAGGGGCTGCTTACAAGGGCATGTGGTGACAGGACATGGGGCAGTGGTTTTAAACTAGGGCAGGGCAGATTTAGATTAGACGTTAGGAAGAAGTCCTTCACCACAAGGGTGGTGAGACACTGGCACAGGTTGCCCAGAGAGGTGCTGGGGACCCCGTCTCTGGAGGCATTCCAGGCCAGGATGTTAGTTTCTGCTAGCAGATGGACTGAAAGTACTCATTTTCCCTGTTTCTTTGTGAGGTCAGAGGCGCGTGAGGACGCTGCTGTTTAGTGTCGGTTGTTCTTGCTTGCGTGGGATCCTGGGTGTGGGAGCTGCACCCACACGAAGGGTGCGCCTCTGGCGGTTGTCATGTCAGTTCTCTTTTTTTCCTCCCCTTTTGAACTGTGAAGTAGATGTCATGATGCTACTCCGATGAACCCTAGCCCTCTGCAATTTTTAAACTAATCTGTTTCTAAAAATACTTATTAGTATTTAGTTGGGAAGACTGATGAGCTTTTATTCATGGGTTTGGAAGAGCCTGGCATGTGGTTTCTTTTGTGGGAATGTCAGAACTGAAGCCAAGTACAGTTAAGGAGACAAGTGACTGCTGAGAGAGTATCGCCTGGAGGAGGGTTTCTTGTGATGTGTTACCAGTACTTTTCTGCAAAGTTCATGCCGACAGGTTGTAATTGCTCCCTCATGTACAAGTGCAGCGTGGTGTGACTTTTGAAGCTTTACAGGAAGACCTTGTCAGGACTCGTGCTCCTTTTAAATGTTCATACTGTGTTCTTGAGTCTTATCCTCGTTCTCAGATTTGAGTAAATGGGAGAGAGTATCAAGGATGAGATTCCACCACGAGGATATGCGTCTTGTGCCTTATCCCTACGTTTGCACTATGTATCTAGAACTGAACTCATTCCAGCAAAATGTATCTTGTGGTAAGTCCCTGCGGTTGTGTTGGGATCATTTCTGGAAACATCTGTGATGCGTGTCATGCTTTTCCCTTTCCCTTTATTTGTCGTATCTTTAAATTAGAGGGAGCAAAACCGAGTGCAGCATGGCCGTGCTGTGGATCTGAAACAGAGCAGAGCAGAGCAGTGGGTTCTCTTGTGTCCTGTATGGCTTTTCTAAAATCTCCCGCATTTCTTTTTTTTTCCAAGCACTGCTGGTGTTTTTCTGAAGCGATACCCAGTGGCTCCCATAGCACTCATTCTTTGATGTCCGTCGCTAGGCTGGAGCCAGCACACGCGTATGGAATGCGTGTTTTTCTTCCGTCTGCTCGACTGCATTGGTTGACATTGAACTTCACACTCTGGACTCTTTTTTCCTAAAGAAATAATGCTTTTTTCTTTCCTTCCCTTAAGTAACAATGACAATAATGTCTTTTGTATAATTAGCAAACGCCCCCTTGCTAGTGTCTCATTCTCCAGATTTTCTGTGAATTCCCTGAACAGCCTCAGGCTCCAGCTGAAACCTCTGTGGGACTCTACGTTTAAGCTCCTCTGTTGCGAAAACGGAGTTTATTCTGACCATTCCCTGTCTGATCACTGGTGCTGTTTTTTCCTACGACTGCTTAGTAGATACTCTGGTCTCCTTTATAAAGTGGACAATTAGTCATTTCTTAGTTTCACAATCCATTTGCTTGTGTGAAGCATCCCGTATCAAATGTGCCACGTTTGCACGTAAAAACTTCTAAACATGGTGAATTCACTCCCTGCCCCGTATACCTGGCTCCAATATTTAATTGCCCTCCCCAAGTAGTTGCACAGTTTATCTATTCCGAAATTATGCGCAGCATAACGTGCTGTTCCTTTCAGACACCGCCGTTTCAAGTTCCCATTGGCAGGGACTTTTCTTCAGGAAAGCGCGAGTGGATCCCGTGCATCAGAGGTTAGCTGGCCGGTATTCTCCATAGGCCATGTATGCTCCAGACATCTTCCATCTGGTGCCCAAAACAGGGTGATGCTAACAGCTCTTCAGGCCCTTCTTCTCTTCTCAAGACTCCTTCAGCTGCTTCAAGAAGAGCAGTTGACATGTGCTATTCATAGCCAGGAATTCTAGTTCTGAAGGAGCTGTACTTGCAGTTTTTTCAATTTCAACATATCCTATGCAAGTCCAGTGCTGTTTCTTGGTGGTTTGTCGTGTTCTCAGCAAGAGAGGTTAGGGAAAGTCCAGTCTAAATACTCACCAAATTTTATAATACCTCTGTTACAGGTAAAGAAGTAAAGCAGGAAAGCAATGAGCTTGTAAGTTGTGCGTGTGTTTGCATTTTGTTTTCTTTCATTTAATTTATGTTCTAAGTAGTCTGGAGAAGCAGAATATATTTGTAAAGCTACAGTTCTCCTGTTTCTAGGTGTCGGTCAGGCAATGTAGTGTGGCACTGACTTCTCACCCAGAACCATCTAAGTTGAGAGAAATCTTCGTGTCAGGTCCAGCAGGCTTTCTGTGAAGTCCTGCCTCAGGACTGGCGAGCCCTGCTGACTTCAGGGAGATGTGTTTTCCACAAGTCTGAGCTGAGCCGTCCAGTGGTTTCCCCACTGTGAGACTCTGGGTGAGGTCGATATTGCTGAAAAATTAAGTCGCTTCGTAGGTTCTGTACGTGTCATAAGCAACAAAGTTCAGCTTCTGCGGGAAGTTGTTATTTAATGAGAGCTCAGGCTGGGTTCGTTTTCCATACAGGAAAGTGTCTGAAGATCAAGCGAAGATGTCCCTGGAAGAAGGTTTCCTATCTCTGCTAGCACTATTCCTGGAAAGTCGTATTTTTGGTGTAAAACTGTTGAGCGTGATTCTCTGGGTGGCATCTCAGTGCTCACCTTCTGTTTGACTAAGGAAGCTAATCTTTTCTTCCGGAATCATTGTTTTTTGTTTTCTTGGTATAAATGTGAACAGTTTTGCAAAACTCTGAGTTTTGTTCTTAAGTGGAGAAGTCAAAATGAAATTTTACTGATACCAAGTTTGCAATGTTTTAAAGGTCAAGAGAAGAAACGAAGCATCAGAAAGTGCTGCAGTGGAAGAACCGATGAAGAGGAGAAGAGTGGAAGTCAAAGCAGAGACCTCATGCCTGCAGTTGGGTGTGGACAGGTCAGTTGACTACAGAACAGTCTTCCAGGGCACACAGCGCTCTTTTGAATGTCTCTTGTACCTTCCTCATATTTTATTCCTGCACGGTCCTTTGCCCCATTTTTCTTCTTCTCTTCCGTAGCAGCATTGCCCATATTTGGAGAACGTTTCCACGTGTGTTCTGGGTCCCATGCCATTAACTGACGGCTGTGTTCCATGATCTGTGGAATCACAGCGGGGTGAGAACTCAGCAACTAGGCGAAGCAGTTCGCTGGCTGGCATGTCTGAGCCCAGGTTCACAAGGGAAGAACCAGGAACAGTTTTCTCGCTACCTCCCGGTCTGTTGCCCCAAGTCAGCTGATGAATGTTGCCTCCCAGCTTCAGACTGAGGGCAAGACACGTTTGTAGACAAGAAGTTCTTGCTTGTGTTTGGATTTGATTTAGTGTTTTGCAGTTCATGCCTTTTGCCTCTTGCCCTGCCAGAAGGCGCTGCTGAGGAGAGCCTGGCTCCCTCTTCCTCATTCCCTCCCATCAGGTATACATTGATAAGTTCCCCCTGAGCCTTCTCTGTCCTGAGCAGTCCCACCTCTCAAAGCCTCTCCGCATACAAAAAGTGCTCCAGTCCCTTCATCATCTCTGTGGCTCTTTGCTGGGCTCACCCCGGTGAGTCCCCATCTTGTCCTGGGGAGCCCAGTCTGGACAGAGTGGCCTCAGCAGTCCTGAGCAGAGGGAAAGGCTCACCTCCCTCTGGCTGCGGGCAGGGACTCTTCCTAAAGCAGCTCAGGCTGTTCGCTGCCAGCAGGAGAGCCCAGGGCTGGCTCGTGATGGCTTAGTTCTTGCTCACCTGTCAGAGGTAGGCCTGTTATTAGCTAGAGCCCAGCAGCCTTCTTTCTCTCATGGAGTGTAGCTTTTAAAAGAGTATTTGTGCCTGTGCTTGATATTCACAAGTACGTGGCAGAGAGTTCTAGATCCAGCGTTGTGATCAGAAGTGTTTGTGCTCACTTTTCCCCTTCCATGGCGATGCACAGACTGTGTCCAATCGTCTCTCTACCCAGTTCCCAAGAGTATTTAATGCAGGGATTAGAACAGAAGTCTGAAGCCAGTTCTTCTGCTGCTCATACAGGTGTCATCCTTTCGTTGCCTTCCATTGCCATCTCAGCTTCTGATCACAATAAAGCTGCTGGAAATGAGTGAAGAATGAGACCGGAATCCAGAATGCTTTCTGTTCTCTTTTAGCCAACACTGAGTTGAAGATTCATCAAACACAAGGCCAGAAAGGGCTATTTCGTGACCCAGTCTGGCAGTTCTCTCTTAGTCCCATATCTCACCCCAGCAGTTAAGATTAAAACAGTTAGTAATTGCAAAGTATGTTCTTAATTTCAAAATTAAATTAGTGAGAGACCAACCTCAAGCCCTCTGTCCTTTTTTTCCCCAGTTACTCTGCTAGACTGAAGAGCTCATTTAGTCTGAGCATTTTCCCCATCAGGAAGAAGTTTGTCTACAGTTGTCAGACCACCTCTTGGTCTTTTTTTCTTTTTGGAGAAGCTCTTGTGCTCATAATTCCTCACGGGGTTTGGGTTTTCTTGGGGTGCTATTGAATGCTGAGCTATTAGAATCTCGAGGTATCACTCCCCAGTGATGCTGATCAGCTCAAAGAGCACTATTTTGTGTGTGAGGCCAGGACTGTTTTTTCACACCTGCATCCCTTTGTACCTTTCTGTGCAGAGTTTCCTCTGCCATTTTGTTGTGCCGTGACTGAGTCTTGTAAGATCTTTCTATATGATAGAATCATGGAATGCGTTGGGTTAGAAGAGACCTTTAGAGGTCATCTAGTCCAACGCCCCTGCAGTGAGCAGGGACATCTTCAACTAGATCAGGTTGCCTAGAGCCCCGTCAAGCCTGGCCTGGGATGCCTCCAGGGATGGAAGCTCCAGCACCGCTCTGGGCAGCCTGGTCCAGTGTTCTACCGTTCTCATTGTAAAAAATGTCTTCCTTCTATCTAGTCTGAATCTCCCCTGTTTTAGTGTAAAGCCATCACCTCTTGTCCTGTCACAATAGGCCTTACTAAAAAGATTGCCCCCATCTTTCTTACTGGTTCCCTGTAAGTACTGGCAGGCTGCTAGAAGGCCTCCCTGGAGCCTTCTCTTCTCCAGCCTGAACAGCCCCAACTCTCTCAGCCTGTCCTCAGAGCAGAGGTGCTCCAGCCCTTTGGCCACCTGTGCGTCCCTCCTCTGTACCCGCTCCATCAGGCCTGTGTCCTTCTTGTGCTGAGGGCCCCAGGGCTGGATGCAGGACTCCAGGCGGGGTCTCACCAGAGCGGAGCAGAGGGGCAGAAAAGCCCTCCCTCGCCCTGCTGGCAACGCTGCCTTGGATGCAGCCCAGGATGCAATCGGCCATCTGGGCTGTGAACGCGCATCGTTGGCTCGTGTCCAGCTTTTTGTCTACCACCGCCCTCACATCCTTTTCCTTAGGGCTGCTCCCTGTCCCATCGTCCCCAGCCTGCACGGATAACGAGGATTGCCCCAACTCAGGGGCAGGACCTTGCACTTGGCCTTGCTGAGCATCATGAGGTTCACACAGGCCCACTTCTCCAGCTTATCCGGGTCCCTCTGGAGGACATCCCGTCCCTCTGGTGTATCGACCGCAGCGCTCAGCTCGGTGGCGCTCTATGTTAATTCAAGTTTAAGATACTAATTCACCATCAAATGCATCTGCAAACTCGCTGAGGGTGTCCTCGATCTTTGCTGCTTGCTCTTCTCTTTATGTTCGGTAACTGTGTAGGATTTGCAAGCTTTCTCAGCGCTGTGCTCATCCCCTGTTCCACATCATGTAACACTTTTTTTCTCTTTAATTACTTGTTGGTTTTACTAGAAAACCAGGAAGCCAGGAAACTAGAATGAGTGGATATTTTCATTTTTTTGGAGTGAGACTTTGAAACATGAGTAGATAGAAGGATGTGTATCTTGTTGGCTAGAGATCTGATTTCCTGTGAAATACTTGGGGTCGCCATTTACAAGTTTTCTTTTCTTGTGACTTCTTGTAAACTCAGTTCTTACTTGTTTGACATATTTTTAGAAGTGGAGCTGAGCGTGTTCACCAGAGGAGCACAGCGAGGCATGGATTTGAAACGGTAAGCTACAGAACATTCAGAAAGAGGTGGCAGTATCTGTTTGGTCCTGAATTCTTAAAGTGGCAAGCATAAAGATGCCTTCAGGTAAACTATTTTTAACCCTTTCACCTGCAGCACCTACATGGCGACATTTTTGTTGCTGCTCATCAGACTTTGCCATGGGATGAGATTTACAGGGAGACACCACAAGCTTTTCAGACTCCCGAGCTGTGAACTCTAGGGGTGAGTTCAGCCTCTGAGAGGTGAGCCTGAAGGATGCTCTGCCTCGTCTTCGAGATTCCAGTGCTCTTGTACCTCAGGTGCTCCTTTGAGCGGAGCTCTGTGAAGGGCAGCGGGGGGAACTGACACTCTGTGTGTGACTATGCCACTCCCCACCCAGTGTCCTTTCTCTGTGCAGGTGGGCTTGCAGACACCTCCCTCTTCTTGAAACAGTGTCATGCCTTTTCTCACTATGTCGTCCGAAGGCAGATTTACAGCAGGAGTGTTCCAGAGGGGCTGGCAATTGCTTTCGGAACCTGCTGTTCTCCAGAGGCCTTGTTAGGAGGGCAAGATTCTTTCTTTTTTTAGCCCACAGGCCAAAAGGCTGCTGTGACAGAGCTGCTGTTAGCACACCCAGCAGATACTAGGGTCTTTCGCAGTGCCCTTATTCTCCTCCTGGCTCTTGCCCTCCCAAAGGTCCCCATGTAGTTCAGGCATTTTCTGGCCACAGATACCCATTCTAAACCGAGTTCAAATCCCTGCCACGCTGTCACCTTCCCAGCCGTTTTCCTTCTCCAGCTCTTTGGAGAGAGTCTTTTTCAGGAAGGCAAGCTAATTCCTCTGGGACTTGTCCGCAAAAGAAGCCCAAAGCTTGCTTTCAGAAGGGAGGATTTTGATGGATTGCCTGGATTTTCAGCAGGAGCCTGGTAGCTCCTCAGGACCATTCCGTACTGAAGAACGTCTCTAAACCGAGGACGCTTATTTGTCTCTGTATCACTTTTTTTTCGCCCCCTCAGATTACCTTTGCAGGATTAGTGACAGATCTTGACACATGCCTGCACCAGCTTCTTTGCTCAGATGCTCTAAACACTCTGTTGGTGGAATAAGGGTCATGCTGTGAAAGATGCTTTTTTATTCCTCACTTTGCTGTAATCACTTGTTCCCAGAATGCCCCTGTTGCGGTTTTCAAAGGGAAAGGTCGCAAAAACGACAAAACTTATCTACACGTAGATAAGCAGGCACTTCTTTGTTGCAACACTGAAAGCATGGAAACCACCTGATGCTTTGGATATATCACAGCAATTCAGCCTATTTATACCCTTTTTATGCAGAATTATGATCTTTAACGTATTTTAACATAAACATGCATACAATGCCCGCTATTAATTTTAACCTTTATAATGATTGGTTCAGCCCTTATTAATATTAATATATCTTATTTCCATACAGTCGTTGGTCGTTGCGGTGAGACCACATTTGATCACAAAGCACACAAGAAATATACCCGTGTATATTGATCTGTCTAAGTGAAATATGCTGGTATTATTAAGGTGCAGGTGCAGTGCTACAGATCTGGCTTTGCTAAGTACAAAACATTCCCTGCCAGTTTTGCAACTTGTACCAGCTTTAGCTCTAGCCATTCTCATAAGTCCTGCATCTGTGATTTCTTAGGATAAGTGAGGTTTTGTGTATTTCTTCTCCTTATCAACAAACTAATTTAATTAAAATAACGATTAGTATTCATTAAGCAATTACCTCTTTAAAACTTAAATTTGATTACAACACCCCTGTTCCTTGTACAGTGGCTGAATTTCCTAAACGTTAGAGTCCTTGAAAGCTGGAGCTCCAGGTTAGTGTGTTGGACCCCGAGAAATAACGTGGCAGAGGTCACCATGAACTCCTGCTTTGTTAACTAATGTGGGAAGACATGTCCTGAGCTCTTTCCAGGTAAGGTGGAACTATGATGAATGAGTCATCAACTCGGCAAATGCTAGCTCGGGTGAGAAGACCCTTCTCCAGAGCGGCTGCTCGTGCCACCATGGCTTGTACCTGAAATTTGCACTGGTAGTGGCATTGTTGCACTGAGAGGGATATCCCGACATGAATTGTTGTGTTGGTGAACACCAGCTCAGATGCCATGAGCACTAGATGAAATCACGGGCAGATGACCTCTCCCTTACATGTATTTTTAGGAGATTGGAGCCGGGTGCTTCCATGACAGGCTTTTCATTTGGTTTGCTTTCCATTTGGTTACTTGGGGTATTCAGGATGACAAGAAAGATTAGGTTTAGGAAAAATCTTACCAGTAGCTCCTCTACCTCCTCAGGATTCTTCTGCTCTGTCCTGCAGGACTCTTGTTCAGTTTATCAGCAGTGTACAACTTTGGATCTGAATCACGCACAGAATCACACAGAATTATTGAGGCTGGAAAAGACCTCTGAGATCATCAAGTCCAGCCTATGACCCAACACAACCACATCGGCTAGCACCCGATTTAGAGTGCATCTGCAAATGGGAAGGGTCTCATTAAACCTGAAGAAAATCTGTCTGCCGAGGCCCTGTGGGACTGACTTTACCACATGGGCACTTGATTCAGGAGGAGGAGGAGCGTGGAAGTGCCGCAGTCACGTGGCTGTTAAATTGATCCCATCTTCAGCTCTCATCCCAATGCCTTCTGGGCCTGCGGTTTTGACAGCAGTGTGGCTGGAGTGGAGGCTGCGCATCTTCCCACTTAGCAAGTGCACCAGTGGAAGTGAAAGAAATCAAGAAGGAGAACTGAGAGACACTCAGCCGGTCACCACTGATAGTTTTTCTAACTTGGTTGATGCACAAGAGACTGGGCTGCAGAGAGATGAGGCCATCTAAAGTTTGGAAATCTGGCATGAACCTGAGCTTGGTGTGAGAGAAATGCCATTGGGGAGTGGTTCTGTGCTTCTCTTACCTTCTTCCCGTGACACAGCTGGTTTTCTCTTCTCAAGAAGCTTACACACTGGCTTTGTTATTTGTGGTCCTTTGTATTGCTGACAGACTTCCTCGGGGGTGCTCCTGGCCCACCTCTTGCTTCTGGCACTTTTCACTTCTGTCACCTCCCTGTCACTCTGTTTCCTACGCCTGTGTATTACTGGGGCTGTTGCCTGGGGACCTGGGTTATCCAATGGTGGTTATTTCCCACAGCTCCTCAGTTCCTGTTTTCTGAAATCGCTCTCTGTGCCGTAGCTGCTGTTGTTCATTCACTGGCTGATATGTTAAACTCGGCTAACTGAATTACAGCTTTGTGTTAGGCCTGTGTATGTCCGGAGGAGGGTGGGGTAGAAGTGGATTGGTGAACAAAGTCCTCGTAGTAGCAGAAAAAATAAAATCACAGCATAAGAGAGTAGCCTTTCAGTTATTAAAGCAAGCAAAAATTTCCTGTACAGCAAAATTTTACGTTGTGTGACAGTTCTTGGGTTCCTTCTCCTTTCAGAATCCCTCCAACGAAAATGAGTGTGCATTTAGTCCAGCATGCCTTCCCATGGACTGTAGCCAAATGAGTTGCTGTGAGTAAGGAATTCCCTGATTGTTTCCTTGAAATGGGTCACATGAAATCAAAAGCTGCAATGATTATATTATTAGTTTTCCTTCAAAAGTCATGTTTGGCATTTCGCAGCACGTGAGATTAGGAATTACGAGCACCGTCAGGCGGCAGGCCACCAGTGATTTAGCCGACACTCTCCTCCCACCTAAGAAGTTCCCGCTGTCGTGGTTTAAGCCCACCCAGGAGGCAACTAAACACCACGCGGCATTCCCAGTGGCATGGGAGGAGAAGACGTAACAAAAAGCTTGAGGGTCGAGACTAAGGATGGGGCTGTGAGATGGGAGCGTCGCTCTAAATCCGTCTGTGTTTTGAAAGCTGCCAGGCATCATGTCAGAGTCTGGACCCACCTCTCGGGTCCAGGGTCTGCTGTTGGCTGTGCAGGGAGCGTGGAGATGGCGAGCTGCGCTCCTGATCGTGGTGCTGTTTCTACCAGGGAGACCTGTGGAATGGAACCTTGCGCAGAGAACAGCGACCGCTCAGCCTGAGGGTGCAATACAGGTCCTGCAGCGAAGGGACCAGATGGTGAACAAAGGCAGCGTGGAGTCAGGAGGAAGAAGAGGTTTCTCAAAGTTCTGGAGAAGGTACTAACCCCGCAGCTTATGAGCAGATGTGGTCCTGCCTATGTGTGAGCCTGATTCTAGATCTAGATCTAGATTCAGGCGATTCTAGATCATCTTGGAGAGTGGAGGCCTCTTTTCTGTAGTTGACCCAAAGCCTCCCAAGGCAAAGGAGTATTCATAGCTGTCTTTTTGTCCTGTGGTAAGGTGCAACGTTCCCAGTAAATGTTCCTCTTCTGAGCTGTCCTTGCAGAAGAACCTCCTCCTCGGAGGGTTACTGATCTCGGCCCCAACCCGCACAAAAAGTGGCTTTTCTCAGTTGGGGAGTGCCAGCTACAGCCACATTTCTAAGGGACTTCAGTGTCCCCCTTTGAACAGGATCTTCGCAGGACGAACCTTCAGTCCTGTTAAGGTACATTTGACCTTAATTTGGCTGCTTAGCAAGGATTTCAAATCGAGATGGAAGTAGCCACGCAGACAGCTGCTGAGCATTACTGACTAAATGAGAGCTCTGAAGATCATAGAATCATAGAATCATAGAATGTTAGGGATTGGAAGGGACCTCGAAAGATCATCAAGTCCAATCCCCCTGCCAGAGCAGGAATGCCTAGACTATGCCACACAGGAACGTGTCCAGGCAGGTCTTGAATGTCTCCAGAGAAGGAGACTCCACAGCCTCTCTGGGCAGCCTGTTCCAGGGCTCCGTCACCCTCACTGAGAAGAAGTTTCTTCTCGAGTTTAAGCGGAACCTCTTATGTTCCAGTTTCAGCCCATTACCCTTGTCCTATCAGTGGTTGTCACCGAGAAGAGCCTGGCTCCATCCTCGTGACACTCCCCCTTGATATATTTGTAAACATTAATGAGGTCACCCCTCAGCCTCCTCTTCTCCAAACTAAAGAGCCCCAGCTCCCTCAGTCTTTTCTCATAAGGGAGATGCTCCACTCCCTTAATCATCCTAGTTGCCCTGTGCTGGACTCTCTCCAGCAGTTCCCTGTCTTTCTTGAACTGAGGGGCCCAGAACTGGACACAGTATTCCAGATGGGGTCTCACCAGGGCAGAGTAGAGGGGAAGGAGAACCTCTCTCGACCTACTAACCACCCCCCTTCTAATACACCCCAGGATGCCATTGGCCTTCCTGGCCACAAGGGCACAGTGCTGGCTCATGGTCATCCTGCTGTCCACCAAGACTCCCAGGTCCCTTTCCCCTACACTACTCTCTAATAAGTCATTCCCCAACTTATACTGGAACCTGGGGTTGTTCCTACCCAGATGCAAGACCCTACATTTACCCTTGTTATATTTCATTAAATTTTTCCCCGCCCAACCCTTCAGCCTGTCCAGGTCTCGCTGGATGGCAGCACAGCCTTCTGGTGTGTCAGCCACTCCTCCCAGCTTGGTGTCATCAGCAAACTTGCTGATAGTACTCTCTAGTCCCTCATCCAAGTCATCGATGAATATATTGAATAATACTGGTCCCAGTACCGACCCTTGAGGCACTCCACTGGATACAGGCCTCCAACCAGACTCCGCCCCATTGACCCCTGTAGAGGAATTTCTTGTGGAGCAGAGGCGCGGTATTACTTTAAAAACGTGGACAACCCAGCTTAGGCCTAAACAAAGGCTCTGTCCTTGAAACTGCCTTGGAACACGGGGAGGAGGAGGTTTTATCTGTTTTGTGAGAGCTTTGCGAGATGCTTGGCTGGAGGTGCTGGCCCCGGGGGGAGAAGGGGGGGCGAGAGCCGCTTGCATAGTGGAATGGCACTACCCAATAAAACGCTGGCGCGTGTAAACCTGTAACTGACCAACTCTGTGAAGGGGCAGGCGTGGGGACACTGCTTAACTGTATAGATTGAGCTGTCCGGAGCAATAAAGGGAGGACGATCTGTAGCCATATTGGTGTGATGATCGTTAACTTGGCCGGCTCTCCGAAGGGACCCTCTTCAGACCACAACTCTTTGGCTTCTTCCCCTTAGCCAGTTTACAGTCCACCTCACTACCCGAGAGTCTAGACCACACTTCCTCAGTTTAGCAGCAAGGATGCTGTGGGAGACTGTGTCAAATGCTTTACTGAAGTCAAGGTAGACCACATCCACCGCTCTGCCATCATCTATCCACCTTGTTATATCCTCATAAAAGGCTATGAGGTTAGTCAAGCACGACTTCCCTTTGGTGAAGCCATGTTGACTATCTCTAATGACCCTCTTATCCCTGATATGCCTTGAGATGGCACCAAGGATAAGTCGTTCCATCACTTTCCCAGGGATGGAGGTGAGGCTGACCGGTCTATAGTTTCCCGGGTCCTCCTTCTTGCCCTTTTTGAAGACTGGAGTGACATTTGCTTCCCTCCAGTCCTCAGGCACCTCTCCCGTCTCCCAAGACTTGGCAAAGATGATGGAGAGTGGTCTAGCAATGACATCAGCCAGCTCCCTCAGCACCCGTGGATGCATCCCAGATGCCACAGCTATGTCCCCCGAGAGCGGTCGTCACTGCACAGCACGAGTCAGCAGTAGCTGTTTGATAAGCGAGTTCATTTTGGAAGAAGTAAAGCTCCTTGTTAATCATTGTGCATGCCTGTCCCTTTAAGTTGGAGCCTAGGCCATTATGGCACAAGTTACTGTTTCCGTTTCCTCTATTTTTTCAGTCTTCCTTCTGTGTTATTTTGTGCTGGGGTTGTGTCTTTCTGGTGGACAGAAATTACCTTGTTACGACAATTCTCAGAGAAGCATTTAAAGTACAACATGTTTTTTCTTGTCGTTGTTTTCCTAGCGTCATCGTTTCACCACTGCAGCATCTTTTCGGTGGGAAGAACTGAGCTGGAAGTAGTAATAGTTGTGGAAAGGTAAACTTGTAGCATGAACATCATGTTGGATTGTTTCTTTTGGAACTCAACTTCTCAGGTTGTTTGTCTCAGCTGTTAAATGCTTTAAGTGAAATTCTGCTTTGTTTACGCTTTCAAGATGTTCGTGTTCTGAAGATATTGGATTAGAAGGTCTTTTTCTTCATGACCTAGAGTTTTTGGGAAAAGAGCAACAGGCTGTAAGATCTTGATCTTTAATTCTCAAAAAAGGGGAATTGCACTTTTAAAATTAAACCGTTATTTGACATGCTAATAAAACATGCATCAACCTGGCTCTGCGTGTTCTTTCAGTCTTACCCTGCCAGAAAACACTCTTTACCTCCGAGAAGGGATGCCTGTACCGTGCTTCACAGCATTGAAAGGGTCAAAATCGGTGAAAATTTTTTGGATTAAATTTTGCCATTACACTACATTTTGTGTAGTTATTTATACCTTTGTTACGTAGTGGGATGAGGCTGTGAGTTAGCACTTTGGATGTGCTGAGGGCAGGGTCGGGCAGCTTTTTGCCACCACGCCACTGAGTGCATTTACAACAAATACCATCTCCAGCCGCCTCCTGTGCTGAGACACCCTAAGCACAACGCATCTGCACACAGCTGGTCCAGCACGGAGCGTGGAGTGGTTGTTATTTCACTGCGAGTAACACCTGGCTGTTTAACCGTGTCTCAGGGTAACGTTTTGGGCAGAAGGAGATGATGCTCTCAATCAGTCAGATGACTGAGGACAGGGTCTGTCTGGCTTGTTCCCACCCTGGCCCATGGATTAGCCACTTCACATGCTGATGTAGTCATTCCTAGAGTCCCATGAGCAGTGAAACAGCGCTTTCTCTCCAAGAAGAAATGGAGTTGAGAGACTGATTCCATTTCTCCGGCGCTACCTAGTCCTATCCCACAAACTCTGGTAAAGGCTGAGTACACCAGGATTCAATCCCTTCTGCTGGGAGACTGTCCAGTGAGAGGGCTGGTGGTGAGGACCAGGGAGTGGATGAAGAGGTGACCAGATAGAAAACAAGCCGTCAGTGAGGGCAGATGTCCATGAGCTGATCTGCTTTAGCACTGGTTATGTCAATAGGATGATGTCTTGTTTTACTGATCATGCAGCTACATAAAACAAGTCTTTATCTGGCAGAAGCTGGCTCTGCTCAGCCTGGGAAAGAGAAGGCTGGGGGGTAATTTTCTTCAATGTGTGCCAATACCAAGAGGGAGGTTGCAGAGAAGATGGAGCCAGGCTCTTGGCGCTGGTGCCCCATGGCAGGGCCAGAGGCAGCGGCTTCAGACTGGAACAGAAGAGGTTCTCCCTGCACATCAGGAAACCCTTTTTCCTTTTGTGGGTGATGGAGCCCTGGCAGAGGTTGTCTGGGAAGGTTGAGATTCTCCCATCTTGGAGATATTCCAGTGCTGCCTAGGCATGGTCCCGGGCTGTAGGCAGGCCTGCCTGAGCAGGGGCTTGGACCTAGTAACCTCCAGAGGTCCCTTCCAACCTCAACCGTGGTGTGATTCCATTAATATGTCCCAAGGGAGTTTCCCTCCAGTGTTAAACCATGAGCATCTTGACCCACGAGTTTTTCCCTTTTGAGTCTCCTCCATCCTACAAGGGAGGGGAGTGAGCGGCTGAGTGGGGAGTCACTTGCCAGCCAGGATCAACCCATGCCCCCAAAGGGTCTGCAGCCTGCTGAGGAACCAAAGCGTGAGACATGACTGCGCACGGGCCCGAGTGTGGCCTGTAGCAGCAAAAGGGGGAGGAGAGGAGTCTGGGGTGAAGCTGAGCCTGGGAAAGGGAGCAAAAAAAGTTAAATTGGACAACTTCAAATGAGCATGGGGAATCGGATAGCTGCATATGAAGGAGAACTGTCATTCCTGGGGCTGAGCATCTCTCTGCTCAGACACCAAGGACTAAGCTTAACCTGGTGAGATCTTCCAACTCCTGCCAGAGAAGAAGATAACACAGTCTGGTAATGTCACATGAATGTATCAAGTCTGCCTCTCCTGTAAACTCACCTGCAGGCAGGGTCAGCAACGATTATCCCCTGGGGTTGCCAGAAGCCATGCCATGTATAAGAAAAATAAAAATTCAACATTTTCATCTGACTTTAAACTGTACCCGTGAACCAGACTGACACAGCTGGACATGTGATCGAGAGACACGGACAGATGGGGACATGTGAACGCAGGAGGATGGACAGAGATGATGACGCGATGAGAGACCTTAGAACTGCCTTCCGATACCAGAAGGCAACATACAGAAAGGCTGGAGAAGGACTTTTTACAAGAGCGGCCAGTGATGGATTTAAATTGAAGGAATCATAGAATCATAGAGTGGTGAAGGTTGGAAGGGACCTTCCAACCCCCCTCCTGTGGGTAGGGACACCTCTCTCCCACTAGACTGGCTTGCTCGAAATGCCGTCCAACCTGACCTTGAACCCTTCCAGGGATGGGACATCCACATCCTCCTTGGGCAGCCTGTGCCAGAGCTTCGCCACTCTGTGGGGAAGAATTCTTTCCTTATATCTAAGCTAAATGTACCCTCTTGCAATTTCAGGCCATTGCACCTTGTCCTATGACTACAGGTCCCTGTAAAAAGCCCTTCTCCAGCTTTCCTGCAGCCCCTGTGATGTACTGACAGGCCACTATTATGTCACTCTGGAGCCTTCTCTTCTCCAAGCTGAATAACCCCAGCACCCTCAGCCTGTCCTCATAGCAGAGATTCTACAGTCCTCCATCATATTCGTGGCCTCCTCTGGACCTGCTCCAGCAGATCCATGCCCTTTTTGTACTGTGGGCTCCAGAACTTCACGCAGTGCTCCAGGTGGGGCCTCACCTCCCTCACCCTGCTGGATGATGCAGCCCAGGAAACGGTTTGCTTTTTGGGCTGCAACCATACACTTCTAAAACAGAAGGGACCAGGCTGAGTGTAGTATAGTAACTGCTCTTCTCAACCAACAGCAGATCTTGTGAATTTGGGGGAGCTTTTCATTTCTTAATAAATATGGTTTAATTACACTTGCTGTAGAGAATGGGAGCACTCCTCACACTCATGTTGAGGAGAATAGGTTTAGATTGGATCTTAGAAAGAAATTCTTTAGGACGAGGATGGCAAGACTCTGGAACAGATTGCCCAGAGAGGTTGTGGCTGCGCCCTCTGGAGATGTTCAAGGCCAGGTTGGATAAGCAACCTGATCAAGTTAAGGGCATCCCTGCCTATGGCACAGGGTTGCATTAGATGATCTCTAAGGTCCCTTTCAACATAAGACAGTCTGTGATTCTATGAATTACAGACAAGAATCAGCAGAGGTGTTGTGGTTTGACCCTGGACACTGGTCAGGTACCCACACAGCTGCTCTCTCACTCCCCCTTCACTGCTAGACAAGGGGAGAAAATATTTCAAAGGGCTCAGGGTTCGAGATAAGGACAGGGAGATCACTCTCATTTACCGTCCCGGGCAAAACAGACTCGATTTTGGGGAAATTAAGTATATTTATTAAAAGAATGAATCAGAGAAGAGTAGTGAGAAATGAGAAAAAGCAAACAGATCTTAAAAGCAGAAGACCTTGCCCCCACCCCTCCCTTCTTCCTGGGCTTAACATCAATCCCAGTTTCTCCACCTCCTCCCCCCAAGTGGCGCGGGGGGACAGGGAATGAGGGTTGCAGTCAGTTCATCCAACGTTGGTTCCACTGCTTCTTCACTCCGGAGGAGGACTCTTCACTCTTCCCCAGGGCCACTGTGGGGTCCTTCTCATGGGAGACAAGCTTCACGCTCTCTTCTCCGATGTGAGTCATCCCACGAAGGGCAATTCATCACAAACTGCCCAACGTGAGACACCTCATGAGGGGCAGCCCACCCCTCGTGAGTCTGAGGTGCAGTCCTTCAGGGGAAGCTGCTCCAGCGTGAGTCCCCTGCAGCGTCACAAAAGTCCCACCAGCCAACCTGCTCCAGCGTGGGCATTCCCCTCTTCCACGGGCTACAGGTTCTGGCAGCGACCTGCTCTGATGCAGGCTTCCCACGGGCTACAGCCCACTTCAGGCATCCACCTGCATGGTGTGGAGTCCTCTACACGGTGGACATCTATGCGGTGATCCTCACGGTGGACATCTGCACCCCGCCCATGGGCTGCAGGGGGACAATCCGCTTCACCATGGTCTTCACCACAGACCCAGGAGACTCTTTCTGCTCCGGCGCCTGGAGCTCATCCTCCCGCCCCCTCCTTCACAGACCTTTGTGTCTTCACAGATTCTCACTTCTCCATCTCTGTTCTGGCACAGTTCTTTTCCCCGTTCTTAAATATGTTTTCACAGAGGTGTTCCTCTGCTATCACTTTACTGATAGGCTCAGCCTTGGCCAGCGGTGGGTCCCTCTTTGGAGCCGGCTAACATTGGCTCTATCAAACTCGGGGAGCTTCTAGCAGCTTCTTGCAGAAGCCACCCTGCAGCTCCCTCCCCACCGCCAAAATCCGGCCAGGCAAACCCAATACAGGAGGAAATCTGGCCAAGAACTAGACTGACAAACCTAAGGTAGGACAGATAACAGAAAGGGAAAAAACACTTGATGACCTGTTAACAGAACGACACCCCGGCAGTCAGCTGTGTGATGGTGTCAGCAGTGAGGTTGGTGGAGGAGGAATCGTAGCTGGCTGAAGCAGGCACACAAGAGCATTGTTATCTCCCGATCATTACAGAACTATGGGCAATATTTGCAAGATGTGTGTCCACTTTGGAAAATCATTTCAAGTGATAAAGAAAATGGTTTAATCATGTAACAAAAAATATTTTTAGTTTAACTGGAATAGACACTCTTTTAACTTCTAGACAGCATCCTGTTCTTTAAGCAAGTGGCCTTCTTTTAAACAGAAAGGGAAAGCTATGTCGAAAAGAGCAAGCAGAAACAAGCAGATCAGGCTATTTCTTGGGGGAACTCTTCCCTCTCTTGCCCTTGTCATCCCATAAACCCTGGAAAAAGCCAGACACTTGCAGAGGTACCTGGGCTCACAGCACAGATGCCGTGTTCTTGGCACTGGTGGCTTTGATGCTGCCAGCTGCTGCAGTCAGTGTGATCAGGCCGGAGGGCTCGTTGGTGAGAGCAGCCAGAACTGGAATTCTTTCATTTTCCGTGGGACATCCCCCCAAAAGGGGGGATCTCACCTGCTCTGCTGCCACTTGTCCTGCTTCTGGCCTTGCAGGGGCATCTGTGTGTATTCAGCAGGGTGTCCTGCCTCTTTGAGGACCCTTGTGCTTATTTTGTTCTTTATCTTGCAACTTCTGGCTCTCGAACGCCTCCCGTGTGCAGCCCTGCATGGCTCTGCCTGACCCTGGAGTGGCCCTACCACTCCCACACGTGTAAAATGCTGATACGGAGTTGTCCTGGTTTAACCTCAGGCAGCAACCAAGCACCATGGAGCCACTCGCTCAAAACCAAGTAAAACTTGTGGGTTGAGATAAGAACAAAAAATTAAAATGATATAATTATCATAATAATAGTAATAATAATTGCAATGAAAAGGAAGATAACAAAAAGAGAGACAAATAAAACCGAAGAAAAGGCAAGTAATGGACCATTCATTTGCCCACCACCTGCTGACCGATGCCCAGCCAGTCGCCAAGCAACCATCTGCCCCTTCTGGCCAGCTCCCTTCAGTTTGTATGCTGAACATGACATCATACGGGATGGAATATTCCTCTGGCTGGTTTGGGTCACCTGTCCCAGCTGTGTCCCCTCCCAACAACTTCTTGTGTCCCCTCCCAACTTCTTGTGCCCCTCCAGCTCCATACAGTGATGGCGTCAAGGTGTTACAGATGTTCTGGAGCTCCACCATCTCCAGCACAGTCTGGGTCTGTCCAGGCAGCTGTGTCCCCACCCCAGGGCCAGATGATTCTGGGTGTACTGGACACTCCTCCAAGCGAAAGCAAACTGTGGCCTGCACTCTGCTGCCAGAGGGACTGAGAAAAATGCACTAGCACTATCGATCGTGGTGTACCTCTCAGCTGCCTTTGACTCCAGTTCATATGGAAGTTTGAGCACATCCAGCACAGCAGGGCTCAGCAGCGGCGTGCTGTCCTACAGGCCGTGATAGTCTGTTCTCAGTCTCTGCTCTCCATTAGACTTTTGCACTGGCCATGTGGGGCTGTTAAAGGGCAAGCGAGTTCTGCTAACGCCTCCTTATCTCTCCAGCTGACAAATCGGTTTATGGGCACGAATTACAGCATCTCGGCTGGTGCGATATGGCTGGTAGTGCACTGCCGTGGTGGCAGATTAGCATCTGCTTTTCTTTGACCCTCAGCAACCCCACCAGCGGAGCATCCTCTGAGAGACTGGGCAAGGCAGCAAGCTGTTCAGTTTCCTCCATCTCCAAGACAGCTCTGCCAAAAGCCCACTGGGACCCCTTTCGGTCCCTGAAATACCTTCTCCTGAGGGAATCTGTGCCAAGAAAGGATGGAGCCGCTGGGCCCGTCACAGCGAGGTACTTTTGCCACTCGCTCCCAGTCAGGCAGCTGTTGGGATCCCCCCATCACTCCAGAAATACAGATGGGTTCTGCCCCTTCATACCTTCCATGGTGTTAGGGTACATGGTGCACCAGTGTCTGCTACAGTCTGACACTCCTGGCGGTCTGCCCTCATTTGCGCTAAACCAGAACCAGTTCTCTGCTCATTGATTCTACTTTTCAGTTCAGTCTCTTCTAAGAGGCTGCACTTTCTCAAGTTAGTGGCATATTTTTGCAGACAGTGTCTGCTTCTAGAAGTGACAGTGCCCAATGTTTATAGTTACTACTAAAGGTTGGCGCCGAGAAAGGCTCTTGGTTATAGTTGGTTCTTTAGAAGCCAAGGCCATAGCTAAATCTTGTGCCTCATGGTGCGTTGCACCTGCAGGGAGAGCAGACTGGACATGGGACCCAAAACTGACTAACAAAATTCCATTCCATTCCATTCCATGTACAACATATTCAAAATAAAGCTGAAGGATCACAAGGGTTAAGCCCTCTTCTTCAGTGGCTGGTATCCGAGGAGGACACTGTCCCTTCTTCTGCCTTCGATACCAATCTGTGAGTCCCTGACTGCTGCTGAGTCCACTCTGGGACATCCCCAGTGCCTGCCCTGCAGCATCACTGGTGATTCATCAGGGGAGTCTCAATATTGCTTTTGTATATATTTAATAAGTTTCATTATTTTCTTAAGAGTATAATTATCATCTCATTAAAGCTGTTTTAGTTTTCTTTTCCAGTACATAATTCTCTCTACCTTGTTCCCTTTCCATTTCCCTTTGGGAAGGCAAAGGAGTTAATAGAGAGCATCTGTCATTCGGCCTGTGACCAGCCCAGCCCTAACCCATGACAGGGTGTAACATCGAACCCACACAGCCCAGTAAACCCAGTTGTCCTTTTCTTCCACCTGACTGGAGGCAGGGCCCCTCTAATTCTTGTCATAGTATTTGTTACTCACTTAGAAATCCCTTCACAAGTCTCAGAAGTAAGATTAGCCCTTTTAGCCCATCTGAGGACTTGCCTGCTGGAAACTGGGGCAGCATTATTTCGGGAAGAATCCTCTTTTATGCTTGCTTTCCCTTCCACATCATATATCCATGCCGCTAGGGTCGAGGCAGGTTTCCCATCCCACTTCCTCATGTCCTTTCCAAGCTCATGCAGGTAAAAGGGCTGTCCTGGTTTACTCCCAGCCTTGCTACTAAGCACCACACACGGCTTGCTCACTCCCCCCCCCCCAGGTGGAATGGGCAGGAGACTCAAAAGAGTGAAAGTGAGAAAACCTGTGTGCCGAGATTTTCTTGACCCGCTTATACCTGATAGAGGTTAGGGTCAAGGTGATTTGTTTCGATCGCAGAGGTGAAATTAAGACACAAACAGTGTCAGATGTCACAAAAGTAAAACCCTTTATTGACTAACAACCACTAGAGAGCAATAGGAAAGAAAGATAAGGAAAAGGAAAAGCGAAGCAGTAAAACGTTTAGAATAGCAAGAAGTATAGCTACCACCACAGATCCAGCGACGTCTCGCAGGTCCGCCTGTTTTGATTCGGTGTGGAAGATTCTTCAAAGAACAGCTGTTCACAGTGGCATTTTATAGTGTTCCAAGAGCCGCTTTGTTTATCCTCCACCTGTTCAGCGCATGCATATGAGGGTCATCAGGAGCGATCTTCACCCCCCAGCGTTGCCTCTGTCAGTGGGGCATGCATAGGTGTCCGGAGGGCCCATTTCTTTTGCAGACAATTTGTACACCTTTGGGCTTGCACATGGGCTTTCGTGCTTGCAGGGCAGCTGCCTTATCTGCAGTTACATTGGTGAGCTTGCAAGACAACAGCTGTATCGGCGGTTGAGCCGGACCCAGAAGTTATTGTTCAGGACTTTGAGCCCCGTGGCTTATCAGGGCTGGGCCCTGAAGTTGTCTTTCAAGTCAAGTCCTGTGGCTTGTCAGGGCTGGGCTCTGAAGTTGTTGTTTTAGAACTTATCAGAGGTCCAAGCTTGTAACAGCAGACTTGTAACACAGCCTCTTCTTTCACGGGGTCTTTTAGCAAGGGTGAAACAAATATTTCTTCATGGGGCATTTTAGCAAGTTTTAACACCAGCAAGGTTGAGGGAAATGTTCTTAATACAGTCTCTTACAGAGATAAAGACAGTTTAATAGGTAAAGATATATGTGCAAGCAAAGGAAAATATGGTATTAATTCACAGCTTCCCATCGACAAGTAGTATCGATGAACACTTCCCAGAGATGACTGGACGATGTCACATGCCCCTCGTGAATTGTTTGAACTTGCTTCCTTGGCTGGTGTGTCTTGTGCTTTCTCCACAGCTGAAGTGAGGGACAAAGAGAGGCCTCTCATATCGCCTCAGACTCTCAGGGAGCCCGGCTCAAAAACTGAACACGGTCAAAGACTGCTCCCACAGAGAAGGCGCCCAGAATGAACGCTGTTGCTGACTTCCACCTTGTCTTGACAGAGTCATCAACGCTGGTGTTCCGTGCCTACTGAAAGTGCAATTAGCTACAAAACACAATAGGTGATGCTCAGAGCTCACAGGGAAAACCGCTGCCCAACTACCTTAACTTTCCGCTCTGCTGGAGCCAGCTCCAAAATTGCAAATGTCCCTCGCTGTCTCCCCCAGAGAGGGTGCCGGGAAGGAACGCCAATGCTGTGCTAGACCTTCCCAGGACACCCTTTGCCCAGCCCCACTAACATTGCTGATCTGTGCTGTCTGACCGCGACACGGACTTTTCATGTGACAACATGATGTCAGTGACACCTGCCCCAGCCAGGGTCCTGCTCCTGCCCCATCTCCTCCTGTGGTGGCAGTAACACCTTCCTTCTGTCATTACTGGAGCAATAGTTAACGGATTAACAATAGTGGCGGCAAGATGGCATCGCACTGGGGCCTCCTCGGTGCTGAAAGGGTTAATCCAGCAGTTCACTGCCATCACAGGTGCCAGTGAAAATGTGGGAAAGCACATACTTGAAGCATGCAACAATAATCTGGAGATCGCTGTCACCATGTTTCTGGATGGGGGAGGCACAGCAGAGGAGCCTCGCACCAGTTCTGCGAGAGTGTCCACTGTTTGACCACATGTTGAGAATGAAGTACAAGCTCCAATTCCTCAAAACCAGGCAATTTTAGTAGAGCCTGAGCCCTTGTTTGGAGCTCCTAAAAGATGCAGCTCCTAAAAGACGCAGACCTGCACACTCAACATTTGATGGTTTTCGGGATTTACAAGCAGAAACCATTGGACAGGAATAGGAGCTCCAAAATGGAGAGGCAGTAGATCAGAAACTCACTGCTCCAGCAGACCTCTTCAGGCCTCCCGTTGATCTGATGCACAGAGGCAGCTTTGAAACAGACAAGGATGCAGAACAAATGGCTCATGATAAATATTCAGTGTGCAAGATTTTGCCTGTCGGTGTCTCAACCGCGATGTCTGGAGCAATGAGGCTGTGAAGAACATAACCCGGGAACACTTCATTTTTTGGCAGGTATACCATGGCAGTGAGGAAAGCTGGAGGTACATACAGTTTTATAAATTAGCAGACTTCCCTTATGTCTCCATCCTAGATCCCAGCACAGGCCAGAAACTAGTGGAGTGGCACCAGGTAGATGTGACTTCTTTCTTGGACTAAATGACTGGGTTTCTGAGTGAGCATGGACAGCTGGATGGCCGTTCTATGAGCCGCCCCCAAAAATGTTCTCACCCAGAGAGTTTCACAGATGCCAGTGAGGACAGCCAGTCGGAAACTGCTGTCAGAGCTTCGTTACGGGAGATGGGTTTTGATTCCTCACAGGCCAAGCAGGAGAATCTGTCAGACGAGGAGTCAAAGTCCGAGCTTTTTTCTGGATGTGAAGAGTTTATTTTGGTTTGTGGGTCTGAGGAGGAGGAGGAATCAGAGCATCCTGCCAAGCTGAGGAAGTCTCTGCACAAGGACTTAGTGTATAAAAAAGAGGGGAGCTGGAGGCTTCAGCCTGAGACCCCTGCAAGGGCTGAGCCTGGGACAACAACCCGTCACGGAGTACTGCCCTGTATGGGTGCAGGAGTACTGGAGGAGTCAACGGACCAGCCTAAAAGTACATTTCAGGGCCAAGATGTGAACACACCAAAGGCACAGCTGATGCTAAGGTATCCAGATGGAAAGAGGGAACAAATTTCACTGCCCAAACAAGCTAAACTTCTGGCTCTTGTGAAGAGCCAGTCAGAAGGATACCCTAACAAGCGTTTTGAACTTCTCACCAACTTCCCTCGGAGGAAACTCTCCCATCTGGACTATGAGATCACATTACAGGAGGTAGGCCTGTGTCCTCAGGAGACCGTCTTTGTGCAGGAAGAAAATTAGCGCCATGGCCTGAGTTCTCCCAGCCTTCCTCCCCTCTCCTTTTGCCTGGGACACCAACTCACCACATATGCAGTTGAAGGTCATGGGATTGCAGTGCTGAAGTCAGACAGGCAGCTGGCTGGCCTTTCTATCTCTTCTTCCCTTCTCCTGCTCTAGCGACCAAATGAGAGCCTTCAGTTTTTTCTTCCTCAGCTTGAGCCCTGTGGGGAGCATTGGGAAGAACACTTTTCCATTGTTTCATGGAATAAAGTAAAACGACGACTTGTGTATCCAGTATGATGCAGTTTGGAGTGGCCATAAGACACATACTCTTCTTGCTGCTGTTCTTAAGTCTGTTTTGTTTAATTTTTTTTTTTTAAAATAGTGTGCGATAAGGCACTGAGTCAACTCTCTGCAGGGAGAGAATGTAATCTTCAATACAGTCTTTGTTTTGATTCTCTACAAAATTTTAATTATGTTTTGCTCTCGCAACTACCTTAAAGGACATTGCAGAGAGGTTCGTGCTGGCCTCTTCTCACGGGCAATTGGTAGTAGAAATAGAGGGAATGGCCACAAGCTGCAACAGGGTAGATTTAGGCTGGATGTTAGGAAAAAATTTTCACAGCAAGAGTAGTCAGGCTGCCAGGGAGATGGTTGAGTCACCTGCCCTGGAAGTGTTTAAAGGTCATTTAGATGTGGTGTTGGGAAAGATGGTTTAGGTGTGGACTCTGTGGAGCAGAGTTAGTGGTTGGACTTTATGATTCCAAGGGTCTTTTCCAACCTGAATGTTTCTGTGATTCTAAATGTAGTTCTTGATGCATTTCCTCTCGGCTCGATACGTGGCAAATGGGGAATGTAGAAATAAAACACTCATCACAATATTTCTGCTCCTGGAATTTGGAATGTCCCAGAAATCCAATCTCTTCCTCCTTTTCTTAGTGATCTACATTGTGACTGTGATTTGCAACATGCTCATTTTTTTTGTTTTGGTGGTGGCTGATCAGCACCTCTGTTATTTGGAAAATGGATCCGTCACCCAGTGTGCAGTAAGTCAATTCTCACATGCTCGGGAGAGATATCTCTGATTTATTCAGGTTTGTGCGATCCCAGGTGCTCGGTGGCTTTCAACAATTCAAGCACACGCGACACAGATTTCTGCATTATTTTTAGACACAAAAATTCCAAGACTGGACACTCCCTTTTGCAACGATTGGCTAGTAATTTACATATAACTGTAATATTCACTGACATCATAGTTTTACCTGTATGCATGCCCAGGGGAAGGGTTATCATTTGGATAAGGGTTAGCTAATTACAAGTGGCTTCTCCTTGCTTGATCTTTGAGGTGAATGATGATAAAAAGGATTTGGTCCCCTCTTGTCTCCCAACCAAGCCAGAAACACTATTAGCACCATCAAGCTGTTAAAGCACAGAAAGAAATCTCCCCAGGCAGCAGCTGTGTCCTGCCATGCAGGATTTGATCCAGCCCTGACCAGCTGAGCAGCAGACTGTCACTAGTGGGCTGTAGCACCGCAAAAAGGGTCTGGAGAAACTGTATGACCTCATAGTGGGCCTGGAGTCCCAAAAGAGAGGACGCAGAACCTCAAACCACCAACTAGTGGGGTTGGAGCATCCCATAGTTGGGCTTGACCATGTCAAGGTGTTTCTCCAGTAGCGCTGGCTCAGAGTAGGCCTGTCCTGGGGGCAGATACAATTTGCTGGAGATGGTCCTGTAGGAGACCAGGGGCTTTGCTGCACAAGCCTCACAGCCCTGGGAAGAGTGGGAAATAAAAGCCCTCACACCCCAACTGTGGCAGCCTGCACTGTGACCAGGCGTGCTCACAGCCCCAGATGGGCTTTGATTCCTCCAGCTGGTGTGGCTGCGGCAGAGGCGGAAGCCCCGCGGGGCCGAGCAGCCCTTGGCCGGTAGCACTGCGTGGGTAAGGCCTGAGGCTGTGGCTGTGGGAGCTGACCGGGCTGTGGCGGCTTGAGGTGACACGGCCCCATGTCACAAAGGGGTAGTGATGCAGTGCCCGCCTGGCGCTTTGTGACCTCACCAGACCGGGACTTGATGTCCTGAGCGGCGGCCAGCAGGAGTTAGTTGGGCCGAGCCTTCCTTCTGGAGAACTCGGCTCCTTCCTGTGCTCTGTGCATGGCGGGGCGTTTTGCAGCCATTATTCAGTTACGGCTCGCTTCTCCTCCACTTCTGTCCTCTTTCAGAGGTAATGAGGGCTAGGCTTTTGGGACAGGGTGTGGAGAAGGTTGATACAGGATGAAAGTTTAGGCTGGTCTCCACCTGCTGAGCTGTAGGCTGAGCCAGACTTGGGCTGTGGGTAGAATTCCCCTTTGCTCATTCTCATTTCCTGATCATGTCCCGGAACAGGTGAGCAGGGGCAGCACATTAGCAGCAGGTCCTCTTCAGAGATGGGGACATGAGCTGAAGTTTTTTGACAGGGCCTTTGCAGATGCTGTGAGCTGGGGCCCTGTGTCAGGCATGGAAGATCTCCAGCCTCAGCACTGCAGCAGTTAAAGCTTTGTCACCGAAGGGGTTCTGGTGGCGGGTGCTGTTCTGTTCTGTTGGCTGCATTCAAGGTTTCCTTTAATCGTTTTGTAGAGCTACAATTACTTCTTTGCCATCAGGTGACAGGATCAGTGCCGATCTCCTCTTTCTGGAGCACGTCCTTTGTCATCGCGAGGATTCCCCTCTGTTCCCGAGAGGAGCAATGGCTGCCCTGGGGAATAGCTCCTGTGAGTACGGGCTTCACCCGCAGGCCGGGACTTGGGGAACCCCTAAAGGCCACGGCCAGGAATGGTGGTCCAGCCCTGGGCACTGATGTGCTGGCAGCCCAGAAGGAATTCTGGGGTGATGCCCGGGAGCAGCCAGGCTCTT
Organism: Trogon surrucura; assembly: GCA_020746105.1. Taxonomy (NCBI): domain Eukaryota; kingdom Metazoa; phylum Chordata; class Aves; order Trogoniformes; family Trogonidae; genus Trogon; species Trogon surrucura. The sequence continues at coordinate 116,455,983 of CM036618.1, read as the reverse complement.
CCAGGCACTGGCAATTACACAGAGGAAAATGCGTTTTGTCACTCCTCTGCCACTACAGCCAAGGCTTTGAAAGGCGACATTGCTCGTGGAAAGGTCCAACACCGGTAGGGTTCCCTTCTGTGCCAGCCACTTACTCGTTCTTGTCAAGTTAGAATGAGAAAAATAATCGAGTTCAAGGCCCTAGAGGGAAAGGGAGGTAGCTGAGGCACAGACCAGAGTGTGGGTTTGTTGGACTTTTGGCCAAGTAAGCAGGGGAACAGATTGTTTCCTCAAGCTCTTTCCTGACCAGTACATCCCAGTGGCAGCGCTGGGCTTCTCCCGATGCTTCTGGTTTGGAGGTCAGAGCTGGTCGTCCTGGATGTTCCTGTACAGAACTCAGCTTTTCAGTATTGTCTCATCTCTTTTCACATGTCATTTCCCTATAGTCACTGCCGAGGGAACAGCTGGTCTAGAAAGGATCCTTTTTCCCCTGGAGAAGATCTGCCTAGAGTGGCAGCAAAGCCAGGCACCTGGAGCAGGGCTCTACAACCTCGAGAACACGTTTCCTCAACTCCGTCCTGCAGTGCCTGACGTACACTCCACCCCTTGCCAACTACCTGCTCTCTGGGGAGCACAGCCAGTTCTGTGAGTGCTTTTGTGTGCATGTCCCCTTGTAGATCTGTTGGGCACTTTCTAAGGATTTCTAGAATTTGGAATTTGATTGTCTGGTACACAGAAAACTTGTCAGTTCAGCGCCCCTCTGAAGAAAGTTTTCTGTGCACTAAAACGTCCTGAGCTTGTTGGGACATTGGCACCTTGGCAGAAGAGGGGTGGAGACAGTTCTTAGAATGTCCAGATCTCCATCAAGTTTTGTTTCCCATCGCTGTGGATATTTTGCTGACCTGCGAAGCTTTCCTCCCTCCCTCTTCAGGTCTCAAGCAAGGCTTCTGTATGATGTGCCTGATGGAAGCGCACGTCAGCAGGGCCCTGCGTTGCTCTGCCTGTGCCATCTCGCCTTGGGCTGTCCATCGTGCCCTCACATGGGAGCCATTTCAGGTGCTTTCACATGCTGTCTTCCACCTTGTAGGAGAGAACCACTAACTTCTCTTTTCCTAGGAATAGGACCTTTCCAGCAGAACAGGCAAGAAGATGCCCATGAGTTCTTACGCTGTGCTGTAGAAGCCATGCAGAGAGCTCGTCTGAGGGGCAGCACTGAGTAAGCCCAAGCAGTTTCCTTTTTCAATGTCCCTGAGCCCTTGGGACTGTGTGATGTACTCCCATCAAGGAGACCCACCACCCAGGGCTTTCAGACAAAGCAAAACTCTCGGAGGAGATAACTCTCTGCCTCACCATGTGCTTCCAGCTTGGACGTCCCTTTGGAAGAAGCTACCGTCATCCACCAAATTTTCAGGGGCTTTCTGAGATCCAGAGGTACTTTTGCACAACTCCAGCTAAACTGGGAGTTGTCTGGGCCCTTCTGTCTGCCTGTGATAAACTGCTGAGCATGTGAATGGTGTAGTAGTTATGAAGAGCACAAACAGGCACAGTCAATCGACTTGCCCTGTCACTGAGCATTTCGATTTGCCTTCCAGTCACCTGCCAGAGCTGTGAAGCGGTTTCCGATTCCTATGAGGCCTTCCTGGATATTCCTTTGGATATCAGAGTAAGAGGGTTTGTAATTGTGCTTCAAGACGCCCCAAGGTCCCTGCAGCTTTCCAGAGTCAACACAGTCAGCTTAAAAATGCATAGTGCGAGCCCAGGAGAGCTCAATGCAGGGTGGGATGTGGGATGGGTGGTGTCCTCTTGGAGAGTCCGTGACGGTGGTCTGCCTGTAGGAGCTGGCTTTCAACTGGACAAGGACTCGTTGTCCTCTCTGCTCCTTCGCCGTGCTCTCCTCCCTGTTCTTTTTGTCCCCTCAGAACCTGTCTGGCTCCCAGGCTGGGGGGTTGAGTGGCTTTCCCTCTGGCTGACCCTGCGCAATGCCGCCTGGTGGGTCTTCTCAGTGTCACCTCCTAGGGTCTTGTCACTTCCCAGGGTCTTGTCAGCCCCCAGGTTCTTGTCAGCTCCCAGGGTCTTCTTGTCACCTCCCCATCAATGTCGGGGTGAGGGGGTTTCCCTGCTCTCAGTGCTCTCCCTTCCCACTCTCCAGGCAGCCTCGTCTGTCACCACAGCTCTGCAGGACTCTGTGCGACCCGAGTGGTTGGGGGGTGACAACTGCTATAAGTGTCACAGGTAAGATGATTACTGAAGGCTTATTAATGAGCCCTTATTATTACCTGCATGAAGGTGCTCTGTGTCACCCCTTGTTGTACGTTAAGATGCACATTAAGGAGACAGGGCTGTGTGGTTTTTTAACACGACCTTTGTGAAACTGAATATTCTTAAAGTAGCCTAAGGATGCGTGAGCCCTGAAGGCTTGTCAGGCCTTCTGGGGGCAAGCTAGGGTGCATTTCAGCTCTTGGCTCTGTTCTTGGTTTCCAGGTGTGACGAGCTGGCTGCTGCCACCAAGGGGCTTATAATCTATCAGGCGCCCAGGGTTCTCACCCTGTGCCTGAAGAGGTTTGAAGATATCACCGGCAGGAAGCTCAGCGAGGTGCGTATGTGGTTGGAGTGCCCCTTGCTCTTCCAAGAGCAGCTTTCCCAAAGTGGCACGCACTTCCACGCGTTGGTCCTGCTGAGATTTTTGTGTTCCTTCTGGAGAGGGGAAGGTCCTCGGGAGAGGACAAGCCTGTACTCTGCTCCGACAGAGCTGCTTTGGCTGAGAACACTTTCCTGCCAGCTGAACCATTCTGTGGGGCTTTGGGGAAAACCAAGTGTTCTTGAGCCCCAAGGATGTACTTATACACCTCCAGCCTTTCGTCTGGGAAGGCTATTTCGTGGAGCACGCCAGGATCATCCGTGAGCACTCTTGGTCTCTCCGTAGGTCGTGGAGTATCCCGAATGCTTGGATCTTTGCCCCTACACCTGTCAGACAGCTGGAGAACCGCTCTGCTACGCCTTATATGCTGTCTTGGTGCACAGTGGTGACAGCTGCCAGGAAGGGCACTATTTCTGCTACACAAAGGCGAAGAGCTGCGTCCTTCCTAACACAGGAAAAATGTGTGTTGGAGAAGATGAGCTTTCCCAGCGGTCCTCACAGCAGTCAGGGTTTGGGGGGAGAAGGTCTTCTTAGGGGCTGGATTGGTTTTTTTGTGTATTCTTAGTTCTGTAGCTTTCTGCCTGTGTTTTTTTGGGAAAGCAGGAAGTTCATCTCCAGCTGTTGTTGGTTCTTTTTCACAGGCCAGCAATGGACTCTGGTATAAAATGGACAATACGTCTGTGGATCTTTGTGGCCTCGACACAGTTCTCGCACAGCAAGCCTAGCTACTGTTCTATGTCAGTTAACAATCAGCTTTAACACGGGGTCAGGATACATTTCCTTTTCATTATTCTTCTTTCCTTTGCTATTTTTCTTCTCATCTTCGTGAGTGTCTATGCCCTAGGAGACCATTACTATTTGCATCACTCAGTGCTGTCAAATCTGAACTCCCCCCATCAGCCCTGCTGGGCTTTAGGCTGCTGCCTTGCTGTGAACTGCTCCTTGTCTGCTAATGGAGAGAACAGGACTCCAAGGGGGCCTGCGGGAAAGATGAGGAGGGACCCTTTATCAGCGAGTTTGGGGAAAGGACAAGGGGGAATGATTTCAAACTGAAAGAGAGCAGATTTAGATGAGATAGGAAGAAGAAATCCTTTTCTGTGCGGGTGGTGAGGCACTGGCACAGGTTGCTCAGAGAAGCTGTGGAAGCGTCGCCCTCCCTGGAAGCGTTCAGGGCCAGGTTGGACGGAGCTTTGAGCAACCTGATGTGGTCAGAGGTGTCCCTGCTCACGGCAGGGGTCTTGGAAGGCCTTCAATGTTTCTTCCAAGCCAAACCATTTCATAATTCCATGATCCTGTGAGAGGGGGGCCGTTGTGGGTATAAAGCCACTGGGTGCTGTGGCAGCAGAGTTCAGACCTTCTTCTCACAGCCACGATGCCAGGGAGAAGGCCTGCAGCCAATGGTCCCCACAGTGGGGCTATGGTCTCCTCAGCTGGTTCGTGGAGCACACAAACTACCACCGCTCAGTGAGGAGGATGTGGAGAACAAACCCTCCACACTCGAACCAAGCCCCAAGGGCTGACTCAACTCCATGGCCCTCCAACATCGGCTGGCAGTAGGCGTCTGTAACCAGGGCTCCTCCAGAGCAAAGCGTGCCAGGGCAGAGACAGCACAGCAGGTACGCATGGTTGGTTTGTAGGATACGTGGACTGTGATCCTTCAGCAAGGAGATGCAGAAGTGTTTGAGTTCAGGTCTAAGGAGGTCCTCCTCCCCCTCTGCTCTGCCCTGGTGAGACCACACCTGGAATACTGTGTCCAGTTCTGGGCTCTCCAGTTCAAGAGACACAGGGACCTACTGGAGAGAGTCCAACAGAGAGCCACAAGGGTGATCAAAGGACTTGAACATCTCTCCTGTGAAGAGAGACTGAGAGAACTGGGGCTGTTTAGTCTTTAAAAGAGAAGGCTAAGAGGCAACCTTATTAATGTATAGAAATACCTGAGGGGTGGGGGCTCAAGAGGAAGCAGCCTGTCTCTTCTCGGTGGTGCCCAGCAACAGAAAAAGAAATAATGGGTTTAAGTTAGAACATAGGAAGTTCCACCTCAGCATGAGGAGAAACTTCCTCCCTGTGCAGGCGCTGGAGCCCTGACACAGGCTGCCCAGAGAGGGTGTGGAGTCTCCTTCTCTGGAGACTTTCAAGCCCGCCCGGACGCTTTTCTGTGTGGCTGCCCTGGGTGATCCTGCTCTGGCAGGTGGGTTGCACTGAATGATCTCTTGAGATCCCTTCCAACTCCCAATATTCTATGATTCTGTAATTCTGTGATACACTTGGGGTGCTGCAGTGGTGACGGATTGTGGCCCTGGATGAGGGCAGAGCACAGCATGTGAATTTTGCTGTGCTGGAGAGGAGGATGATGAATCCAGGAAACACCCAAACTGGCCTTAGCAGGGACCGAGCTGCACAAAGGGCATCAGCAGCCCACCTTGTACCTCTTCCTAGTGCTGTCTTTGAGCAGGAAGAGCTCAGAGAGACCTTCCAGAGACTGGGACAGCTCTGCTGGCTGGCCCGCCTGCCCAAAGGTGCCTCAAGCAAGAGCTTTAATCCCTCTACAGCTTTGGGGATGGCCTTGCAAAACCAGCACTCATTTGGAACCAACCCCCAGAAAAGCCCACACCAAAATCAAAACCACTTGCTGGCCACGCATGTGTGATTTACGGGCTGTTTTCTTCTCTATAGGTTGGGGGGGATCAATGTCAGACACAGATAGGTGAGTGCCTAGGATGTCATGGGATGGCACGGGGTAGAACAGGTTAGGGGGATGAGCTGTACAGCTGCAGCTTGATCATCTGCCTCCTGCAGCCCTGTCCCAGCAGCTGCTGATGGCAGGTCCCCAGAAGGCATTTGCTGGTGTGAGCCAGGCTATCTCGACCAATACCCGTCTCTCCTTTCAGATCCACAACGAGAACTTATTTTTTGGCCTGGGGCAGCCAGAGCGGACACGCGTGGAGAGTCTGGACCTGCTGGAGCTGGTGGAAGCCCATGCCCCCATTGAGCCACGTGTTGGGGCAGAAGGGGGAGCAGTGCCACAAGATGAGCCCGAGGCCTTGGCCACGGACAAGCCAGAGGAGTCAGAAGATGATGGTGAGGAGCTGTCCCAAGGCGAAGAAGACACTGAGTTGTACTGGGACACTCCCTTGCCCTCAGAGCTCTGCCAGGGCCCCTGTGCTGGCCCCCAGCAGGAGCCCCACTCACCTAGCAACACAGGCACAGAAGCTGCAGGAGAAGTAGCTGGCGACCTGCAGAGCGCGGCTCCTGCCCCAGCAGGTCCCACCAATGCCGAGCTGGCAGCAGCTGCCCCAGCCAGAGCCGCTGAGGAAGAGCCTCTAGCTCCCATGGCACGATAGGAGAAGGCGAAAGCACTGGCTTCTCATGCCTGTGGCGAGGAGGCAGAGAGCCAGGCCACTGCTCCACACAGCTCCACAGCCTGCCCCACGGCGCTGCTGGACACAGATGAATGCATCATAATGGAGGTCATGGGCAAGGCTGTGGTGGTGGCCCAGGTGCCCAGCCAGCAGCTAGCCCAAGAACAGGACACGGCACAAAGCGTGCATGCGGTGACGGCGGCAGGAACACCTGCAGCGGCACCTCCAGATGCTGAGTCTCCCTTGGCTGGAGAGCCTCAGGGGGAGGCCAACATTTCCCCTCTCATCCCAGCAGCGTGCCAGGACGGAGAATCCATGGCTTCCTCCATGTCTCGGGACTATCACCGAGAGGCCAGCAGCGCTGCCGCTGTCTGCCCAGGAGCTGGCGAGGACCAAGTGGCTCCTTCGCTGCCTCAAAAGCCTCTGTCAGAGGCTGGCACACCACGCCTCACCCCAGCAGAGAGTGGTGAAAGAGGCTCAGTGGCACCTCCCTCGGCTCGGGACCCTCAGCACCAGGTGAGTCGGGCATGTATGGCCAGCACCGGCCATCCCCAGGAGCTGGAGGCTGGCCCAGCTTGCCGCAGGGAGAAGCCAGGTGCTCTCCGCACCATCCCACCACCATCCCCTCCCTCCCCTGCCAGAGCTGTTGCTCTCCCCATGCAGGCGGCCTCCAAGCACAGAGGTGACACAGAGCTCTCCTCCCCATGCAGGGACCTGCCCGAGGATGACAAAGGTACATCTCCAAGCTGAGCGCCGCCCCCGCCGAGGGCAGGCCTGGCCTGGCTGTCCTACTGGGCAGCACCCAGATCAGGCTGCACTCCTGGATAGTCCCGAAGTATTGCTTCAGTTTTTAGAAACCCTTGATGCTCGTCCGTCAGTGCCAGGACAGGACTGGGCTAAAGATAACTGTTACATTTTGCGGAGTGTGACAGACCGTATGTGTGCATTGCTAAAAGATGCCAGAATTAAGGCTGGTAAAGGAAAATCTATTGTTTGTGCAGTACTGGAAGCTAGTTTGGTAGCAGTGGTGCGGAGTCGAACTGACTGTCAGACTCAGGAATGTGAACTGATCACATTTCAAACTTCGGTTGATTTGTTGCTAGATCAGGTTGCTCATCTTAAATTTGAGAATGATGATCTTAAAGCAAAGTTGAAGGAGGAGGAACATCAAAATGTGCAGTTAAAACATGCTTTGTGGGGAGAATTGTCTGCATGGTGTGACACTTTAGCGGAAGATGAAGTTCAGATGAGAGAAAAGGGGAGTCAGCACGTAACCCCTATTTACCCCCAACAGGAACTCGGAGAGCCTGAGGCTAGGCTAGGAGGAGTTCCTTGCTTGCATCCAGTTGTTAAAACAGAATATAGTTACAATGATAATGAAGATTTTCGACCTTCTGTTGGGACTAAGGAAATTCCTTATTCAGTCATTGAGTTAGCTAAACTGAAAAGGGAATTTGGGAGGAGTCCCAAAGAATCTGGGACTGAGTATGTTTGGCGAGTCTCATTGATGGGGGAGGACTGTCCCCGGAAATTAAGGATAAAAAGAAATTGTTGTGGACTGAAGGAATGGAAAAGGGAATTCCACGACATGTGATGCATGGCCTACCCGCTGTAGCTTTGGAAAAACTGAAAAAGATGCCGTAAGGCAGATCCACCCTTGCAGGGGAAGGATGGGAGAGAATTAAAATTCATTAATTCGGAGATAACAACTGCTCAAACACCTATTGTCCCTGAAAAGTATTCGATTGATCTTGGTCTGGAAAAACAGCACCTTAAAACTGAAAATAAAAAACTTAAGAACTTAACAATTGAAAACAGTGAACTTAAAATGCAATTGATCTCTGCTAAGAAGTGAGAACAATGTTTACCCCAAAAAAATAGATCTTTTGCTAAACCAAATACCATCCTTGGTCTTGGCTGAAGCAATTTGCAAATTAATACACAGTAAAGATTCTGTAGCATATGATGGAGATATCTGGTATGATGACACCAATGAACTGGTGGAAAATTCCGACAATGATCTTACCCCAGAACCTGTATCTATACGATCACTGATCAAAGCCAAAACTGCTGAGTTGGCAAAGCTGCAGGAAAAGTACTTCGTGCATCCAGTGGAACACTTATGGCGAGATTCTCTTATGGTGGGAGACCTAATCCTATTAAGTGACGAGGAAGCTGAAAGGTATTTGGGTTCTAGTGTGTTTTTAATCACTATGCTGAGTGATCATAATCACTTATTAAATATACGAGCTGCCTATTGTGCCTATTGTGCGGGCAACATAGATGCCCAAGAAAGAGGTAACACCTTTGCTATTAAAATCTCAGAATTCTTGGATTTGACTGCATCTGTGCAAGAGGCAGCCTGTATCCAAGCAATGGATGAGAGGTGACGGTACTGGGTATGGACTCACAGACCAAATCCTGACTGTCTCCCTTTCTGGGAGTGTGGGCCCTCTCTAGGGCGACCTGAGTGGATTTGTGATCTGAGAGGGAATGACCTATGGCAAAATGCAGTGGTATTGAGGGCACTCTGGGCAGCGCCTCACAGGCTGCCCACCAACTTTGCTTAGAAACTGGTAGAATTGCTAAAGGGGAAGATTAAGGTCCTGGGAAAAACGCAGGCTACCTGCCTCTGCAGGAAAGCACAGTTAACTTCTTTGCACCCTGTCAAGAGGAACTGAAGAGGTTAAAAACCCAAGAAGTTGCAGTGTGGGATTTGGGCTGCTCACTCCACGTGGTGACTTCTTGCCAACGGTCCACTAACAGGGAACCTTGAATTTATATCCCTGTGGATCTGAAGCGAATAAGTTTGGAGTTAAGCCCTTATGTTATTGGTGTTTAATATGTTAGCAGGTAGGAGTTGGTATTTGGCTCAGTGGTACTTCAGTAGCCACGGGGTGGAAAGTGCTTGCACTAGGACCCTGCAGCTTGTTCCTGCGCTATCATGATCTGCAGTGACCGGCTTTTGACACCCCTTTGTCAGCCCAGATGAACCTGGCATTACTGAAGTGATTGATGATCTGACAACGGGGAGATAGCAAGCTGCACCCTTTTTCCCCCTATAATTTTCCAGTCTGTCCACTTTGGTAAACCTGATGATTAGTAGAATTCTATAATTGATTATAGAAAATTGCGTAGCAATACCTTGTTACTGACAACTATTGCTATTTCAGGTAAAGCAACAAAGCAACAGCGATACAGGCAGCTGCTGCTTGCAAATGGCCACTTTAGATCAACTTTAGATCTTTTTACTCTTTGCTTTTGTTCCCAAGTTGCTGATATCACAGATGTCAGGAAACTGCACCTGGAGACAAAGACTACCCTATTTTAGTCCAGAATATACACAGGAGGGATTAATTTTCGTATATGCTATGATTTTAGTTTTGATTTGTATGTCTGTTAGTAAGCCAGATATTTTGGAGAGGGTAACTACTATCCCACAATTCTCTATGGGAATTCCACACTTAGAAGTTTACTCAGTATCAAACCTCTTGTAGTTTTGCTAAAAATTGTATTAAATTGTACTAACAAAAGTTGTACTAAATTGTACTAACTGGGACAAACATGATTGCATTGGATACTATCGGCTAGTTTACATCACACTAAAAATGAGTTGTCTGTGCTGATATCACAGTATAGCATATAAAATGTTAGGTGCAAAGTTTGTACCTCATAGTGATTGCCATGTCGCTTTTAGTGATGCTCCAACTGGTTTGATAGAGATGTTCTGATGGGAAAATATATTCTCACATTTATGTTTGTAGTATGCCTGAGTTAATATGTTCTCACCTTTATGTTTGTAGTATGCCTGAGTTAATATATTCTCACATTGAAAACAAAGAGAACTCACTGTCTCTTCTGATGTCAGAATACCTGGGGACAGTGGATGCTTTTTGGCTTCAAAGATGTTTTCTTGTTCCTGGCAATGTACTCATACAGCATAAACTAGTTTTGGAAAAAAAAAAACCTAAACAAAACAAAAAAAAAACCCCAAAACCACAAACTTGACTTGGCAAGTATATGTATTAAGAAATTGGACAAGTTGTGTTTTTGAGAATTAAACTTATAAGTTCAACAGGTGACCAAGACAACACTACTGAATTAGCTAGTATCAGACATATTGCTACAGGAATGTGAAGTGTGCAATATGTTGAATTAATTGAGAGTGCTGCACTACCATTTCCAATGCAACTACCCTCATAGAAGATGTGCAAAGGAAAAAAAAAGAAACACGCATGCGTGCTGGGCTGGGGGCTTGGAGGTCTCATTTCACACTGAGTATGGAGACCCCAACCCCGACAGCAGAGTAGCATTGCCAAATTCGCAGGAGGCAAGATGGTAGTAGCCAGCCACATTATGGTTGTCTTGGCCTTGGCAGCTTCATTTGCTCTTGTTGGTTTTGTATGTGTGCTTTGGCGATGCAGTGATGAGTTTTATGAATTTTGTGGTAGATGTTGTTTTTGTTGCAACTGTTTTGATAGACAAGAACCCCCTTCTCTTCCTAATCCCCCAATGCTGGAAACACAGTTGTAACCTCGATCGGGAACATGTTTTAGTTTTGTTATATTCATTTAGACCAAAAACAGTATGGTTAATTGTTGATATGGTTAATGTTAAAATAATTAATATGGTTCTAGTTAAGTATGCTCATCGTTTAAATCATGAAACTCGGGCGGGAAGAATGAAAGCGTGGCCCTGGAACTGAGAGCTGTAATGGACATTTGCAAGAACGCCACACGGTTTTATGAACAAAGGACTGTTCGATTTGAAGAAAATGGACGATATCAATGGACTGTGTTAAAGAAGATGGAGGACGGCGTTATCGGAGCCCAGGACCAGAGGAGTGCAAAAACGAAAAGACTGTTACTTTTCATGTTCTTCAATTTGATATAGGATACGTTGCTAAATATATGATTTAGTAGTACAGTTGTTAGTTACTATTATGATGTTAGAGTTAAGAATTTTATTATAAATAAATAGTTTGTTAGCATAGATATTTTTCTCTCCTGCTCTCCTCTCTCTCTCTCTCTCTCTCTCTCTCTCTCCTTCCTTTCCTTTCCTGCCACCATGGAACACCAGCCCTAAAGCCAGCAAAGTTGAGCCACAGGGTGGATGTAAAAGACTGTTTTGAGAACTTTTGCCTCAACCTTGCTGGTGTTAAAACTTGCTAAAATGCCCCATGAAGAAATATTTGTTTCATCCTTGCTAAAAGGCTCTGTGAAGAAGAGACTGTGTTAAAACCGAAACGACAAGGCTGGCGTTACAAGCTTGGACCTCTGATAAGTTCTAAAACGACAACTTCAGAGCCCAGCCCTGATAAGCCTCACGGCTTGACTTGACTATTGATAAAGACAACTTCAGGGCCCAGCCCTGATAAGCCACAGGGCTCAAAGTTCTGAACAACATCTTCTGGGCCCAGCTCAACCGCCGATACAGCTGTTGTCTTGCAAGCCCACCGGTGTGTGAGCTCACTGATACAACTGCAGATAAGGCAGCTGCCCTGCAAGCCCAAACGTCTATCAAAAATGGGCCCTCAGAACACCTATGCATGCCCCACTGACAGAGGCAACGCTGGGGGGGGTGAAGATCGCTCCTGAAGACCCTCACACGCATGCGCTGAACAGGCGGAGGATAAGCAAAGTTGCTCTTGGAACACTATAAAATGCCACCGTGAACAGCCATTATTTGGAGATCTCCCTCACCGAATCAAAACAGATGGACCTGCGAGACGTCGCTGGATCTGTGGTGGTAGCTATACTTCTTGCTATTCTAAATGTTTTACTGCTTCGCTTTTCCTTTTCCTTATCTTTCTTTCCTATTGCTCTCTAGTGGTTGTTAGTCAATAAAGGGTTTTACTTTTGTGACATCTGACACTGTTTGTGTCTTAATTTCACTTTTGCGATCGAAACGAATCACCTTGACCCTAACCTCTATCAGGTATAAGCGGGTCAAGACACCCATACATTGGTCTTCGGTCGAGGCGGGATCCAAACCACTCCAGCGATTCCCATAGTCATACCGAGAGCATAGAGGACAATCCAGGTCCTGTCCCTGTGGAAACAGAAGCATAGTCTTTTTCGCACATTATTAAGGGAAAGGGACCTTCCCATTGATTAGTATCCAGATTTTTTACCAATACTTTTGCTTTGGGAAGATTGTCAGGATCACGCACACTGGCGGCAAGCAATGCAAAATGATGCGCAATAGGTGCTTCTCCACAGTGCCAACAGTTTAAAAAGTTTAATGCATACGAAGCTTTCGCCAACTGTTCCTGAGGTGTACCACGGCACATTGCCCCTTTCTGTTTAATTAGCATGGCCTTAAGGGAGCCATGCGCACGTTTGACAATAGCTTGACCTGTGGGAGGATGAGGAATGCCCATTAAGTGAGCAATGCCCCAGGTCTGAAAAAAGGCAGCAGTACCCTGTCCCATGTAAACGGAGCCATTGTCTGTCTTCACACACTGAGGTACCCCCAGCACAGAAAATGCCTGTAAAAAATGACGACAAACATCTTGCGCCTTTTCACCCGTATGACAGGAAGCATAGAGACAATGTGAAAAAGTGTCGACAGAAACATGGACATAACGCCACCGGCCAAAGTCTGGAATGTGAATGACATCAGTCTGCCGCAACTGTAAAGCTTCCAAGCCTTGGGGCTAGTCCCAACAGAAGGAAGCAGGGCTATTTGCTGACAATCTGAGAAAGTAGCAATAATCTGTCGTGCCTGAAACTCCCACGTGAGCCGAAACTCCCACGTCAAAGCTTTTGTGTTTTTGTGAAAAAATGCATGTGAAAGATGAGCCTGTTCAAACAAATTAGGAACAACAGCATCACCAGCTATTAAATCATCTTGACGATTATCTTCTGCGATTGGATCTGATAAAATTGTGTGGGCCCGTACATGAACTATGAAATACAGTTCCTGACAATTATTAATTAGGTTTAATAATTCTCAAAGCAAGGCAAAAAGAAGAGGGTTGCTAACATCTTTCAAATAAATTCCTTCAAATAAGTTCCTTCTATTCGCGAAACCTAACCTGCAACACAAGCAGAGACAGTGTTAATATTTGTTGGTGTGGACCATCGACAGAAAACATGCAGCCAGCTCTATAATTTGAGGTGATCCTGAAATGGCAGCAACATCCTGGTTCCAGGTACCATCTGTCGCTGCCCAAACAATGACAGATTGTCCTGTGTGACCAGACCCATCGTAAAACCAGTTAGAGCATCGAGTGGCACAGGGCTGTTTTTTCAAGAAGGGAAAATAGGCAACTATGCAAGGGCAGTTAAAAGCAGATGTAGAGGCAGATGAATACAAAATTGTCCTGTAAAGTCAACAACAGCAGTTTGAAAACATTGTGAATACTTAAGAAGCCATTCCAACTGCATCTTATCCATGGGCAGATAAATACAAGCAGGTTCTTCCCTGCGAAGTGTGAGGAGGAGAAAACATCCCTTTTGAATAAGATGAGCTATGAGTTCAGGCTGAGAGACAATTGTTTTTGAAAACTGGTGTGGGAAAAAATCCATTCAATGATAATCAGTGGATCTTTTACAGTTGCACACCACTGGGCTATCAGAGCCAAAGGTTGAAATTTTGTATACAGAACAAAAAACACAAGAAACAATTTCGATTCTTCTATGGGTCTGAGGCCTGAGGTATTATTACAACCTATTGCAATGCCTCTTGTGCTTCAGAGGTGCGAGTTCTGACAGAATTAAGAGCTGGATCACCCTTCAACATACTAAACAAGGGTTGCAGCATCTCATTTGACATTCCCAAAAAGGGGCAAAGCCAATTAATGGCACCCAATACCTGTTGTAAATCATTCAGTGAGCAAATATCAGTTTTTATGGTAATTGGTTGAGGTACATTCTTCTGTTCTGTAATTCTCCATCCTAAATACTGCCATGGAGCTGACGTTTGCACTTTTTCAGGGGCAATTTCGAGACCTGAATCACGCACAGCTGTTGATACCAGCTGCAAGGTTTTGTCCATTTGTCCCGGGGTTGAGGTTGCAATAAGTATGTCGTCCATATAATGATATATAAGAGTATCAGGTGCCTGCTGCCGAGCAGGTGTTAACACACAAGCCACAAACCACTGACATAGAGTTGAGCTATTTTTCATCCCCTGCAGCAAAACAGTCCAGTGATAACATTGCTGTGGCTCAGCAACATTAATAGAAGGCACAGAAAAAGAAACCTCGGAGCATCCCGCGGGTGCAATTGAATTGTAAAGAAACAGTCTTTCAAATCTATTACTGTTAACAACCAGTTTTGCGGAAGCATTGAGGGCGATGGTAGCCCAGGCTGCAAGGATCCCGCATCTTCAATGACCGCACTTAAGTCGTGTAACAAGCGCCATCTACCGCTCTTTTTGCAGGAAAATTCCAAGGGCTATTCGTAGGCACAAAGTGGCCCGCAGCCAAGCGTTCCCGGACAAGTTGTGTGCAGGTGTTGCAGCTTCTCCCGAGACACGGGCCACTGGTCTACCCGCACGGGGCTATCCGTGAGCCAGGTGAGAGGTAGGGAGTGCTGCACGTCAGCAGCCCCTAAAGACACATTTTATTGCAGCATCACACCCCATTATCCTGGAGTATCTCGACCCCAGAGGGTGATTGGAGCTAACAGTACAAACGGTTTAACAGAGGCTCTATGTCCTTCTGGACCTCCGATTTGAATCAAATCTTGGCTCTGTACAGGCACAGCTGCTCCATCGATACCCGCCACTGTGGCTTTGGCATGTTGCACAGGCCAGTGTGCCGGCCATACCGTGTTAGAAATCACTGTAACGTCAGCACCTGTATCTATAATACCGGTAACGATGAGAACACTGCCAGAAGGATGATGAAGTTGGCAAGTAAAAACTGGATGTTCATGTTCTCTCCGTCCAAGCTTGACTGCGCGAGGCCACTGGATCCGCTGCTCCTCCGGGTTTAGGGTCCCTGTTCGGGCGCCATTTGTGGTGGTATTGATGCACGGACTTCGATGAGACGGATCAAAACCAGCTTTATTGCAAGCAGACACACATATTTATACTTGTCTTATTTTTCCACTAAAAACAAGTTAGCTTCAGCTTCCTTTATCCAAGGTCATTGCTTAACTAACATGTTTATGCTTTTCAGTTACAATTATTAAGTTCTGTAGAAACAAACCATATTTACATCTTCTTCTCTCTCTGTTTTAGCCAATCCTATGGCCTGTGTCCAGCTAATTTTAGCACATCTTGCTGTACCAAGGACACAGTATTATTGTACTCCACAATGCATGGCCATTTCAATGTCAGGCTGAACCCTGAGGTGCAGGGTGAGGGTTAGGGTTAGGGTTCAGAGATCCATAAAGCCTGGAGCTGCAGAGACACTTGGGCTGACCAAAGCATTCCAAGGGGAGCACGGCACTGCACCAACAGTGCTCCATCGGCACCCTTCTGATTTTGGAACACTCATGGCCATATTGACATCAGGCTGAGCAACATCAGGATATGTACTCAAATACCTGAGCATGGGGGGAAATTGCTCTGATTGTCATACCAATACCTAAAGATAAATTCACATTAAGGTTACTGCTGGCCAATACCAGAAGGGTGTGGATTGTATTGGTTGTGTAATGACACAGTTCACAAAATATTACCCAAGAAGTGGAAAGGGACCTGCACCTTGGGTGCAGTAGTCCCCAGTATGACAATACACACTTCCCTCCATGCTCAGGAAGGATGGCTCAGATCATCCCTTAAAAGAATTAGAAGAAAAAAACCTCTAATAGAGAGACTGTTCACTTTTCACAGCTTTGCCCAATGGTTTCTTCCTTGGTTAGGAGTAAGTGAACTGGAAAAAGTAAACATTTCAGCTGTAATAGAAGACATTGAAAATAAAACTTTAGATGCCATCCAGGCAATTCTCCAAGAAGTGTCCAGCCTGTGAAAAGTTGTGTTGCAAAACCGAATGGCATAGACCTTGTACCGGCCTCCTAGGGAGGAGTATGTACAGTAATAAATACCAGTTATTATATGCACGTAGATCAGAGCGGGAGAATCGCTACAGATTTACAGGAGATTTGGGAACAAACCAAGATATTGCATGAAATTATCAGAGATGATACTTCATTGGGCTTTCAAGAATTATGGAATGATGACCTCTTGGTTACCCAATCTCCCCTGTCTTAAGCAATTGTTTATGGGAATAAACATGCTTATTGTTTAAGGAATATTAGTATGCTGTATGTTAAGAGGTTTTATGTAGTTGTGTATGAATACTGGAAACAGCTACGAGGAATGGAAACAACATAAGCTATGACAGAAGATTGAGAGTGGCAAATATTTTACCAAAACTCTTGACAAATGCAGCATCTTACAGCAAAAGAATTTGCTCAGGTGAAAGAAAAGGGGGAATGTGAAAAAGAAAAATAGACATATAGTTAAGCATCACAGACATAGCAATAATTCAGAAAGCTACTGACACTCTGTTGCAAAAGAGTTTAGATAACAAGGACTGCTAATGAGCATATAGCTAATGAAACAGGAACTCCATAGTCAGTAAGAAAGCAGCCACCTGGCCATCTGCTCTAAACCAGCCTTGCAGTTACTAGCTCAGACAGCTCAGCATTTCAAGCTAAAGGTGAAAAGTACACAGTTACGAGCCTTCCTTCAGAAGACCCTGGCCCATGACCACCAGAGACCACCCAACAGCAGTGTGCATGCAGCAAGAGGAGATTTACAACGCCTACTAATTTTACGAATTCAGCCTACACTTACGAATATGTATACCTGCTTATGAATATCTATGATTTTTTGTAATAAATATTTGTCTGTTCGATGAAACGGTGTGCAAGCTTTGATGAGATATCCCCTTGCACCCGGTGCCAAATAAACATACCTACTTTATAACTCTCCGTGAGTGGTAGAGTTTGTTTCCACACATCACTTAACCCTAACCCCGAACACTGCCCCCTAACACTAACCCTAACCCCTGACCCTAATCCTAACCCTAACACTAACCAAAAAGTTAAGGCTGAGCTGACCTGCCTAATTTTGGAGTCCAGCTTCAAAAGAGCGAACTTTTAGCCCTTGTTCCTGCTGAGAAAGTGGCAAAAGGAAAACTTATGCTGGTCTGCATCTATCTTGGATTGCCCTGCCACAGAACCACTGACCCTAAGGATCTGAGCTATCTCATACAAGATAATGTGGTTTAGCTCCATGGGTTGAGCGTGATGCTTGAAACACCAAAGGTCGCGGGTTCGATTCCTGTTCGGTTCTCACGTGTTGCCTGACCTAGTCGAGAGGTGGCGTCCCTGCCCACAACAGGGAGGTTGGATTAAAATGATCTCTAAGGTCCCTTCCAGCCCAGGCCATTCTATGATTCTATGATAATCCTTCTCTGAATTCACAAAATAGAAGCCTGAGCCGAGCTGTCTCTTTTTGGAGCCTAACTTGAAAATAGCAAACTTTTAGCCCTTACTCCTGCTAAGAAGCAGGCAGGAAGAAAAACTGGTGCTGGTCTGCATCGCTCCTGGATTGCCCTGTCACAGGACCACTAACCTTAAGGATCTGAGCTATCTCACACAAAATATCCTTGACTGAAGTCACAAAATGCAAGCCTGAACCAAGCTCCCTAATTTCGGAGCCTAGTTTCAAAAGAGAAAACATTTAGCCTTTGCTCCCAGAGAGAAGGTGGCAGGAAGGAAAACTCGTGCTAGTCTGCAACTCTCTGGGTTTGCCCTTACACAGAACCACTAACATTAAGGATCTGAGTTCTCACATAAAAAATCTCTGTGTTAACAGCGGAATACTTATATGTGCTGTAAACAAATCCGTGCAAAGTTTTGAGAGGTCATTTGATTGCAGAACCAATTATGGTTGCAACCTGATCAAAGGCTGTTAGAAAAACTGTGGGCATCCAGACAGAGGCTCCACGCAAGCATGCAGGCGTCCAGGCCTCTGGATGCAGAGAGTGCAGGAGTCTGGCACTTGCAATAGTGGGTAGCGATGACAACACCTGTCTTAGGTGCAAACAGGTGAATGATCTGCTCCGCACGGTGGCTGAGCTGAAGGAAGAAGTAGAAAGACTAAGGACTATAAGGGAATGTGAAAGGGAGATTGATTGGTGGAACCAGGCTCTGCCATCCCTGAGCAGGAAGGTCGAGCAGGAAGATGTTCAACAAGAACGGAGGGACCCCCTCTCCTCCTGTCACCAGGCAAAAGGAGGGGACCTAAGGGACAAAGGGGAGTGGAGAGAGGTCCCTTGTCGGAGAGGCAAGTGGAAATCCTCCCACCCATCTCCCTCACGTTCCCAACTGCCTTTGCATAACAGGTATCGGGCTTTGGGACTGGAGGACCATGCAGGTGGAGATGGAGATGACGATCCACCTAGTGAGCTGCCCAGGACTTATCTCTTGCCCTCATGCCTTAGAACTTCCTCAATTAAGAAGAAAAAGAGAGTAATTGTAGTAGGTGACTCCCTTCTGAGGGGAACAGAAGGTGCCATCTGTCGATCAAACCTAACCCACAGGGAAGTCTGCTGCCTCCCTGGGGCTCAGGTAAGGGATGCGAACAGGAAGCTGGCTGATCTGGTGCAGCCCTCTGATTACTACCCCTTGTTAGTTGTCCAGGTTGGTGATGATGAAGTTGTAGAGAGACATCCAAATGCAATAAAAAAGGACTTTAAGGCATTGGGGTGACTAGTACATGGATCAGGTGCGCAAGTGGTATTTTCATCAATCCCTCTACTGGAAGGGAGACACACTGAAAGTGGGTGGAAAATACACTTGATCAATGTGTGGCTCAGAGACTAATGCCATTGTTGGAAATTCGGGTTCTTTGATCATGGGGAAGTTTACAGGGCACCGGGTATGCTAGTGACAGATGGAATACATCTGTCCCAAAGAGGAAAAAGGATCCTGGCACAGGAGTTGGCAGGGCTCATTGAGAGGTCATTAAACTAGTTTCGAAGGGGGAAGGGGATGAAACCAGGCTCACTAGAAATGAGCCTAAGGATGGCCTTCAGTCTGCCATCCCACCTGAGGTGGATAGTGGTGTCACATGTGACAAACTCAGGGCTGCTAGGGATAAGACTTCGGATGATATTGGAAGCGATGTCTGTACCACGACTGAAGTGCGTATATGCCAATGCCCGAAGCATGGGAAATAAGTAGGAGGAATTAGAATCTATTGTACACCAGAGGAACCATGATATAATTACCATCACAGAAACGTGGTGGGATGATTTGCATAGTTGGAGTGCCATAATAAATGGCTACAGGCTCTTTAGAAGAGATAGAGAAGGAAAGAGAGGTGGTGGGGTAGCGTTATATGTTAAGGAGTCCTTTCACTGCCTTGAATTCGATCTTAGGCACACCAAGGTGCAGTGTTTATGGATAAGGATAAAGGGGAGACTGATATCCTAGTGGGAGTCTGCTACAGACCACCTGACCAGGATAAAGATACTGATGAGGGATTCTTTCAACAGCTGAGAGATGTCTCACGTTCACTAGCCCTGGTTCTTATGGGGGACTTCAATTTACCAGATATATGCTGGAAGTACAACACAGCAGAGAGAGCGCAGTCCAGGAGGTTTCCGGAATGTATGGATGACAACTTCCTGTTGCAGCTGGTCAGTGAGCCTACCAGGTTGTGGTTGAGCTGTGGCTGATGTGGTTGAGCAAGGAGCTTTCGAAAGAACTCAGGGTAAAAAAAAAGGTATACCAACTCTGGAAAAAGGGGTAGGTGAATCAGGAAGCATTTAAAGATATTATAAGGTCATGCAGAAAGGGAACCAGAGAAGCAAAAGCTCAGTTAGAACTTAATTTGGCCATCTCTGTAAAGGATAACAAAAAGTGCTTTTATAAATACATTAATAATAAAATGAGGGTCAGGGAAAATCTCTGCTCCTTATTGGATGAGGGGGGGAACATAGTAACGGAAGATAAGGAAGAGGCTGAGGTACTTAATACCTACTTTGCCTCAGGCTTCAACAAGAAGACTGGCTGTCCTCAGGACAGCTGGACTCCTGAGTTGGTAGACAGGGAGTGGAGGCAGAATATTCCTCCTGTAATCCAGGAGGAAGTAGTTAGGGACCTGCTGTGCTAGCTGGATCCCAACAAGTCCGTGGGTCCAGATGGGATACATCCTAGGGTACATTCAAGGGGCAATGGATATACAAGGGGCAATGGATACAAGCTCAAGGGGCAATGAATACAAGATGGAACATAGGAGGTTCCACAAAAATATTAGAAAAAAACTTTTTCACTGTGAGGGTAACAGACCACTGGAACAGGCTGCCCAGGGAGGTTCTGGAGTCTCCTTCTTTGGAGATGTTCAAAACCCGCCTGGACGCATTCCTGTGCGATCTACTGTAGGTGATCCTGTTCTGGTAGGGGGTTGAACTAGATGATCTTTTGAGGTCCCTTCCAACCCCTAACATTCTGTGATTCTGTGATTCTAGGGTGCTGAGAGAGCTGGCCGAAGAACTGGTTAAGCCACTCTCCATCATTTTTCATCAATCCTGCCTAACTGGGGAGGTCCCAGATGACTGGAGGTTGGCCAACATGACGCCCATCCATAAAAAGGGCCAGAAGGAGGACCTGGGGAACTATAGGCCTGTCAGCCTGACCTCAGTGCCTGGCAAGGTTATGGAGCAGATCATCCTGAGTGCCATAAAGCAGCGTGTAGAGGACAACCAGGGGATCAGGCCGAGCCAACACAGGTTTAGGAAATGAAGGTCCTGCCTGATCAATCTTATCTCCTTCTATGACTGGGTGACCTGCCTAGTGGATGAGGGGAAGTCTGTGGATGTGGTCTACCTCGATTCCAGCAAAGCTTTTGACACAGTCTCCCACAGCATCCTCCTGAAAAAGCTGGCAGCCCACAGCTTGGACAGGTGCACCCTTTGCTAGGTTAAAAACTGGTTGGATGACCGGGCCCAGAGAGTGGTGGCGAATGGTGCTGTATCCAGTTGGCGTCCGGTCACGAGTCGTGTCCCCCAGGGCTCAGTACTGGGGCCACTCCTGTTTAACATCTTCATCAATGATTTGGACGAGGGGATGGAGTGCACCCTTAGTAAGTTTGCAGATGACACCAAGCTGGGTGAAATTGTCGATCTGCTTGAGGGTAGGGAGGCTCTCCAGAGGGATCTGGACAGGCTGGATCGCTGGGCCAAGGCCAACTCAATGAAATCCAATAAGACCAAATGCCAGGTCCTACACTTTGGCCACAACAACCCCCAGCAGCACTACAGGCTTGGGGAGGGGTAGCTGGAGAGCTGCCAAGCAGAGAGGGACCTTGGGGTGTTAACAGATGGCCGGCTGAACATGAGCCAGCAGTGTGCCCAGGTGGTCAGGAGGGCCAATGGCATCCTGGCCTGGATCAGGAATGGTGCTGTCAGCAGGAGCAGGGAGATGATCATGCCCCTGCACTCGGCTTTGGTGAGGTCTCACCTCGAGTCCTGTGTCCAGCTTTGGGCCCCTCACTACAAGAGGGACATTGAGGTGCTGGAGAGGGTACAGAGTTGGGCTGCCAAGCTGGGAAAGGGCTTAGAAGACAAGTTGTGTGAGGAAAGGCTGAGGGATCTGGAGCTGTTTAGCCTAGAGAAGAGGAGATTGAGGGGAGACTTCATCGCTCTCTACAACTACCTGAAGGGAGTTGGTCTATTCTCCTTAGTGGAGAGTGATAGGACAAGGGGAAATGGATTTAAATTGGCCAGAGGAGGTTCAGGTTAGATATCAGGAAGAATTTCTTTACTGAAAAGCTTGTCAGTCATTGGAACAGGCTGCCCAGGGAGGTGGTTGAGTCACTGTCCATGGAGGTGTTTAAGAGCTGACTAGATGTTGCATTGGGGAACATAGTTTAGTAGGTTGATAGGGCTGGGACAAAGGCTGGATGTGATGATCTTCAAGGTCTCTTCCAGCTGAAACTATTATATGATTCTATTCTACGATTCTATGAAAAATGAAGCCTGAAGCTCCCTAATTTTGGAGCCTAACCCTGACTCTAATCCTAACCCTACCCCTAACTCTTAACCCTAACCCCTAGCATGCTGAACACAGAGAGCAGAGAGAGCTTGAATCTTAGAAAGACTTGGACATCACACAGGAAAATATACATTTTCACGTAAAAAGTCATTCTATTGCGTATTTTCTCCAGAGTTCCTACTGAAATTTTCCCATTAACAAAGGGAAGAAAACACAAACCAGACAAGCTCACACATCAGGAGTGAACTGTGCCCTTCACAGTCTGGCTGTGACTTGTCCTTACGAGCCTGACCATGGCCCTAGCATTTCATCTTCACGACAACAGAAACAAAGGGTATTGTTTACAGAATGCTGCCATAAAGAAGAAAATACGAAGAGGACAAGATGTCCACAGCTATAAAATAAACTAAAAGCATCTGTAAAATATCTTTCGATGTACAAAATAACTTTTCATGCTGCTACTTTAACTGTACGACAAGCAATAAAAACTCAGAGAGAGGAAAAAACCTGGTCTCAAGCCTCCTATTCAGTTTAGGGTCAGAAATGGGTCATCCTCCCCTTCAGTACCACTAAGGTATTTGTTTAAAAGATTCCAGGAGCTGGTGAGGAGAAGGACAAGAGAAACAGAACACAAGATGTTCAAAAAAGCTATTTTGTTAGGCCAGAAAGGCCACAATAGAATCTTAATGCTGCTTCCATCTGCTCTGTTTACCCAATCTTGAATTAATGAGACATGTGCAAGCTTAAAAAAAATTAATCCCAGAAGAGCCTTCCAACACTGATATCAATCTAAATGTTATCTATACATTGGGAGCTTACAAGGAGAAGGGAGGAAAAAAAGCTCAGATACACTTGTGCTGGGGATTTTCTTGCACATTCTCCAACTCTCACTCACTTTCGTTGAGCCAAAAAGCAGTCAGCCACACGATTCAAGGTGTTCAGCCTCTAGTTCCAGCACATGCTAAGAGCTCAGAAACACATTGATACAAAAATATAGTTAAGCATACTTTAACTATAACTTCACCAAAAACAAAACAAAACAAAACAAAACAGAAAAAAGAAAGCAACCAGAAAAATGTATTGGGGCTTAATAGGCAAATCCTGGGGAGATTTGGTAGGGGACAAATCCAGGACTGGCTCCACCACATCCACAGGGTCTTGGTTCTTTAAAGCTTCAGAGGAACTTTGCCAGCTAATTCATTGCTTTGGGTTTTGGCACGCATTAAGAGAATTAGGCTACCATTAAGTGCTTTGTCCTGAAGTGTAACTCTTGCCCTTATATTCCAGTGGCATTACTTTCAATACCAAAACCCAAAGCAAGTTCTCAGACAAAAATAGAAAAAAAAGACACTTAGCAGCTAACTGCTCAGTGCTTGGACACAAATAACCACTCCCTGTATTAACCATACAGCCTAGCTCTGCCCTAACAGGCTCCCATTGTTGTCCTTCGATGGAGCTGAAGGACTGGAGCGACAAAAGCTCTGCCAGTCCTTTTGTAGCGGCAGGGGATGGGGGTAATAGGACCATCAGAGCAGAAACCAGGCACCTGCCTCAGCAGTTTGCTCTCATGCAAAACTCATCTGGGCAGCCAGAAATAACAGGGACAATTTCTCAGAGCTTTGCAGCCAAGTCCAACTTTGCTCAGAGGAAAGGCAGCTGTATTTTGCAAACAGACAATTCAGAAGCCCTGGCAGCAGCAACTCCTAACACAGATTTTTAGATCATCTGCTCAATCACACACAGTTACATTTACCAAGGCTTGTAAAATCCGTAACTTAACACTGTAAGTCAGCCCGGACATCTCTACCCACAAATTGGATCATGTAGTCCAACCTCCCCTGCCAGACCAGGGTCACACAGGGCAGTCACACAGGAATGCATCCAGGTGGGTTTTGAAAGTCTCCAGAGAAGGAGACTCCACACCCTCTCTGGGCAGCCTGTGCCACTGCTCCAGCACCCTCACAGTAAAGGAATTTTTCCTCATGTTGAGGTGGAACTTCCTATGTCCTAACTTAAACCCATTATTCCTTGTTCTATTGCTGGGCACCACCTTCCTCTTGACACTCACCTCTCAGATATTCCTATACGTTAATAAATCCCCTCTCAGCCGTCTCCTTTCAACGCTGAACAGCCGCAGCTCTCTCAGTCTCTCTTCACAGGAGAGATGTTCAAGTCCCTTGATCACCCTCGTGGCTCTCTGTTGGACTCTCTCCAGTAGGTCCCTGTGTCTCTTGAACTGGGGAGCCCAAAACTGGACACAGTATTCCAGCTGTGGTCTCACCAGGGCAGAGCAGAGGGGGAGGACAACCTCCCTAAACCTGCTGGACACACTTTTCTTAATGCCCCCCAGGATCTCGTTGGCTCTCTTGGCCCCAAGGGCACGTTGCTGTCCCATGGACAACTCACTGTCCACTGGGACTCCAAGGTCCTTCTCCATGGGGCTGCTTTCCAGCAGGACGTACCCTAATCTGTGCTGGTGCCTGGGCTTATTCCTCCCCAGATGCAGGACTCTACAGCTGTCCTTATTAAACTTCATGAAGTTCCCCTTTGCCAAGCTCTCCAGCCCGTCCAGATCTCGTTGGATAGCACAATGATATTTTATTCCAGCGTCCCCATCCATTCCCGCAGGTGGGGTGTGTGCTCTTATGTTAAAGCATTTTCTGCTGCGCGGTGTGGACGCATCTGTCAGGGGTGCCCAGAAGAACAACAGGTGAAGAATCACAATTTCCACTTAAACAGCCATTTGTACCATCTGGAGCAAAGGTTTGGACTTTCTTAGTAAAAATAGGCTTAGGCTGCCCTAGCAGCACCTTTACCTCCCACTCCAGCACTCCTCCTGCCCCTCTCACTGACAGGAGGGAGGACGTGGCTTCATATCGCCCCCTCATTCTGCAACAAGTAAGGGCAGAAGGTAAGGGCAGGACGTGGTGCCGACCATCTCAGGGCCACTGCGCATGCGTGACAAAAATACAGTGGTACCAAAACGCCTACGCCCCACCCCCGCAGAAGCAGGTGGAGGAGACAGCAGTGGAGTAGGGACACCCCCCGCGCGCATTGTGACCACGACAAACCTGGGAAGCCTCCATGCCCCATCCCCCCCGAAAGGTGGCAGGAGGGGGTCAGGGTGGGGAGGAAGGGTCAGGGCCCACTTCACAGCTCCAGGTGATGTCATGAAAAGCCAAAATCAGGACTCAACATTGTCCTGATGACTATTAAGCAGGTATTCTTTATTATGGCACCGGGTGCAAGAGGATCTCCCCTCAAAGCTTGTACACCACTTCGTCAAACAGATAGGTATTTATCACATGAAAACATACATATTCATAAGCAGGCATACGTATTGATGAGGGTAGGCTAGGTTAGTACAATTAGTAGGCAGGATAAATCTCCTCTTGCCACATTCGCACTGCTGTCTGATGGTCTCCGGTGGTCGTGGGCTGAGGTCTTCTGGAGGAAGGCTTGTAGTCTTCCTTGCTGTGTACTTTTCACCTTTAGCTCAAAAATGCTGAGCTGGTTGAACTGGTGGCTACAAGGCTCGTTTAGACCAGATGGCCAAGTGGCTGCCCTCAAACTGACAAGTGGAGTTCCTGTTTCCTTATCTAGATGCTCATCAGCAGTCCCCTTTGCAACAGAGTGTCAGTTCCTTGCTGAATTATTGCTGTGTCTGCAATGCTTAGCTATATTTGTATTTTTCTGTATCACAGGCGCCCCTGCCCTCCCTGCCCAGACGGCTATGCCAAGTACTTCAGCATTCACACGGGGTGGGGGGGGGGGAGGGAAGGGAGCACCCCTAGCAACCCCCAGGCACCAAGGGGACCCCAAATCTTGCCTCTCAGAGACCCCTGATATTGCCAGACCGCATATCCTACCACACAGCGATCTCCAGGATTCCCCATGAACACCCTCAGCCCTGCCCCACAGGGTCTTCAAGTGTTGCCCCTGGGGGACCCCAATTCTACCTCCATGCCCCCACCCCTGCCCCTCGCTCCGTGTCGCAGCAGGTCCCTTCCGCCCTCCTTGGTTCTGCACTGAAGGATTTTGCCAAAATTAAAAAAAAAAAAAATAAAAATGCTGTGCTTCCGCAGCCCCGAGGGCAACAGAGGGGAGTGTGGCGATGGCAGCTGGCACCGCTCTGCCAGCCTATAGCTATGGTTCGTCGCCGCTCTGGCCTCTCATCTCGCTGCTCCAGTCCTCCAATGGAACCGTTCCCTTTTAGCGCCGTCTCCAGGGGCGGGGCCTGTCGTTAGGGGCGGGACCGTTCCCTCCACACGTGTCTCCAGGGGCGGGGCCTGTCGCTCGCGGCCACGCCCTTCCACTCCGCTATCACGATGCTACGGTCTGGCAAGAGAGTGGAAGCACAGAGCGATAAAAAAAGTCCTCGGCCGAGTAAGCGGCTGCCGGCTGCAGCATTTCGGACACATGGCGGCAGCAGCGAGCAGCAAAAGTTCAAGCGCCTCTGGACACACGCCGCGCATGGCTGCAGGGCCGCGGTTCAGCCACAGAGCCGAAGAGGCCCCCGCCACCTGCCGAAGAGCCGCGGGCTTCTCCTGCCACCGCCGGCACTTCAGGATCGTATTTCGGCCACGGAGGAGCGGGAGAGGGGCGCTAAAAAAAAAAAAGCGGTTCTGCGTATTTGCGGCGCCCGGCAGCAGTACCGCACTTTGACCACCCGGTGGCAGTACTGAGCAGCAAAAGCCGTCCGCTGCAGCACCGCGTGTCGGTCACACACGAGCCGTCCGCTTCCCGGGCCGTCTCCAGGGGCGGGGCCAGAGGCGGGACGGGCAGTGGGAGGCGTGGCCTGGGACGTGCTCCTCGGCGTTGCAAATCTGGGAATAAAGTAACGCCCAAAACATTCAAGTGTGAACCACTTCTTAAAAGAAAAACCAGAACAACCAAAACCACCCCCAAAAAAACCAATCGCGAAAACACAGCACACAATATCCCAAAATACAGTTCAGTATTACAATGTATTATTATGTGCAAAACACCATTTACAAAATGCAATACAAACACGTGCCAGGGGTTTCATGTACGCAGCAAACTGAAAAAACTGCTACAGATCTCTGTATGTACAACACACATTTTTGTAACATCTGCCTTAGTTATGCCACTCGCACCAGATGGGGGGAGAACTCCGTGTCCCTCTAAAGAGAGTAGCCCCAGTTGGCTTCAGCATGGCCAGAGCATCACCCTGGCATCAGCTCTCTTGGACAAACCTACAGGACACGCATCTAATGCCTTTTTAAGTTTGCATACACAGGACTGACTTCTGCATCTCACCCACTGAGTAACTTAGAACCATGAAATGCTACAACGCATTCCTTCAGCCCAAGACACATTTTGATGCTGGTGACAGGCTATACAGAACAGTGAGTGTTTTCCTCCTTCACCTTACCCAGATATTTAATTCTCTGCTAACACAACCAGTGGCTGGGAGAGGTGCCGTCAAATCCTTCTGCAAATCAACAACACCGCTCAGGTAAGCTCCTGACCAACCTCCTCTGCTTACTCCTGCACAGAGCCGGAATCAGCAGACTAACCCATTCTAATCATAAATTAGGTTCTCTACATTCTTTCTCTGCCCCTTCTCTACATTCTTTTCTTTCAATTTCTGCTTCCAATCCCCTAGTTCTGTCTAAAGCAATGCATATGAACAATACTCCAGACAATGGTACATCAGGTTCAGATAAAGACACCGAAGTCACCACAGTGCCAGCGTTACAATCTCCTTACAGATCACAAAAGATTCATATGAACTCTTCTGTAACAGGAAGAGAAACCACAGAGACTTTTAATGCAATACTCTAAAACCAGCAAGAGATTTATTCTTGTATATTAAATGTTAAAATCACATGCATAATTATAGAATACTTTATAGTTAAAAAAATATTTTGAAAACCAACCCTGACAGTTTACCTGCAACTGCTATAAAATATCTATGATATATATATATATATATATAAAAATGGCGATTTTCTGTAATTAAAAAAAAAATTAGGAGAGGACACAATCATCCAGGTAATTACAAGTTAACTGATGCCCTGCATCGGACAGTCTTGTCAAACTCATGCTGGTGCAACTGAGCTGATAGCAGCCAGTTTACTGAAATACTTGTCTAGCATACATATTTTTAAGTCAAAATTACATTTGGCTAAAGGATGAGTGTAAGAAAATAGATTTTTGCACGCTACAGCAAAAGACCTGCAGTGTAATACACTTCAAAAGGGTCTGTGGAACAAGATATTCAGCCTCATGGCCTGTTTACTCAAACTTGCAGGTGGAATGCTCTGCCCAACTGGTCACGTGCATGGTTTATACAGGTTTTGTAAGCAATGCTGGAAAGTGTCTGCATGCTTTTTATTAGGCATTTATGGCTTAAGGCCTGTTTTAGCTCCTAAGGAAGGCAGCCAGCAAAGATGTTTTCAACAATTAACACAGAACAGCAACCAAATGTCGAGCTGCTAGTTTTAAGAAGCAGAGTCATTGCTGTTATGGAAAATGGCACCATACGGGTCATTGTTAATGCGCTTGTAGACGAAGTGAAAGACCTGGGGTTGTGGACGGCTGTGCAACTCTGCCTTAATTTTCTGAGGGTAGGTATCCTCTGTCAGTTGCTGCCAGGTGTCATCAACAAAAAGATACAGGCTGTATTCTTCTGGATTGTCCACTTTAAACTTTTCAGCACAAAGCTGACATACATCTTCAGTCGTGATATATGGCCTTACTAGCAAGGTCTTTCCTGTACAGCCGCTGTTAACTTCCTGGAACGCAACACGAAGGTAGTTCTGTAGAATGAGAAAATAGACATCAGAAACTCAAAAAAACTAATGTCATCCTCTGAAAACTGAAGAGCCAGCAACAAAGAGCAAGCCTCTCCACTTTCTGGTTGTGAAACACACACCAATGATTCCTGTACTGCATCAAGCCTGTAGTGGGCATAACTGAAATCCATCAGCCAATATGCTCCTTCCCTCGGCTTACATCCTAACCCTGCAATTAAGAGTGAATAGACACAGTCTCATGGCCACACGGAAAGCACCACTGGTTTTAATAGGACTTGATGTTTGGCCTTACTAGGAAACAAAATACTGCAAAGCAAAATAAACATTGGAGGCAGCACACCTGAGAGATGCTGCTGCCACGGCTGGGTCAACACTACAGCACAGAAGCTTCACACAGTGTGTTAGCCAGGAGAATAGAAAAAAATAAAAAAGCCTCTGCCAGCAGCCCACAAGGGTGTTGATCCAGAAGTTACTGCACGACAAACTGTTTGCACTCTGATGCTGCAGTACGCAAGGGGTAATCCATCCGTGCACAGGGCATTGTCATCGCGTTAACCGGTAGCAACTTGGTGTCTGGGCCTGATGCAACCAAGTTTCGAGTGACAGCATTTTCTTTTTTTTTTTTTTTTTTAAAGTAAATCTTTGAGGGATGCAGAAAGAAAATTTACATGCAGGTCTGATTTTAAAGATGAAGCAATCCTGGCTGCTTTGTTATTCTTTGGTTGAAGTTACTGCCCTACCCTGAAAGAGCAGTAAGAAATGGGGAGGAGAGAAAAAACAGAAACAAACATGAACACATCCATGGCACAGAACTCTACTCTTTACTTAAAGTTTAGAACTGCAGGTAAGCTTTTCTCCCGTCTCCTCTCCTCTCTATTACCTGCTGTATGTCACCGCTAGCTGCTGGGGAGTTGTGCTGATTTATACTACCGGAAATCTGGATTTGTTCTTTTTAACAGTGCATCATACAAAGAAGCTGAATCTAAGATACAATGCAGTTTGTCCTTGCACGACTTAAATGGAAAGGAGGTTAGGAAAGCTCTATTATGTAGTGTTTTCTTTAGATTGCCATAATTGAACTGTATTATCAAGAACAAAGACTTCAAAATCGAGGAGAATTTGCCAGCCGTATCATCAGCAGTGCTTCACTCTGCTTATGTTGTGGCCCCAAGGGAATTGTTATGAACCACACCTCTCAAACAGGGATTTCCAACAAAATTATCCCTTTTTTTTGTTCAGCCCCAAGCTCTACCTGAAAATCATCGACTGAAGGTATTGTTCTGTTGGTTGTCCTCCTCTTGTGCCATTGCCGGAGGGTATCTCTGGTTTCTGAGCTCAGCAGTCGGGCAGCTTGTTCTTCCTGGAAGTTCTTGATCAGTGAAAGTGCTCCATAAGCACTTGTCAAGTAATAGCCTCCTGCGAGGGACAGCAAGGGAAGAACTTCTCAGAGTGGTCACAAACACCATGCTACTTGCGGCTGGTCACAGTCAGAAGTACACTTATATATTTATATATATACACATACAGAGATACAGAGAGTTTGCTTTTGTTTCTAAAAGGAAGATTGTGTTTGTCATCTTTTTTTAGCGTTCCCCGATTCAATTAGTCAAGAAGGTGACGTGCACAGTCCTCCATACTTCACCTTTATTACATGAGTGGAGAACAAATAAAGCCAATGTACAAAAGAAGATGCAGGTTGCACAGGAAAAGCAGTCTAAGAAACAAAAGGCGCACTGTCATTTATTTCTCTCACTCTCGTCTTTTTAGGTTTTTTTACTTAGTAACCTATGTGAGTGGGAGTGTCCCATTAAGGAGCAGCACAGTCTGTTCATGAAGTCATTCAAAGACACATCCTACACTCACAGAGTCACAGAGTGTTAGAGATTGGAAGGGACCTCAAAGATCATCTAGTCCAACCCCCCTGCCAGAGCAGGACCACCTACAGTAGAGCGCACAGGAACGCGTCCAGGCGGGTTTTGAATGTCTCCAGAGAAGGAGACTCCACAACCTCCCTGGGCAGCCTGTTCCAGTGCTCTGGCACTGGTTTTTATGGAACCTCCTACGTTCCAACTCGCACCCATGGCATCTTGTCCTGTCAGTGGACGCCACTGAGAAGAGCCTGGCTCCGTCCTCCTGACACTCCCCCTTGACATATTTATAAACATGAATGAGGTCACAGAATCACAGAATCACAGAATGTTAGAGGTTGGAAGGGACCTTAAAGATCATCTAGTCCAACCCCCCTGCCAGAGCAGGACCACCTACAGCAGAGCGCACAAGAACGCGTCCAGGCGGGTTTTGAATGTCTCCAAAGAAGGAGATTCCACAACCTCCCTGGGCAGCCTGTTCCAGTGCTCAGTCACCCCTCAGCCTGCTCTTCTCCAGGCTAAAGAGACCCAGCTCCTTCAGTATTTCCTCATAAGGGAGATGCTCCACTCCATCATCTCGGTGGCTCTGCGCTGGACTCTCTCAAGCAGTTCCCTGTCCTTCTTGAACTGAGGGGCCCTGAACTGGACACAATATTCCAGATGCGGCCTCACCAGGGCAGAGTAGAGGGGCAGGAGGACCTCTCTAGACCTCCCCTTCTAATACACCCCAGGATGCCATTGGCCTTCTTGGCCATGAGGGCACATTGCTGGCTCATGGTCATCCTGCTGTCCACTAGAACCCCCAGGTCCCTTTCCTCTGCGCTGCTCTCCAGCAGGGCAGTCCTCAACCTATATTGGCACATGGGGTTATTCTTTCCCAAGTGCAAAACTCTACACTTGCCCTTGTTGAACCGCCTAAGATTTCTCCCTTCCCAGCCCTCCAGCCTGTCCAGGTCTCTCAGAATGGCAGCACAGCCTTCTGGTGTGTCAACCACTCCTCCCAGTTTTGTATCATCAGCAAACTTCCTGACAACATTCTCTAATCCCTCGTCCAGGTCATTGATAAATATATTAAACAGCACCGGCCCGAGCACTGACCCTTGAGGTACGCCACTAGACACAGGCATCCAGCTAGACTCAGCCCCATTGACCACAACTCTCTGACTTCTTCCCTTCAACCAGTTAGTGACCCACCTCACTACTTGGTCATCCAGACCACACTTCCTCAGTTTAGCTATGAGGATGCTGTGGGAGACGGTGTCAAAGGCCTTGCTGATGTCCAGATAGACGACATCCACTGCACGGCCACCATCCATCCACCTGGTTATGTCTTCATAAAAGGCTATCAGGTTGGTCAAACATGACTTCCCCTTGGCAAAGCCATGCTGACTGCTCCTAATAACCTTCTTATCCTTGATATGCCTAGAGACAGCGTCAAGGATAAGATGTTCCATCACCTTTCCAGGGATGGAGGTGAGGCTGACCGGTCTGTAGTTACCCAGGTCATCCTTCCTGCTCTTCTTATAGACCGGAGTGACATTCGCTTTCCTCCAGTCTTCAGGCACCTCACCTGTTACCCATGACTTACCAAAGATGATGGAGAGTGGCCTAGCAATGACTCCCGCCAGCTCCCTCAGCACCCATCAGTGCATCCCATCAGGGCCCATGGATTTATGGATGTTTAAACATTCAAACTGATCCTTAACCCACTCCTCATCAACCAGGGCAAACTCCTCCTTTATCTTGACTTCCTCTGAGGCCTCAGGGGACTGAGGCTCCTGAGGATGGTCTCCAACAGTGTAGACAGAGGCAAAGA
Source organism: Trogon surrucura (assembly GCA_020746105.1). Classification (NCBI taxonomy): domain Eukaryota; kingdom Metazoa; phylum Chordata; class Aves; order Trogoniformes; family Trogonidae; genus Trogon; species Trogon surrucura. The sequence continues at coordinate 116,423,576 of CM036618.1, read as the reverse complement.
AGGCATTTAGCAACTCTGCCTTCTTTCTGTCTTCTGTCTCCAGGGCACCCACCTCATTCATCAGAGGGCCTACATTGCCTCTAGTGTTATTTTTGTTGGCAATGTATTTGAAGAAGCCCTTTCTGTTGTCCTTGACCTCCCTTGCAAGTTTTAATTCCAAGGAGGCCTTAGCGTTTCTAATTGCCTCCCTACATTCCCTCACAGGAGTCCTATACTCCACCCAAGTGGCCAGCCCTTCCTTCCACAATTCATATGCCCTCCCTTTCCACCTGAGTCTGCCCAGCAGATCCCTGGTTAACCATGCAGGTCTCCTGGATCTCCTTCTTGATTTCCTACCTGATGGGATGCACTGATCCTGAGCCTGGAAGAAGTGGTCACAGTACTATTTTCTGTATTACTGACACCATCCTCTTAGCCTTTAGCTTTGCAACGAATTCAATATACATAAGACCCATGAGACAAAGTGGACAATACACTGCACTTGAACCACACTGCCTCAAAGCACTAAACAACTTTTCCTGCACAGTATAGTTCAGCTAGTGCCAAGGACAGGGTCAGCCAAAGGATGGACTTCTTGTGCTGCAGTAAGAACAATGGGAATTAATAGTCTAGCAAACATTTCTGCCTTTCAGGCACATGAACGATCTCCAGCTTCATATTTCAAGTGTTTTCCATGCTAAAATTCCTGAACAATGCACTAGAGGATGCTCTGTATAGAACACAGGGAACTGGAGGAATCCTGGTATGGTTCCCTCATGCACACCGGCTTGTAAGAGGAGACCGCAACTTCAGCAAGCCAAGAGACAGCAGGAAAAAAACTGTGCCCAGAAGTTTGTACAAAGCATCTAACCCAAGCTCCATTACGTGTCCTGCAGCTTAACTGAACGCTGCAGCCTGTAAATACTGCCAGGGTATTTCCAGAAGGTGTGACGACCACACTTGGCACCTGCAAGGTGTATGTGTTTCCTTGCCCAGCCACAAAGCCTCCCGCCTACTGGTTGAAAACTACATATTCCCTTCATAAGGTGTGTACATCAGGAGATTCCCAGGTCACACAGGCCTGTACTCTGTGAGCTAACCAACTTTCTCTTACTTTAAGGTGGAAAGAGTTAGGAGATTCTCATTATGCTACCGAAATAACTGACGTCAGGACTCCCCTTGAAAGGATTTCTACAAGCAACTGCTCTGTGAGAAAGAAATCCCCTTCCCTTAGTCCTTCACTCAACTCTAATGAAAACAAGTAAATAGATTACCTTCTCCATGCAGCAAAGATGGATCCAGCAATTCCATCATGTATTCAATTTCCGTATCCAGCTCCAGCATATCACACTGGGCTAGGACATACGTCAGCACAGGCAAGAAGTCATCTGCTCCATACAGCCTCCCTGGGTTGAAGGGAACACAGACAGTGACAGACAAACAGCACCCTTTTACCAGTTTCAGTGCTGGAAAGAAAAGCATCATTTTGCTATCTTCACTTCTAACAAGCACAAATTTGACGATGCATGCCCTGAGGCACGCAAGTGGATTTAAAGACCGGGCTTGCCTTGGCATCAGCTCAACTGGTGAGTTCCCAAAAGGCTGCCATGCAAGTTTGCCCTGACCTCCACCAGCAATTCCATCACTGGCTAAGAGTTGATAAATTTGCATTTTCTTGCAGGGACAATGTCCACTTTCTGGAAGGATCCAGCCACAAATACCAGTTTCTGAGTCTGAATCCCAACGGAGAAGCCTGAATATAGAAGCCTGATAGATCTGACATGAAAACTCAACTTGTTTCCTGGAGAGAGCATAGCTGAACACACCAGTGAGCAGAGCTACACATCACTCCCAACCAGCTGGTGCAGCACCATCGGCATCAGCAGCACACAGCGAACATACTGTGCTGTACCCAGGCCCATCTGTGCTCCCATCACTTCTATCGCATTTAGATTTTCCATTTAGAAAAACACTGTGTGGACAGATCTCTGGGTCTGGCTAGACTCTGTTCCTTACAAAACTAGTGTGATGGTCATCTAATCCCACCAAGAGCAGGAGTCAACTTCAACTTTGGTGAAACCTGAGATGTCTGAATGGCTGATCTCTGAAGTTACACCAGCTAAGGCACACCCTCCTCATATTACACTATTGTCTGGCTAAGAGTACATGATAAGGCAGATACTAAACAGCTCACCACCACGTTTTACAAACCTCATGTGGCAAAACAAGACAACCCATGGAGCATTTGCTACATCTCAACCCAAGTCCCTCAGGGCAACAGTTAAGCAGCAGCAGCCTCTCAGTATTTTTCTTCTGCATGTTGGAAATGCCTTCCTTCTGTGGTAACACAGCACGGACAAACGAGTTTACAGCACTTCAGGCCAAGATTGGCACAGCCATTACAAAACACAGAATTTTGCACCCAAAGAAAGTAGGCATCTTGATCAACACCAGAACCAGCTGCACTTGGAAAGAAAATTGCCAAGCACCTGCAGCAGCTTATACTTGCTTGGGGAAAAAAAAAAGATAAAAATCACCCACTGTGACCAGTGCTGCTTCACCTTAGCTCATGACCTACCACAGGGTATGCTAAGACATCAGGCTACACTTGCACCTATGAATTTGTGTCATCCAGCACAGCGTTTTAATTGTGCCACTACTCAGCAGATCTTAACTGGTCCGTAGTTCCATTTCATTGTCTAAGTTTCAAAGTCCCTTTTGGACTCTTGCTACAGTGTAGAAATGGATGCTATTTCTGTTCCAAAAACACAGAAGAAAGCATCCAAATGAGACCATTCAGTGTCATAGCAGGCCAAAAGTACCAGATCAGAGGCTGCTCTTCTCCATCCACTATCACAGAGCTCTTGTGGTTGTCATATTGCATACACGCTATTGAATTACTACAGTTAAATACACAGTGTTACCTCTAATAAAATTTCCAGAAAAATACTCATTTAGAACTAGGGTCAAATTCGAGGCTGACAGGACAGCCTTTCTGACAGCCAACTTCAAAAGCCTACAGTTACGCAATGCTGTTTTCTTAAAGCTGCTTCACAACTCTGTTTCACACTGAATTTGCAAGATATGCGGCCAGATGCATCAGATGTACCAGGAAAGAAGCAGGGAGAAAGAATTCCTCTCAAAAGGGCAAGGAGATGCTACAAGAGCTCCAGGAGAAGCAGACTTAATCCGCAGAATCAGGTGGCCTGATTTCCTCCACCAAAAGACACCCCCAGGTTTGGAATATCAGTGAACCGGAACCACGAGCAGCACCATACCCGAGTTATTCTCCATAACAGTATAAATCAATTTGCAAACTCTCAGCAGCAGCATGACCTTCTTCTCAGGTGAATACATCTTCTGCATGGTCATGAACTTGACTTTAATCTTCTCAACATCCACAAAGTCTGGCGTTGGAACAAACACGCCCAGTTCCTGAGGATTCCTCTGCCGTACCAACTGCAGGTTTTCCTTTAGCTGCTTCCAAGAACCATCTGCGGTATGAAACTCTTTCAACATCGCTTCAATGTGGCCCTTCAACGGTTTCAGAATGCACTTATGCATGGCCTTCTCCAGGACAACATCTGCAACGGGAAAGCACAAGCCCAGCTGACCTCCACCTCTAAAGCAGAGCCAGTATTAATATAACCATTCCCAGAAGAGACGCACTGTAAAGCAAAACCTACTTGCTGAGGCTAACAAGCTGAGTTTCCAGATGTTTATTAACAAGAAAACAAAAGTCAGAGCAGAATCTGTATTCCATTTTCAGTTAGAGTAGTGTGGTAAATAAATTAAAAAAAAAAAAAGAAAACCAAAAAACACAAAACAGACTACAGACACAGACACACAAATCAAGCTGTGGTTTTAGTTAACTTTTTTTTATTGGTCCTAAGTCTCCAAGTTTTATTCTACTTTGAGCTTAGAGTTTAATTCCCAAACTTAAACACCATCAAACCCATAACTTTTGTCTGCTTTGGCATGAAAGCCCATCCTTTTAGCATAGTTTCCACCAGAAACTTTAACTCAACCAAGGTCTCCTAAAATTTGGCTCAACTTTGTCAAGATCTTTATGAAGTTGGACTGATTATGGGCTTTAAACCATAAATGAAAACCAAGCTGTGTTTGTCCAGGTTCAGATTTCACCATGCAAGCTTATAGACAGCTTTGTCATCAAGTTTGAAGTTCTTTCTTTGGCAATAGTGTGCATCATGTGGCACAATAGGTTTGTTTGTGGTTTTGTTTTTTTAGTTCTTATTCTACTCAAGTTTTTCTTTAACAGTCATTTTCCATTTTCAGAATATGGATCACACGAACAGAGAAAATCCTTGGCTCAATGTTTTCTCTGCAAATTTTTACTTTATAAGCTAATCTCCTCTCCCACCCAGCATCCCTATGGCAATGTAGTTCACATTGATAATCAGCTTACATCAATTATTTGTACCACAATGAAACCTGCAAACAACAAAAGGAACTGGGGACCCTTCAGCCTGCCTGCTGCACCAACGCCCTGATGGAGGTAGCAAAGCCGTGTCTGCTTCATTCCCAAATGCTTTAAATACACCTGGGCTCTCTCACAGCAGAGACTGCAAAAGCTGCTGGAAAGGAGAAAGAATGAAGAGGAGGAGCAGTTTTCGCACTCTGATTTTCTAGATCTCCCTGGGCCCACCAGTCGAGGCATACCCCGCCTGCTATGTGTTCCTGATGGCTCGCGAAAGGTGGATCCAGCTCCATCCTCCCCTTGCTAGCTTCACTGATTTTGATTTTTTTTTTTTAATTCAGCTTGCTTTACTTATTTCTACTGCCTATTCAGTTTTTTAAATAGCAAAACCACCAACTGCTCTGCTTGCAAGTCGAATACTTCTGCAGTTTGCATTCCAACTGCCTGGTCTTGCTTAAGTCAAAAATTAAAGCAGCCAGCACTGCCAAACATTACGTTAAGCGAGAAAACTCTCTATTTGCCTGAAATTTTAACTCCCACAGGCTTCCCCTGCACATGAACAGTTTGTCCAGCCGTGCTCCATCTCAGTAAAGTGAGGTCAGTGCCACTCCCGCAGCTTCCTGGATACATGAACCTAATTTTTACAGCTGCGCAAGACAGCAAGGAGGTATTCTTTCACATTTGCAGCTCCAAAAATAGTGGAAACAGCCTGGAAATTGCTTTGAAATGTACTTAATCATATTCCACAACTTCTCCGGGATCTTAAATTGATCTGAGGCAGCACAGAAGAAGAGAGAAGGTAATGCGCGTCTTGGTGTTCACAGCTCCGCACGGCATCCAAGCGCCTGCTGCTGAAGGCTCCTCCTAATAGTTTCTGCGCTACCGATACAATTGGGTAAATAAAAACAGGATGGGGGATATTCAGAAAATCATCCTTCAGTGCTGTTCAGTGACTGTATTACAGCAAATAGAAGACAAGCAAAATTAGGGACATATACTTGCCATTCCAAAGGGATACTACCTGCCTCAGCTTGCTAAGGATAGACTGAGAGAAATTGTCCTTTTAATACAGCATATTTGCACAGAATAATGAGTAAGTAAATGAGTAAGCGACTAAGATATAACAGCGTGCTCAAGGTTTTTGTTGTTGTTCTTAAAAAAACATGACCAAAAAAGCCCCAAACCAACCCAAAAACTTTTCATCTTCCTTATGAATTCTCAGCACAGATGCAAGAACCACAAAGCTCTGCCCTCAAATTAAAAAGGGGCAAATTCTAGCAAGATGATGGTGTCAACAACATGCCAAAATTGATATGGACTGGACTTTTTTTTTTTTTTTTTTAAACAGTCAATAACAACATCCATATGCATCCTAATGAATACAAAACCTATATAAATCTTTAAAGTACTAGTAAAGCCTGGATGAATAGCATTTTTTGTGATGTGGGTCTTAGACCAATGTTAAGCATCACAAGATACCTACAGGCATATCTGGGATCTGACTGTCCAACTACTTACCCTTTCTCCTGAACTGCCACTACCGGCCCTTTCCCGAGAACGGCACTTTTGAGTACGATCCCACAAAACAACTCCTAGCCAGCAGCAGATTTCACTGTTTAACTTCTAATGGCAGAACAAACCACAAGAGGGTCTCCCAGGCAAATTAGCTTCAAAGTTGTGAATTGGGGACTGATTCTTTGCATTAACATCTCTCTAAACTTATCAGATCCAAACTGGCAACAAAAAAATTCTGTTTACTTCAGCACATGCAAAATGTTTTCAAATATCCTATCTGGATGTTTAATACTGCAAAACCAAATCAGACACTCTTCTGATTATTTTTTTTTAATTATCATTTGAGCTGAGTACCATGTAGTGTTCCTGAAATGAGACTTAAAATTAACCTCTAGTCTCAAAATGGGAACTGGAAATGCTTTGATAAATGAATTGTAAAGGCCAGCCAGCTAGTTTCGTTGTTACTTGTGCTAACACATCTGCATCCTGTGCTGACATGCTATTTTGTTTTGCTGCAAACCACACGAGTCTGCATCCAGAGAGAACAACATACTAGTCATCACCAGTGTCCTTACACAGCCTCTTTACAACCCTGGCAGCATGAAATCGCAGGTGTGCTCTCACCTTTTCCCGGCTGTCATGTTACCTGTTACTAGCTGCTGTTGTTCCACTGGGATCACGTGCCAGGTTCCAGTCCCTGGATTTATACACAGGCCACATTTAATACCTACGACAGCCAAGTCATTCACCAGTAAAAGAAGGGCTCAGTGAGAGACCGCAGAAGCCAGGGAATCACTACAAAACAGCGCAGTTCCACACAAGTAACGGTGCTGAGGAGGCTGAGAGCAGAAAGCTGCTCTGGAACACGGGGACACGTAGGTGCAGGAGACCTGACTGCACTGCCCTGGCTTTGGTTTGGATTTTCCTAATATCTTGCATATTCATAGACTGGCATGACTGCTATGGGTCTGTTTTAGAACAGGTCATGTCAGGATGGCCAGGTGTCCAGTTCTTGGAGGATGTCTGCAGTGACACACTCAATCCACTGTGCAGACAAGGGCATCTCCTCTGAAGGAGCAGGACTTGAAAGCAAGACCTCCCACAACCCACACTCCTTGATACTGTGCACAATCCTGAAAGCAGAGGTAGGACTGAGGTAGGTGATGGACAGGTGATGGTGGCACAAGTTGAGCAACCAAGGAAGAAAGGTCTCTATGGAGAAATGGCTGTAGACTTCTCTCCTGGAGAAGCCTCAGTGCAAAAAACTGCTGCCATTCACCAAAAGTCTCCCTCCAACCCTGATGGAGCAGCAGTATTAAACACCAGCCAGGCAGGCGGGCAGCAAGCTTTTGCGTTTTTGTTTTTTGCCTAAATTGGTTGAAAACAGAAATGCTGAGGTACAGGCTGTCTCCTGTTCTTACTTCTCATTTATCCCTCTTCTAGTCTTTTACCTCTCTTTTACCCCTGATTTTACCTACATAGAGCACATCACTGAATCACAGAACTACCTGTGGTTTTGTTGGATTTTTTTTTTTTGCTTTAATGAGCCATGGATTAATTAAAACTCACGCTATGACTGTGTGGCAAACATGGCTTCATTTAAAGAAGTAGTAATAAGGAACCAGAGAATAAGTCACCAAGAAAATCAAAGGGATGGCCAGGAAAGGGTGAGTCAAATCCTCTGCCTCTGCTCAGCAATTTTACTACTGCTGCTTACTCGCTCTATTCCCTGACTCCCACAGTGAGAGGCGGAGCACACTGGGGGACAACACAATGGCCACCCATAACACCACAGAAAAATACTAGGATGAACAACAGGGTAGGGGTATGTGACACCAAAACAAAGATACAAGCACCTAAAAAGTAACACTGTGCTAAAAAAAACACTCTATATGAGAAACACTAGCATACTATTCTAATTCCTCTAAGGCGATAACTGGATCAGTGAAGCAGAGAGTTCACGTACAAAATCCATGTGTGATATCATGGCAGGTATGGGAGAAGGATATCATCAGCCCTTTGGAGACCAGGTTTAAAGTTATCTTTTTAAGTGGGAAAGAGGCCTAAAGTGAACGCAATAAAATCCTGTTAGGACAAAAGTAAAATACTGCCTCTCGGCAACAGGAATGCAAACGCAAAAGTAGACCCACGTCCCTGTGACAAGGTGTGGCCTGCCATAAGGGGCCAACGTGTTCTATCCAAGCCTCTTGTTAACAGTCAACGTGTAAAAATCCACTACAGATTGGAAATACCAAAACCAATAACAGACAGCATTGTTTAGGCACCTTCCCACGCGATCGGTTAATTCCCTTACTACCAAATTACTTCAGTAATTTCTTGGGCTAGGCCCAGATTCAGCATTGAGGCTGAAGCTGTGCAGGTGTTGGACCTTGCCTGCTGATCACCTGGCAAAGCAATGACAGTCAGCTTCACCTCCTTCTGTTCACAGCCAGGAAAAGAACAAACACCAACAAAAACTCTCAAACAGTTGCTATATTCATGCAGCTGGGGACTCTTAGGTCTTTTCTAGCCAGTTCAGCTCTTTCTTCTGTGGACGCATTTTCAGGTGCAGGCAACTTTTAAAAAAAACCACTTTGCATACATCCTTAAACAATAAAGAGCTATGTGCCTTAATCCTGATTATGTCCCAACACTGGGAATCCCATTGTTTTGGGAAGGGTTAATAGCCTACAGTGCTAAGATTAAGAGGCACCAGTCAGGAATAATTAGAAACCCTGATGCACATTCTCCCAACGATTTGGCACAAGTTGAACAATTTGATACACCCCTGACCGGGAAACATGGATGATCTCCCACAGAAGTCTTTTGCTTTCAAGAATCTGGAAAGTCCACGATGCAGTTCTACAAGAAAAGCTACCCCATCACAAAGACATTATATGGACATGGGAGAAAGTCCCGAACACCAGTCGCTTCCCTCAGCAAGAGCATGCTGCTTCAGCTCATATGAAAATTCAAGAGATGGCTGCGGGGTGAGGCAGTGGGAAGAGGGGCACTGGCCCCGAACATCTTCTGTGAGAGGCTCCCCCCATGCCCTGCTCACAGGGCGAAGCTGCTGCCACACATCTGAGGGGACACGGGACAGGACGTGGGGAAGGAAGGAGGAGCGATGCCCCGGCAGCACGCATCCATCCAGCCCCAGGCTGGCACACTGAACGGAAAAACCTGCCCCACTACAGCGCAAACTGGCGAGAGAGGATAAACGGCTATTCAAAGTTAAAATTCTGGCTGCAATTCCATACTGAAAGAGTCAAACAAAACTGCAGATAATAGGTAGGGCTTCACCATAAAAAGTTTTCTACAGGGATGACTGTACCTTGCTGTCACATAGTTATCTGCTTAGAGCAGCAACACCTGATGCTCCTGATCCAGTGGTTGTGTGCAGACTTGAGCCATAGGCAGCAGATGACTCAAAAGCAAGTTCCTCCTTTGTCTGAACTACCCTCCTTCATAAATTAACTACCAAAGCCAGACTTTCTGTCACTGAAGAAAACCAATGTAGTTTAGTTATTGTATTTCATAGCTTTTGCTATTCCAAACAACCAAAACATTTAAAAGCAGACAGCATTTTGCCAGTCTTTGGAGACCCACAGTCTGACTTAATCACAGCCTTACGGTGAAAAGCAGAAGTCAGACCAAGCTCTCACAAAATTACAAGCAAACTAGAATTGTATTCCTTTGTCAAATACCCAGCACTCTGCCAAAATCCAAGCGAAAATGCACCTGCACTACCACTCAATTTGCTGTTTTTTTTTCTTCCACACAACACCCATGTAATATTCTTTATTATTCCAGTGAGAACATTACACGTCTTTCAAAGAGTCTCGATTTCGAGGACACACTTCACAGCACTGGTTACTTTCTCTTGGCTTTGTGTAAATCAAGTTGAGGTTACATGAGAATACTTCTCTGGGGTCAAGGACAGACAGAAATGGCAACAGAAAATAGTCCCAGAGAAAGAACTATCTGCCAACTTTGCACCAAGCCAACTGTTGGGACACTGGGTACAGGAAAAAAACAAGCAAATTAGGACTGAAGTGAGCTCACAAGGAAAGTATTCTGCCCTGAGGGATGTTTACCTCCTAAATGTGGCTTATGGGTTCTTTTACAAACACTGCTCAGACTCAGTAAGACAGAAGAGCAGTGAGATTTTAGTAGCCCCTTCTCTCTCCTGCACACATTTATTTGCCTTTTAAAACTCACGTATCTTTTTATTTAGCTTGAAGTGTATGGACATTGCAGCTTTGCTAAGAGTGAACAAGAATGTTTGGAAGAATGAGATTTATTTTAAAAGTTGCTGTGAAATGTCTCTCTGCTTTTAACTGTCACTGGTTTTGAACAAATTCTGGTTTTATGGTTACAAGCCATATGGTTAAAACTAGAACAGTTTTGATCCAAGCATTGAGAACTATTTCAGCCCAATTCAGGGAAAAATACATGTGTGCAAGCACATAAAGGGTTCTGTATTGCTAACAGTGCAGCAGCTAAAAAAAAAAAAAAGTAATAATCACAGGTAGAACATCCACAAGGTAGTTATTTTGAGGATAACTTTTTACAAACAACTTTGCAGCATAGTTCTTCTGAGTTACCTAGAGTGATTGGGGGGGGGGGGGGGGCAGGGGGGGAGTTGCGTGGAGTTGTTTTGTTCTAAGGCTCAAATGCTCCATGGCTCAAAGCCTGCTAGCAAAGTCAACCCCATGTCTCCAAATTCACACAAAGACTATCACTCTGAACACAGATTACACGTTTCCGCCTTCCCCCAAAACACAGGACAGCATTTTTCTTACCTATCTGGTCCTCTGGAATCAGCGTTTCGATTGGGGGATTAAGTTCAGAGCTTTGGGACAAATAGTTCTTGACCTGGGTCATGAACTGCCGAATCGTTTGCAGCATATCAGTGCTGGAAACATGGCACTCCTTGTTTTCCTGAAGAAAGCTGACATAGTCCTGCACCAGGCATCCAAAATAAGTGCGTTTATCCCGGGACAGCTCTGAAATTTTCTTAATCATCCTCTTTTCGGGCGTCATGAAGGAACTGAAAACTCCACTGACTTTTCGCAGTTGAGATTTCACAATCTTGGGGAGAACAAATGAGCTGTTTCTTTTCTTCTTGGGCTTCAGAGGGGGTGCCATGCTCTCTTGGTCGCTTTCCTCCTCAAAGTCCTCCAGGCTGCTGTTAGTGTCACCCTCATAGCTGAAGAGCGGCATGCTCCGGTCGAAGTCCAACGAGTCGGATGAGGAGGTGGAAATGCTCATGTCGCTCAGTCTCTGCCTGCCTCCATGCCACGGAATGTTTGACTCAGAGCTGGTGGCGACCGTCTTTTTGGCAGCTGCCTGAGCCAGCTCGGGCAGGGTTTCACCTGGAACACCACCGGCAGCCTCGGGCACAGGCACGGAGCCGCAGCCAGGCTGAATCACCGCCGTGGTCTTTGAGGCCCCTTCCACGTCCAAGCAAACAGCCTGCTTCTTCAGCCGAGGAGGTGGAATAGGGGTTGGCTTACTCTGCAGCAAATCCGAGTCTCTCTCTTTCTTATGGTTGACTGTTTCTGGCATGCTCGCCTGCTTTATAGTCCTGGAAAGCAGTGGGCTTGCAAGGATGCTATTAATAGAAGGAGGTGGCGGCCGGGGCGGGGGGGAGCGAGGCCTCGCTCTGCCATTCACATCTTGAGTTCTCGAGCTCTGCCTTTTCAGACTTCCACTGACATCCTGGCTGTGTACTTTTAAGAAGAGGGGATTAATGAAACACAGCGCCCCGTTGGTCTGGCTGCACTCCAGCTCTGAAGGCGTTCTAGTTCGTATAGAATGCACTCCATTTATAAGGCAGAGCTGACGTGAGTCTTTACAAGCACCGTCCAAAGGCACAGGCCTGCGGGGAGGCGAAGGATCCAGGGAGTTGCTGTTAGCCAGGGAGCTCCAAAAGTCTGAAAATCATCATTGCGTTAGCATAAGAAGGCAAAAACAGCGTGCAGATGGCTTTCAGAACATTCAGCTCAGCATCATTCAGTTCAAAGTATTAAGAAATTTAGACAAGCTTTCAAGGCAGAGAGGAGAAGAAAAAAAAAAGAAAAATCATTCTGAGTGAGCCTCTAAAGCACTGCCAGACATAGCTGCATGCTGCACTCCTGGGGCTGTTCTCACTCATTTATAAATATCATGACCAACGTGGAGCTTCAAATCAGCCCGCTGAGCTAAGCTTAAAAATAAACTAAGAACCAAAGAGAGGAATGGAGACTGTAACACAGCAATTCTTACCAACTTCAGACTGAAATGAACATGAACTACTCCCTAGTATCTCGCTCAGGCCAGACTTGATGATCTCAGAGGTGTTTTCCCACCTCAACTACTCTGTGATTCTGTGAAAAAGGCCTGGGTTCTCACATTTCACTCCATGAAAGACAACAGCTAGTCTGATCTACACCAGCTGATGGCCACTTACGGCAACTCTACAAAAAATTCTGGCCTGTTTTCTTTTGATAGCGAACAAATGAAACGACATGTTAAAAGACAGCTCACGTTCTGTTGTGGTGGATGCACACATAAATCTTCAGCTACACAGACCAAGCACTGGCATCTCTTTAAGAGCACTGGCTGGCAGCCCTGCCTTTGCAGTGGTGACAGAGCTTGCCTGAGGTTTTAGACACTCAGCGGCACATGAATAGATGGTGCAGTCCCGCACCAGCAGCGTGGAAAATCTGTGCTAAACCAGCAAGTTTCTGCTGCAGCCTCTACACTTGTCCCAGCAAAGTGTCAGCAAGTTTTCAAAACGACTCAACTGTAACGCCCATCAGCTCCTGAAAGCAGAAAGACTGAAACCAGACAAGGCCACGAGGGCAGCAATCAGATCAGGAAAAGGAATACCAGAGGGGGCAGATTTGCCAATCTTGGCATGGCCCCTTCTGTAGTGTCAGGGGCCTCGCTGGGGCTGTCGAGCAATGACAACCAGGCTCAACACCAGGAACACCAAGTATGCTCCCCAGAGGGTCTGTGCCCAGCTCTGGCCTGGCCAGAAGGGCAGAGCTCAGGAAACAGCCCATGGTGACAGGCCACTGTCAGAGAATGGAGGTAGGCACCCCCGTATTTCTCTACGTAGTCATGCGATGATGCTTCTGTCTGGGTTTTTTTTTGTTCTTGTTTTTTGGGGGGTTTTGTCTGTTGGTTTGGTTTTTTGTTTTGTTTTGTTTTTTTCCAGTGCCATCACTTCACATCCTGCTTGCAGATCCCTCAGCAGGCCAGGCAGTGTGCCTGGCACATGGGCTATCACAAACACATATGATGTAAAGGCACTGCTGCAGGTGAAGCACAAGAGACAGACGGGGAATCTTGTGTCCACAGCACATGAAACCTTACTAAGCCTTTACCACTAGTTCTTTCTGGGCTACGTGCTGTTGATTTGCCTTGCACTGCTCCTCCTCTGAGCCTACGACATACCAGAGCTCTGACAAGAGCTGCAATCTTCCGTGTTCCTGCATGTTTAGTGCCTACATGTTGCTTAAGGACGGCTCACACTTAACAGCAAGGACCCTTGGGATTTTTTTAGGCATCTCTTGGGTCCACAGCATTGAAGGGCTGACTTTCCAGTGTGCTCTTTTGCACATGGACACTTACAACTCCATCAAATTCTCAACATTGTCTGGATTTTGCTCACAGAAACTATGATCTTAATGTGGTGTATAGTAGGTAATTGATCCCAAATATACCAACCATACAGTTAGGCACTGATCCACCAGTCTCCTCGGCTGCTTTCAGAGAAACACTGTGTAGACAGGGGCTGTTCAAGAGCAAGACACTGCAGCAAGCAGTCCATGGGACTCTCAGGTACTGAGACAAAGACAGTGTGGTTAGCCTAGAAAGCTTGCTCAACACCACCATCATCATTTCTGATGAAGAAACTCGTCTAATGTTACTTTAACGATCCCAGGTGCCACTGGGAGACTGTCTTCACTGCACTGTATCCCAACCAGGCCTTTTCTTTTTACTTCTGTTTATTCACCTCATCAACAGTTCCAGGTTTGCTTCTATTCCCTTGAAAATCCATGCTTTCATCTTGTTGTCATAGGCAGCAACAATCCAATTAAACTTGCAGATAAGCAGGGTAGAAGTCATTTGTTTCCTCTCTAAACTAAATCCCTTAATTGCATTACTACTGCAGCAAAACAAAATGCAAGGAAGTGCAACACTCCCCTGTACATGACTTTGCCACAAAGTCCCACCAAACAGCTCGAGAGCCTCATGCTAATGCCGCTTTAGTGAGGATCCGTTTCTAAATCAAAGATGATTCAAAAATCTACTGGGACAAAGACTGCCAGCAGCCAACCCTGCCTTCCTGCAAAAGGAAATGATGCCATTCAGTGCTTTGCAGGAGTTGCTCAACGACTCATCTGGGTGGAGCCCATGTTCCAAATGCCACCACGCTTTGCGTCTCCTGCAAACTCAAGGTGCATTTTATAATGAGTCTGTATTTGGTTGTAGCAATCAAGTGATGCAAGGACATGCCCTTGCATTTTCTCGTGTTATTTTAAAAATTTCACCAAACCAATGCACATGGATACAGTCTGCAGATCCTATGCATCTACTCCTTCTTTTATTAATGTTACAGCACTGAGCCACTGACCTCAAAAAAACCCCCCCAAACATTATTCTAAGACCACATGTCAATCTTAATGGAAGTTTTATTAACAGTGAACCTCAGTCCCTACACTCTCTTGCCAATTCCAGCAAATTATCAAACTCGTGTCTGCTATGTGAGCCCACAGGCAATGTTACCCGTTGAAGGAGAAGCTACATCAAATCTCTGCCAGGGCACTGCAAGTCTTGCTTTGCCCAAGGGCTGCCCAGAGAGGGGAGAAGAGAAGGAAGGAAACAGCACTGACAAAAATGCCACAGAAGGAAGGAAAAGCACCGGGCCACCACTTGGCAAGCACAAGGCCTGGCCTTCCCAGTGGGTGAAGCTGTGTTTCTAAATGAAATCTGTATTCCCACTGATCAGTATCAGCTACTTCCTGATACAGACTATTTCTTCAAGCTTAGAGCAATGCTACAGGGAATGACATCTGTGCAGAACTACTTACTCAGTCCAAGCTGAGCAATCTCTTCAAGTTCAGCTTCTGTCTTTGATGCAGCAATAGCATGAGGCAACTTCAGAGTGAATGGAAGGACATCCCTGTTGTCAAAGAGAAAAACAACTATGGTTTTCACAACATCCATAGTTTTAAAAGCACTTGCTTTCAACATTGGCAGTGGCTGAGCTCTCTTTCCTATTTTCTTCTCGAGCTGTGACAAGCTACAAGAGCCTTAAACACACAGGACACTGAAAACATTACCAACCCCAGAGCTCCTTCACACTGGAGATGTGTATGAAGTGCAAGTAACAGTCAAGTCCCCAGAACTCTCTTTAGACTCATTTCCACAGAGCCATCTAGTATTTTCTCTCATTACTGTTACAGCAGGGGCTTTTATACCTGGTCTTTTACAAGCATGCCAGTGAGATGCAAAATGAAGCCTCTAATTTTCTAAATGAAGCCTCTAATTTTCTGAATTCACCGTTGACTGCTCTAAGAACTGAATTCCAGTTCTCAGAATAAAAAAATATACTGGGTACTTGGGCTGCTACCCGAAAATTTCGTAAGCCAGGATGTTTCAGTGCTACTCCGACCAGGACTAAAAACACATTTCATTTAGTAAAGCCTTTAAAATTTATTCTCATATGTGGTTTCTCTTCACTGCATACTAGAAGCTCAAAAAGTCAAATCCAATATAAAAGGCTTTTACATGGAGGTTTTTAAGGGACAACCTACTTAACCATATGCATGAGTACTACCATCAACCAGTTCTATACATCTTGCCTGCTCAATTGGTAAGCAATACACCCTCAAACAACAGTGCCTGCTTAACTGCAAAATCTCTATTAGAAGTACCTATGTGATTAAGAGTAAATGAGGACAAAGAGCAGCCTTCCAATATTCGGTATCAAAGAAGAGAGGGAGACTTGCTTCCAATTCTCACCTCTTATTTCTCCCATTACCTTCTTAGGCTACCCAGGAATATTTGCAGACTGGCAACAGAAATTCCATGTTGAACCAAGTCCTTGAAATTCTCTTTCTTTTTTTTTCCACAAAAATCTAGCAAACATGACTCAAAACTTAAGACCATCTTACCTGCTAATACAGTAGAAAGCAATGAGCCTGAATAAATCAGCAAAACTTATTCCAGACCCCTCCAAGGAAAATGCTAGAAAGGAAGTTACAAGAGGGAAAGAATTACATGTCTATATCCACGATTTCTTAGTAAAGCTTAATACAATGCATCTCAGATTTTTGCATAAAATACTAAGTTTGCACCATCAAACTAGCTACTGTTTGCTTAAGATAAAACAACATGTGTACATGTGTCTGCTAAAGGCAGAATATACTGATCATCTTGGTGGTGGGTTTGTTTTTGTATTCTGAACATATGTTTTAACTCCTGGGAACCATCAAGTCTGATGAGAACTGCACAATGATTTGCTAAAAGAAAAGGAATCAATAACTGAGGTTTTGTGTGCCCAGTGTACCAACATACCTAATTTTAAAACTCTTATTTCCTCCTCCCATATTCCATTCTACTCACTTGTCTTCTCCCCAGATATGTTAGCACTTAATGGGCGATGATAAATTTTATTCATTTCACCCTTTCAAAAAAACCTCAGATAATTCTGCTTCATGTCATTGCCTTGCACAATAGAGGAGGAAGACACTTTCCCCTCACTCCATACCACTGTTTCTTATTGATAAAATGCTTGTTCATGGTAATAACAACACAGAAGTGATTACCACCTCACTTACTTTAAGCTCTCTCTGATTCCAGTGGCAAATCTCACCCAATTACTGCAACAATCAAGCAGAAAAAGCTCCTAGGATGTAATGATCTAGATCTTTCACCTCTGGACACGAGTGGGACCAGAATGGAAGGAAAAGCATTCATGAAATAGCAGCCTCAGATCACATTCACCCCTTTTGTAGAAGTTAAGTCCGCGATTGCTTCAGTCCACCCCCTGACTTAGAAGAGCCAGATCACGGGGAGATCTCCAGCTGTTGTGGAGCACACACCATCGCTGTTCCACCAGTAGGGAAACACTTCTGAAATTCATCTCCCAAGCAGAGCACCTCCACCACTGCACATGCTTCAGACCTTTGGGCTGAAACAAGGTAAACTCCAAGGCGTGGTGGCAAAAGCCAAAAGCCCTGCAGCAGCTTTGGACACCCCTCACTGAGGAGCAAAGGAGTAATTTTGTCAGTACTCCATGCTGAAAGGCCAGCTCCCCCATGCAAAGGTTCCAGTGCTACTGACGGTAAAACCTGCACGAGAACCAGGAGTCAGGTACTGATCTTTGATTCAACCCTGACACTGAAGGACACGCCAATGGTCATTTATATGCCTGAAACCAGGAATTCTTTATGAGAGACACTAACAATGCAGACAGTGGCCCTGGTGCAGGCTAAGAAGATGAGCGTTCAGATCCCTGACTACAATTAAAGCCTCAACTATGACCGGTGAGTAAAACACCAGTAGATACTTCCCTCTTGTGGTAAAATATTATTAATGAAAGACAATATATTATTATTTTATTTTCCAGATGGGAGAGAGGGCATTCATTCATTAGCTATCTTTGATAGCTTTCTCTTCGCTTTGCCATGCCTTCTTTGTAACTGGAACCAAAAGCAGACACGCAGAATTAAACTTTTTGTTGCTGAGAGTGGGAAAGGGAGATGTAAAAAGAAAAACTCAGCTAAAATTATCTCAGTTAACTAATGGAAACAAAAGTTAACCAGAGACCTTCTGCTTCAGGGAAGTTTAACTGAGATTGTTAATATACACTCACCAGCTGGAGCCTCATTTTTTCATTCCTATAGCGCAAAAATTTTCATATCCTCCCTCTAAAGACACGAGGGCAGTATTGTTTTGAAACAGACTGGAACTCTAACATTTGTTCATTTCTATTAGAAAACAGGGAATAAATTATTTAAAATTTGAAAAGAAAAATCACTGATCTCACATCAGAAACAGTTCCAAAGGGTTAAAATCCATCTAGTTATTAAGTTGTTTTTTTTAAAAACAAAACAAAACACCACACTCAAATCTCTCCTCGGAGACCACTGTAGGCAGCCTGTGACACTGTAGGTATCTTCTGGTCCGGATTTCACCAACACAGTGTTCCTGGCTCGTACAGGGGGAAAAATAGCTGAAAAGTACGTAACTCACAACTTACTGTATGTGCTTTCTTTTATTGCAAATTCTTTTAGGTCGGACCCACAGTCACCAGGCAGACACAGAGAGATGACTTTCTTCTGCAACCTTGCAGATTTCCGAACTAGAAATATCTGTTGTTGGAGAAGGCAAAAGGACGTAGTTTTAGCTTCATCACAGATGTCTCAGTAGAGACAGATGACAGACAAATGGAACCAGAACAACTTCATGCTCTCAGATCTCTATAAAACATCTCAGAATTTTTCTCTGTCATTACTGTATCAGGCTCAACATCTTGGTGTAGAACTGCAGCAGAATATTCAGAAAAGCATCATATCGTCGTATAACACAGGCATGGGACAGCAAGTCCATCACAGCCTTCTCCGAGCTCTCCAGTTTAACACACAGCAAATCCAGTCAAGCTGCAGAGTCTGGAGAAGACTGCCAGCAGAGCTCCCACATCCCCCCAGCCCACTCACATAACCCGTCTGCACCAGGATGAAGGCAGCTTTAGAAACATGCCCCCAACCTCATCCAAGCACACAGGGCCTCGTTTACCATCACGGCAACCTTAATGCAGGCACCAGCGAAGGACACAATGCTGACACTTGGCATTTATTTATTGCTTTCTTGTTATGGGGGAAATACAGGTTACATACAATCCTGGTTAGGAAGGTCCAGCTTTGGAGCTGCAGCAATCTAGTTCTCAGTTCCAGAGGAACCCAAACTAGTTCTTCAACGTGTCAGCCCAGGTAATGGGTCAAACTTCAACTGGTGCAGCTGCCAAGCACTCCGGAATCCCTCAGTTCCATCACCCAAAGCACCAAAGAAATGGGGGTGGAATATTGGTTGGTGAGTTTTTCGTTGGTGGTAGGGTTGTTTGTTGTTGTGGGTTTTGTGTTTGGTGGGGGGTTTTTTTGGTGTTTCTTTTTGTTGGTTTGCTTTTTGTTGTTTTGTTTTCTACACTTGCATCCAACAAATCAAAACGTAACTTCTTACCCCAGGGGGCTGGGCCCTCAGAATTTCCATGGCTTCAGCATCGTTCAGACCCAGCTGCAGCCACACAGGGTGCGTATGGAGGAGCTTGTCCAATATGCTCAGCTTGTTGGATAGGCTATCATATCCAGAGTCCCGGAGGCAGCTCTTCACATCGTTTTTCTCGGGAGAGACATTATCCACGTCCTTTAATAGACTGCAAAAAATTTAAAAATAAATAAATTAGGTATGCTAACCTCCTATCAACAATCACTCAGTTCAGCATACTGGGTTACCACACGGGTAACTGGACTGCTGGCACCCTGGGCTGGCATTGTTCATACTGAGAATTCACACAATGAGTAAAAACCTCTCTTATCCGCACGATTTCTTCACTTCACTTGTCCTCAGTTTGGCAGTTAGCTTTAAGATAAGCTTTAGCATTCTTCTATTAGCTTGTTGAAATTTGACAATCATTTCAAATACAGCTGTATATGCATATGTGATGGACTGGACATTTAACCTCCTTTCTTTTTTATATTCACATTTAGAAAAAGTTCTCTTCAAAGATACTTAAGCAATTCAGATATTTTTCTTCCCAGAGAGATTGCAAAAACTGCAACCCACAGAAATCTGCTCTGTCCTGCCTACCAGAAAAATCTGTTCAGTAGTCTGACAATGGAGCAACCCACTCCTGTTGGCAATCGCTGAGCCAAATACAAGCACTTTCTCTGTCTGCTCATAGGGATTATTTTCACAACAGAAGCCCACAAACTAGCATCTTATCCACAGACAACTGCCTCTGCTCCTGTCATCTTTGTAGCTGCACATCCATCTTTGTTAATGAGTCAGGAGAAAAGAAAAACAAGAAAGAAAAAAAGTTTAACACCCCCCCCAAATAACACTGCCTAAGGCACAGCGACATTAAGAAATCACTCTAAGCGGTAGTAATCTTTTATGGTCCATGCCCAGGAAAAAAAAACACACAATCCCAAAACAAAACTCATCAACCAAACTGCTTTTTTTTCTAGCTTTGGTCAGCAGTTTGAAGCATCTCTGGACAGGGCTAGAAAGGGAAGTAAATGGGGTGGGGAATTTTCACTTCATGCTCAGATAAGGACATTCACACTTCTCATGACCTGGATCAATTATCACTACCAGATCACCTCTGTGCCTCTCCCGTCCCTTTTGTCCTCTGTTTGCTTATTTATGATGTGACGCCTTTTAGGTATCTGAAGCACAGATGAAGATGATCGTCCCTCCCCGAGTGTCAAAAGCTGTTAGCAACTGCCAATATACCTTTGAGGGGCACAAAACACACAGAGACGTGTTGTGTGCAGAAGGGAAGCAGCGCTCACATCAGTTGCGACAGGGCTCTGGGACTGCCGCAACAGGAATCCTGGGTTCTCTTCTCAACCGTGGCCCCAGAAGAACTGAGTGTTGTAATGCATGAATCTCTGCAATGTCAAAACGTGAACTGCTAAAGTGCTTTCATGAGCTATACCTACAGTAAGTACTGCTCAGAAACTTTTCACTCATGTTCTGAGCCAGCTAGCAACGTCACACACCAAAGACAGCCATGGCAAAGCGTGAGCTGTATTGCGACACTAGATGTGGGCTTAACTAGACAGAACTTCTTTCCATTCCTTGGTCAAGTGACGGAAACTAAATGTGTTGCAGAGGGGACATGTCTGAGAGGAAAAGTTTTTCTACCTACAAAAGAAAATTACATCAAATGCAAAAGAAGCTGTGTGACTAGTATCAGCTATAAGGCCTGGCACTGCTTGTTGCCACGAAATAACCTAAAGCTAGTGTTTGTAGGTGTACATAGGGTCACGGTGTTCCTCTTTGCTATGGCTGGCTTTAACCTGAACTGCTATAAATCAGAAGATTAATGTGAACAGAGGGCTGTCAGGTTTTTAGAATCTCCAGGTATATGCAGAATCCCTCCAACATGTTCAGATCCCAGGAGGGATCCTTCTGCCTCCTTAAGAAAATAAGCCAAAAATTCCAAGTATCTGAGGCTTTCTGCCACTCCTAAACACTATCAGTTCCAAATGACCCCACCACACCTCAGCTAGATCAGTACTAGTACGTTACTGCAATCTGCACTGAAAAAAATTTATTTCCCATCCAAATAATAAAAGAAGATGCAAAGATCAGACCTGGTGAACTCTGACAAGAACACAGCTTGGAAAAAAAGCATCTGGCAAAGCACATACAACCTTGTGAGAAGCCACTTGCCAAGGTGCAGGAGGTAAATGCAGTCACAGGTCCACGGGTGTGTTCTGACAGCCTGTTTGCAATGGTCTAGCACTAGCAAGCATCGTAGTCTGAGCTCTTTTTTATTCTTATTTTTAATTAATGACCTGGGCATTAAACATACAGTCAAACCCCGACATATGGGAGTTCTTGAAATCAGCCTTCGAGTTAAACCGTAAAATTATTTGAGTTTGGGATTTGTGCATAATTTCTTTGCAAAGAATACCACGGAAGGAAGAACCATTCGAATTCCTCACAATCACCTGGTTAATTCAGATGTACAGAATAAGAAGTTGCTGTAAACTAAACACTAGCAAAATATACCATATACCATGCAGCAATTGAATTTCTCTCCTGTTTTCTTCTTTTACTTTTGGGGTTTGGAGGGTTTGGAGGAGTTGTTTGTTTGGTTTTGGTCTTTTACTGTGAGTCTCACAGTAAAAGACCATCTGACTAGGTCACATTAAACTGAAAATCGAAATGCAAATCTACCTCCAGGAATGGTCTACTTTAGCACAGAGGTACCACAACAGTTTCTCTCCAGAGGGAGGAGAGTTTGATGGCAACTTGTAACGAATTAAAGAAAAAAAAAAAAAAAAAAAAAACACGATTCACACAAGTTTCCTTGGATTTGAGAAAATCCCTAAGCTCACGGGCAGCAAACAGAAGTAACTAAGATAAACAGCACTGTGCTGCATACTCATTAGCCTTAGTTCACAGCAAAAAGGACAAGAAAAGGGCTGAAGCCTGTAAGCAGGATGATCCTCCCCTCACATCCCCACGGCTGCAATGTGCACCTCGATCAAGCATCTGCGAAGCAAACACCTGCCCTCCCACTCGCTGCCGCAATTTTCTTCTGGTCTCTCAAATCCTACTTATGCCTCTTGCTCTAATCTTGTAAAATCTAAACTTTTAACATTTCTCCCACTTTTTTTGCAGGACTTGGGACAATGAGCCCATCTGCCTCTCGCTGAAGCTACCGCCAATCCTCTGCCCTGACCAATACTGGCCTGAGGAACACACTCTTCTCTCTCCGGGATGACGCGAAGCTGTGTCCAGCACGCGTGCACGTCCCGCCAAGACAACCAACGCTGTTCCGTAGGTTTGCTATGCTGAATTAAACCAAGTCAGCTGCAGCGAAGGAACATCCCTCTTGTTTCTATCCCAGTCACAAGGGCAAAGAGAACAGCAACAGGCAGGTAAAATGAATCTTTCTAAAACTGCAGATGAGGATGAACCTTGCTCCACTTCCATCAGAGGCTCCCCACAGTTAAACCACTTTGAGGGTCACTACAAAGCGCCTGGATTTCTGTAAATCCCACCATCTAGAAAGTCTATAATCACACCAGTCTAGCCTATACAGCCACACTGAGCATCAGCTCACCCATAAATCACAGTTTAAACTACTGTGGAACAATGCAGAAATGCAGAAGAATGTGATGGCTGCTCCAGGACGACCGGGGCTTTACAGCTGTTCTTGCAGAGAAGGCGCACAAGAGAAAGCTGTGGCCTCAGTCATTTGAATTGTTCTCAATATTACTTGGGCCACAAATGTAAAAAGGGGACACGAGTCCAAATATAACTGAAAAGAGTGTAAATCTGAAAGTCACCGTGCAAAAACCACAACCAAGACAACAAAACCAAACCACCATCGCTTATTTTCCTGGGTACAGTCGAGAGCTCTGGCAACTGCTGCCTCTCTGAAAGTGTTCTGGCTGATGTGGTCTATGCTAAGGCGAAAAATGAGCAAGGAAAATAAACATGCCTTTTAGTTTGAACTTCTCTAGGTGCAAATTCAAATGCCACATCAGGATACTAACTTCTGAGCAGCAGAATAATAAAAGCAACCTACATTAATTACAAAGTTTAAAATTAACCACAAAGATATGAAGTTATGATAGTAAAGACATATTTATGGAGAATCTAGTTTAAGAACGAACTCTGGAAGACCCTAGCTGAAATTACAGTCATCTGGCTCTGTAGTTCTACATAAGCAGAAGGTATCAATGCACAGTTAGTTATATAATCTATACCAACTTTGATACTCCTTCCTTACATGGAAGCACAGAGTTCAGAATTGCACAGTCATACAAAAAAATACCTAATTTATTCAGATTTCAAATATTATGTTTATCTTAAAAGTGACAGAAAAGAATGATTCCTTTTTTTATGGGATGGTTATAATTTCAATGTGAGACTGAATTCAGTTAAGTAGTCATGGAAATTGCATTATTCACTTTTTATGTTAGCTTTATTTACGAATTTTAATCAAAATATATACTGCATTTAAAATTAACAAATTCTGTTAAAATATCCACTAAAGAAAAAAAAAAAATCAGTAAAAAAAAAAAACCCTAGATCTGTAAAATGGGGAGATTTAATTGACTGTTTCCAGCTAAGTGTTACCACCAAGATTTTGAGAACCAATAGATATTAGTCTCTGACACATATGATGTATTCAAAAGACGCACAAAAAGCCTGCTCTTAACTGAAAATTAGCTAATTATAGTTGAAATTAATTAGCTGAATACACTAAAATGGAGAAAGTATCCTTTTCTTCCCTCTAAAAGACCCATGCTTTCAAAAGCTTTAAAACTTGAGTAATGTGCAACAGGGGCACAGCCAAGGGCTTTAATTAGCTCAGCAGCCTTATGTCCTTTGCCACTTGTGCAAAGGTGCTGCTCAAATGTTCTATTTAAATAGTTTAAATAGTAGGTAGTAGGTTTCAGCACATTTCAAAAGTATTCATAGAAAAGAAAAAATGCTAAACCCCACAGATGTAACTGTAAGTAACAAGCTATTACACACCTCATTAATTCACTGCCTTGAAAAACAAATCAGTCAGGAACAGAGCTGGACTGGGCTGCACAGTCAGATAGAATCAAATGCCTGGACTGGTTCCATTCCTCTTGTGACAAATATTTTTTTTTTTTTCCTTACTTACTGCTGAAATACATTCTTTTGTTAATGTAATAATTAAAACAGTGATTGTCTTCCATCTGTCGCTTTAACAGACATTACCAATCAAGCACAGCAGTCAAAGTGCTAGGGTCCCATTACATCCACTTAAAAATATTACTTCAATATTATGAATTTTTTCCACAGTCCACACCTACGTGGCATGATCTATTTTAAAAAGCCAGAAATTTCACCTGCACTGCAATATGGGTCTCAAGTCATTTTGAGGTCAAGGAAATGCCCCCATGTACTTAATTAGCATTTTTTTAAGTGCAAAATATTCACATATAAATTAACTTAAACACATAATCCACATAAGCATCTGCTTAGTCAGTATTTTACTTCCTAACCTGAGAATACGAATAAATTGTTATGTTGAAACTTCACAGAGCCACTTGAAGCAATGGAGCTTTTTAGTCCTTACAGTGTGAAAGTAAAGCTCATTGCCATAGACAATGGCAATAACATTTGTAGTTTCCTGTTTTGGCGTTCATCAGCATCCAAGGTTTGTAACAAGGCACTAGAAGTGAAATGCCGTTGCTTTTAGAGGATATTAAAGACAAATACACAGAACAGCTGACTCTCCGAGCACTTCTGCACAAAGGCAAGTTCCTCAGATCCAGAGCAAAACTTACCTACACCGCCTCTACTGCTATGACAAAAAAGCATGAGGAGAGAGCACAGTGAAAATATTCCTGTCGCACTTACACCTCCAGAAACTACAAAAACAAATATTTTAGTCACCTTTGCAAACCAGGAGATTCATCTTCCACTGTGAGATCTGTCCGTACCATCTCCTGTTTCAGTTCTCCGATTTCTGAGACAATTGTGTCAATGAGCTAGAAGGGGACAAAAAAAATAGTATGACGTCAAGGGAGTGGAAGAGGCGCGGAAAAGAAGCTCGGGTAAGTTTAGTCACCAGAGATTACAAACTTTTTTTTTTTATTGCATCCTATTTGGACTTCCTCTTGCAAAGGAAAAAGTAAGGGTTGAGGCCACTTGTGATTGTTCTTGGAAGAAAAATAATTCCTGTTTTGTGCCAGGACAAAACTTCCCAGGTTGGCTAACTTTTTTATTTATACTAAATTTGTAGCCTCAACATATTATATAACAGTTTAAAAGAACCAAATGATTTGATCGTTCATACCATTTACCTTCTCAAATAAAAAAGATAAAAATATAAGACTTCTATCTGCAAGAGTGTTTTCAGAAGGGACACTAAGCCAGCACTACCATGTTGTGGTGGATGAAAAATCACAAAGCAAGAAGGAAATGAGTGGCTTCTTTCCCCATTAGGTCTTGGGCTGCACTTGAACAGAACAACTAAATTGAAAGGGAACTGCCTTGTAACAATTCAGCTCAGGTGGAACACAGTCCTAATTCTGGACACGAGGACAAAAACTCATGGGTGAGATTAGCACTAAGGCTGTATCCTGAGAAATACAGTATTTGCCAGCCAGATGCCCAGGAAACATTTTGCTGAGCAGAACTCAGCTACAACACTTGCAAGGCACCGTGCTGGACGTTCTCTGCAGCAACCACGTCACTTTTGCTTGGCACACAGCCCCACAGCAGCACAAACCCCAGCAGTGTTCCCTCTCTCCTGCCTGTAGTGACACCTCATGAGAAGGTTTGCAGTGATGCCACCTTCTCCCACCTCAGAGCAAACAAACAAAAGCCCTGGCAGACGAAGTAAAGACAGCTTTCAAGTCCAAGTTAGAACAGTCTTCACAGCTGCCCACATGACATGACACCGAGTCCCACCAGTGTTAGGCAGCTCAGTACAGGAGCATTGTCAAAGAATTTCAGGTATCGCTTTCCTACACTCGTTTATTGGAAATCTTCTGCTTCCTCAGTAATTTACACCTTCCTTTGCCATGCAGCATTGTCCTGATCAATTCAAAAGAAGCTGTAGTCTCTGTTTACAACAGGTCAATTTCATTAAGTATACTTTAAGTGAGAATTAATCACCAGATACTACATCCCTACCACGGGCTTCTTTCTGCCATGGCCAGAGCTCCCAGCGGTGCTGTACCACTGGCATCGCTGCTTACAAAGATCTTCCACGTGCTGACTCTCGGACACTCTGAGTCACCGTGGCAAGACGTGAGCAACGTTGTCCTGACCATGAGAGAGAGCAGCAGGAGGAGGAACCCATGTCAGAGCTGCCTCACGCCTGCCCGTGGCACTCGGCACCCTCCCAAGACCTCCAAAACAGAGCCACCACCGACAGGCACAGGGAAATTCATCCCGCCGTCCGCCTACGGGGTGAATCCTGTCCCCACACTATTTTGGTTTTTTCTTCCTCCTTTAAAACCTCTACTGCCTTAGCACCACCATCCTTTACACATTTATTCTTGTAACCCTCTGAAATGCAACACAGCTGCAATTCTCATGGACCTGACGGAGGGGGAGCTTCACGCCACAGTGTCCTGCCCTCAAACAGAGATGTTCCACTTCCTCCAGCCGGCTTGAAGCTTTCATTCCAGTTCCTTAAAAGAGCTTGTAATCGCTCAGCAGTCTTCTGTTAGCTTTCAGTCCTTTATCCTTCAGACCTTTACCTACAGATCTCACCACACAACTCGCCACTTCCCTGCCCTATATTTTCTGTTCTCCATTCAGGAGCAACATCCTTCAACTTAGCCTCTTTTTCAGCTACTCAAACACAAGACTCGCAAATTTTAACTCACTTCACTACCAGGAAATGGAACTTTTAGATTGTGCAGTAGACAGACTTAAATTAAGGCAATATCCTCTTCACAGCCACACCAGGCACTAAGTTTCCACCTTCCATATCAGCCTCCAGACAGTAGGTTTTTCATATGAAATCCTCCCAGTCTCTTCAGCAGGTGAACAAGCAAAGTGGAACTCATTCTCTGTCTACCGCAAAGTTTCTCATATTTTCAGGTCTCTAACCTCCAAAACGCTGCAAAAGGCAGCATGCAGCCCTTTCTTATTGCAGCATTTTTTCTTAACCTCTTTTTCATGTTAAAAAAAAATAGTTATTTTCCTGATTTTTTGTTAAAAAACAAAAAAAGTCTTTCAGAGTTGCATCATTTGGGTATTCTTGCAATTACATGACACATACTGTTAGAGCAGCACCTGACAAATCATTTTCTATCAAATAAACATGAGGTGTACTCATGATTTTGTGACATCATTTTTGAAGTATTTAGAATCAGTGAAACTTCTGGTCATTATACAGTGTATGTGATGCCTTCATGATTAGCATTATACAAGATGAGCCATTAATAATATGTCTCTACAAAATGCAGGAGGGATCCTGGATGTATACTATTATTAGATCCAACTCTGAACAAACAAGCAGCCAAAGGCTGCCTTCTTCTTAGCAGAAGGCTCAGAACATTTGAATTCTTCAAGCAGATTTCGCCATTCGCAAAGGATGTCGTTCCTTTTTTGCTGGAAATAATGGGAAAACTCACCAATTGGTTTCAACAGACTTGAAATCAAGAGGCAGCTTCCAAGGGGAAATGCAACTGAAGTGGATGGGTATATTTGTCAGAGGCCCCTGTTAGTGTAAAACAACATACATGAGCCTCAAGAATTAAAAAGTAATCTGAAAAAAGTTGTCACAGATTATTTAGGACTATGAAAAGAGGTATTACCCTGCCATGCTACAGAAACAACAGGTTTATATGAAAAGAAATGTATTTGAAAGTATGACATCTCAGGCAGTGATTTATTTAACATTGAAAAAAAAATAAAAGACAACCTTGTGTAATGTGATAAACAGTCATTTTTGCGTCTAATGTTTTTCCTTTGGAGTTTATCTCTGATACACTGTTCTGCAAGTTAGAAAGGAACTATGTTACAACCACTCTAAACTCAAATAATAATTATGACTCAGAGAGCATGAATTCACACAGCTGCCCACGACAGCGCTCCTTAACCAGACCTACCGTAACCATTAGATTGCCACAAATACCCACAGACTGTTTACCTTCCCAAAATCCACAAACAAAATAATGAAATACAAACATCTTACTTAACCCACAACATTTCCTTTCATAATGTATCATGCTATGTTTATTGTCAACTGAGGCTCTGTTCGACAGGACTGATCTCGGTTTTTAGAAGCTGCAGGCGTGACAGTGCCATTCCCATGTACAGACCACAAATACGACCCACCTCAGCTCCCCAGAGCTCTCACACCAGAACACACACATTCCATTTCTATGTCCTGCATCTTTCAGGATGTCACATAAGCAGCAAAAACGAGGGCAAGTGTGTTCACTAGGAGCGATGCGCTCCCAGGGAACTACAGTCACCTTTCCAAAGCTGCTCTGTCCACACATGTGTCCTGGCTGTGCTTCAAGGAAAGCGCACACCTCGGACCAGACCCAGATTGGTGCCTCTCTTGAAGGCCACTCACAGCTACAGCTCTTCTTACTTATTCAACGCCTGAAGAGTTTCCCAGTCCCAAGAGGAAGACAGGTGGCTTTGACTCAATGTTTGTTTCGGGACATATTTAGAAAAAACACTCATTCGTCACTGCATGGCAACTGAATTCCTGTTTTCTGTGTTGAAATGTAAATAAGCTTGCACAGAGAACTAACGAAACTGCCACCTTTCTGGGAGTGCACTGAAAAAGCCAGCCAAGGTGACCCCTGCGGAATGTTTCCAAGCCCTGCGGTTTAAAACAGCTAAAGAGGAAAAGGTAAGATCCGTTGCTTCTGTTCTGGCAAGAGAACACCGGCTGAAGACAGCAAGGATCAGTATCAGACTGGGCAGATGAGTCTCAGCACTTACCACCCCCCTTTCCTGCCAACATCTCATCTTTCATGCTTTCTGGAGACCTGCATCCTCTTTGGCATCACATCTTTTCCTTCCTGTTTTGATAAGTGGAGCATAGCAACTCTCATAGAGCATCCTGTGTGACAAAGTGGCAAAGCGCCAGAGGCAAGCCAAACTGGGAATGCTATTTCTGGACTCATCCAAATCTTTGAATACAATCCAATATTTTGATACATGGCTGCAGTTTCTGGTTATTTTGCACAGTGAGCTACGAATTCCCATGACCACTAACATTATTCAGCATCTTATCAGTACGCATCCAAGTTCTACCTAACATTTGATTTTGGGACAGAAAAACTTTCATGGTATAAAACCTCTAGTGACAGTTCAATAAAGATTGGAACATCTTGATGAGAAGAATAGCTCAGTAAAAAGGATATCTGTCATAGACATATATTCAGTTCCTTCCTTTACCACAGGCTACCTCTGTAACTACTGGCAAACTATTCAGTCCCAGAATTACCTAAGCCTAATTCCATCTTTGCTTTGTTTTTTACTACTTGCTGGCTCTGAGCCTCCATCAACAGCAAGGTATAAAGACTCCAGAGAATTTAGCCAATAAAACTACAGACCTTTGCTTTGTAAAAAGAGGACAATATCATTTTCTGATGTACTAATAGTCAAAAAAAATGAATGTGAAAAAAAACCTAAGAGATGGTTAGAAGCTACAGCAATGAGAACCATCTAAGTACCAAAAATAAAAGTTAGAATTTCCCACTGGTATTTGTCAATACATTTTCTTGTAAACGCTGCTGAGAATGGTAAGATACTCTTTGTAAGGATTTAAGTGCCCTGAGAAACTGCCTGCCAGCATGCTAAATGTTTCTTGGGCAAGTACAACATGGAAGCCACACACCAAAGTACCCTACACAGTCTGCGGATACAGAAGAGCACTCCGAAGTACAGGTGGATGAGGGTGAAAAGTTGTATCTTAATTACTAGGTGCCCTAAACACAGATGGACCAAGAAAACGAAAATCATGTCAACTGAAAAAGAATCTCACATGCCAAGCATTTTCTTTGCTCACTCGCCCAGCGACTGTAATTGTAATACTGCACTCCTGATGATTTTGAGTAACTACAACCATGACATTGTGAACAAAATAGCTATTTCAGCATCTATTTTCCACACAAGAATTACTTACACAGGGAGATGCCAAATGACTGCAGAAAATGACACGGGCGCTTGCTTATGGTCCCACTGATGTCATGATTCCTTCGGAACATGCATAAGCGACAGCCTAGAAATGCTGCTCACAACCAAGACAGTTTCTTGCTATGGTTTGAGAAGATGATCACTCTCCCTACGTGGCTGCAGACCGTCAGCAAACAAGGTCCATGTCTGTGCTTATGAGATACCAGCTGTAAAAAAAAGCGCGTTGCAAAACCAAGAAGCAGTTCCTGTCCCCAGAAGACCCTCTTTATTGCTGACCATATGAAGCTCCGGGCGAGCCAAAGAGGAAAAGACACTGTCACTGCAGCACTGAGCATCTGCTTCCTAAAGACTGGCCTGGCAAGATTGCCTTAAGAAAAAGAAAGCATGCAACACACAAAACAAACACTTTGTGTCACTGCAATAGTGCTCTGAAGCTGCTGACAATGACACCAATGCCGCAACAACACCAATCCTGCACACTACATCAGCAGTTGCACACTGCATCAGCAGTCGCTACAGCTCTGCATGTGCTAAAGGCACTGGCCACCACTCGCTTGGTTCCCCTTTGCTTAGGGCCTATCATGAGAGCATTTATCACCAGCTGCTTGAAACTGCTTAGAGCTGGTCAACAACATTTGCTGCAGTACTACACCAAAAAAAAGCAGCATGCTCTCTCTTACAAGCTGAGATGGCTGCAAGTATTGGCCTCTTTCACTGAAAGAAACTGCAGCAGGAAATTAATATTCTAAGGGAAGTGACCAAGGTAGGTTAATTCCGTGCTCAGAAGCACCTGTAAATTTTGATTGCTATCTTTGGAGCAAAGGCTTGCTCAGCAAGACAGTCCCTGTGACCACGGCACTACAGAAACAGCAAAATTCTAGTGTAGAACAGACAAGCTCAACTTTACTCCGATCCCAGTCTGGTATATGTGACAGTTCACACTCTTCCTCACATCATAAGGATACACGTATCCTTCTCCTCCCAGCCCGTGGGCAGGGCAGCACGGTTTGATAGGTCAGTATCCTTCCAACACACTGTCTGAACACCATTCTTCCTGTCCTGCTCTCTAGAAGTGTATGGTGTTTGCAGCTGTACTCACACACTGCACACAAAGGCTTTGTTAACCACATATCAGATTAAGCAATCCTTTTTTTCTGGAAGAAAAGTGTTATTGCAGGCTTCTCTACAATTAACTTCAGCACTGTCTCCCGACCTTCTCCACTACACAAATAAAACAGTTATTGGGATTCAGTAGCCTTCTTTTGAAAACTGTACTGGCAGCTCCCATTGTATGTTTGCTTTTTTGATGCCAACCTGAAAGATGATAGTTCTCCAACATCTCTCCACGGCACAAACTCTCTGTCTATAATAATAAGACCAAAACATGTTCCCACATTTCCCTAAAAGAACACATACCAGCTCCACCCCATGATGGAGTAGAACTGGGGGATGTGGTCTAAGAATCACAACATCTCAAAACAGACCCTAGAACACAGAAAACACTAACTGGTAATATTCATGTTTTCTCTCTATAAGCACAATCTACACCAGAACACAACTATGAGCTTCCAGTGCCTGCATCATTGTGTCTTAAGGAAGGAAGCATTAGACTCCCCTAAGGTATGTAGACCAGACATCTGCTTTGCTGGAGAATGAGTATTTTGAGAGTATGGCAGCAAGCTAAGGACCAAGTTCTTGTTAATTTAAAAACAAACGCACTTAGGCTTTAAAAAGAAAAAAAAAAGACCAAACAAAACCTACAAAGCAACCACAAAAAAAGACTGCAATACAAGCTGAGAATACAGAGAGTATTTTTCTGAGTGTTCGGATGACACACAAACAAGGAGACTCCATCAATTTTTCTTAGAATAAGCAAAGAAATGAAACTAATTTTCAATCCAACAATGGAAATCATAAACCTGTACCACAACTTGAAGCTACAAAAATCCAGTTTATGAAAGCGCTAATAATTTTATGTCTAATTTTATACCTAATATAATTTTATACCTAAAAAAAGCTTATCTTCTTAGCGGCAAAGAAAGCTACAAGCTCTTTTACATCAAATATTCCATTCGGTGTACAGGAAAACAAGACAGATGAAATAACTGGGTGGCAATCTAACCACGAACATCATCTGTAAAAAGAAATACTCAATAAAGTGCTTCCCATTTTACAGAAAAGGTTTGCTACATACCACGGGCTGTTCTGCACATACTGCAGCACGCATTTCATGTAAAACCACATGCTCTGTGTTCTGCACAGATATCCCATTTACCTTAAAGAAACTTCCTCTTTTGTCCAGACAACAAGTTTTCATTGTCAGAGACGACATCTTCTCCAGGAAGACTCCACTGTGTGCCTTGAACTCCTAAAAGTGGAGACATATTTTTAATGGTTAGTCCAGTCTGTAGGAAATTCCTTTCTAAGCCACAGAAACAGTCACAACACGCCTTCTGCCAAAAACCTTCCCGTCAACAACACGGTGCCATTTACTTCCTACCAGAGTCCTTACAGATCTCTCCAGCCTACTATTTTTCCACAAACTGCTTCAAACACAGTGTTACTCAGAGCTTCATGTTTCTCCCTTTTCTTCACAGCTGATCCTGTAGCTGTGAGTAGATTTTGATGTGCTCATTAAAAAAAAGAATGCTAAGACATAATGATTGTTTTGTTTGCTTGACCTCAGCCTGAAGTACAAATAGAACAAAATGTTAGATGTCACTACAATTCACTCTCAAATATTACAGTATTAACAGCGCTGACCAGGAGGGGGGAAAAAATTTTAAACTGCCCATAAGGGAGAAAACACATTATCATGAATATATATAAAAAAATAAAAAACAAAACCAAGGAAAAACCCCAAACACCACCCACAAAACACCCACTCAACTGACTCTCCAAAAATAAAGTCTTCTGAGTGTCATGTCAAAGCAAGAAAGTGAAGATGCAGTTAGGAATAAGCTGCATTTTCTACTCTCAGGCACACTGAAGGAACAGTTTAGTACCCAACAGACTGTAATGATGCACAGCTAAAACATAGTAAGAAATATCATGGGGGTGATCTCCAGCTGATTAGTATAGGTCCTCTGAAGTCACAACCAATTCATGCCAGTAATCTGTGAACAAAAATCTGAACTGAACAGGAGCCGAGTTCCATGGCTAAAAAGCCCTTCCAGAATTTTTAACAGTGAGCTTATAATTGCATTTAAATAGCTCTTCTCCTTGCTCACACACTCACTGACCACTTGGCAGGTAGTTATGCAGGAAGTTTCAGTTACCTAAATGGGAAGTGCTGCAGGTGTAAAATGCTACAGAAAAAAATAAAGAGGCACAGCTTCTGATACAAGCAGAAATCAAAATATAAATGGCAGGGAGCAGCAGTGAAAAACAATTCAGTGGCAGGGCTGCAGATGGAGCTTGAGCAAAATGAAGCAGATGGGACAGAGAACGCCGACAGTTAAAAACCAAACAAACTGGACACGTACCCCTCTCCACGCACATGTACACAAAGGCTTCTACTTCTCTCTAAGGAAAACAGGGGAGTAAATAGGAATGGGGAGGAAGGTGAAGCTTCAAAGACAAAAAGGGTTAAAAGAAAAGGCCTGGCAAGCACAAGTACTGGAAAACAGGGAGAGAGAAAACCAGGAGAAAAGACACATTTTCTGTTGGTTTAATGTGTAGCAGGAAGCTTTAAATTGTTTACCCTGTTTCCAGCGCTCATACCAGCAGAGTAGGAGAAAAGGTTACATTTTTCCACTTGGGATTCTGGTTAAAAAGCAGCCAGGGAGAAAGCTCAAGAACCAGCCCGTTTTCCAGGCGGAGCCTGCAGACATAAGAGGTTGAAAGAAAAATCCCAAATTCCGCATTCTTGTGAATGCCAAACACTACAGGATGACCAAGAAAAGACAAAACTCGACACTCTGTGTGTAAGTAGAGAGATAGGTAAAATAGATTGAATCAAACTTTGTAAGTCAGCCTATTCAAAGGAATACATTCCTGACGAGGCTGTAAAGTATTGAGATCCGTGTTGCTTTACTTTAAGTCTGTCTCAATAAGTTGACTGCATCAATGTTGTAAGGGACTGGAGCCCCACAAAGTGGGAGGGTTTGCAAGTGCTCTTGAGTCAGCTGAGCTCCATGTCCTGGTACAGAACTGTTGTTTCACCCAGGAGAGCATCAGGTATTTTAAAGATATTTTGGTATTTGATATTGGCTATTCTAAATAATCCAAAGGTTGCCATATAACAAGACTTTTTAAATTATAAAATAGAAACATTTTCTTCCAATAAATTCTGAAAATGGAATTTGTACCTGGAAGACTTAACATGGAGGGAGACTCAAGAAACACAAACAGGAATTAAAGTTCAATTTTCCAAGTTCATACTGTCCTCTTAATGACACCACCAGATTCTATTCCACAGGAAAAACACCCAAAGATTTTAAATGAGTCACAGTAGGGGTTTATTAAGCCAGATCATACAGTTCCATCTCTAGTCTCAGTCATTAATCATTTCATTTTCAAACCACCACCCCCTTCTCAGGAAATCTAGTGTTTGTTGTTGTTTTTCTTTAATTTAACCACAAGGACGTCTGCATGCAATCCTATTACCAAAACAAAACCATTCCAAGATTTTTACATTCTTCTTATTTCAAAGCAGAACGTACATTTATAAGCTTCCTCACTCCAACACAGAGAAAAATGCAATCAAGCACACAGCTTGTCCTTCACAGAGCAGCGTGACTCTAAAACAGGAGAAAGCCTCAAACAAGACCAGCGCTTATTTTGCTTTTAAGAGATTCTGATGTTCTCAACTTTTCCATAGCTCCTATTACTGTTACTATTGGGATGCACTGCCCAGGGAAGTGGTGGAGTCACTGTCCCTGGAGGTGTTTAAGGAGAGGCTGGATGTGGCACTTAAGTACCATCATCTGGTCGATGTGGTGGTGTTGGGACATAAGCTGGACTTGATGATCTCGGAGGGCTTTTCCAGCCTCAACAACAACTGTGTGTGTGATTCTGTGTATTTATGGTTGTACAGACACTAACGATATTACATAAGTCTGGGCCTCAGCTGAGCTCATGCCCTTGCTCTTCCCAGCTCTCTAGATAACCAGTGAATCGGTCCACTTTGTGGTTACACTGTAATTCCAATTGATTTAGAGTAACCTAAGTGGTTCTTAGTATCTCTGATTAAAATCAGCACAATGGGAAACACTGTTGGGGTTTTGTTGCATTTGTTTTGGGGAGGATGCTTGTTTTGGGGTTGTTTTTTTTTTTGTCCACATGCTTCTTTTTCAGGCCACCCAATAGGCAAATAGACATTAAGACCCGCTGGTAAAATGAGTGGCCGTGTGTTGGTGCAACACTCCAAAACCTGAGGGTGCACCTCTACCTGTCTCCTGCCTTGGAGTTCAGAGGTACCTCCACAGGGTGCAGAGAAACAACTGCAGAAAAACAAACCTACTGACAGGAGGTTTCATTTTTCTACACAGATGTTGCCATCTGATGCTTTTTCAGATCCAAAACATGCTGAAAAGCCCACCGCTCCGAAGTTGCCTTTGTTGAGCTGGTCAGAAAGGAAAAATCTCCCCTCCTGGATCGGGAAGCTGAGTAGAAAAAGATGGCAAAGCATGTCATCTTCTGTACATACCAGAGATTAGCACTTCCTCCTTCCTCTGTGTTTCAAGGGCTGAGGCATAGAATCCAGGTAGATTTGCTCAGACATGGTCTGAGTGACTGCTCGGAAACCCATCTGAAAACGTCATCGAGCCACAGGAGGCAGCTCACTGTGCAGTTCATGCGACCTTTTGTCTCGCCATTCGGAAGGCAGCCTCTTCTGTGTTCAGACGGTCACAACTTTACCTACGGAGCAGTCTCCAGAGCCCCAAGCTCTCAGAGGGTAGCAGGTGCCGGGCTGACGCCACTGCTCTAATGCTGCGGCAGCTCCCGTCCAGCAGAGTCCCTCTTGCCAGCAGCACCGTCCTCCCACAGCCATCTTCTCACAGCTCTTCGCA
Source organism: Trogon surrucura (assembly GCA_020746105.1). Lineage (NCBI taxonomy): Eukaryota > Metazoa > Chordata > Aves > Trogoniformes > Trogonidae > Trogon > Trogon surrucura. The sequence goes on along the minus strand of CM036618.1, from coordinate 116,387,225 downwards.
CCCACGACAAGGCTCTTATGCCCAAAGGGCAAGATAGGACAGGGAAAAGGAATGATTCATCTGCTTGGCAAGTTTCTCTGAAATGCAATGCTACTCCATGGATGTTGACACTCATGCAAGCTGTGTATTTAAAAGAAAAAAAAAAAGTGCTTTTCATCTTATCTCTTCCATTCCCTTCTGCTCCTGGTTGTCATTTACACAAGAATGCCAGAGCACCATTCAGGCACCCAGATGTAACCAAGACTTCCAAATTCTTGTCAAAATAGCTCCTACTTTCCTTCCTCTTCTCCAATTTTATATGTTCTTACACTTAACCGTAGAGGTGTCCATCACCATCTTCCTGGACTTCTCAGGATCCCTCCCTTTAATCCTCTCATTCCAATCTTGCTTTTGCAAGGCAAAACATTCCTTTTTCTTTAGCTAAAGTCTTAGCAAAGAGAAGACAGTTCATCTTCCTCCCCTGAGCTGAAAATCAAAGACCTCAGCCCTTTGGGGAACTTAAAAGTCCCTGCCCACAATCTTTCTTACCCCACCTCTCCTCAGTTTCCCAAGGAATCGAGACTATACAACTGCAACAACATTCTGGTCTTAGGTTCCTAACTATTATTTTTGACCTCCTGGCCAATCTATCAAGATCCGACACAGGAAAAGAGTCTGTTTACAAATCGTGACTGAAGAAGGAAGAGACTCCATTAAAGCCATCATCGAAGGAAGAGGAGAGAACTTCAGCTTTGCTCACACTAGCCAACCAACAGAATCAGCAGAACCCATTTTTCTGCATTTTAAGTGTAAGATATCCTGCGGAAGCAACTGTCTGTCCTCTCTCAGTCTTGGTCTGTAAAGGCCATGCTATCACTGAGCATAGACACTCTCACAAAAAGTATTTCAGGCCAACAAAAAAGGGTTTTACTATTCTGCAGCAAAGGAAGAACAGGAGAAAGTATCAGTCCAGACCTTAAGTATAAACTGGCAAAGGTCAGCCAACGTCACATGACTAATGCTGACTGAGATCTGTCCATGTAGTCTTCATGCCATCCACTTTGCCAGCAGGAGGGTACAGCAGAGGAGCCGAAACACAACCCCTCTGGTGTTAGTTTTATCTGCCACGTATTTGAAAAAGCTCTTCCTGTTGTCCTTGACCCCTCTCGCCAGGTTTAATTCTAGGGAGGCCTTTGCTTTCCTAGTTGCCTCCCTACATCCTCGGACAACAGCCTTATATTCTTCCCAAGTGGCCAGCCCCGCCTTCCAAGATCTGTAAATTCTCCTCTTGCCCTTGAGCTTACCCAGCAGATCCCTGTTTAGCCACGCAGGTCTCCTGGCTCCCTTGCTTGACTTCCTACGTGTCGGGATGCTCTGATCTTGAGCACGGTAGAAGCAGTCCCTGAACGCTAACCAACTATCTTGGGCCCCTTTACCTTCAAACAGCCTTGCCCATGGGATTTTCTCGAGTAATTGTTTGAAAAAGCCAAAGTTTGCCTTGGCAAAGTCCAGGGTTGCTATTCTGCTTGCTATTTTGTTTCTGCTACACGAGATCCTGAACTCCACCATTTCATGGTCACTGCAGCCAAGGCAGCCCTCAACCTTTACTGCTTCAACCAGATCCTCCTTGTTAGCGAGGATGAGGTCCAGCAGTGCTCCTCTCCTAGTCGGCTCCTCCACCATTTGCATCAGAAAATTATCATCGATGCACTGGAGGAACCTCCTGGACTGTGGTTGGCTGGCTGAGTTGTCCTTCCAGCAAATATCAGGGAAGTTAAAATCCCCCACGACAACCAGGGCCTGTGATTGTGAGAGCGCTCTCAGCTGCCTCTAGAAGGCCTCATCAACTTCCTCACCCTGATCTGGTGGCCTGTAATAGACACCCACAACAGTATCTCTCCTGCCAGCCTGCCCCTTAATTCTAACCCATACACTCTCAACTTGCTCCTCATCCATGCCTGGATGGTATTCAATACATTGTAGTTGCTCTTTCAGGTAAAGAGCGACTCCACCACCTCGCCTGGCTGGCCTGTCTTTCCTGAAAAGGACATGGCCACCCATGACCACATTCCAGTCATGTGAGCTGTCCCATCATGTCTCTGTAATTGCCACCAGATCATAATCTCCTGCCCGAACCCAGGTTTCTAGCTCCTCCTGCTTATTCCCCATGCTGCGTGCATTGGAGTATAAGCATTTCAGGGAGCAAGCTGAGCACACTGATCTCACCCTAGGGGGATGGGAGGCCACCCGGTCCTCATAAGTTCTAGAACACTGCCCCACTGCAATCCCAGATATAACCCCATCCCACTTCATATCTAGTTTAAAGAACACTCTATGAGTCCTGCCAGCTCGTGACCAAGGATCCTTTTTTCCCTTTGTGTCATTTGAACCCCAGCTTGTTTCAGTAGATCAGGTGCCCTGTAGATCTCCCCATGGTTAAAAAATCGAAAGCTAGACCACTGGCACCACCCCTTTAGCCAAGTATTAATCTGCTGCACTTTGTCAAACCTACCACTATTTTTCCTCATAATTGAAGGAATAGAGGCAAACACAACCTGTGCGCCTGATCCTTCTAGCATCTGCCCCAGTGCCCTAAAGTCCCTTTTGATTGCTTCTGGCCGACTCTCTACTATCTCTTCATTACCGATCTGCATAACCAAAAGCGGGTAATAGTCCGTGGGTTTGACCAGACCAGGAAGCTTCTTGATAACATCCTTAACTCGGGCCCCAGGGAGGCAGCAGACTTCCCTGTGGGTCGGATCAGGGCGGCAGACAGGGCCCTCTGTTCCCCTCAGGAGGGAGTCTCCAATTACGATTACCCTCCTTTTTTTCTTAGATGAAGAAGTCCTAATGCGTGTATCCAAGCGACTCACCCTAGACAGCCCTATGGGTGAACCCTCCACTGACTCTTCTTTTGCCTGGCTCTCATTGTCTAGAGCCCCATACCTGTTTCGCAGGGGCAACCAGGCAGGTGAGGGAGGCCGGGCAGGGATTTTCCTTCCTCTCCTGGCAGGCACCTGCTTCCACTCCTCCCTATCCTTTAGGTCCCCCCTTTTGCCTGATGGCCAGAGGTGGGGGGATATTCAGCTCTTTGCGGAGCTTGCTGCTTGCCATTCAGGAACTGACCCCACCGATCTATCTCTCTCTCCGGCTCCCTAATGCTCCTCAGCCTTTCTACTTCCTCCTTCAGCTCAGCCACCAGGCTGAGCAGATCGCTCACCTGGTCACATCGGACACAAGTGTCACTTCCACTACCCTCCATGGCCAGTGCCAGGTTCTGGCATTCTCTGCAGCCCGAGGCCTGAACACCCACATGCTTACGTGGGGCCTCTGTCTGGGTGCCCACAGTTTTTCTAACAACCAATGATCTGGTGGCCATGCAGATAAGCTAGGTAGAGCTTATCACATATGTACTTGAAAGTCTATAGTAAACTGTATTACAGTTTATAGTTTATAGTATATAGAACACTGTATTACAATCAAATTACAATAGCAATTTATAAATACATAGGATTAAAAAAATTAAAATTAATTCAGTGGACCAATTTTCTTTTGAGCTAAACCAGAATCATGAAGGATTTTCTAAAAATGTGGAAAAAAATGCTTCTAAAATGCAATCTGACACTTGAGAATACGCCAAGAGATATGAATACGCCAAGAGATATACACAGAACTTCAGATTTTCAGCATCCTCAAGCATTTCACTCTCCTGTTCTCCTAGCACATCTGCACTACCCCACGGAGAGAGCTGCGCTCGTCTCTAATCTACAAAGCTCTGGTTTGTCTAATTACTCTGGCCTTATCCGAATCTTGGCAAAATTAAACTTTTCCTTTTGAAAGTATTTCCTCTGAGAATTTAACTGAAAGCCTACTTCCAGGGACACAGATACAACTGAGCACAGTATCACTTTGAAAATCTATCAGATAAGAGTCTCAGTCTGAAAACTACCACTGGTGCCAGGATTATGCAGACCTCGCGACTCAAATGTTGCATTGTGTTAGCACAGCTGTATCCACAAGCAAAAAGCAAGGGGATTATGCAAAAAGGATTCTAACTTCCATCATTCTTCTGGCTGCAGAAAGGATTTTTTCTTCTCCCTTCAAGTAACGCAAAGGCATGTTACTTGTAGAAAACAAATAATGCATACAGCAAAAATGGCAACTCATTCTTCACAGTGTTATACACTTGTAGTTTGTCACATTAAAGCTTTGAAAAGGCTGGAAATAACAAGCAATCCCTGATCATCCTCCTCCTTTTCCTTCAAGTGCTGTTTTCACCTGTATCTCTGATATCTGAACATAGTGAGTTTGCATGAGTTGCTCCCCTGAAGAAAGCTTCGATGCCACCAATAGTATTTCTGCCCATAATGAGCTAAAAAAAACCCAAAACTTAGAGACTGACACTCACTACACATGCAGGCAGAAGGTCCATGTCTGTTTGTGATACTTTTCGGAAAACGATAGTCTTTTGAAAAAGTAAAAAGGAAGCAGAAATACGCAATGCTTCAACTTTTTTTTTTTTTCTAAAACAATGAGTAGATCCCAGGTGAACTGTGCTTATCCCTCAATACACCTCTTAAAGCATTTTACAAAATCTGAAACGTGACGCTGCTTAATTTACTGCTGGTAAATTCACACCTCTAATCCCTCCAAGGAAATTATTAGTCTGCCAGTAAAAAAAAAAAAGAAGAGATAAGGTAGTTAAAGGCAATTGAAGCCAGATGGTTTCAGTGCACTGTCCCCAGAACTTTCCTCGCCTGCCTGCAGTTGGGCCAGCGACCATGGAGCATTTGCTCACTCCCAGGCAACAAGACCATGGAGCATTTGCCCACTCCCCGGCAACAAAACAACGCAGTTAAAATCTTCCAAGCACTCCTTCGCCCTACGTGTTATGCCATAAAATACCAGCAACTGCCTATGGAACAGACTTGGATCTTCAGGGGCTGTGAACCAGACCATGCATCAGGCTTGGTATATTTTATTCGACTTCATCTAAAGTGGGAACATCACTGCCAAACTTACACATTAATCTTTCTACATCAGGTTTCAGATACTTATCGCTTCTGCCTCAACCAACCTTTTGCCTGCAAGCTCATATTTTCCCCTTGATTCAAGATCCTGCTCACTAGCAGCTTTTTAAGAGATGGAAGGATAACGAAGAATTACTTTGAACTTGTTTCAGCATGGCACTCTCAGGAGAGGTTTTAAGTCTCACTAGATTTTGGATAGATCTGCTGTCTCACAGTTGCCTATCCACTTGTATCTACACTGAAGTCCTAAAAGCAGAAATGAAAGCATAAGAAAATCCCTTTGGAAAAGCACTCAGGAGTTGGCCTGACTGCTCCCACCACATGAACAGACATTGTATCACTCTTTCCAACAGGAGCATACAGTTCAGCAAATGCCGAATGCCTCAGAAAAAAAAACAATCCTGAAGCTCTGCTGAACATGGCACGCTACCAAGAGGACTATGTTTGCTGCTAGTGCTGTCTCTCTGTGCCCCTTCCAAACGGTTTCTTCTTCCTCTCTTCCACTAAACAACCTCTTCCTGCTTGTTCCCATGCCATATTTTCCACACTACTGAAAAGGAATAAAACCCCAAGTCATTTCCTTCACCACAGTATTTAACAGTGAAGGACACCACCACATCTCTTAGGAGAGAACGACTGTACATCGATACATTCATATCTTGTTTTGCCTCAAGACATGTCAGAGAAATACATTTATAATATTGGTTTTGATTTGGATAACCTTTCAGAAGGTTTGTATTCTTCCCAAATTCCCTGGTCTAGATACGTCACAAAGCTAGAATTTCTTACAGTATTCCAGTAATTTCCAATTGATATTCCTGCCAAAATTGGTGAATAACAGAAGTGAAAACATTCAGAAATACGTTCTTAAAACCTCCTAAAAAAACCAATTAACAATAAGATGCAGTTCCTGGAAAAAGCAAGGAAAGGCAATTGCTTGAATTACAATATAGCTTCAAGGGCTGGAGAAGCTTCAGAATCCATAATGAAGCATTAAGACAAACACAGAGGGAGTTTCAAAGGGTTACACTCGGATGGCGATGCACAAGAACCACCTCTGGGTTATTTAAGGCACCTGGGGAAAGCATCTCTCTATTTCCTGGACCACAAATCCTAGAGAAGGATGAGGGTCTCAGTGTTCCTGTCACAATTCCTACCCTTTTCAGAGACAGGGCAAATCAAATTGCTTTTGAATAATTCTACATATAATTTGTGAAAAGGACTCCATTTGTATACCCAAAGTAGCACACAGGAGAGAGGAAAAAAAAAAACAAAACCAAAAAACACATCACCACAAAAGGTAGACAGAACTAGAAGTTGTTTGACTTTAAAAGTAAATATTAGCCATGGATTGCAAGATAGAATAGTGACCTTAAGAGAACTAAAAAAGCTGCATTTTTTTTTCCTAATTAATTGATATTCCTTCACCACCAAAAAAAAAAATGTTAGTGTGTACACTATTTAACAACAAAATGCAGCTTCTTTCAATTATAATGCAATAGCATTTTCTAGCTGCGTTCATTGCATCACTGATCTGCACTGAGTAGATCTCCCTAAAACAAAGTAACTATTTAATAATAACAAGCAACTGTTTCATATAGAAATGTTTTGCAAAGATTATTCTTCATTTAACTCTGTAGTAAACTATTACTCAGGTAGTAGCCAATGCTGAAGAAGCTACATCCTATATTTCATAAAACCAATACAGCCATTCCCATCGATGTCCACAAGTATCATGATGAGGTTCAGTACAGAGAGCACTAAAGGATGTGCAGGAAGAGTCTGTAGGTACAGAACCCATAAGTTACCGAGCAGATCTGTCCTTCAAAGCTTTACTTAAAACTCACGCTACTCACAGCGAGATCATCGAATCCAAATGCCCACTGTCATTTGCTGAGCATCTCAACTTTCGCACAGCACAAGCCATGAAGGCAATGATTAACCAGGGAACAAACATCACAGAATGTTAGAATGGCCTAGGCTGGAAGGGACCTTAGAGATCATTTAATCCAACCTCCCTGGTCATGGGCAGGGGCGCCTCTCAATTAGATCAGGCAACACATGGGGACCCAACAGGAATTGAACCCGCGACCTTGGTGTTATCAGCACCACGCTCCAACCAAGTGAGCTAATCATATTCTTATTCTGGTGCTGACGTTAGGCTCATTTTCCTTGTGACACACTCAAAATATGTAACTTGTCCCATTAGACCCCCACTGATCTAATGCTTTACTTTTTAGTTGAGGAATCTGGTCAGCACAAGTGTACTACAGTTGACAACTTGTTTTTCAGATCACTCCCGCTTCTCCTCATCAGCACACAAGTTGCTCTTCCTCCAAGAGTAGTAAGTTAAGGCAGTTAAGCATACAGCAGCTTTATTTCAGCTGAGTCCATAGTAAGGGCTAATATTTGAATGTCTTGGTATAAAAACTGTTAAGACATGACCACTCAGGTCACTTCTCAGTTTAGCCCTTATTTGCAGTTGCAAGCAATTTCACTCATTTTTCTTTATTCAAGCTCTTCGCATATTACATGAAATAGTAATTCCGTGCACCAAAAACTTAGGCTCTACACCAAAAACCATGTTCACTGTATCAAGGAGACCTTATCATTCTTTACAGCTACCTGAAAGGAGGTTGTAGGGAGGCAGGGGTTGGTCTGTTCCGCCTAGTCACGAGGGACAGGACAAGAGGAAATGGTCTTAAGTTGTGCCAGGGGAGGTTCAGGTTAGATATTAGGAAGAATTTCTTTATTGAAAGGGATGTCAGGCATTGGGACGGCCTGCCCAGTGAGGGGGTTGAGTCGCCATCCCTGGAGGTGTTTAAGAGACGGGTGGACATTGTGCTGAGGGACATGGTTTAATGGTGTTCATAGGGCTGGGACAAATGTTGGACTCGATCTTGAAGGTCTCTTCCAACCAAAACTATTCTATGATTTTAAGGAGCCACACAATAACACATCCCAAGACACACACCTGCAGGTCACTACAGCAGGGCAAAAAAACACAGATGGTGCTCATCATTAGTGTCCTCACAGTCCTCACTTACGCAACTGAGTATCAGCCAGTGGGTTAAGTTACCTCGGCAATACAAAGAGGAGCATCAGCGCAGGAGTGACCGCTGCAGCCACCACCAAGTCCTGTAGCAGCAGCCAGCGACAACGCTCACGCTGCCAGCAGCCCGGGCTGGCCTCCTCTGCAAATCCTGCTGCTACCTCATCCTCCAGCCACCTTTGTTGGACTTGGTCCAACAGCAACGGGAGCTTAACATCTTTTACTTGGTACTCTGAAAAGTTATTAATTTCTCAATTAACAGAAGAAAGTATTTTCACTGGGAAAACTTAAGAGAACAGTGCTTACGTCTTGATTCATTTATTTGGTGTGCAGAAAAGACAACAAGAAAATCTTTCACTTAATTAAACCAAGCTCATCGCTCTCCATATTAAGACCTCCCATGTAAATATATCAGAGCAAAACATTTATGCCTATATCAGAGAGAATTTTCACTGACCTAAATAATAGATGTCCACAAGCTACTCAATTTAGAAAACATGCAGCATTGTCTTGACTTCACACCTTCTACACTACTACAACACAGTGCTGCTCAGCTGTATCCTGCAGAGGGAAAGCTACCAGCAAGCTCGGGATGTCCTCGCAAGTTCCTAGACCACACTTTGGCTACACGGAGTGGAAAACACCGACTGAGCCATGTCCATGAGTCAGTTCACTGCTGCACAAGCGTGTCAACACAACAAGCAGGATAAACCCCAAAGCACGGCATTCTCTGTGTCCTTTCAGCTATGCCATACACACATCACTGGAGATGAAATGCCTGGACTTACTTCATGAAGTTACTAGAAGTAAAGAAACACCCACAGATAAATAACAAAAAAATAAATTCCCAAACCAAAACCACAGAAGATCACAGGGATAAAACAAACTTAATTTGAACAGCCTTGATTTCTTGCCTGTTGGAGAATCCAGTAGGGGAGAGATATAAAAAGGACAATCTAACAGTTCTTCAGAACAAAGCCTACAGACAAGATATTGCCCCTGCCTGACCCATTTGGAAAAATTAGGAAGCAAGTTTAGATCTTCAGAACCACTTGAGGCACCTGTATATTTCCTATGAGGATCAAGACTATAAGACTGGTTTTAAAGAGTGATTGTTTTATAAAAAAAAATTCACTCACAACTTTGACCAACTATGCTCCGAAATACTACTTGTAATTACGGTTTTTCATACAACTGAACTACTGCTTATTTGGTGGGCTGGGGGGGATTCATTTGGGAGACGCTTAAGGGAGTTTCAGATACACAAATACTTAAGAAACTACAACTCAGTTTCTAAATATACTTGTACAAAATAAATGAGAGAAGCCAAACATGACATGATATTCTATTAAACACTGTTTACTGTGTATTCTTCCATCCTACTTATTTATGGGGAAAAAGATTATATAGTGGATGGGAAAAAAAAAAAGGTTTATCACATATACCAATGAAACCCAGGAAATTCAAAGCTGAAGGTTGTTGAAATATCTGCCCCAAGTTAATTCTACTCCTCTTCCTGTTTTTCCTATGTACACCACAGGGCTGACAATGCTAACCTCCACTCAGCTTCCTCACTTCGTGTAACTCCAAAGTCACAAAAACACAGGTCCATTCCTCCTGTCCTCATGTTGCTCTTCTTAATCCTCCTTCGGAGGACAACTGTTCCCTCTGACTTCTCCCTATAACCTTTCCCTCCGATAACCACCTCAGTGCCTCCATCATCTTCTGGCACTGCTGACTTGCAATTCATCAGCAATGCAAAGGTTTCTGCTGCTTTCCTGGCCCTCTTCCCTTTTTCCATCAGGTTGTCCATCACTAGCTCTCTCCTCTCTCTCTATGCTTACTCTGACAAGCCCCAGTCTCTCCTACCCCAGCCCCTATACCCAACTTACCCTCAACTCTTGCAGCTGAACCCCTAGGGATGAAAGTCCGTGACTTTCTCAGCTTTATTCCCTGTACCCGGCAATTTTCCATCCACCAACTCCATTCTCTTCACATCTTGCAGTTTCACTATCTTCTACTTCCTACTAAAGCTCTTGTCCTCTTCTCCCCGTTTCTCCCTAGCCATCTGCATAAGGAACCTGTAAAGATAGATGTATTTCATATTATGACATCTCCAAGATCTGGCATTTGAGCAGCTATCTCATTCCTACCCCTTCTTCCAGCATCACATTTGTATTTGAGATGGTGGTCCAAGATCATCACCCCAATAACACACACCTGCCTGCTCCTTTCCTCCAGTCCCTCAGAAGTCCAGGACGTACACACTCCCATGTATAAAGACACAGGTATTGATGCTACAGCCACCAACTGGCTCTTGCAGTAAAGAGAAAGATTTAAAGCTTCTCCCAGGCTGTCTTCACCCAGACAAGGGAGAGAAAAGGTCCTCCCTCTCCCTAAATTTTGGGATAAGCAGTTTTCCCTTCTCTGTCCAACCTCTTTTTGACACCCCAGAGGTATCAGGGATATCATCATCACCAGAATTTACTCCGTGAGCAGCATCAGCAGTCACATCAAGACCCGTTTGATTACTACTAAAAGTTTCTCCTTCCTCACTGGATTTAAGTTCACAAAAAACTACTGGCAGGAGAGCTCCTGTAGAAGAAAGTGTGGGTGTTTAATTCTCCACTACTAGTTTGCTTGTGTAAACAATTTGTTTTCTTCCTCCTCTCTCCTAGGACAGAGTAATTCAAAATAAGTGTGTTAGAAGAAAATAAGCTTCATTTGCTGAAATGGTGAAACGGTGAGAGTACTGACAACAGCAAACCATTCTCAAGTAAAACACATTGGTGACTCCACATGTTGACTGTATGGGGAGTTATGTTACGCACACGGGTCAGATAAAAGAGTTTGTTAGTGTTGCTTTTTTTTTTTCTTTCTGATATGAATCATATGCAATCAAACCGAGAAAGTGACAAGATATTTTCTAGGTTTAATTCTTGCTGACACACTGGTAACAGAAGATTCCCATGACTGCTAGCAACAAATATGAATGACTGCTAGCAACAAATATTTGCAATCATTGCATATATGGAGCTGAGATACCGGTTTACTTGGTCCTTTCTCAAATGAAAAATTAAATTGTTTAACAGCTAACAAATTCCATCACTCTCTTTTTGCAGATAATAAAGAGAAAGCTGCCAATGGGTTAAAATAATTTTTGTGGTTACATACCACAGTTTCAAGACTTAACATGGCATTATTTTATTGCTTCTACATCTGGTGCCAGTTATTTTTATACAGCTTCTTTGTTTATACAAAGAATTTATATTCAACAACACGAAAAAAATGCTTCAAAGTCTACCAATCACTCTTAAAATAAACACCAAGTTCATTTCTCTCTATTCTTCTGTATCTCAGCCATGACATATCCCCTGCACAAATACAAACCCACGTCTCTGGGGAGTCACAAATCTCTCGAGTGAGTAACTTGACCTGCTGTGACTGAGTTAGAGGAACTCAATCCACCCCTAAAATTCATTATTTCTTTCCTATTCTGCTTTCCTTCCAAAATCATAGTACTAAGGAGAAAATAAGCATCTTTCACAGCCGGTAGAACCACAACCTCATGTGGGCAGGATCACAGTCCTGCGTCTCCATCTCCTCACTAAGTCCTGCTCCAGCCCTGGGGAGAAGGGGAACATGAAAGAGCTGGGATCAGCTTCCTCCTAAAGACATAAATGAAACATACTTCATTATTTCCCCCACGGCCTGCACACAGGACAACTGGAGCTGCCCAAAAAGACCCTGCTGAGGCCAACACCCTCACCCCCCAAGCAATTAGCTGGCATTTGACGCTGAGTACCCTTGACAATCAGGAAAGAATAAGCCTAGAAGGACTGCTGGTCTGCTTCTCCCACCCCCTCCTCCTTCAGCAGCCCAGAAGGGATGGTACAATCAGCTGGGATTCCTAATGCTGCTACAGGGCTCCACCAGGAGCAAAGCTCTTGCCTTTACAGTCCAAAGTGTAAGAGAAGCAGCTGCTGCCAGCTGCCAGTCTGCCCACACTCACCTCACGTTTCTCATGTTTCTTCTTGGCTTGAAGGGCTAACTGCTTTTTCCTCGTTCTCCCTTTCAGTTAAAAGTTCTGCAGAACATAATTGCAGTGGTCCCTCTCTCGTCCAGGGAATCTATTGTTTGGCAATAGATGGAGGTTTCAGCAAAGTGGAAAGAGACCCAGCTTTAAAATCATCAAATCACCTCTCACTCTGCAATTTCGTTTCTCTTTCCACCCTTAGCCCATCCTGCCAGTGACATGTCAGTCTAAGCTTTCTACCATTGCTTCTTTGTACAGCACCAAACACCGACCACCCTGTGCTACCGCTGCACGCAGAACTCGGCAGCAATTTATACTTGTTCGAAGCCTGCATGTTCACTGAACTTTTGACAACTTCTGCCTGTTAATCTCAATCAGAAATGCATACCAAGACTGCAAGCACAGCTGCTGTGCTTCTTAGCATCTTAGAAAAAAATTTAGAAAACAAAACAAAAATTATTAGAACGTTATTAGTGACTACTGAAAGACAACTATAACCTACTGTCTGCTCTTAAAACACGTAAAACAACTTTAAATGCTAAACAAAACACAGAACATCACAAAAGCAACACATAGAGCATCAGCAAAATCAACACATTACCTATTCCTTGGCCTGAAATAAACCTTAAATAACAGCTTAAATTTAGACACAGCTCTTAGTCTGTGATGTTAAAAAAAAGAGAGAGAGAAAAATGCCTCCAGCTCAACTGTCGAGTAGTAAATGAATAGTTCTTAAGGTTGGATTATTGCATGGCAACTCTAAGACTACCAGCAGGAAAGGAAGATGCCTGGTACACGTGCCAAAAACGTGTGCACATGCTAGTGCTCTAGCTTTAACAAAGGAAAAAGATAAGCGAGATAGAGCTAAAACACTTCTCTGCCTTCCAGAGCTACTACTATTAAGCACAAGAGAAATACACTATAAGTGATGGCTAACATATGTCCAGTCATGCATGAAACACATTTTTCATATAGACATCCAAAAATTAATCTGCACCCTTGTTGTGTCCTGCTATTTGGATACGCTAGTAAAGAACTAAACAAGTCAGTAAGTAGGAGTCATGCAAAGGACAAAGCATTGATGCAGCAAGACCGTGAAATTGCAAAATTATCAACTTTACGGAGGCAGTTGGACGAAACACAGAATAAGCAAGCTTGTTAGGCAGGCACCAATCAATGGAGTCAGAGTGGCGCGTGAACAGCTCGTGCTGGGCAGCCTGTAGCCAATCATGATACGCATGATGCTTGCTAAGGAAAGTAAGAACAGTGTAATTCTGTGCTACTTTTGCAATAAAGCGGCAATTACTGGAACATCATATTGGTGTCGAGTCGTCCGTCCTCGCATGGATCCCCACACACCCTAACAACCCAAACATTTATCTTGGTAGATGATACCCTCTAGAAAAGAACTTGTGATAAAGTTCAATATTTTAATGGACATATACTACAAACCAAATGTTGAGAATATCTTTGTAGGGAATTCCTGCTAAAATGGTTGAGCTGTGCATTTATCCATGCAACAAACACATTAAACACATTAAAAATGGAATCACTACATAGAAAATATGAATAAACCACAGTAAAGCTAGCTGCTCACTTGATGGTGAATCTTAATTTTATTTCTGTGATCAAGTAAGCCAAAAATTCCAAGCAACACAGTGCGCAGAGAAATATATACTATGTAAAACTAAGACCACTGAGATACAAGTTAGAACTGAGGCTTTCTGTGTAATCCCTCAAGACAGGTTGGTAAGACTCACACATTGCTGCTGTGCAAGAACTTTTGTTCATTGTTTTTACTGTATTAAAACATTCCTGGATTCGAGCCCACTTTAAAGTAGAGTCACAGTCTGTTTCTCACCTGGCAGGGTGGGCAGGGATGGCAACTTCCTGGGACATGGGAGAGGGGCTAGCACACACTTGACACACATTTGTAATGGACTTAACAAAACAGTTTACAAGTCCGACATATTTAACTAGTGGAAAAGTTTACCCATGGCTCAGAGATAATTTTCTAAGATTTCCGGTATTTCAAAGGAGTTTACAAAGACTTCAGCACCAACTTCCATGACTAACATGTCACAGAAACACTTCAGCATGAGTTTTACTGCAGCTACCATTTAAGTCAATCAAGTTCAAACTACTAGCAGTAAAAATCACAGCACTGAAAATTCACATTTTCTACTAAGACCGCCCAAAACTGAACTCTTATCAACTTCCAAAACCACCACCATTTTACACAGCCATCTCTAGAAAGATGCTAGTACAAAGTTGGGGCTATACAGTGTGGCACACAGGCAGACAAAATTTAAATAACCTAGAGCACCCTGAAGGCTCCTAGACAGGAAAACCAACCAGACATGGCCCTTAGTGAACACACTGCAAGAACCCCACCTTCCTTCTCCCAAGCTATTCAAAGTATTCAAATTATGATTTTTCATCTTGCATTAACTACCATGACCATTGTGAAGAAGGTATTCTAGCTGTAGCTAAAATAGCTTGCTACAACCATTTACTGAGTGCTGGTATCTCATAGATGCCAATATCTGTTTTCCCAAAAAATTACAGTCTCAGCAAGTTATGCATTGTAAAGCGTGCCAAGGTCCCAGCTGACAAAAGGATGCACGTTTATTTTTGTGAAGGTTATGCGCTTTTTTTGTGGTTGTATTAATAAATGAATAAATAAATAAAAGATAGATTCGGTTTAAAAACTCAATTTTTTTGCAAAAAGCAGTAAGCAGTTTTCCATGCAAGTAGATCCAATGCTGGCAGCATGCATGCCCACACCTCAATCTGGGCCTGGTTTAATTCCTAAATTCAAGTTTCCCCAAGGCTCATTTACGGAATCAGCATGTGGCTGGAGTAAAAGGCAGCACCTAGTTGCACTGGCCCTAGGGCACAGGCTGAGTTGGAAAAAAAGCTGGAAATTCTGTCTGTTGCTCCACAGAGGGGAAACCACCCCACGCCAGAGCATTTGGCTTTTGCCTTAAGTGCCTGAGCAGGTATCTGCAGGGCAGGAAGAAAAATAGGGGGTACTGTTCCGGGGTAACTAACATTTCTCCACACACTGACCCAACGTGCTGCGCTGGTCACTTGCTCAGATCTGTCTCCGGCCGTCCTCACGGGCTCCACGGCTCCAAGTCCTCGCTGAACCAGTCCGCTCAGGGACGAACACCCTCAAGTCAGTCAGGAAAGTACTTTCATTGCTTTCCCCATGTTTGTCCTCAAATATATTTCCATACGTATTTTGGCATATGCTCAAAAAGCATCATCCAATAAAAGAAGCCATTAAGTTCTAGAAGAGTCCCTTCGGAGAGCCGGCCAAGTCAACGACCATCACACCAATATGGCTACAGATCGTCCTCCCTTTATTGCTCCGGACAGCTCAATATATACAGTTCAGCAGTGTCCCTGCGCCTGCCCCTTAACAGAGTTGGTCAGTTACAGGTTTACACGCGCCAGCGTTTTATTGGATAGTGCCATTCCACTATGCAGGCGGCTCTCGCCCTCCCTTCTCCCCCCGGGGCCAGCACCTCCAGCCAAGCATCTCGCAAAGCTCTCACAAAACAGATAAAACCTCCTCCTCCCTGTGTTCCAAGGCAGCTTCAAGGACAGAGCCTCTGTTTAGGCCTAAGCTGGGTTGTCCACACTTTTAAAGTTATACCGCACCTCTGCTCCACAAGAAATTCCTCTACATATCCCCCTTTTTCTTTTTGGACAACCCAGGCTTCGTCCGCTAGCTTGCTTATCATTTTCTTGATTATACTTATCAAACAACTAAACATAACTAAGCCTATAACAATTAAAACTGCAATAACCAAAAATGCCTTAACTAAACTCTTAATTCATCCTGTCAAAGTTCTCACACCCATCACCCTAAATCATACTTTGATCCTTAATCACACACTTCTAACAAAGCAAAAGGCAGCTGGTTTCCCTGCCTTGCTTCTAGCTAAAGAAAGATCACTCTGCTGGTTAGTACATAAACCTTAACACCTACTATGTGGCTTTGATTACACAACCAATATAAGCTTCATTGTTAGTCACGCAAAGAGGATACTTATTAATACAACAGGTAACATTGAGAACAGTCACATTTTCCCATAATTGCTCTGCCATCAGCCGCAAGCATCTTCTACCAGTCCAGTCCATATCATTGTTGGTAATCGGTACCTCAGGGTCCCATCACGTCACTGGGCGAAACAAAGGGGTTCAACAGGCAGGCCCAGTGCACGGTCGTGTTGCTGCTGCGCTGTTGAAGTGACAGGATGCTGCACAGCCACATCATGCAGGATCATGTGGTTCCCAGGTCCCTTGTCCGTTGTTAATAATAACAGGACACGCAATCGAACTGGCTGCTTCCCAATCTCCCTCTGTTATAGCGTCTCTGATGACACTGCTCCATCGCTGTTGCAAAGGATCCTTTATGGTTCAAGCTTGAAAATCAGGCTTGAGTGAGGGAGCTGATGGTAATGGGGGAGCTGAACTGGTTTAAGGGTTTCTTCTATTTCTTGCTGTCTAGTTGATAATTCAGCGAGTTTGTTCAGCATCTCTTTCAGGGGTTCATCCTGATCTTCCTTCTTCCCCCCTCTTTTTTTTTTTTTTTTTTTTTTTCTTTTTTTTTTCTTATTAGCTCAAGTATTACTTCGATCACGCTGTTATCACACAGGGAGAGCAGAATTTCCCAGGTCTGTTTTGATCACACTCTCCCGTTCACTCCCATGCACATCTGGTGTACAAGAAGCGTCTTATCTTCATTCTCACGGACAAGCTCTCAACATGAGCTGTACCTGGCTGGTCAGGGTCTCTTTTCATAATTAGCAAGCAAGAGTTATGCACTTGTTTAGAAAAGAGCTCAGCTCAAGGACGAAAGTCTTAATTCTGCAACGCAGTGCAGTTTCTCCTTTTTTTTTTTTTTTCTTCGACCCAGTCGGGACGAGCAGGGAGTTTCTTCCTTTGCCTTTTTCCTTTCCTGCCCTCCCCCCAACGCTTCGATCGCTGCCGCAGCAACTTTCTTTTCTGCTTGCATGATTTCTAGAGTGCGTATTACGGTTTTCCAAACTGTTCCTAGTTCTTTCACTTCCTTTCCTTCTTTTCCTCCCTCTAGAGTACAGTCCCACAAAAAGTCTCCTACTTCACGCCATTCCGTGGAACTAAAGATTAATGGTGGGTCGTTCATTTTCTCCCGCTTCCGAGCCCATGGGGCTAATACGTCTCGCTCCTTTACTTTTCCTCCTCTCTTAGAGAGTATACTAAGGAGGCGAGTTGCCGCGTCCGTTTCCATCGCGGTCTTACCTTGGCAGGGGCTTGACTGGTCGCTCAAGCTCTGGTCTCCGGTGCCCTTTTGGTCACACCCGGAACTCTCCTGCCTCCAGCTCTCCGGCTCCCAAATCGGCTCACGTCCGATGCTTCGGAGTCTTCCCACATTTAAGCAATCCGCATTTAAGCGTCCATAGAGGGTCCCTGTTCGGGCGCCAGATGAAGAGGGGTCCCTTCGGAGAGCCGGCCAAGTCAACGACCATCACACCAATATGGCTACAGATCGTCCTCTCTTTATTGCTCCGGACAGCTCAATATATACAGTTCAGCAGTGTCCCTGCGCCTGCCCCTTAACAGAGTTGGTCAGTTACAGGTTTACACACGCCAGCGTTTTATTGGATAGTGCCATTCCACTATGCAGGCGGCTCTCGCCCTCCCTTCTCCCCCCGGGGCCAGCACCTCCAGCCAAGCATCTCGCAAAGCTCTCACAAAACAGATAAAACCTCCTCCTCCCTGTGTTCCAAGGCAGCTTCAAGGACAGAGCCTCTGTTTAGGCCTAAGCTGGGTTGTCCACACTTTTAAAGTTATACCGCAGCCCTGCTCCACAAGAAATTCCCCTACATTAAGTAACATGTTAAGAGGAAGACAAGGCTATGGGACCTACAGGCAAGTTAAGAAAGGGAACGTCAGCATAGATAATACATATCATGGGTGAAAGGAAAACCAGTAAGACTGTGGGTTATTTTCGTGTTGGAAGTATGTTTCAACAAAGTCAGGGTCAAAGAGCCCTGGAGTTAATTACTGGAAAGCACAGAATTGCATAATGTAGAAGCCAAAGACATCATTTTAGATGAAAAACAAAAACAACAACAAAAAAAAAACCCAAAAAACACCAAAAAACCCACACCAAACATTTAAAAGTCCTAAAAGTTTTTGTTTTCTCTTTTCCTGTTTAGAGCACTGTGTTTAGTCCTGGGCATTTGGCCAGATGACATTCGCATTCTGAGACTGGTGGAGTGAGGAGCAAGAGTAGCTTTCGGTTTTTTGCAAGGAAAGTCCCCCAGAATAAAGCTGTTTCTGCCTCTAAACTTGTTTACACAAGATTGGGGGAGATAATCTATTTTAGTCACTTTTCTTAGAGAACACATTTAATCCTTTCTGCAAACTTTCAAAAAATAAGTGAGAAAACACAAAACGAAGTGAAATGTAGCTTTAGCCATCCTGCAAAATTCCCGTATTTTTTTTAATAGTTAAGCATGGGCTTTATACATGTAGGCTCACAGAAACTACAAAAGGCAGTAAGTTACGACAATAAACCCAAGCTCTTGGGCCTGACTCAGCATTCCCAACCAACTGCATTAAATTGAGAAGCAACTCCCTCAAAATTAACAGAGTATAAAATTTACTGTCAATGGTGGAGAACTGAAGAAGGATGCTCACAAAGAACAGACTTCCCAAGCACTGGAGACCCTGGGAATGCCATACTGCATCAACCTGCATCTTGTTTTGCCTCAAAACTTCAGGCAGCAGTGCTCAGTTGGAAAAGGAAAGTACTAACTCACCAAGCCGTGCCAGGACTCCTGCCCTGCCTCCTGGGGCTCTGGGTGCAGGTTTCAGAGCAAGTCCCCTACCCACCACTGAGTCAAGTGGCTCCTCTCAGCCATCAGCGCCTTCACCAACCTCCTCCTCACCCAACAGGCTGGGTTACAAGAACAGAATGTGTCTCCCCTGCCAGGTAAATATCACACTGGGCCCAGACCAAAAGCAGGATCAGACCATGCAAACATTTCAGGCTCCACAGCCAAGAATGCCAAGCAGTAGCAGCTGCCCTGCCACAAACAAACCATGATACGGCTCATGGCAGCCAAGAGACAAAGAACATCCCGCATCCCTGCCAGCCCTTCCTCCTTCTCCTGCTCCAACTGCAAATACCCAGATTCCTGAACGAGCCTGGCAGACTAAGCCAGCATGCCTTTAGGATTGGGCAACTGCGGGTGGTAGAATACCAGATAAAGCTAAGGACCATAAGAAGTTGTCCTACTCCAAGTCACAAGCACCATAAATGGTAAGAAGCACATATGACATCCTTTCCAGCTCTCAGTAATGTGCTCCTTAAGATACAGCATAACAGTACTGCATTAAGTGTCTTGCTGTAGCAGTTGTGTGTCAGGAATAATTTATTTTCCGTGTTCTAAATTAAGACATGTATTGGAAATTAGAGCCTCGTATCCAATCCAATTCCTATCACACTACATCTGTGTTTTGCTACACAATGACTCAATTTAACACTGGATGCCAAATAATTAGTTACTCTCCTGATACATGCTACCAATTGAATGGTAAGTGACCTGAAAAAACAAAGGGTTTAACTGGCAACACTTGACTCTGCTTAGCATTCTCCCTAAGCAACTCTTAAGCAAGGAATTTTAGAGGTTTTATTGTGAGACACATCTTGATAAATCTCCCAGTACCGATTAGAGGTATATAAACCTCTTATTTTCAAGATCTCTATGGTATGCCAAGCATTTAGAGCCACAGGCAAGTCCTGCACAATCATGAAGTCTGCAGGACACATGACCACAGAACCAATTTTCTGTATGTTCCTTCACTCTGTGCTTGGAGTCACTACGTCTGGAAAGCAAGACAACAATTTTGCATTTGAGCCCCTTTCAGTTCCTGATCCAGAACCCCTCAGTGATCCTACAGGGCTAATAAGCTGTGACTGTGGTTTGGTATCCTGTGTTAAGAAGAACTGAGACCAGTTCTACCTCATATAGGACTCTAATTTCTCTCCTGCTGATGGGAGACGAACTGCACTGCTTACTACTATGGAGCTACATTATTCTCGTAGATAACAGAAGCTCTTTAACTGCTATACTAATAGCACTGTTCTGGCTTTTTTTTAAAAAAAAAAAACAAAAAAAAAAACCCAAAAAAAAACCCCAAAACAGTAGCTCCCTTGTGAAAATTCACTCATCATGCTATTTCATAGAATCATAGACTGTCAGGGATTGGAAGGGACCTCGAAAGATCATCAAGTCCAATCCCCCTGCCAGAGCAGGACTGCCTAGATTATGCTACACAGGAATGTGTCCAGGCAGGTCTTGAATGTCTCCAGAGAAGGAGACTCCACAACCTCTCTGGGCAGCCTGTTCCAGTGTTCCGTCACGCTCATTGAGAAGAAGTGCCTTGGTAGCTACTACGTTTGATCTACCTTTAGAAACAATCCAGAAATGCCTCTGAGCCTTAAATAAAAGGCCTGCTCACCTTCTACATTAGACATACAGGAGCCAACTCTCCTGTTAGCCACACACCAAAACCCTCAGACAGCTGGTCACATGCTCTAGGCTTCAGCAAGCTGTTGAGGGGGATGCTGGAGGAGAGTTTCAGGCAAGAGACCACGTCCACACCTCCCAGCAGGGTCTCAGTGCTGGAGCCACAGACACCCCGTCAGCTGAGAGTGCAGCAGGGTGACAAAGCAATCCACCAAAGCCCATCACGAGAGACCCCAGCCACACCAGCAGACCCCTGGCCAGCACAGCCTTGCATCCCCCACAGCTCTGATGTAAGAGAATACAAATCGGAGGGGGGGGGAACCACAAAGAAAACGCCACAGCTGGGTCACCTGTGCTCTGAATAGCAAAGATTACACATTCCTGCGCTTACACCTTGTTCAGCACAGAAGTTTCTCAAGCAGCCTTGAAATCCTGAAGCTTAATGGGATCACTTTCTCAGCACAGGCTAATATTTACGCTAGCTGTCCTTTTTAAAGGTTTAGCCACAGAGGAAACCTATCACAGCTATCATACAACCAAGCCTCAACAGAGCAAGCCCCAACAGACCAACCTACCAGGGATACCGCAGCCTGGAAGCCCATTTCCAACAGCACTGCCTGATCCCAAACCTGGAGAGGAGCAAAACCAAACAAAAAACCCAAACATTTGCAAGTTTACCAAGTATAAACAGGCCAGAAACTACAGAAATCCCTTGAGGCAAAGGGTCAGCCTCAAAATCCATTTGGTGAGTGCATTCCTATCCACATATCGGAATCTTGTTACGTGCAGCTGTTCCAAATCATTTTGAGAAGAGTCAATATTACTGATATTCTTAGTAATTATTACTTAGCTTATGGTTTTAATTAACAGAAACAAATAAGACAGTGAACTGAATACAAATACTCTCAGTGACACTAAATACATCCTAGAAATTATATACAGTAAAACAGAGGGGACTGGTTCCATAAAAACACCTTCAGAATCACAGCACAATTTTCTTGTGTAGCTGCGTGATTAACAGACAGCTCAGCCACAGTCATCACACTCACCTAGTTAAATATTCAGGTCCCAAGTAAGCTATTAAGGTCTAAATATAATGGAACTTCACACAGCTATAGCCTGAGGAAAGGCAACAGCACGGTTCCACAGTTACACTGGCACATCTTACCCCAGCAAAGCGCAGAATTACTCACAGAGTCAGCGCAGGAATAGCTGGATTGAAGACAAGAGTTACGGCGGAGTGGTGGAGCCTATTCCAGCTCTGAGGACCGGCCCTGCCGAGCCCCGTCTCGTCGCTTTTACAGCCCACACCCGGGCAAACCTGTGCTTCTGCCCACACAAGGGCCTGAAGGAGACCCTCGGCCGCTCCCCTCGGGCGGGCAAAGGGCGCTGCTGCCAGCGCTGCCCTCCCTCGCCCCCCGCGGCTTTCTGCCCACACAGAAGTGCCAGGTGAAAGTCGTGGTTTGCTCGATCCTCCTCAGCGCAGCTGTGCCGGCAAAGGCACGCCGGGACCCTCCCTACTGGAAAAGGCTGAAGGGTTAACGCTTTGGGAAATAAAACAGCAGCGAGCCCGAGCAGCTTGGGAAACAAAGGAATCGAGCTACCAGGGGAGAGCACACCACCTGCTTTTCCACATCCGTACGTCAGACCTATGTGATTTAAAATAAACTTCTACCACGAGATTCACCACGTATGCCGTGATATTCGTAGGAAAACATCCCAGAAGAGGAACTACCAAGACGTACGCGGGCTCTTAACCACCCCAGTCGCCGTCAGGAAAGGGACCAAACCATCCGGACGGACAACTCCGGGACTGACCCCCCGCTCACAGCCCTCAGACCCACCAAGCTTCTCCCCGCGACCCAGGGACCGGCAGCAGGAGCGGGAAAACCGCGGCTCCGCGATCTCCGGCCCCTGCGCGGAAGCCGGGGCCCGCCGCGGCCTTTTTCCCCTCGCCGCGCGCCTCACCCGCCCCTTACCTCACTCCCGCCGCCACGGAGAGGGAACCGCGGCTTTGTGGCGGCGGTTCCGCCCCTTCCCTTCGCCCTGGAGCCGGCTCCCCCCTGGGGCAAGGCGCCTGCGCCATGCGCCTGCCTCCCGCCCCACGATCGGCCCGGCGAAGGCGGCGGGCGGGACGATCGCGGGGTGGGAGGCAGGCGCCAGGGTGTGTTTTTTCGTTGTTTTCAAGCTATCCGTGTGCACAGCTTGCTCTACTGCTGACCCAGGCCTGCCTGGTACATGTAGCAGAGCCATCTTCCCTCCCCTTCCCCCTGAAAAAACCAATTTCCCCTTCAGGAGCAACCTCCTGCTCACTGTAGGCGAGGGTGCTCCCTTGCACCTAGACAGGACAATGATTTGGGTCCTTTCAGACAGCCTGGAGGGAGTGACCCTGCCAATATGAGGATAAAATAGAGCTGATGGTTAACCTGCTGTAGCCTGAAATTGGCGACACGAGGTGCTGACATCCTGCAAACGAGAAAGGGGTTAATCTTGTCGCACAGACAGAGGCACCCTTTGAGTGGATGGAGCAGGCAAAGGGACCCACCTGAAGGTGGGTTTTGAAAAGATCGAACCCTTTGACTTCTGCCTGATGGCTGCCTCCTCCCATGTCAGGCAAAGAAACAGCTTTGGAACTGGGACTTTGGTCTTATCTGTCAGAACTCCCTCTGAGGCAACGGAGTAGTTCCCTAATACTGCACTTTGCTTTACATCCTCTTTGCCATACTTTAATCTCTTTTTATTGCATAAAAACTTGCCTCAGTGCTCAGATGAGCCTAGAACATTCACCCGTGTCATGTTTGATTGCTACCTGCTTGCTCTCGGTGAAACACATGACAAGATACTGATATTGGAGAATATTTCTTGAAAGAGATGAAGCCTTATGGATACACCTGGTTTTCAAGAGATTCCCAGCTCTGCCTGCATGATTCTGAACAAGTAACTCCTTTTACTCATCATCCCATTAATTGCAGGGCATTAGCATGCATTTATTAAAGTATACAGTGCTCTTGTATTTATTAAACTAAAGGCTACACAAACAGTATAAAAATCAGGCTGGACGAATTATTAAAAAAAGCTCTGGGTCACTTCTGCTTTTTCATACGGCCTCGCCAATATGGAAGGAGAAGAAGTGTGTCTTCTATTTTCTGTACTCATTGCACAGCCACTCTTTTTGCTTCTTCATTCCCACCTGCCTTGTTTAAGGTTGATAGCAAAGGACCGGAATCAAGTTTATGGCTGCTAGCCACTACATCCATGGGAAGAAATTACCCTTTTATTATTTCATGGTACTGTGCTCTTAAATTCAAATCTCTCAGCCTTGTCGTATGAAGGGAAATCTGACCAACAGCTTTTCAACACTCTCTCACATCATGATGGCTTTTCCCATGGTGGGGTTCTGATGAGAGATCTGACAGCAGCCTAGTCTTCAAGCATCTTCCTGACAGCTAGGAAATAAATAAGTGGAAATGCTGCAAAAATGCATTTCCAGCTCAGTAGCACTTACTTTTTACCTTCCCTCTCTTTAATTTGAAATACTTTTCTGAAAACAGTGTTCAGATAAAACATATATCCATACAGGGATGGGGAGCACTTTGACATCCCAGCTCTCAGAGAAGGTGTGGAACAGAACCCCAAGTTTCTTGGAAAGCCCCTGCAGAGTGCAGGCCAAGAGGGGCACCACACACATCCTGCTCTCTCTGAGCACTGTGTCAGGAAGATACGAGGGCCAGGGCATCAGATCCCCTCTCCTCACCAGTGGCCTCATTAGATAAGGGAGCAAGGGAAGGCGCAACAACAAGCCTCCAGCTGCCAATGAAAGCTCATTCCACCTGCATGTGCGCCAAAAGCTATTCCTTTCTCTAAGCCCAAGCCAAAGCAATATGAGAGTAGTGGTGAGATCTCTGTCCAGGGAGATGATGACTGCCAGGCACTAGCTGTGAGTAATCCTCAGGAACTTGTGAAGAATTCTGAGCCCATCGCTGAATGCCTGCCTCTTTTTGATGTGGCACTGTGTGCAGAGCAGGGTAGGGGTGGTAGGATACTCCTCACTTCACTTGAATTCTGAATCACTGATGCCATCTCAGACCCACCAGTGAAGCACAGTGACTTGAGTTGATTCATGTTTGGACATCAGTTTCAAAGCACTCAGAAGTGCCAGCTTCTGAGTAACTAGCCTCTGCTTTCACTACAGCAGTTGTCGTACTGGCAAATGAGAACATGTTCTCATCTTCCACAAAACACTGGCTGGTGTTTCCAGTCTTTCTCTCAACTGTCTTAACTTGCAGGAAAGTAATGATTGTGAGTCACCCTTTCATCTTAACACCACTACTGAAGAAGAAAATAAAAAAAGGGGGTAAAAAAACAGTGTTTGTAGCCTGGCCACAAAGTTGTTTACTAAATAAAGTCAGTATCAAATCGATACACTGTATCAATTTATGGGAAAAACAGATCACGAGGAAGAACTGTGATCAACTATTTGTCACTTTTGGTATGATGCTTTAAAAGTGCACTGTTTAACTAGACCCAACAAAAATGTTTCCCCTTCTTAATTAATACTGTTAACATTTGCCCATTGCTTCCCAAGACTTGCACTGCTTCACTGTGCCTGCGCATATGTGCATTTTCGTTCTCGCAGGCAATGCCATTCTAAGGCAGCAGCAGGTACTTGCTTTATTCTCTTGGAAACCAAACCAGACCACTACAAACTTGGAGGAGAATCAGGCTTTCCTTTAATGACATAGCAACAAAACTGCCATTATTCAGGGGAAGGGGAAAAAATGCCTGTAGGTATGTTAAAAGCTCTTGTCTTTACTAGTGAAAGTATTAACATTTCCCCATGTGCTTTCAAGTTATAGTTAAGTATTTTGCCTTCAGTTTGGATCTGCTTGTAAAAACAGGTAAGTCATACAAGGCCAACAACCTGAGGATGATCAGCTCCGAGCCTAACTCCTACAGAAGTGGGCAGAAGCTGGCTGGTCCAGAAGCTGCTGTGCAGCCTTGAAGCTTGAAGGATCTCCTGAGATCAATTTGAGAGTTAAAGCCCTTGCTCTTCTCCAGTGGGGAATAAATCTGCATGGAGAACAAGAAACCCATTACAGAGATGAACAATATTGGTCTAAAGTGCCACTAAATATTGCTACCATTCCTTAGGAAGGCCAAGCACTATGAAGTCTAAAGGTAGGAGGCAAGAGGACAAGGCAGTATCTGAAATGTATGTAATACACGGTATCCAGACTCATAAGTAGTTATTGCCATAGACCTCCACTGAACCCAGCAGATCACTACCTACTTGTATTTGGTGATTAATCTTCAGCCTGGAGGAAGCTGTGACAGCCAGGAGCAAAGACAGAGCTACAGCTGGGCCGGGTTCTTGAGACATCTTCAGTTAATGCAGACCTATATTCTACATGCAGCTTGGTTTGAACAGGATCTCAGTAAGAGCAAGTAGCTTTTTGAATAAGGATGCCAAGATGTGGCCTGTTAGGTTTAATATTTTAATCTGCTGTCTCAGTGTATCACTGCTCTAATCACAGCCGCAGTAGAATCCTTGAACAGTTAAGATTAGAGAGACCACTGATAATCCCTGCTGTGCTGCACAGATGAAAGCTATCAAATGGATTTACAGAAGAAATGAGGTCTACACAGAACTTCATCATTTTCCAGTTGAGACAAAACTATCCATTAATACCTGTCACAGAGCATACTTTGGAAAACTGGAAACAAATACTGAAAATAAGCAAATCCCAACAGGCCTAATGCATATGTGATGAACCAGTTATTAATATTCAACCCAGAAAGCTCTGTCACTAAGGATGGATAGCATTCCTGTTGGTATTTGTAAGTCTATATGCCCTAGATGGCATTGCTCTGCAATATTAGAAAATATGCTTTGAAAATCCAAGCTCTCACTGCAGTCAGCACAAAAGAATTTTAGGCAGGACAAGTGTTGATTTAAGTTCACATACACAAAGATAATTGCAGAGTTCTCTTTTTAACGTTCCTCATTTGAGACATTTCCACTGCAGCTGATACATTAATTATGCCACTTTTCCCCCTCCACTATTCATTCTTTAAAGGCTCACTTGCAAAATCTTCTAGTGCAAGAAGTTGCAGTAAGCAACTGCTCCGATTTAAAGTGGTTTCATTGCACCTGCTCTCTCCAGACTGTGGTATTCAATTGTTTTTGTTTATTCTGTGCTACTCCTCTCTTGCGATTGGCTTGGCACTGTGAAGAAGGCTCTCACCAATTACAGAGCGCTGTTTGTTCCGACAGTCAGAGGTTGAAGATTACTCCTTCTCCCTGAGTGCTGGCTCCAGCCCACTTAAAGCAGCTGCAGGGAAGCAGGAAGATGCTCAGCTATGCTAAAAGGGCTGATTACCATTGCAGCAAGGCAGAAAAATATACACAAAATCAACATACCTGCAGTTTGTCTCAAGTCCTGCGTCTCCATATTTCCTTTTCAGAGGCACAGCCACACATTGCTTCTGCTTCAGCAGCTTTCTAGAAAGCACGACGTGCTGGAAGCGCCTGTTTGCACTAACCTCCCAGCACTGAGGATGAGGAGCTGCCGTTTTGAGGAGCTGTGCAACCCACAAAGCAACCTGAAGGCTACCTACTAAAGGGGTTTTGGTACAAAAAGCCCTAACCATTAGGTTTTCATTCTCTAGGGCATGGTTAACATGTCTAGGCACGCCATGCAAGGATGGGGAGAAGCCTCAGGTGGAAAGTCTCACTAGGCAACCCACTGAGATGGGGAGGTGCCTGCAGCTGGACCCTGAGTTGTGATGGAGTCATATGGAAATGCCCCAGCTTTTCTGAGATGCACAACCCCACCACTTCTCTCATGAGATGGCTCTGTTCACAGCTCTTCACAAACAAATGGGCACTGCAGTGCTTTTAGGATGCTGGCAGCAGCGGCAGTTCATTCTGCTCTGAGAGCACGTGGTCTTTCTGTTGCCTGTGTCCTGGGAGACTGCAGCACTGAGAAGCTAAAAAACATTTTGGGTGGAGGCTTGCCTCCAAGCCCTCCCTCGTTCACGAGATTAACAGAAAGGAAGGCAAGTGCTCAAATTCCTGAGGCATGAGATAAAAGTTCTGGTTCTTCAGGTGTCTCAGTCCACAGTGGTGATGTGGGCAGCTGTGCAGAAGGACCATCAGCTCTGCTGGGGCAGGAAAGGTAGGCCTAGGGAGCAGGGTGTGCTGTGGGATTTCCCTTGGCTTTATGAAGGACGTTTTGCAAGGAAAATTAGCCTGATGCTCCAGTACAGGTTAGGGTATGTATTGTGGATGTACATTTAGTATAATTTGCCTTGTGGTATCAAGGCAAGGAAAGATGAGCCACAAAATGTGCATCTTGAAGTTTTTTGTTTGTTTAAAACGTTATTCCAAAGATTAAAACAAAGAATAAATAACATTTCCTTCAGTAGCAGAGACATTCATTAATCAGTCCTCTTGCAAGCTGATTTTGGGATGACTCAAAACTTCAGAGTTATCAGAGGACATTATGCTGAGAATACCAGCAGCTGCAGTTTTGTTCAAGCAGCAAAAGATATAATGAACAGGTCAAAATCAACTGGGAAGAGCCTGGAGGGAGACTTTAAAAATCACAGAATCACAGAACGTTAGGGGCTGGAAGGGATCTCAAAAGATCAGAGAAAAGCTCTCTCATCTCTGGAAATGGTATTTCAAAGCAAATTGCTTTCAGGTGGACACACAAGTTGGATCTTTGTAAAGAAAGCTACAAGTGGCATCCAAAGGAAAAATAAATAGGACTTGCACCCTAGATTTATAATGGAGATGGCCAGGTGGAAGAGGAGGGTTAGTGTTCTGTTCACCACTTTGTACTTCTGCTCTGATGCTTCATTTTTTGTCCTGCACTAAACATTTACATCTTTGCTTAGGGAGGGTTTATGCCTGAAGAGTAACTGCAAAGGTGACACAGCAACAGCTTCTAAAAAAGCAAAAGTGACTACATGAATATGAAATACAAACTCTTCAATAAGTCCTTCAGCAAATGCAATGAAAGCTTGCCTTAATACTCTGATTTTCCTAACTTTAGTGATCTAGTTGAGAGGCGTCCTTGCCCATGACAGGGAGGTTGGATTAAATGATCTCTAAGGTCCCTTCCAGCCTAGGCCATTCTATGAATGCGGTTAGAGATTCAATCGCTTGCCCCAACCTCTGAAAGCCAATTCCTGACTTTACAGGCTGTAGGTTACACAAAATTTTTCTAAAGTGAAGTAATCACAAAGCTGAATAAAAAAATATGTGTATTTGGCATATCAGCTTGGCAGGGGTAGGGAGTGAGAGTATCTTCAGAGTCCAATGGCCAACTAGAATAGCTCCAAATTGTGATGAAAAGCAAGATTATCTTTGAAACAGAAAACTAGACATGGGGAAGTTTCTAGAGATGCAGCATCTGTATGGATTCCAACGTACCTTTTAGGTTGCCAGCACACAGAGTTGGAAAGCAAACAACTGAATGAATGGAAAATATTTTCAAGGCAACTGCCAGGCTTGCACTGATGAAAGACGTTTTCTGCACTAACATCAAAGGCTGCACCTCATCTCTGTACTCATGGTCAGAGACAGGAGATCAGCATGTATGCCCTCTCTGCACCACATGACTCATCTGCACCTGGATGTGTAAATAAATAACCTCTTCTGCCTAAGACACTCCACTACTTCTTCTGGACATGGTGGGTCCTTTATAAGAAAAAAGCCATTTTGGCAGTGGCTGTTAGAAAGACATACAGCAAAGGTATTTCAGGTGAGGTAGCCAGTCCCAATTATATGCCTTATCATCCCAGGATCTCAAGCCATTCTTTCAGAGAAAATATAATAGGAAGGGAGGTCAGCAGCATCCCAACCTTCTCACACAGTGAGGTAGAAGCAAGGAGAGCCCTGTCACTAAGACAGGCTCAGATTTTGTAGTGAAACTGCAGTCTCTGCTCAGCTAGTGCAGAGCATAAAAGCAGCCCAAGTATTTTGCTACTTTACAAGTATGTCTTCTAACAAGCCCCTTCCACAGATTTTCTGTAGCTTTCCGTAATAGAAGTTGGTTGAATCAGCATCTTTATAATCGCACCTCTGCCTCATTATTATTCCAAGCATTACTGAAAATATTACTCCATGAATAAGTTCAGAGGGAGGACTGGATCTCATAACCACAGCTGTCGATGGCTGAGTGATCACAGGCATGGAATCCTTCCAGCCGAGAGAGTGGCATCAACTCCCACTACCCCACGTCTGCAAAAGAATAATCTAATGCAGTAATTTCAGATCTGTATTCTTGTAACAGCTGAATTTGACTCATTATGGAATAGCGAAGAAAATTCCCGCAGTGTTTGTTTCTGTATGGACTCCGACACATACAGGTCACAGGAGCCAGCCAGCTTCTACAGGAGCGGCTGCGGTGCACACACCTTCACAACAAATGCACTTTAGGCAGTGGAAGAAACGCAAAATATACACAGAATCACACAGAATGTTAGAGGTTGGAAGGGACCTCAAAGATCATCCAGTCCAACCACCCTGCCAGAGCAGGATCACCTACAGTAGAGCACACAGGAACGTGTCCAGGCGGGTTTTGAACGTCTCCAAAGAAGGAGATTCCACAACCTCCCTGGGCAGCCTGTTCCAGTGCTCTGTCACCCTCACTGTGAAAAAGTTTTTCCTCATATTTTTATGGAACCTCCTATGTTCCAGCTTCCACCCATTGCCCCTTGTCCTGTCAGTGGACGCCGCTGAAGAGAGCCTGGCTCCATCCTCCTGACATTCTCCCTTGCCAAATTTATAAACATTAATGAGGTCACCCCTCAGCCTCCTCTTCTCCAAGCTAAAGAGACCCAGCTCCTTCAGGCTTTCCTCATAAGGGAGATACTCCACTCCCTTAATCATCTTTGTGGCTCTGCGCTGGACTCTCTCAAGCAGTTCCCTGTCCTTCTTGAACTGAGGGGCCCTGAACTGGACACAATATTCCAGATGCGGCCTCACCA
The DNA here is from genome assembly GCA_020746105.1 of Trogon surrucura. NCBI lineage: Eukaryota > Metazoa > Chordata > Aves > Trogoniformes > Trogonidae > Trogon > Trogon surrucura. The sequence continues at coordinate 116,356,595 of CM036618.1, read as the reverse complement.
GGGCAGAGTAGAGGGGCAGGAGGACCTCTCTTGACCTACTTGCTACTCCCCTTCTAATACACCCCAGGATGCCACTGGCCTTCTTGGCCACGAGGGCACATTGCTGGCTCATGGTCATCCTGCTGTCCACTAGAACCCCCAGGTCCCTTTCCTCTGCGCTGCTCTCCAGCAGGGCAGTCCTCAACCTATACTGGCACATGGGGTTATTCTTTCCCAAGTGCAAAACTCTACACTTGCCCTTATTGAACTTCATAAGATTTCTCCCCGCCCAGCCCCCCAGCCTGTCCAGGTCTCTCTGAATGGCTGCACAGCCTTCTGGTGTGTCAACCACTCCTCCCAATTTTGTATCATCAGCAGACTTTCTGACAACATTCTCTAATCCCTCGTCCAGGCCATTGATAAATATATTAAACAGCACCGGCCCGAGCACTGGCCCCTGAGGGACCCCACTAGACACAGGCATCCAGCCAGACTCTGCCCCATTGACCACAACTCTCTGGCTTCTTCCCTTCAACCAATTAGTGACCCACCTCACTACTTGGTCATCCAGACCACACTTCCTCAGTTTACCTATGAGGATGCTGTGGGAGATGGTGTCAAAGGCCTTGCTGATGTCCAGATAGACCACATCCACTGCATGGCCATCATCCATCCACCTGGTTATGTCTTCATAAAAGGCTATCAGGTTGGTCAAACATGACTTCCCCTTGGCAAAGCCATGCTGACTGCTCCTAATAACCTTCTTATCCTTGATATGCCCAGAGACAGTGTCAAGGATAAGATGTTCCATCCCCTTTCCAGGGATGGAGGTGAGGCTGACTGGTCTGTAGTTACCTGGGTCATCCTTCCTGCCCTTCTTATAGACAGGAGTGGAGTGACATTCGCTTTCCTCCAGTCTTCAGGCATCTCACCTGTTACCCATGACTTACCAAAGATGATGGAGAGTGGCCTAGCAATGACCTCCGCCAGCTCCCTCAGCATCCCATCAGGGCCCATGGATTTATGAATGTTTAAGTGTTCAAATTGATCCTTAACCCATTCCTCATCAATCAGGGCAAACTCCTCCCTTATCATGACTTCCTCTGGGGCCTCAGGGGACTGAGGCTCCTGAGGACGGTCTCCAACAGTGTAGACAGAGGCAAAGAAGGCATTCAGCAACTCTGCCTTCTTTCTGTCCTCTGTCTCCAGGGCACCCACCTCATTCATCAGAGGGCCTACATTGCCTCTAGTGTTATTTTTGTTGGCAATGTATTTGAAGAAGCCCTTTCTGTTGTCCTGGACCTCCCTTGCAAGTTTTAATTCCAGGGAGGCCTTAGCTTTTCTGATTGTCTCCCTGCACTCCCTGACAGCTGTCCTGTACTCCACCCAAGTGGCCAGCCCTTCCTTCCACAATTTATACACCCTCCCCTTCCACCTGAGTCTGCCCAGCAGATCCCTGGTTAACCATGCAGGTCTCCTGAATCTCTTTCTTGATTTCCTACCTGATGGGATGCACTGATCCTGAGCCTCGAAGAAGTCGTCTTTGAATGCCAACCAACTCTCTTGGGCCCCTTTACCTTTCAGCTCCCTGTCCCAAGGGGTTTCCCCAGCAATTGCTTGAAGAGGCCAAAGTTGGCCCTTCTCAAGTCCAGAGTTGCGATCCTTCTTGGTATTCTGTTTTTACCGCACAAGATCCTGAACTCCACTATCTCATGGTCGCTGCAGCCAAGATTACCCTCAACCTTCACTGCTTCAACCAGACCTTCCTTGTTGGTGAACACAAGGTCCAGCAGTGCTCCTCTCCTAGTCGGCTCCTCCACCATTTGCATCAAAAAGTTATCATCGATGCACTGGAGGAACCTCCTGGACTGAGGATGGCTGGCTGCGTGGGACTTACAGCAAACATCTGGGTAGTTGAAATCCCCCATGAGAACCAGGTAATGGGATTGAGAGGCTGCTGTCATCTGCCTGTAAAAGGCCTCATCAACTTCCTCCTCCTGATCAGGTGGTCTGTAGTAGACACCCACCACAGTATCACCTAAGCTAACCTGCCCCTTAATTCTTACCCATAAAACCTCCCTTTTCTTCTTCCTCCACTCCCTAATTCAATGCTCCAGTCAAAATGAGTAGTACAAAAAATTTCTCTCAGAATTACGCCAAAACCAGATGAATCGTTGGGATTGTGACCCACAGCGGTGCTATACTCCTATGTCCAAGCACACCCTGAAGTGTTAAGTTAGTACAAAGAGAGGATATTTTTATTGATACACATTATATTGTCTTAGTGTAGATGTCTGACACATCATTAAATCAAATGACAAAACATTTAAAGTAATTCACTCTAATAAAACTTTTTGATATTCCATAGACAATAGTGCTGTGAATTTTTTTTATAGTATAACACATTAAAACACAGAAATACAAGTTTCTAATTTCATAGGTTACCAGTGAACAGAGAAAAATGCATGCTTTCATTTCTGTTAAATTTGTAACTTACACAGGCAAGTGGAATGGCTATGCATAGAAGACTATTCTACAACAAGTTGTAAAACAAACATATAGAAAGACTGACCTTATAATACAAGTATGACAAAACCATTGTAACTCATTTCGAAAGGTAACAAATGTTTTGTCTGTGGCTCCACCATTTTAACACTTCTAAGCTGACCTTATAAAAAAGCTATTTTGAGTAGAATTGTATTACTAGAAACCACTGATTGTTTTGTTTTCTGGCTGGTTGTAAATGAACATATGTTATATGTGCATATGCACTCAGTTCCACCTACATTTTCTTTCTCACAGTTAGAAGCATTATAGAATGTTCCCATTAAGTGAAAAGGAACCCAGACAGTGCCGTTTGCTCCCAAATCAAACAAAAGGTACTCGTATCAGTCACTTTTATTGCTGTGCTTCCTGCAGCTTTGATGCTGTGACTGCACCATTAAGTAGAAAACTCGTCAGGCACACAATTCAAAGAAATCAGTATAGGTTTCACCACAGCCTGCTTCAGAATAAGCCATGGTAGGGATTGCATTCAGTAGCCTAAGACTTTATTAACGGTACAAAAGAAGTTCTCTGTAATAGCTCTGCAAATTATCAGATCCTGAATAGCTGATCGAGGGGATTTAAGCACATGTCCCCCCGATCACTGGCACCAAGGCTGTCCCTGGGTGTGGTGGTGGTGCAAAGCTGAGCATGGGGCGCAGACCTTGGCTGCCTCTGACAGGGCTTGTCAGGTCAGGGATGGCAACAGCTCAGGCTGGACTCTGGAAAAGGCTGTAAGGGGCTAAAAACCGGCCCCCATGTGCAAATAAAGCATCTGTCTTCACGCCAGCGGACTCCTGCTCTTGCAGGTACATACCCGCAACCTCACCTTGAGCGTGGGGACATGATGGCCAAAGCCCTCGCTTGGGAAAGAAAACAAAGGGAAGTTTCTCAAGAAAGCTTCACCCACAGCATCCGCTGCCCTTCAGCCACACTGAAGCAGGGGCCCAATAGTTCTAAGAATTCAGTCATGTTTTTTCAGTGCATAAATGGGAAGCCTGGTCTAAAAGGAGGCTGGATGAGTCAGGGGAGGAGGAGGAGGAGGAGGGGCAGGAGGGGGTGAGGCCCTGGAAACATGTGACATACCTGAGGGTGAAAGAGTCTGTCTGTTCACCTTTTCTGTTCTAGTGAAATCCAGATTTGCCACCATATGACTTCCCACCACCACGCCTGTGCCAGGGTTGGAGGCAGAACTGATGTTCGCCCTTGTGGGGCTGCTCGCCACAGACCCACGTCTGGAATTGGAGCAACCACGTCCTGAAGGGAAGCTCCAGTCCTGCCCTTCTGCACATCCCTGCTCACTGAGGCTCTCACTAGCAACAGGAATACCTGAGCCACTGCCAAACCTTACTGAGGGATTTCAGATTGCACAGGACTACCACAGACAAAAAAAACCCCAAACAAACAAAACCACACACACACAAAAAAACCTCTCACAAAATCCCCCAAACCCCAACAAACATTTTCCTGGTTTGGTTTCAGTCTTGAAAACAAACATGAAGGTGAATGAAATCTATTGTTCCTTTAGTCGTCTCTCACAAACACTGCCGCGTTACAGACCTAATAACGGTTCTCAGCTTTACAAGGACAGACAGTGAAGTCAATCTAACTGTTCCTCAGAGGAATATTCAGTCGGATTTGTCCCTAAATCTGCAACGCATGGCAAAGTTCACTGCATACCAGTTCATCCCTCAGGTATGCAGATCGTTACCAATGGTTTACACAACCATTCATGTGAGAGACAAAATGCACACCTGTGCAGCCAGGGTAAGAACCCAGCTGGAGACATTGGTTTTGGCATATCCTTCCCCCATCCCTGACAAAGGGAGGCAGTATTTCTCACCTGGAAGAAATACCTTTCATCAGGAGGGCAAGAGTTGTAAAGATCAAACAGCATTTGGGCAAACCTCTGCAGAAAAAGCAATCCCTGCAAAACCTGCCAGTACTCTAATTACACAATAACCAGCTTTTTGTAATGCCATATTGCTCTCATTTGCACTTGATCCTTGTGAGTGCTGAATAATTACAGAATCATACTTTGTGTCCTTTGCTTCCGTTATCCATCAAAAAAAAAAAAAAAAAATCCTTAAGAGAAAAAGTTATCTACAAACATCTTGCTTTGGCTTCTTCCAAGAACTTGCTGTAGTTCAAGTTCTGTGCTTGCTTATTTGACCTAAGCATCGCGTAATCTCACAATACAGTTCTGAGATACAGAAATGCATGTCAGACTCAGAGCTTTTGACTCACCAGTGAGAATTACTGAAAGAAAAACATTTCCTGTGAATCTAGGATGAATAACTCAGCTGAGCTCTGGGCTTGACAGAACGTGGAAGCTCATTTTATGTAATCTTGAACATTATATGAACTTTTATGAAAGACTGACACAGTACTTTATGCAATCAGCCTTTATCTTCCATGTTTTTCTTTTCTAATCTGAAAAATCTCCAAGACTTCAAGAGTGGATGAAATAAATACGGGCTTCCAGTTTTCCCCCTCCAATGCACTGCAGAATGACTCCACTGTTGCTCTTGTATTTCCCAACAACAAGCCCTGCGGTAAACCACACCGACAGCAATGGCGTGATATATATTCTTCTACCAAGGAGATCTACTGACCCGCCTGAAACTGAAACAATGCAGTGGAAATAGGGAAGTATTTGTGTTTCTGAGCTGTGGGATCATTTTTACTGCAGGATTCCAAGGCGGAGAGCCTTGCCTGCTGTAAACAGCAACCACCCTGTCATGAAGCTGGATGATAAATGTTAGCTTTACCCAAAGCATTTGCCAGCGCGTGATGCCTGTTCTGAAGAGCTCTTCACATTTTACCAGAGCCATTTACTCTTAAGGGGAGCTGGGGAAAACTAGGCTTACTAAAAGAAGACTACTAAAAACATTGAAAACCCTAAAAAATAACGCAAATTTCTATGTTGGTATCTTATGAAATGTGAATTTTAATTACTGCAGATGGCACCTCGTAACAGTGGTATTACAAACATTAGAGTGCAAGGAGTATTTGCTATTTACATATTTCTATTCTTCTACATCAAGTGGTGAACACTGCAGAAGCATCTTCGGGTGTCTCAGCGTTCCTCAGCTTCTCTACTAACGTAAGTTACAACAAGCATACAAGAAAGTCTTGCCACTTTTTGTGGCCACTGATTCAGGAAAACCTGGCCTTAGCTTTAGGTGGGTTCCTAAATCTCCTGCGAGCACAGGGAAATGTTTTCTTGAACCAGGGGCTGAGCTCTCAGTGTACGATAAATAAATAAATAAACTGTATAAATACTTCAGTGCAGAATTTCCCAACCTCCTCAATGTCTCGTGTGTGCTCTTTTCTTTTTCAAAGCTGTCTTTACATTCAGAAAATGCAACTGGAATTTCAAATGACTAACAATAATTACAACTAGAAAAATGACTGAATGTATAAAGATAAGCTGTTTAAGCTTTTGACCTGCTATATTATAGGTATAAAACTGCCATGCACCACTGACAATACTTTCCTAATACAATGTGGAAACAGATAAAAATGAGTAACCGTCTCTTGCACTTATAAATAGATGGGTGTAAGACTACCTTAAATACTGATACACTTTGCATCTTAGCAGTTGCCATGATAGGGCTTCATCCTATGAGATAAAGCTGGTTACCACAGGGCTTCATTTTAACAACAGTGGACATACTAATAAAGTGTGTGTGTGTGTATATACATATATATGTTGCTTGAATATAAATCTACATTCATGCATTTTTTAAAAAGTGTCAAAAATCTGCCAATGACTTATGACTGAGTCCCTCAGTAAAACTAGTATAGTATAGACTAGTATAGAATAGTCTGGCTTCATACAGCATAAAAGGCCCAGGTCAGATCTATAATTGCTTAATCAGATCAATTACATTTATTGTACAATGAGTGTCTTTGCATAAATGGAACTGAGCAGGCTCACATCTAATTCAACCATTTTGAGGGAAGTAAGATATAAAGTATCCTCAACCTCACAAATTTTCCTTTGAAGGGCTTTGGAAACACACCCTATGAAAAATCATCCCATGTACTGAGCAAGGAGTGGTTGTTTCAGTGGTTTGGGACATATGAAACGCAGACAGGAGGCTTACACCGCTTTGGAATCAGGATGTATGAGATTGGTGTGCCAAGAAAAGATCTCCTTACATTTCCTCCCATCAATTTACTAGATCAAAAACTACATCCTATTTCTGCTATCCCAGTGCACGGGTTCTGTGTTACAGGAGGACGTGGGCCAGTTTTTAAAGCCAGGAAGAATCAGCTTCTGACATAGAAAGTGGATGCAAAATTCTGGAATGGTGCAACACAAGGAGCAAGATAAAATCTTAGGGAAACAAGCAGGTGGCTGCAGGTATACAGGGATGTCTACTTCTGAGAAAGATTTCATGGCACATTCCAACATTTACATAGGGTCTGCGTATCATGTCTCTATCAGCCCTCCTATACATCTGAGGTCCCAGAGAGATGTGCCGTCCCAAAACAGCTCTGCTCCTAGGAGTAACTGTCTGCCGCCGTGCCTAAACAAACTGTCGTCGTTCCAGCATTGACCAGAGCACAATCCTTCCAGCAGCTCTGCCGGACAGATGGCCAACTTTGGCAAAGAGATAAGGGTGTTTGCAGCAGAGGGTGGACAAGGGTCACCACCTCTTTGTCTGGCACAGCTGCAGCCCATCTGTCTATAACCTTGTGACCTTAACCGTGGGATGAGAGGGTGCACTATCAATAGATATCATGAGGTAAACTCTAGCCCTCTTCATTCAAATGGTCTCAAACTGCAGTTTGGCAAGATGTATATCCTCCTTTGCCTTCCCTCACCCTCATTCCCTTCTTTCTGTTAGCAAACATTATTTGTTCTCATTATTTTAGCATAGGCTAAGAAAATTGCAAGGTGTACTTCTAAGGCTGTAACAGCCAGGATGGAGGCTTGCCTCCTGCTAGGGACTGCATCTGATTTCTGTAGCCACAGAGCAGCATCCTACTTAGACATCCTATAGAAAAGTCACCCTTTTTCAACAAAGGCTCTCCTCCACAAAGTGAAGAAATGACATGGATGCTAATACAGGACCAGGTCCTACAAACTGCACACCAGTTGCACCAGGACTCACACGGAAGTTTGTTTTTGTAACGTGACTTTCAACTTAATTTCACGCACTGGCTTGTGTCAACAGCATCAGAGGGTCCTGGATGTGACCTTTCATACCTCACCACCTTTATGTCACCAATGCAGTTGCACGAAGCTGTGATGTGGGAGAGAATTACTGCCATGGAATCTTAGCTCAAAGTCTGCAATGCAAATCTTTTTTTCTCATCTCCTCCAAAAGCAAACTGGTTCCTCAAATACAAAAGACCCCACCCAAGCCCTGGGCAAGCTTTGGAAAAGTGAGAGAACACCAAATGAATTAACTAGCATATGGCAGGCAGAGAACTGCCCAGCTTTCCCACTTGCACAAGTGGGAAGTGAGGGGAGGGGCACCCATGGGTGCTGCCTGTGTGCCTGGTTAACAGACCAGCCAGACTCTGCCCACAGGGTGCACAACCCCACAGGCAGACTGCCCCCCGGCTTGGGCTTGATCCAAAGACCTTCCAGCTCAGTCCAAAAAAACTCTTGCTTTTAACTTCAGGAAGCTCAGCATCAGGTCCTGTTTGCACAGCTGAGCTACTACCACGGGGGCTACCGCCTTCTAGAGAGACACAAAGGAAAGCCTCCAGGCAAAATCTGTGAGGGAAAACCTACTTTCCCTAAATGGCATTAGTAATAAAAAACTTAGTAGACTCCCATCAAACAGTTTGTAAAACTTTGTAAAAAAGCCACTTCCCTTATTATAAGCCAAGGCAAGTACGTTATGGGCTCTCCTCATCAGGGTCATGTCTCTGACCACACAGGATTCTGCCCCCCCCACCCCTCAAAGGGACCATTTTGCTCTGGTTGCTCCCCACAAGAGCCCCCACTCTTGGGCTGCATGTGCCGCTTTTGCTGGGCACTTAAACCCTGCTGACACAGAAGGGCTCAACCCCCTATTTCCCTTTTAAACTTTGAAACTCCAAATACCCACTAAATGCCAGGGATCCCATGGTAGCCGGGTACCTGTAATGCTGACAGTACCATTTTTTGTCAGGTCTCCTTCATCGATGTGGTGGTCTGCTACCCAGCAGACTACTTTACGGAAATGACCCCATCAGTCACACGTAGATCTCACTGCACGAGTGCAGAGGTCTTTGTTGTTCACTGCTAAAGGTAGAGTTACACTTCCCTATAATTGCTAAAACTTTCTTACCTTACAGGGCTCTCTCACCACAAAACATTTCTGCAGTTAACCCCTTCCAGGTTCAGGCATGTGACATTACGTCTCCCCTCAACCAGCAATTAAAAGGCTACACTAATTTGTTGCTGCAAAATTATCACATTTACTTTTAGCACCATTCAAATCCTACCTGGCAGATGAAGATTGTATCAAAGAGATTTCTATCAGCTTGTTTTGGTGTGGAAGGTTAAAAATTTATTCTGCAAGGCTATTTGAAAAAGTAAAATGAAAAGCTGCCTAAAACACACCATGATAAAGTCATTTTAGCTACATAAATAAATTATAAAATCTGTTGCTTTAAACAAATTGTGCTTTTTTTGAAGCTTTCCTGAAATTAGATGCCTCTGCCCAAACTTGGATAACTCGGCCTAGATCTCACTCTGTTTCAGGCTGGTGAACAATAGATTTCACAGCCAAATCACATCCCCTGGTGCACAATGAAACCAACTGCGTTTCTTCCCTCACTGCTTTCCCCTGAATAAAGAAAACTTTTCCAAAAGGCATGGATTTATTCACACCTGAGATTGATTCTGGAGATTCAGCCAAACAAGTCAGAGCTGTTTAGGTGGAAGTAGATGCTTTTACAAAATACACTCCGGATTTGAGGCCACTAAGTCCTAATAGAATAACCACGTAAATTTCCTTAAAGGTGCCTAGTTGTATTAACAGTTATTCATTCATCTTTAAAATACAAAGTGCAACAGTCCTTTTCGGGACTTATTGCTGCAAACACGTGTAGTGACCCTGTGGAACAATCACTGGGGTTTTGCGGTTGATGTCAGTAGAGGTCAACTTTCACTCAGGTCAGTGAATACTGAAAACTCTCTACCTTTGAGCCTTGCGTGACAGGTGGCTCACCCATTCAGTGCACTCAAACTCTGCGGTTCCTTAAATCTGAAGTGGTTGAAGTCTTCCAAATACTCAAACTTCCACCGCTTTCCTTAAATGCATGGCTTTAAACTGATTCAGTTAAAGTTGTACAAACCCAATATGGACATTCTTAACTGCATCTAAGTCTAGTTTAGACTAACTCACAGTGGCTACTGGCCAAGTGAAACTCCAAGAATACAGGGTAGATTTAAATCTAGCTAAGCATGATCCACTGGGATTGACTTTTAAAGTATATATTTAAACAAGTTTAAAGCTTTGGTGGTGTAACTTTGAAATAGATATACCTTAAAGTATTGCATCTCTTGTGACCTTATTCGAAAAGATTAGGGCTTCCAAAATATCTTGATATAAGACATGCTTGTCAATCAGCAGAAAGTTATGGTTTTCTAAAACATTATCCTACAACACCTACATTTTATCTCTCAAGTATTAATACAATTACTTGGAAAAGGCATATAAAAAAAAAATCTGTTCTGACAGCAGGATATTAAATGTTACCCTCAGGTTGCTCCACCTACATTGAACATTGCTTTTCTAACGCTAGATTGCTGTTCTACTTGATTTGCTTCACCAAGAAAAAAAGCCAGTCACGCATTTATCTGAATGTTAAGAATGAGCATTCGTTTTCACAAGCACTAACATCACAAATCCAAAGCATGCAAATTGATTTCAGTGACACAGCTGAAGACAGAAAGCTGCAAACAAAGCAGGCAAGTAGCATCACAGGAAAAAAACCCAAGAAATTATACCAGTGGAAATCTCCTTCCATGCACATGTTTCAGGTTGGTGTTCCTAATACAGAAATAATCTACCAAAAAGTGCAGTGTATTTTAAAAAAAAGGGAAAAAAACCCCAAACAAATAAAAAGCAAGTATAAAATTTCCCTTTGGTAGGAACAAAAGCAGTTTTTCCAGCATGTCTTAAGACCTCCTCGTATCATACCATGTATTTTATCGTATCATATCGTATCGTATCGTATCGTATCGTATCCTATCCTATCCTATCCTATGCTATCCTTCTGCCTTTGGATCACTGTCAAAGGCAGGTCATCCACAGGTCAAGCAGAGTTGAAACTAGCAAGGGATCACTTATTTAAATCAAATCGAAACAGAGCTGTGGTGAAGTGCTCTCCACTGGCGAAAAGGCTCCCTTGGAAATATTCATTAAGAATTGTCTGAAACTGCTAGGAATTCAAAGAAAAACAGCTGACTGCTCCAAAGACCAGAGCAGCCTCAGACATGAAGGTGACCCTTTTCTATCAGAAGAACAAAAATGCAAACAAATCGGGAGTCTTACTGGAAGAACCCAACCCAACCTGCCTTCACCCCTGTTTTCCCCCCAGCCCCCCAAACTCTGGGACTCTCCACAGCCTCTTTGTGCCTCAGGTGCCTCCTTCCCTGTGCTAGCCAGCCACCCCCCAGTCCCAGTCCCAGCCGCAGCCCCAGCCTGCAGGGTGCCTGCCAGCTCAGGGGCAGAGAATCCCTGAGACCTCTCAGACTCAGCCCTTTGCTTGGCTTGATAAAGTAAAGCCATCAATACACACTGCATTTGAACATAACCATCTGTGTGAGTTTTGGAGATGTTGGAAAGGAAGGATGCTAAAAATCGCTCAAGTTTTTTTGCTTTGGGGACTTTTCCACAGGCTTTGATTACACTAATGAACTTGAGAGGCTCTCTCTTTCGGAGACAAAACCAAGAATGAACACATTCAGTTGGTCTATCCTGTTCCAAACCAGGTCCACACTGGTTGATTTGGTGGCAACTTGTAAGCACATCATCTCGCTAAAAGCATCAGTATAGGAAGTGCTTACCAATTCACATATGGCACAGATAATAGCAGTTCGATGTACCCTTTTGCTTCTGCTTAGAACAAACAACTTGCAGAACATTCTTGCACAACACACAAGTGTCAAAACAAGGTATTTCATGTTTTACACACAATGCAAAGCTATGATACACTACAGTATTTAATGCACACCAATAGGAAAAGTTCCTAAAAAACACTCATGCAGTTTTTTGTGCCACGGGATAGGTAATGGCTATTTCGTAGAAATAGAACCAACTGGCTCCATTGGAGCAGCAGTATAAATATTCAAAATAGAAGTAATAATAGGCCCTGATGTAAAACTTCTTCTTTTTTTTTTTTTTCCTTCCCCTTCCCCAAATCTGTCCCTTCTGCCAGCAAGAAAACACTCTGCTTAGGAGCAACTGCATCTTGCTACGAGGCTGTAGCTGTGTGTTCATGGGGCAGATTCTAGTGACATGTGCCACACTGTTGTTAACATTGTTTGACTTAAGGAAGTATTTTAGGCATTTGAGTGGTTATTATTATTATTATTATTATTATTATTATTATTATTATTAATCTCATTAACAGCAACAAAAAAAAGAAACAACAGCAACAAAAAAAAACAACAGGAAGGTACAGCGGGCTTCCTAATGCAAGAGGACTTCCAGCAGGCATAGTTACGAGACGGCTGCTCAAACAACAGGCTGCACAGCTCAATGAATAGCAACACAAGTGTTTTCCAGAATGAAAAATGATGGCGCAGGCATGTCATTGACTCTCTGCTGCCTGTCCCTGGGCCCTTCCTTCTTCTGGCCAGGGATCCACAAGCACATCTTGCTCACCAAGGCCAGTGGCGCACAACCTTTTCCACTGGACTTCCTCGACACACACGGTGCAGCAGCTGCCAGTGCCTCCACACACTTGGTGTAACGAAAGGAAACCAGGTGCTGAGCTGAATGGACACCACCGGGTGTAAACATCTACAACGTTTTGCCCAAAGAAAATTAAAACTGAAAAAAAAACACTTCCAAAAGTGCAACTGGAATGAAAATTGGCTTTCTGCCTGTGAACAGGGCTCTCCTCTTGCTCTCTTTTTTTTTTTTTTTTTCAGTTGGAATGTTTTTTCCTTTGCTAGTTCTGGGTTTGGTGCTTTGCTTTTTTTCCCTTTCTTTCGTGTAGGGTTTGCTGTGCCTTTACTACCAATATTTGCCACTGTTTGTACCATAGACAAAAACATTAATCTAGCTGGTAGTATCTTAATACATTTCATAGTAGAACATATACAAGAAAGAGGAAAAAACATACCAAACGAATCAGAAGTGATCAGTGCTTAAAGTAAATACAAGAGCCAGCACTGACAAGAATCCACAGTACCAACACATACAAATGAAGCTGTGACAGTATTTCTCACGGGGTGGAATCTGCCTGCATATTAATACAGAATTATACAAAATCTAGCAGGGATATTAGAACAATGAATAGCTAAACTTCCACAATAACTTAAGATCTGTGAGTGAGTCTGCATTGAAGATATTCCACATCTTAGAAGGTTCCATCTCTCCATGTCTTCCTCCCTCCCAAAGGAAGGGTGACGAATCCACACGATCTGTTACCAGGTAAGTTCAACAGACAAGTATCTGGCCAGGTCCAGTGTATTCTTTAAAGAATGGCAAATTATGACTTCAGTAACTATGTCTGTGCAAAATATGCCTCTTTCCTTTTAAAGAAACCAGTGCCTGTAACTCATTTAGAAAAGTTTCGACACGTGCTTATGTCCTTCTTGCAACGAATAAGACATGTACCATTGAATCCCCTCAAAACAAGAAATCTGACGAAGCATAGAAAGTTCTGACCTTCCATTTCCACATGCAGACCATCAAAAACCAGGACACCTCTTTGGTAGCCCTCCTGGGCTGGTGATCAAACTATTGCTTGGAAATACCATAAACACCCTAGTAATAAAACTCCAACATTAGTAGTAAAATGGTAGCAGTGTTTGCCCTCGGAATCCACATTTACCTCGCATTCCTCATCACGCCTATGCAAGATTCATTATTTACGGCAAAAAGTCATTGTCTGTTGCCTTGACAATCTTCTTTTAATACACTATGTAAATCCATTCATATGCCAAGTACCTTGAACTGTATTCCCATATTACACTGCCCTGTGACCTTTGGATCGTTACAGGAGACCCAGCACTCCGAAGAAGCTGCAAGAGAGGATAAAAAGCCCAAAAACAAACGAAACCAAAATAAAAACAAACCAAAACAAAATTTCCCATGGTTCTCCTTGAAAATCAGCGATGTACGATGTACCCTCTTCTGCATTGTAGCAATAGTCTTAAGTCATAAATTAGATTAGTCTTCCATCAAATAACTTAAAAAAAAGAAGGAATTGTAGCAGACCAGTTTTGCCTGGCTTGATGCCAGTTAGCAGCCAGTTCATCTAGAGTCCCAGTCACACTGTTCAAAAACTGAGCTAGGAAATCACATGAATGTTGAAAAAAATAATCTTCACATCGATGCAGGATTTTTCCAGGTTGGGGGGGGGAGGGTGTCAGGGAGAGGGCAGACCTAGATGGGGCCATGGGTCCTTGAACAGTGAACAGGATAAACGTCACGACTTGGAGGTGCACCGCATTCAGGAGATGCCAGCCGTGGTTTGTATTGCACAGGTAAGAAGGAGTTCCTCCTGACAGTCTGCCACCAGCATTAGTGATCTCTGCACATTGGCAAGTTCACAAAAGTGAAAACATTGAACTCTGTCATGATGGAGAAACACAGGAAGATGCCGTAAAGGGAAAGGCACACACACCCTAGCTTCTTGTCCAGTTTCCATTTGTTCATGTGGACGCCAAAAACCTACAATAAACACAGAGTAAGCCACCACAGCAGGAACATTTTGAACACCGCAGTTAAATCCCCTTCTCCATTACAGAAGCACAAAGATGACTGTCCCCTTACTGATCATGGTCGCCTGGAAGCCATCACAATGCAAATACTGCAACAAATGATCTGAAGACCACAGCTCAAGTAAATCAGAGTAGCCCCCTCACAGTCATGGAAGCCACGCTGACTTAGGTCACCTCAAGTCCTGGCCCAAGGCCCTAAAGTTTCTGCAGTGAATTTCATTTTGGCAAGGACATGCCCATTTAATTAAATCTGAAACATTTTTGAAGGCCAGGTTCCTGTTTCTTTGCTCAAAATGCTTCACATGCAACTGCATCTCCATCTAGAGCCACATGGTCTAAGGCCGTGTTTCACTTTGCTTGGTCTGCTCCCACACAAACCTCATGAAAGATTAAAGTCTTAAAGCACAGGAGCACTCCCTATAGCAGCTGGTCTCAAGATTTGGAAGATGTCACATAAACCATGTTCCCTCTGTCATTTCTAGTCTGCTGCGCTGGACTTTGCCAGGTCAGGGAACGCAAGGCGCTGATTTGAACAGAAACACCGTTGTGTCCAGGCACTATTTGTCCTGGTCTGTGATGTATTTCAGAAGGTTCGTACAGAGGGGCAAAAGCAAACTGTGTGGTGTGTCCAACAGGAGAATGGGTCTTGTCACACATCAAGGGATCTGCTTCAAGTCTATCATGACAAATAACCAATGATTATTAATCCTCCCATGGAAAATACTCACATATGAGAGCCACCTCATGACAGTGATAGCTTCTGCAAAGTGCCAGATTAAGGTCTTGGGAAGTTTATAACAGGACTGACCAGCCCTATCCCTTAACAACAGACTTTGCGACCACTATTACGGAAGGAAGTGAGAAGGGAACAGGTGAAGAAATTGTCTATAAAAATCACTCTTTTGGAAATGAAGAACAAAATACCATATACATACTGTGACAAAGACAGATGCCAGCAGGAGACCAACAGAATAGATAAGTCCTCTGCTGTTTAACCGAATCTGCAAAAGAAGGAAGTTTATAAAACCATGTCACAATTTCAAGCAACAATATTTCTCTCTGCTGATAACTCTGTAATCCTAAACTGCTGAGTTGCTTAACAATGGCTTGCAAGCTGTAAATGTCAAGTAAAATCATTACATCACAGATTATTTTGCCTAATCTCTATTGCCAAAGAAGGAGGAATATTATTAGAACAGCATCCTTAGGACCTGACAACATTTCCAACTGTTCCACCACTACAGGGCCTTTGTCATTCCTTACACTTTTGCATCATAAAATTTTCTTTTTTAGCAATTAAATGTGAGTCCTCTAAGAACAAATGGGGGAAAGGAAATTCTGCATTCAGTGACCAATTAATGCTTCATGGTGGGGGAAAAGAAACAAGGACACACACAAACACATTAATTTCCTCCCTACTCTTACTCATCCCCATGAAGGAAATGAGTTGGCAATCTCACATCCTGAACCTCAGCTGCTGAAAATCACCAGTATCAGGGCACCGTAGCACAATAGCACAGGCTGAACATTATTTAGCACCGAAGCAAGTAAGGCAGAGAGACAACTTATCACTTGCAAGGCTGTGTAGAGATATTTTCACTAGGGTACCCAGGCACATCGACTCCATGGCAGAACCACATTCACTGTACAAGTGGAGAACCAAGATGCAGGTCCTCAAAGCTGTGCAGCTATTTAACTGCCATTTTCAGAGACTTTGGCACTCACCTGCATCTTTAACCTCTAAATACATTTAAAACCATTATTTCATGTGGCATAAACCTAAAGCTACACAGGAAGGCTACAGGGAGTAAAGCCACCTCCCCAGTTCTGTTCCTTAGCTGGGACTGCACTTCTCAATTTCCCATTCTTCTCTTGAGGATCTTAATCATTCTCCTTTTGGGCCTTAAAAGTATGATCTTATAAAATATGATCTTCTCAAAGAGCATTACCTGCAGTATTGTCAAGGAATCACTCAGGTGGAGTCTCTCGGGGCATTTCTCCAGGGAAGCAAGAGGGCAGCTGGACGCTGCAGAGTGGGTGCCATGGGTGACTGAATCGTAAATCTTCAGACCACCTAATATCAATTACTATCTTAGGGCCACAATAAGGTAATGCAGCCCACTGTGTTCCTCCCTGCACCTTCTATGAAAAAAAACTCTACATCAAGTTGAGCTTCAGCTGATGGTCACCAAAACTGATTACTATTTAAAGCAGTGACCAACTATTTAAGTATCCTGGCAGAGATCAGTCTTAGCAAGAAATCAAGCAATTTTCAAGGATGCTTTAGAAAAGGACACTGCAATTGTTTGCCTAGTGGACCTTGATTTTCTGCTGTGCAGGTATATTTTCAGTCCCACCACTCTGCTGCTGAGGTGAAATGGCAAAATTACATGCAGTGACCTTCTTTAATGGGCTGGTATCCAATTCTACATTTGTATACAAGAAAAGCCAAGGCAGTAGTCCATTTCTGCTAACGATCTGCAGACAAGAAAACAGTTCCCAGAATGAAAGTCCATCCACCTCAAACAACACATTTTTTCCTAAGAGCTGGATTTATCTCTCATTTTTTTAAACTGTTTTTAGTCCAAAAAACAACTCAAACTAAACTTCTATGCTAGATATTATTGTCTCAACTGTCAACACAGAAAATAATGGTTCGGTGTTTCACTGGTCACTTTACAGTGCTCCATCCTTCCAGTTAGACTATAAAGAAGCCCATTTGCAAGAGAAGTGGGTATTGCTAGCAGCACTCCAATTTCATGAATGCAAGACTGCTGAAGCACTTGTATTCGTTTGCATCACAGTTAGGAAAAACTTCTCACCTGAATACTCCTCCCAAATCCAGAGCAATGATTTAGCTTTGTTCCCCAAGGACAACTGAGGAGAAAGTCTGACTCCCAGTGCCAAGGAGAAGATGATGGGTTCTGACCTTTTGCAAACCTGAGCCATACACCCAGGATCTTCTGTGTAAATCCATGTCAGAGATAAGGTCAAGGATGCTGCAAAAAGACAGTCCCGGGAGGATTTCTCTCATCTCCTGTACATGCTCAAGATTCAGCATGATGATACACTGTCGCAGGACCATTCCTACAGCCATTACATGCAAAATACAATATTCTCAGTAGACTGACTGTCCAAAGAAATGAAGGATTTGGACTGCTTTAGATTGTGAAGGCCAGTTTTGGTATTGTCTACATAACTGAAGGTGAAAAATGTTAACGATCCCACTGTTAACGTAAACTGCCGGTTGTAAGTGGTAGAGAGGAGAAAATGTATTTTTACAGCTATAGAAGTCTCTAAGGTCACTGCGACTTCACTCAATCCCATGCATCCAGCTCCTCTTCTGCTTCCGCTAATCTGAACAGTCCGTACATGACAGTTAATCTGGATTTTCATTTTAGTTTTTCTAAAATGCAAAAAACCTCAACGCTAAGCTAATTTTGTGAAACAAGAATATGAATTTAAAGCTGCTTTCTCTGTTACCCAAATGAGCAGCAGCCAGCTAGGAAAGGCAGATACAATTCTATAATAAATTCCTGTCTGAATTTTGGTCAGGAATTCTGTTTGACCAGTGCCAATATCTGTAGAGGAATTTCTTGTGGAGCAGAGGCGTGGTATCACTTTAAAGGTGTGGACAACCCAGCTTAGGCCTAAACAAGGGCTCTGTCCTTGAAGCTGTCCTGGGACACGGGGAGGAGGAGGTTTTATCAGTTTTGTGAGAGCTTTGCAAGATGCTTGGCTGGAGGTGCTGGCCCCGGGGGGAGAAGGTGGGGCGAGAGCCGCCTGCACAGTTGAATGGCACTGCCCAATAAAACGCTGGCGCGTGTAAACCTGTAACTGACCAACTCTGTTAAGGGGCAGGCGCAGGGACACTGCTGAACTGTATATATTGAGCTGTCCAGAGCAATAAAAGGTGTGATGGTCGTTAACTTGGCTGGCTCTCCGAAGGGACCTTTCTAGAAATAGCTACAAAAACTGTCAGTATAAAATACATCAATCAGAAAGGAATCTACAGGAAAAGAAAGCAAATGAAGCAGCTGGAACTATTTTAGCACAGAAAATAGCTGAATTCAGCCTAAAGTGCAGACTTTGCTTCTCAGTTACATCATTAGCCTCCATAAACCCAGCAGACATTTGGAAAAAAGACCATCCCAAAGGCCTCGGTGTCTAATTTGTTGAGAACAATGCTTCCCAAGAGAGGTGTTTGGGACTGCTTTCTTTGGACTCTCTGCAAGGCTCCTCTTTGGAGGTTATTTAGGGGAATAAAAGTTGCTCTTAAAGATTATTTAAAAGTAGAAAGCTTATGCTAATTAATTACTACAGCTTTACGAATGTTAACAGGACTCCACATAGGCAAAACAAGCCTGGCAACCCTTTCAGTAGCATGAGCACGAATTTTCTCTTGCAGTGATAATGCATTAAAACATTCGAGTTTCACTCCACATGAACAATTCTCAACTTGGGCTTAACTAGCAACGCTCCTGGCCAGGGAGCTAGCACAGCTCGCACTGTTGAGCAAAGCAAGTAGCTATTAATTAACCTAAATAACAAGAACTGCCCTTTATGAGGCTTGACTATTCCCATAGAAAGAAAGGATCTCCCGGGATGGGTGAAAGGGCAATTTCTAATTCAGTTCTCACCTTCCAGTGCTTTTTGCTCTGTAAAAAATCAGACCATTTCTTAGGGTCATCACCTAATACCTCACTCTGCCATGGGACAGCAGGATTAAAACCCTTCCACGTACACAGCAAAGAGTGGTTTCCTTGGGCCAGCAAATGCTAGCTGTGGAATGCGCTTTGTCAGAAAGCTCATTTGTCTGAACTGGACACATATCACAGCTGGATTTTCTGGAAGAAAATGCACAACTCTTTGGGTAAAAAACTTTGTTGGTGGACTCAAAAGCACTATAAAAGCTGTGCAGAAATCCAGACGTTTCCACTGTAGCTCAGGAGGCGATGCACGCACAGCATCTCCCCGCCGTGCCATGGAGCAGACAGAAAAGGGAGAGAAGAGGACAAAGGCGACAAGTGAGAATGGCTACAAAACAATGAGAAGTGAAAGAAAACCAACAGAAAGACAGTTGGAACAAATAGACATTTATGCAAGCTGGTTCCCTGTCACCATAGATGGGTGCTGGGTGCAATTCCAGATGCACTGGATTTGCAGTACACACTGTAGAGTTACTCTGTGTGCACACAAACAGCCCAGTTACTTGGGCAGCTCTGCACGGCGTGTGCAGGAAGTCCATCAGCGTATGAAGCATAGTTTTTCTGGCACAGACAGGACTTTCACACACGTTTAGAGTGGCACATGTGCAGGTACCATGCTCAGGGTTTCTGGATTATTTAAGACTCCCGTGGAGCAAGCTGATTTACAACCATAAGAAACCTCCCTTGCTGTAGATACAATTCCTGTTCAAACCTGTTGTCCAAACACCTCTTACATTAAAGGTTACTTGGACTAATACAGTGCTTTGGGATTCTTGCAGACTTTATAGCTCACGTTGAGAAGAGAACAAAAGCTGTCTGGGTTGGTTGAGGTCCAAGACACAACAGTAGTCTTGTCTCTGAGGGATGTTTTTTTGCTAAATATTCTCTCCAACAAAGAAACGTTTGGGGGGGGCTGCAGCCTGAGGTTTTGGAGAGATGTTCTCCAGCAAAGTTTGCACTGGTGGTATAAGGAGTTTCCAGCGTCAGAGCAGCCAGCAGCAACTTCCCTGATGCACAGGTCACATTAGAGCACTCCCCACTTACCATAGCTGAGAGAGGTAGGCTTGACAAATAGCCCAGGCTGTTTGAGGTCTGAGCACACATTCTCTTTTACTGAACCTGCTACTGGGCACTGAGGTATCTAATTCTTGCATTAAGAGTAACCAGAGGACTGCTCCCAAAGCTCTTGGCTAGCCTAAGCCTAACTCTGGAAATGGTTCTCTGAAAATCTAACTGACACCCCCAAATATTAATAAAACCAAGAACATTTAATTCTAGCAAACACTGCTATTACTTACCTATCACTGACAAAGAGAACATACGGTTCTGAAGGAGACAGGTTCAGATTTGCTCTGAGTCTGCTGCAGCTTCTTCGCACAGTGTCATGCTAACAGGTGCGCAGCAGGGGCTGCCCATCAGAACAAAAGGGCAGGTGTAACAGCTTTCTACTGTTCTATCCTACCTACTAATGCTAGAGGTTTTCCTACAACCACTCTCCTGTTTGGCTCAGGCCTGCGCTATAGCTGTTCCATCCACAGCAACCGTTAGAATCACAAGAGCTCAGATGATTTTGAAATTTAGTACAAAAGTTTAAGAAAAATGTGTCCTTGATGTGTGAGAAATCAGTCAAGCAGCCCTCTCATAAGACAAGTGGCACTTCCTGCAAGAGGCAATGGAGTAATTTTTTTCAGGGTATATGACAATGTGCAAGTTCAGGGAAAACAAGGCTGGCAAACTCACAGTAAGAGAGGAGATAATTTCAGTTTTTAGAAAGGAGCATTAAAAGGGCCTCAGGTGGAATCTTCTTAATTACAGAATGAAAAGCCGAGTTCTCTGTTCATTTAATAGGAAATGCTTCTTCCTCTGGAGAGAACTGTCTGCAGACAACGCTCCCCTCACACTGCAAAGAGGAACAATCAACATTCCCAAACTCTCCTTGGAGGTTTGGCTTGTTATCTAGTGGCTAAAGCTAGCCAAAACACTACTCAACTTTGACTGATCACACATGAAAGGTTTGCAAGTTCAAAATCTACTCTGTCTGAATTTGATCGGACGCTATCTCCCTGCTTCTTGTGTCGCAAATACAAAGATGCTGTCACCAGCTCCAGCTATTCCCACGCATTTCCTGCAGGCATTGAGTAACCAAGGCTGAGGCTAAACAGCATTGAAGAAACAATGGATATAAGTGATTCTATTCTTCATTTCTTTGCTGGCAGTTGCTGAAGGGAAAACAAGGCACTACTGCCAAAACCCAAATTGGTTTTGCTTCAGGGTGCAAATATGAAAGAAATTACCTCATTCAGGAATATTAGAAAGACTGCTATATTTCCAGTCCCTTGGCAAGTCCTCTGTTTGGAGATCCTTTTCCTGCAGTGTCCCTGCTTGGCAGTGGCAATTCAGTGTAAACCCTGCATTCCTCAGGTCTTGCCATGAGACAGTGGTCTCAACGAACTGGAACTTCAGACAACTGGAACTTCAGACACGTGCTGCATTCCTGAGTGTTTCAATGGAATTTCCTTCTTGGGCCTCTTTTGAGGCTCCTGCAGAAGTATCATTGGTTTGCTCTGTATCACACAATTCACTTTGCAGAGGGCACAGCCCCTGCAGTACGCAACATCGAGTGCTGCACACAGACACTCAAAGCATTAAGCAAGAAACACAGGTGTTACAGCTGGAGAGAACTCCTGTGCTGCTAGGAGCTTTTCAAGGGAGCAGACACTTCTGCTTTGCCATAGTATAATCCAGTCTCCCCATCATGAAGCCAGGGAGCAAATACTCTCAACGCAAACTACCCCAGGAAGCTGAAGGGATGAGCTGTGAGCTTCAGCATGCACCTGCTGCTGTGTCCACCTGTAGGTGTTTGAGATCAGCCAATAAATTGCACCCCAGAGCAGGAGGAGTAACATCTGCAGAAGCAAAGGGTGATGTTGTGATAAGCAGGGACCCCCGCAGACCCTTAGTCACCGCTCTCCTACTATCCTCAGTCTTAATGTTTGCCCCACAACTGACAGATCCACTGAACCTACCTGCCCTCTTCCCTCAGAGGATTTAAGGTGGGTCTGCATGCAGACACCTGGACCACAATGGGGTGGAGAACAGACACATAGATGTTGGCCATGAGGAGATGAAGGCCAGCTTTGTTCTAATCTCATCAGATCCATCATAGTGCCTTGGAATTAAAACAGGGAACAGCAAACTGGTCAGTGAGCAGCAAAGCAGTGACGCTGTCTCGATGTGTCTCCCAAGTACCCACTTTCC
The DNA here is from genome assembly GCA_020746105.1 of Trogon surrucura. Lineage (NCBI taxonomy): Eukaryota > Metazoa > Chordata > Aves > Trogoniformes > Trogonidae > Trogon > Trogon surrucura. Next base: position 116,334,191 of record CM036618.1, on the reverse strand, counting down.
TCTGAATTCTCTAATGCCTAACAAGGCTTGTGCTGGGGTTACTCCTCTCTCTAACTGCCTGTTTGCAGGAAAGTAATGTGATGTCTCTAAGACTCATAACTTACTGTCAAATTTTGCTGAAACTGGCTAAAGTTATCAGGCAGAGGAGTGATGGACAGACATATGATTATACTCCCAAATGCTGACATGAACAAACAGACCTGGCTGTTTATCCTCTAGGCTAAAATTTCTATTCTCCAAAATGCTCCTGGCTGATGCCTGGTTTAGAGCTTCACGTCTAGGAAAAAAAAAAAAAAAAAAAAAAATTCCAGAGGGAAGCAATTGGATATAAGACATGGAGCAAAAGTCCTTCTATTCTGGATTTGCCAGGGCCACTGGGGATGGATGCTTACAGGATTCCAAAGTCAGCACTGTGTCCAGGACTCAGAGCTGGAAGAGATTGGAAAGTGAACTCTTTCAAAGGTCTCTCTAGGACCAGAGGGATGCTGCTTTTTCTCCGAAAGCCCTGCTGGTATGCTAGACTAGCTATGATTGATAACAGAAGGCCAGAGGTGCAGCAGGAGGGTGGCCAAGTGACCTCTGAGTGGTGGAGATGGAAGCTGCCCTGGAAAGCACAGTAAGGCAAAGTTAGTGCCAGGACATTAATAGGTGTCCAGAAATAACAAGGACTCTTAAAATAATAAATGTATAGTCAAGTTAGAGAGTAGACATTGTAGAAACAGAAGACATCTGATGTGGAAGCTGTTTGCTGTTGAGTAGATCTGCCTTTTGATGGGAAAAGCATCAGTGGCCCGGCCCAAACCAAGAACTGTGGGACTGACAACTGAGCTGAAGGGTGAGTGCAGAGAAGGACCGTTTCCTCTCTGCATGAACACTAACATTTTCCTGGAGAAGCATTAGATGGAGCATTCTCTGGCTTGGCTTTCAACGGACTCCAGTAATTGCTGGAAGGAAAAGAATAAAAATCCAGTATTGCACATTGATGATTAAACGAATACAGACCTGGTTTATGGTAACAGACACATACAGGTGAGGCAGGGCAAGCGGTATCACAGAGCAGTGCCCAGGAGGATACAGGGGTTTTGCAAAGCCCTGCCTGATGCGCCAGCTTCCTACATCATGTCAGCTGGGGGCTATGACTGCCCTGCAGTCTCCACTTGAGGTGTCCCCATATCCTACAGGGAAATGTTTCACTTGAAGGGGAACTTCCTTCTCTCAAACAAGGGACAGATGCTTCCAAGATGCAGCCTGAGAAGCAAAGGATGTTTTTCCATTCCTTTCTTGTAAAAGAAAGGGAGAATAAAACAAATAATAATCCAAAACAGCCATCAATAATAGGCCTAGGAAAGGGGCAGTCAGAAGTGAGAGAAGCGCTTAATCAAAAAGATTGTGATTTAGCAATCCAGCACCAAGATGTGTCTCAAGAGATTCACAGTCTATTTCCAGTTCCGCCACTCTTTGACAGTCCTGTCTTGCTTTTTTCCTGTCTTATCTGTTAGATCACAACCTGTATTTTTCCCGCCTGGGCACTATCTCATAGAGTGAACTTGTGTTGAACAAGAAGTCTTGATTCTGCATGTGGCTTCTTGTGGTTGCAGGCGCATGACAAATATGGGCAGTAACTGGGACCTTGCAGGACAATCCTTTCAATATATCCATGTCTCACTGCCAGCCACAAGTTTGCAGGCTGCATCTCATCCAAAGCTCTCTGCTTAGCTCAAACCAAAATGCACCAGCTGTAAAATGGGCTCTGGAACACCCTCCTGCCCTTGGGGAGTTTTATGGAAGACTCAAATGAAAGCTCATCCTACACAGGGTGCTACGCAGCCGGAAGCGCCGTTAGAAGTGAGACTGCTCTTCATATTCAGAATGAAACCCCACAAATCTTCTGTTTGGGAGCCACCTTGGCTAGTTCCTCTGTTAAGCAAACTTTACCTCATGTGGCTGAGAAAGTTCAGAACACACATAATCGCAGGATACCAGGCTGCCACACGTGTGTGCGTGCTGCGGCACAGAGGCAGACAAGGGAAACAGAAAGGCAGCTGATCCTCTTCTCCATTTCTGCTTGGTAACATGCCTGAATTCTTTACATCAGCATCAACAGGGAGAAAAATTTGGCCACAGCGGATTCTGAGTCAGACAGCCTGGAACAAGAGCTACATAGCGATTTTACAGAGTATGGTATTAGAGAAATACCATACTCTGGAGAAAGGCCAGAGTATTTAGACTTCAGAAGAATAAGGCTGGAGGGGGCTTCCAGGAGGCTCATCTACATTAACCTTTAACATCATTTAGGAAGTAAAGGATGGTTTTATTGGTGTTGGGTAGTCTTTCCTCAAACATGAAAGCTCTGAAGTGCTTCCTGATGATAGTTACACTCTGAAATATCCCATTATTTAACAGCTTCCCTCACCTTTCAGTGTGTTAACAGCTTAGTAATGCTAGAATTTCTCTTGCCAAAGACCCTAACAGGTCTGCTCTATCCTCTACTTTAAACCTACCTTTTTATCACCTCTGGCTTACTAAAACCAGGATCATTCTCCTTATTTGGAATGTATTCAAGTGCATGAAAAACACAGTTTACTCTAGTGAGTTAGCTTCTTTCAGCACAGACTGCTGCCTTTAAGGAAGAAATGGAAGTACTTGTCCTCCAAAAAAATAGTGAATACCCACTGACAATTAACTGCTACTTCTCCCAAATTTGTAACAGCTACTTCTCCCAAATTGTTTCTTCAAATACAACTCACAGAATTAATTTTGGATGTTTTTTTTTCTAAATAGAATTGTTTTATATATATAAAAAATGTGTTGAATAAATAAAAAAGAATCATATGAACAAATGTAGGACTTACGTATGATCCATAATTCACTGCTAGGGTCTGCAAAGCCCACGGGAGGCCTAGGCCAATTAAAATATCAAAAACATTGCTTCCGATGGAATTGGACACAGCCATATCCCCCATACCTGCAGGAATGGAAACCATGTACGGTCAGACATGAGCCAGAAAAGTCTTTCAACTTTTAAACAGAAATACATTAATCTGACCTAACCCAGACAATTTCCGCAGATTAAGACAAAGAGTTAAGGGGAGATTCCTCTCACCCCATCCTCCCCCCTTCCCCTTTCTGTCACACAAGGAAGCTGGTCTGAAGGGGCTGAATCCACATTCTAGGATCCCCTGAGAACTTCCCTCAGCTAACCCTCCGCTGTGGAAAAGTGACTTGACAGACCCTTATGCCACCTTCTAAAGAACTCCATACCAGTGACAGTTTAAGAAAGTCATTATGACTTGTAGGGGAGGCTTGAAATTTGTACAAGAGTGCTAAAAACTTGTTTCATTGTTAAGAAGCTGTTAGCTGCTTTGCAACAGCAACACAATTCATTTCCTTCTTTGCTCTTGTTTTAAATTTCAGCCTCAGGAACAGGGCTCAGTACGCTTTCACAGTACACATCTGTGCTACCTAGAGAGGAAGAAGACACAAGGGAGCACTTCCATAGCAGTGTGACATCTCCGTGATGGACCTACCTTGCCTTGCTACAATAAGGCTTGCCATGCAGTCCGGCACGCTGGTTCCAGCTGCCAAGAAAGTGATGCCCATGATCACATCTGGAATTCCCAGCGTGTAGCCAATGATTGTCACCTAAGGAGAGGAAATAAACTGTTAAGCTGTTTACGAGAATTAAAATCAGGGACCAGCTTGGCCCAATTCTGCAAAATCCAAGATTCTTGGAAAAAAAACACCCTCACAGATGAAAAGCAGAATGAAACAAGTAACTTTCTTTATCCTTTTTCAGGGTTATATGGGTTATCGAAAACAAAACAAAATAAAAACCCCTCTTCTGTAACTCCTTTTGCAGGGAAAAGCCTGGCATTCATTTTTGCATTTACTACAGGAATGAACTGTGAAGGCAGTGAAGGTTTTTTTTGTTCTGTTTTGTCTTCTTGCCTCCTTTCCAGCAGGGAAGCAGCAGCCAGTGCTTTAGAGAGGTATCTCTGTGCTCTCCCAGTCCCATGCAGAGACAGACAACAACTCACGTGCTCCAGCGTAAGCACAGCAGCCCAAAACCAGGCTTCCCTTGTGAGACCCTCTCCCAGTGCCAATGACCCATCATTGTCTGAGTCTGTTTAAGAGTACAGACTGCTGCAAAAGGAACATGACCCACACTGCAGTACTGCTGTCATCCTATCGAGCGCAATTTACACTTTTCACCTACACATACCACACAATGAGGCCTGAAGCAAGCTAACAGACCCAGTGACCCAGACAGGGCCAACTATGCTTGGATTTCCTTGTGCTCATTTTTACTTATCCCCTTTTACCTTTAGGATAATGAAGTAGAATTAAGTCCCTGTTGACCAGAGTAGTTGTGCAAGAATATGGCTGAATGTCTTGCTTTTGTTCAGGCTGACTTCAAAGCCTTACCATCCACAACTGTCTCTCAAGCTCGCTTGCTTGCTCCAAGAAAAGGAAAAGCTATTAGGGCCAGATTCTTCCCAGAACCAGGGCCTCTTTACACTGCTTTGCACAACAAGGAGGTATTAAACTGGTGCAAAAGTAGTTTTTCCCTAGGTTAAAGCATCTGCGTGAAATTCCAGCCCTGAACCAAGTTCAAAGGCCATGGCTGTTGGCCTCTAACTTTCTTCTCTATGTCTAACAGACAGGTCTAATAGAAATGGAAGCAGACTTAAGGCTTCTCATCTAAAAATTCAGGTATGTAGAACTTACTACACGTTTCTCTAGGATGAGAGAACCCACTTCTGCTGCCTCTACCAGGCTGGCAGGTTTCTGCTTTAGGTGGTACATACCATCCACACCATCATGTAAGAAAAAGCTGCAATCCAGAGGGTAGAAGAAGCAAAGGTAACCATGAACCATTTTTCCAAGTGGGGTTTGTTACAGTTGGGCACTGTGAAGTACAGGAGAAAACTCAACGGCCATGTGAAGAGCCACTTCAAGATTTCTATCTTGCCAGCTGTAAAACAAGAAAAGGAAAACAATCACAATTCTCGTCTGCTCTAGTCCAGAATGTTAATGTTAATATGAACCAGCAAGATGCCAGGGACACCTCAGCCTAACACAGCTACCCACAGACAATCCTTGTTCAGAAGATGACAGTGTGATGGGAGGGCAGGGAGGGGCACAGGGAAGGAGTATGAAGTACCTCCCTGGGAGTGTGTGCTGTAATGAGTCACATCAAACCTGCTACCCTCCCTGGGTCAAGTTCTTACATGCACGAGTAAAAGCAAGTTCTAAACAGAGATCTAATCCATCTTCAACCACCTAACAGGAGGGTACAGAAAAGATGGAAACTGTGCCTTCACAGAAATGCACAAGGAAATTATACAAGCTAATGGATTCAACTTGCAAAAAGGGTAATCTAGAATAGACGCTACTGTAAGTTGTACATTTTCCTTTTTTTTTTTTCTACCACAAGGGTGGCCAGACACTGGAATAGGTACCCAGAAAGACTCTGGTATCTCCATCCTTATAAATAATCAAACCTCAACTGGAGGCAGCCTTGGGCAACCTGTTTTGAGCAGGGGTTTGAACCAGAGATCTCCAGAGGTCCATGCCAACCTTTCCCATACTATGAATTTAGTGTCACGGTCCACAGGACATCTAATTGCTCTCTCCAAGGCTCAGGTTTTTTCCTTACTCAAACTACAGTTATGTTGTTTGAGTAAGGACATCTGAACAGGAGCTCCCAAAAACGTATCTCACCTGTAATGGGCAGGACCAGTCCCCACAGCATTCCGGTTTGTCTGCAACACAGCAGACCTTGCCAGCTGTGGCAATTGTGAGTCAAAGGTAGGGCAGGGATATGTTATTATCATCCCGGGACTAGAGCCCCGATGGGGTAAGAGGGACCTGGCAAAAAGGAGATCTCCATCCTGCAGGCGTAGTGCTCAGCACCCTGAAGGCATGTGTTTTCACAAGTCACGTACCCGTCCTGACTTTCTGAGCCCTCCAGAAAGGGTGAGAAGACACTGTGGCTGTGCCCAGTCAACAGCAGGAAGCAGAGGTGCCCAGGACCTTCTTTTTCCTCCACTCCACATCAGCACCACCACTGCCTTGTCTCTGCTAGCATCACTCCTTACCACCGAGCTGAGAGTGTCCCTCTCTTCCCAGCAAAGGTAAGGTCTAGGTGCAGACACATCTCGCCTGCAGCGAGGCACCTTGCCAGCAGCCCCACCACCCTCAGCTTCCTCTGCAGTCAGCAGAGAGGGGTGTCTCCAGAGGGTGACCCAGGTTTTGAGGGCAGGAACCACCCTGTGGAAATTGCTGCTTCTCCCCTCTGACTGCAACAGCTGCGCCAGGCCAAGGTGTGAGCTGCAGAAGAGGTGCCTCCAAGCCCAGAAGTCTGCATCCTGAGAAGTTCCTGCTGCTTCCCAGTTCCTCCCATCTTTTACCTGTGACCACGAACTACACCACAAGCTACAGGTTGATGGAAGCTCTCAGAGACACTTCAACAGATGTCTGGGATGCTTTCTGGCATACCCAGACTGAGTTTTGCTGTGTGAAACAAAATGCAGAAGCTTCTTACTGGGTAGGTCAAAAGGTGTGTATGGCCCTTCATGGTCATCATCGTCATCATCTTCTTCCTCTTCCTCATCGTTTTCATTGTTCTCATTATCTTCATTCTCATTCTCGGTCTCGTTCCCAGCCTCAGCCACGTCGTCGTCCCGCCGTGTGCCGTTCACGCCCCGATCAGTGGAGTTGCTGGGGCCTGTTCCGTTCTCAACCACATGCTTGATAGGTATTTTGATCGCTACTTCTGACTCACCGTTGGTGTAAGTCCTGCTGTTGATCAGCCTTTGTCTCTGTAAATACAGGCACAAAGTCTTGCTGAAAGACAGGGTTTTTTTAAAAAATCAATTTTTCTAAGAGAAAGGGAGGAACAGAGAAAGAGATGTGCAGAGTTTTTGAAAAATCTGGTTTTAAAAGCAAAGGAGATAATTTTGGTCAGGTATAACATGATACTTGTGTGAAGATGACTAGATAAATCTTACATGTACAGCTCCTACAGGAGAAGGACAAAAGGCTGGAGAATTGACCCCAGGAGTACTCCAAGACCTGGGCCAGACTAAGTGAAGGCTCACTGGAGTACCATATTACTAAAAAAGTGCAAGTGATATTAATGACAGATCAATGCAGGGGGCGCCTCCTGTGAGCAACATCTACAGGTAACACAACCACATAAAAACTTGAAACTTCCTCTGCTAAAATCTCCATGGGGACAGATGGCAAGTGATGACTTAGTGAAGTTAGTGCCAGAAGGATAGTATCTGTGCAAATGTTATCAGAGATCCAAGAGAAACACAGAAGTTCCATATCGACCCAAACACTGCTACAGAAAAAGGCAAATTCAGAAGAAGACAGGGAGGGAGACAAAAGACATACCTCATTGATCAGCATGCGGCTGGCCATGGAGAGACGTGTTTTGGGAGGAAAGTGGCTGGTTATCATGATCCGGAGCCCAGCCTCGGAAAAAGAAAGCTGATGTGGGTAGGCAGACAGCAGCTCATCCACCATGATCACTGAGGCTTTGCGGTGGAAATTTCCTGCAGCCAAGAAACAAAGAGAAATTGAGGTCTTCTTCCAGCAGTTTCTCTCTCCACCCTACATGGCTCTCAGATGAATAAAACCACAGGTTCCAGAAGTCCTTTGAAAGAACCATCCCTTCAGCTACACCCATGCAAAACATGCCTCTTCTGCCATTACTTTTTTTACTAGATTTACACATCCTATATTTCTGTCTTTAAGTAAGTGGCCAACAATAAGTTGATCTTGTCCAATGTATTTCTGCTTTGTATTACTAAAATCAGCGCTGAACACTGGCAAATGTTTCATGGCATTATCATTGATTAATATCACTGTCAGTCTTACAGAAGAGCATCTCCTTGGCCTTTGTGGCACTTTTTTTTCCTGACTAAGTTTCCACAGATTGGGACAGATAAATGTGGTCATCCACATACAAAAAAAAAAAAAAAAATCAAAACAGTCAGACAGCTTTTCTTTGTCCTTTTTCCACAATGGCATTTCCTGCATGGCACTTCGGGGAACTGCCCTAAATACAGAAATCCTTCTGTTTGGTTTATTTTTTTTTGGTCCTCTGTTCAGAAGAGGCCTCAGAAAACAAAGGGTAGGGTCTGAAACCCTCGGGCACCCTGTTGACACGGGTGCTGCTTGCAATCCCATGCTACAGCCCGGCGTGCACGGCACTGCCACTCGCCTGCCTGGGCCCCCGGTGGCCCATTGCCAGGGAAAGACAGGAACAGTCTGCAGGAAAATGAAGCAATCCTTTCATCTTCCTTCCTCAGATATTTGAGTAACCACAAGTGTCCAAACCAAAAAATTACCAGCAGCTGAACAGTGTCATGCAAAGGCATATTCCGGTGATTTTTAAACCCAATCCCACAATCTGAACTGTCTCATCTGTGCCTAACCCTGAGGCCACTGGGTAAACCTAGATAGCCCTGAGTTTATGCTTACCCAGCTTTACCAGTCTAGCTTTACTGGTACAGAGCGTTGCCACCTTTCCAGCACAGCCTCACTGTTGAGAGCCCCAGAGACAGCTGCTTCCAGAAAAGCAGCTTCCCCAAATCAGAGTGTGCAGCGCTCACAAAAGCCTTCCCTCAGCAACAGGGCAATAACATGGTTGTTGGCCTCTGGTAGCCTCAGCGGGTTTGGTGTCAGCAAATAAACGCCTCTACACTTTATGTTAAGTTGCCCACTGCATACAGACTACGTCTTTCAAACACCGCAGGAAGAGAGACCCATTTTTATTATTTTTTTTTTATCTAGCAAAAATTAAAAAGGTAACCCATCTTTAGACAGAGACCAGAACTGCTTCAGAGAAGACATAGCTCCTTCTCAAGTTAAACCAGTGATGAGGGTTGGGGTGGGCTGCTACTTCTGAGGAATAGGTGTACAAAAAAATCCCAAGCAGTTACTGTACACGCTTGTTGACTGTTGCTGTGTAAATACAGTTTAGCACATGAGGGATCACAGGTGTTAAGCCCTCTTCTTCAATGGCCAGTGTCTAAGGGCGGTTTCAACTGTTCTTCTGCCCTCAATCCCAATCCATGAGTTCCTGAATCCAGCTCCTAAATTCAGTCCCCACCTGCTGCTGAAGCCAGTCTCGGAATCCCCATGTGCCTGCTCTGCAGCATCTCTGGTGATTGCCATGGCGGGGGCAGGGGGGCTCCAAACTTGGTTCTGTATATCTTTCTATATATTTCATTATTTCCTCATTAGTGCTTTTATTGTTTCACTAACACTGTTTTAGTTTTCCTCCCCAACCCTTAAGTCTCTCTGCCCTGTTCCTTTTTGAGAAGTGAGAGGGGTAAGTAGAGAGCATCTGTTACTCGTGGCCCAAATCCTTAACAGAGAACCTAGGACCCAGCGTGGGGTGAGACCGAGCTCTGCCGATTGCCCTGATAATTCAGTCTTGATTGGCCGAGAGAGCACCAGATCTTCCCCTGGAGAGTCCCGAGGGGTTTGCAAACCGAAGTGGGCGGCTTGCACGGCGGTGCTGCTGCTGCATGCAAGCGCTGTGCTGCCTCTCCTGCGACCACATAGAAATTGGGCTCACCCCAGAAACCACACTGCTGCCTTCCTCATCAGCCTGATTCCACCCAACCCTGAGGATTTCAGATATGGTTGTAACAATCAAAATATCACGTTTTTATCATTTTCATTGAATTTAACAGCAATTCTTTCGATTTTCTTTATGGTGTGGCATCTGGTTAAGCACCGGCGCAGGTGTAATTGCCCACCTGGCAACACGTGTTGCAGCTGCTCAGAACCCCGCGAGGCTTCGTGACATGCCCTGCAGATGCTCAGACCCCATGAGCCCTCGTGACACACACCACAGCTACTCAAACGCCAACAACGAGCTCTGCTGCTATTCAAATTCCCGCAACAAACACCACCGCTACTCCAGCTTCGACAGCAAACACCACTGCTACACCGACAGCTGCCGTGATCCCTCCCATTCAACCTGCAGCTGCACAAGATGCCCCTGTGACCAGAAAGAAATACCCCCCAAAAAGTCATGTTGTCCACATTGCCCAGTAAAGGACGAGGGAGATGTGCGAGACGGTCCTTCTCAGCAAGCCACTCGTCCAGCAGCAGCAGGTACCCAGAGGAGGCCTGAGCTGCCTCCAGTGGCAAAGGATGTGGAGGCTGGGGGCACCACACTATGCCCCCAGGAGGGTTATAAAAGGGCCACCTCCCTGCCTACTTCATGGCTGATAAGACAGAAGCAGTCCACACCACGTAACTAGCAGACAGACTTGTAGCATTGAGAATGATGCAAGCAAGCGGGGTGACTTACTGGAACAGTTACCTTTCTTTAGTAAGACCACTGTGGCATCGCAGTTGCTGTTATCGTCCATTTCCGTGTTATTTGCTAAACCGTTCACCATATTTGTAGAGTTTTTTGTCTTCCTTTCAAAGCAGTGATGTATGGTTGAGTTGTACCTGCAAAAATGAAACAAACTCTAGATGTACCTTTGCTTCGTCTACGTGGATTCCTTTCCTAGACTCATACCCTGCATGATCCAATTAAAGGAGGGAAGAAAAGTCTTCCAGTTTTAAAGAAATCCAGCCACAGTATGCTCGAGCTCTAACTAAACTGCATACAATGCAATGTCTCCACACCCAGAAGGCTGAGAAAGATACAAGACATGAAACTCGAATGACATCTGTGCTTATGTATTACATGTAATTAACATTCTGCATAGCAAAGAATGATTACTTGTCATCATCCAAATTTATTTTTTATCACGTAATCACACCTAAGCGTGAGTGGTTTTTTACCTGTGAAGACCTACCACAGAAACACAAGGCCATAGGCTAAGTTCTGTCTCAGCTTTGGAGGAAGGAAAAAAACAATCTTTGTTTCTTATTTGATACAAATATGAGCCAAGGACCTCACCACGATACTCAAAGGCAAAGGTAAAACCACTGTGAACATCTGGCCAAGTTCCCTAGCAGGGCCGAGAACCTCTCCAGCTATATCCAAACAGGTCTGAAACATCTGTTCACATTACAGCACTGCCTTCAGAAAAAAATCCACTCTAGATTCAGAAATTACAACTGTTGTGCCAGTCAGTTAATTGCTGCATGGGTGAAAGCTACCCTCCATTTTAAAGAAAAAGTTTCTAATTATTAGAAGTGAGATGAAATCTGACTCACGTTCCCTTCAACCCAGCCTGCGTGTTTTGCCATTCTCACTGAGAATTACTCTCATAATATTTACTCTATTCATCATTTCAAAACAAATCTCTACTCTTACTTGTTGAGACAAGACCACTGGTGTGCTCGGCAGCTGGTAGGTTTTGTTGAATGTTCCAGTTTAAATCTGGGTTTCCTTTCCATTGGCTTTTAAAAACAAGGCAGGAGGAGGGGAACCAAACAGCAGAACAGACCAGGCTTTGCTAGTATGAACTTGCATGACAGAAGTTACACAGGTCAGATGCTCAGATAATCGATGCTGATTGCACTGTAGTTTTACCATGGGCCTCCAAGCAAGCAAGAACAAATCGCTGTGGAGTTTTGCACCTATAAAAAGTAGACTGGAATCTCCCATGTGTTTATTTCTGAGCAGGGATGCTGAAGAGAAGTCAGAAGAGGCTGCTTTGGTGGGACTCAGAGACAGATCTGGCTCTCCACTTGGCCACAGACTTGCTGCATTAGCCTTGGTTGTTTCACCCAAGTCGAGATCCGTAAAGGATCATCCACCTTTAGATGTCTGATCCTCGGATCTGTGCTGTTGGGAAAAGCAGCCCCTTCGTGCCCCATCAGGATAAATTACAGATAAGTATATGACAGGGTAATCTAAACCAGCCGAGGGTGCATTTGACTTACTTCATGATAATGATGTAGATGATATACATCAGCACTAACACTAAGGACTCCCACCTGCAAACAAGAGCAACATAGAAAAAGCATCAGAGCAGGGCACGGCAGTCAGCTGCCCGAGCTTCAGCCATTCCCCCGTCTGTCACTCCACAAACTTGTGGAAAGGCTTGACCCTCCTGGGCTGTCTCAACACACCTCTAGAAAAGGGGATGCATAGAAAAATGGCTCGTACACCCACACATGACACCTGGGTGTGGAGCAGGTCACTGGGCTTTTTGACAATGCTAAAAGCACACCGATCAGGCAGAGACACCCTGAACGAGGGGCAGCCGCTCTTTCGCTACTGCTGCTGCATGACCGCTGAGAACACAGCAGACAGCAGTTTAAACCACTGATTAGATAATGTCAGGCTTTTTCTCCACTGTTTTTGTGTCAGGCTAATAAAATTTCTAGGAAAACAAAACAGAATATGACTTTCAGAACTTGTTTCTAGATTATCTTTTTCATTGACCAAAATGCTGGATTTGGCATAGGTCTCTAAGGCAAACTGCTTGTCCCTGTGGAAATGATCCATTATCAGGCTGCTATATACTAAAACTCACAGGCTGTTTTCTCTTTAAGGATTTTGAGACATTGCACTAACCATATCCATATCTCATTCCCTGCTTCTGGAGTTCAACATTCAGCTTCCGCACTGATGTGTTTTAGTTGAAGGGCACAGTCAAATACGATTTGGCCTTGAGTCAATTTTAGTTAAAAAAAAACCAAAACAAAGGAAAACAAGCCATTGCAAAACTCAGTGTTTCAGAAATCCTTCTCTGAAATTAAACATAAATCCCCCAGTGAGAACGAGTTCAAGAAAACATGCAACCCAAAGAGCCTGACTCCCCCTAGTGCTTGTAATCTAAATAATACTGGCTGTGAGTGAAATCAAAGCTACCACTGTCACTCTACAAGACCTGAGAGGTGCTGAAAACAAAATCATGAAAGTAAAACAACTGAAAGTACATTTCTAAAAGTGTATAAAGCCCTTCTAGCCTACCATACCTATTGCATCACATTTAAGCACATCCACGGGGATACTAACATACATATTTATTCATTTTTCTTTCTTTAAATTGGCCATTCGCTCTTTAATATTGCCTTAGGAGCTTTTGGCTGGTTTTTTTTCTTTTTTTAAAATTATTAAAAATCCAAATGTTGGGACACATTTATGACTGCTTGGGTGGCCCTTTCCATTCCCAGGCATCTGACATCCTGAGTAGCAGTTGCTGCCTCTGCTGAGCACATCGCCGTCCCCAGGCTGCTGCAGGGTGGGCAGAGCCACTGCCACCACTGGAATCCAGTGATGCCCTCCTTCTACACTTTCCTCTCTGGCTCAGAAAATGAGTTTTTCTGGCCCATCTTGTGCTGAGGTTTCTCACACCGCTAGAAACTGCCACCTGAATCGCCCTGCAGAACTTTTTAGCTTTCCCCTCCTCTCCTGACGAATCCCATGTATCGCAGCTTTTGTGGTGCAACGAGAAACAAAGGAAAAGGACTCACTTACCAGGAAACTTTTTCATCATAAATAAACTGTGGAGAGAAAAGGGTTTAAAACAGGCATGTTATACATGAAATCACAGTTGACAACAGCTCATCACCTGAGCTGGGGAGAGGGCAACCCAGAGATCGGGGTATGTTTTGGTACTGCCCTCCTGCCCATCCTTGGAGCTTTTCAACCCGCAGCTTCTCTCACCTAGGAAAGGCAGGCAGGTGCTCCCTCCCAAATACCACGGGATCCCTGCAGAACCAGGGCTATCATGGCCGCGAAGCAGAAGTGGTTACAGGGAAAATAGAAGCAAGTGAGAGAAGAGGTTGTCCCTGACCCCGGAGTACAAAGCTGCCCTCACCAGAGACAGAGCCTCTCACCCCAGCGTGTTCTTGGGGGGCAACCAGGTGACCAGCACGCAGATTTACAGTCAGTTCTGCAGCTGCCATGAGATCTTGCTGGCTGAAAACTCCCCTTTAGCTTTAAAGCCTGTAAATAGCGACTCTAGCGTGACAGCCGGCAACAAAGCAATGGTTACACAGGTTACTGGAAGAAAACACAACTACGAAATGTTGTGGGTGTTCTAAGTTACAGTTACGGGAAGAAAACACAACCACAAAATGTTGTGCGTGTTCTAAGTTACAGCTTCCAGTCACCCTGATCTGATTTGACAAAGCCCATTCTAGGTTACGATGTGCTGGTGTGATGGGATGTGAAAGCGTGTGTGTTGACCTTTCCAATTAAAAATAGCACCCACTCCTCTTCTGCCACTAATGACTCTGACCATGTCCCCTCAAGTTGAGATACACGGGTATCTTCTTCCTCTCAAGGAAAATGAAGAATAACAGTTTTGTCAAGCTCTACCAAAAGACAAGGTAGCATTATTTTAATGTTAGAATCACGGGGTTGAATCAAGGTGAGGTAAGTATGGCAAGTGCAGCTTATCCACTTCTGATCTCCTTGATTTAGAGTTCACTCATTGTTATCAGATGGCCTGGAGCACCATAACAGGTGAGTTTATACTGCTTTGTTATTTATCGCTGCAGCGCTGCACTTCCTTTGCCAGTGGAAATGGAAGACAACAAAGTCACATTGATTTACCTAGCAGAATATCAAACTTCTTAAAGCTGCTGAATCTCAGCATCGGCAGGAATGTATTTACTTCCCCTCAGGCGTAATTATGATTAGTAAAGACATCAGTGGAGTGCAACTTATAATACAGTACCACAAGCTGCTGTTTAAAACACTATGAGACCACGCTTCTACAAGCAGTATCATCCCTCAAGAAAGATGACAGTATTTCAGCTGCAGCAAACTCTCAATGCCCTGATATGGCAAATTATCCCTATATGGCAAAGCATTTAAGTGCCTTCTAAAATGTAAGGCACACAGAAATCTAACAAAGGGGGAACCACACGCAGCTCACATTATGCCCCACACGGAGCCTGTGGCTCATCTCTCAGCTGAGCCATCAGGGACTGGGGAGTCAGTATTTTAATAACAATGTGCTGCCACTCAAATATGATTCTGCCTTAAAAGGACAGGAAAGATCCAAGCCACTGTGAAGCCAGGGGTCCCTGGGTGAGTGAAGAGGAGGAGCAACTCCTTAATCTGACGTAGTGTTTGACTCCGAAAGCAGAAATCCTAATCTGCCATCAGCTGGGGAACAATGCATCACATAGAAGGGTTGGTAAATCAGAAGGGTGCTAATTCTGTACCCATTTAAAACGTCTTCCCTTCTATGTTTCTGTTTTTCTCTAACAAGTGTTTAAAAGTCATCTGCAAGGATTGCTGTGAGGTAACCCTAAAGAGAAGTGGGACATGTTCCACATCTCCCAATTAGCCATGTAGTGCTGTAACATGAGAATAAGAGTTCTGGCAATGCCTTCGAGCCTCCACTAATGCCTGGAGTTGCACAGTCCTGCTGCCCTGGCTGTGTGAGTGACCTCGAACTTCACAGCACATAAGATGAGCAGAAGAGTGGGGACATCTCTGGAGAGAGATAACCCAAGTCTTACAATACAACTGTATTGTGACATTATGGGATGCGCTCCCAAAAGAGAAGGACTTCTGCAGTTCCACAGTTATGAAGAACAGCATATACAGAAATAAAGTATAGCAGAAATTAAAAAACGATGACAGATTCAACAGATTTTTTAACTTGTCTGCCACCGTGCAATAAATGAAATACCCAATCCAAACAATAGGAGGCTAAGCGCCAGACAGCTGCTCAAATTTGTGTTGCCTGTGGAGAAAACTAAGAGAACACCTGCTAGATGTCCCTAAGCTTGTGCAATGTAATTTCTTAGAACTAGGGTGTGTGGGCAAGTTTGTTGTTTAGGAACACTTTTTGATATGAGGTTTCTCTGCTCTCCTACCCTTGGGCCAAGCTTTTCTACGGAACCAAGGAGACCACAAGTACATTATACCACAAGCACAAACCCAGGTGACTCATGGAGCTGGGATCTTAGTGAGAAGACTACAATTCCATAGAATCATAGAATCATAGAATCATAGAATGTCAGGGATTGGAAGGGACCTCAAAAGATCATCCAGTCCAATCCCCCGTCCAGAGCAGGAATGCCTAGATTATGCTACACAGGAACGTGTCCAGGCAGGTCTTGAATGTCTCCAGAGAAGGAGACTCCACAACCTCCCTGGGCAGCCTGTTCCAGTGTTCCGTCACCCTCACTGAGAAGAAGTTTCTTCTTGAGTTTAAGCGGAACCTCTTATGTTCCAGTTTCAGCCCATTACCCCTTGTCCCATCAGTGGTTGTCACCGAGAAGAGCCTGGCTCCATCCTCGTGACACTCCCCCTTGATATATTTGTAAACATTAATGAGGTCACCCCTCAGTCTCCTCTTCTCCAAACTAAAGAGCCCCAGCTCCCTCAGTCTTTTCTCATAAGGGAGATGCTCCACTCCCTTCATCATCCTAGTTGCCCTGTGCTGGACTCTCTCCAGCAGCTCCCTGTCTTTCTTGAACTGAGGGGCCCAGAACTGGACACAGTATTCCAGATGGGGTCTCACGAGGGCAGAGTAGAGGGGAAGGAGAACCTCTCTTGACCTACTAACCACCCCCCTTCTAATACACCCCAGGATGCCATTGGCCTTCTTGGCCACAAGGGCACAGTGCTGGCTCATGGTCATCCTGCTGTCCACCAAGACTCCCAGGTCCCTTTCCCCTACACTGCTCTCTAATAAGTCATTCCCCAACTTATACTGGAACCTGGCGTTGTTCCTACCCAGATGCAAGACTCTACACTTACCCTTGTTATATTTCATTAAATTTTTCCCCGCCCAACTCTCCAGCCTGTCCAGGTCTCGCTGGATGGCAGCACAGCCTTCTGGCGTGTCAGCCACTCCTCCCAGCTTGGTGTCATCAGCAAACTTGCTGATAGTACTCTCTAGTCCCTCATCCAAGTCATCGATGAATATATTGAATAATACTGGTCCCAGTACCGACCCTTGAGGCACTCCACTGGATACAGGCCTCCAACCAGACTCCGCCCCATTGACCACAACTCTTTGGCTTCTTCCCCTTAGCCAGTTCACAGTCCACCTCACTACCTGAGAGTCTAGACCACACTTCTTCAGTTTAGCAGCAAGGATGCTGTGGGAGACTCTGTCAAATGCTTTACTGAAGTCAAGGTAGACCACATCCACCGCTCTGCCATCATCTATCCACCTTGTTATATCCTCGTAAAAGGCTATGAGGTTAGTCAAGCACGACTTCCCTTTGGTGAAGCCATGCTGACTGTCTCTAATGACCCTCTTATCCTTGATATGCCTTGAGATGCAGGTTCCCTTTACAAGTGGCAGTAGACATGTGGGCTCCCAAAGAAGAATAACCTTCAAAAACTTACCACAATGAGTGCAACAACAGATAGTGTATAGTAGATTGAATCTCTCAAGAGACTCCACGATGACAGTGCAACAACCTGGGAAAACAGGCAAAGAGAGAACGTCAGCTCCACATGATCTTAGGACAAACGCTCAAGTTAACACTGCAGTAAAGCATTAAGAGCAAAACCCAGGAATTTATATGCAACCGAGGATAAAATGGCATTGCTGTGCAGTTCATTTCACTTGACACTTTCCAAAGCCACGGTACTGGGGATGAACCATCACCGTAGGCTGAACGAGCCTGCAATTCAGATCTTAGAAGAAAAAAATGTCAGTGAATAAATTAGCCTTTAACTTCATTAATAGCATTCAAAAGGGCAGATTAAAAGCAGTCATGTGGTGATAATATCTTCAGTACGATTAAATTTTTTGCAACCCTAGGAAGTCCCCTCAGTAGAAGCTTCTCCTCAGATCTATATTTCCCAATTCTGCAGTGCATTTCAAACACTGTGGGTCACATCCCTCACAGGTGTAAACCACAAGGAGGCAGACAGGAGATAGCTAATTCACACCGAGATTTGGATCTGGTCCTTGAACATATAAATAAATTTTCTGACCATGCGCTGCAGTCATGCTTGTGCATGAACTCAGCCAAACAAAGAGCAACTTCATTTTCATTTCTATGTTATCTACAGAAAGTCTTATTTCAGAGAGCTAGCAAAAACAGTTTCCCAGATTCCTCTGTATATTAACTCCCACTAAGTGGAACTTTCCAGAAATGCTACCAAAACAAATGCTGTAAAAAGGATACTGACTACCATACATAAAAGCCTCTGAAGCATCTTAATACTACAGCTTTTTAAAGTGGATATTATTTATGCCCAGTGTAAAGTCTCTTCATGCAACCATCGACATGTAAGAAACTCCTATCTAAAATTAAAAAAAAAGTAGGCCTTTGAACTCTTGATTCCTACTAGATTTATACCAGCTGACAATACCTTGACAGATGAATGGAGATGCTTTAAGATGGAAATTTCCAAATGTAGAAACCTGGAGCTGGGTTCATAACTCTATTCAGACATCCTTAATTAAATCTCACATCTTATAGACAGCGGTCCCCTTCATCTTGATTGGGCAATTTTTGTAAGAGAGCTTGTAAAATAATTTGACATTATTCCACTCAGTTTTTATGACACTGCTTAAGGTCCTACACAATTCTCCCAGCGTGGATGCTGGTGGGGATTTTATAGCTGCAACTTAAGCTCTCCAAAAAAAAGTTGCCGTTTTTAAACAAACGACAAACTCCATACGATCAGGCTTGCTGGCAACTGTCGCTATTCTACCTAACAAACTCCCTCCTGGGTGTAAGGAGTGTCACTGGGCAGCACAGCATACCTGCAAAAGCAAGGTGTCCTGGTTATGAGTCAAGCTAGTATCTCTCCAGTTCTTTGATATTCTACAATAATCTTGAAGGCAGTCTGCATTATTCTTCCAGCGAATTATCCTCAGACACCTGAATGAGCACATCAATATCCAGATGCTTAAAAGCAGCTATCCAGCAGGGACTTCGTGCCCAGAAGTCATAGACTCAGACACCATGGGAATCACAAGGAGGACTCTTGCATTGATTTCAGGTTGGACTGAAGGGAACATGCTCATTCCTGGGACTTGTAGAGGCTGCTTACATTTCACAGACATCCTAGTAGGTCTCCCTGATGCTGTAACCGTGAGGCAATCACATCTTGGCTCTCCTTCAGGCACAAGTCATTTAACTCAAGTCTTTGAACCATTTGATCCCTGGAAAGAACAATCTGACATAGGGAAGCCGTGCACATAAGTAACCATGCACTGAGGGTAAAAGGAGCTAATTAGCACTGCGGGAAAAGGAAGTGCTTTCAGCCTGCTGACACGAATCATGTAGTCTAGTTATAACTGCCAAGATCTTGAATGCCTAAGTTGTACCATATAGTCTTCCAGCAACCAAAGAACTCAGAGAAATCTTAACACACTGGAAACCACTTAAATTGTTGTTTAGCACACTAAGGCAGAAAGGGAATCAGGGAAGCAATCAGCTTGGGTAAAGATACGATCGAATATTGAGTTTTAAATAAGCAATACTGTAACTCAGCAGAGAGCTGGTCCTGGAGGAGCTGAGCGTAGGGAGGCAGCTGTAAAACCACTGCTTTTCAGGTCACACGTTTCCTCCGTCTGAAGGAAACATCCACAATTCAAACTCCTGACGAGAACCCACTAGCCCTCTCTCGACTACTATAGGGGGACTGAACCTGGCATCCCCAGAGCCAAAACGAAGAGCTCTTTAGGCCGAACTTAAACGAGAGCAATCCCCGACAAGTCCAGGAGAGATGAGGACCCATAGCGCACATTCACTTGCACGCTACAGCATCACCCCTATGGGTAAAACAACCCACTAGTAAACCTTCACCCTGCAAAACCCACATTTAACATTTACTACTCAGAATGCTTGTTTCCCTTTTGAAGGGCTGCAGCGCAGAGAATTCAAGATTTTATCAGTCCTAACTTGATTTCTGTAGTTCTCAACTCCGGAGGCAGTTGCCCTCCACAGAGAGATCAGCCATCACGGAGAGAATCACTGTAAATCAGACATGGGCACCAAAATTAGCTCAGGGCACCCAGGGCCTTGGTGGCAACATACTCCATGCCCCATCCCAGGGCTTCACCATTACCTCAGTAATGACGTCTGTGCTCCTGCTGATGCCAACAAAAGCACAAGGCAGTCCAGAGGTGTACATGCTGCTGGATGGCTGCCCTGTTCAGCTTTCCAGGGGAAGCATGTCTAACTATATCCACATTCTTCAGGGATCTT
Organism: Trogon surrucura; assembly: GCA_020746105.1. NCBI lineage: Eukaryota > Metazoa > Chordata > Aves > Trogoniformes > Trogonidae > Trogon > Trogon surrucura. The sequence continues at coordinate 116,314,100 of CM036618.1, read as the reverse complement.
TTTCACTCTATTGTTCTGGGGCTTTTTTTCTGCTCTCATGGCCCGTTCCTTGCCTGAAGTTCTTGGACTGAATGATCAGCTACAAACACTGTCTGGAAATGCTGGGCTTTGGAAGCAATCTCTCTAATCTCGTTTCTCTGTTGCTGTCTGGCACAGAAGGTCTAGATTTTCAGGTATTCAAAGAATCACAGAATCACAGAATGTTAGGGATTGGAAGGGACCTCGAAAGATCATCAAGTCCAGTACAGGGGCCAGAGCAGGAAGGCCTAGACAGTGCTACATAGGAACGTGTCCAGGCGGGTCTTGAATGTCTCCAGAGAAGGAGACTCCACAACCTCCCTGGGCAGCCTGTGCCAGTGTTCCGTCACCCTCACTAAGAAGAAGTTTCTTCTTGAGTTTAAGCAGAACCTCTTATGTTCCAGTTTCAGCCCATTACCCCTTGTCCCATCAGTGGTTGTCACCGAGAAGAGCCTGGCTCCATCCTCGTGACACTCCCCCTTTATATATTTGTAAACATTAATAAGGTCACCCCTCAGTCTCCTCCAAACTAAAGAGCCCCAGCTCCCTCAGTCTTTCCTCATAAGGGAGATGCTCCACTCCCTTCATCATCCTAGTTGCCCTGTGCTGGACTCTCTCCAGCAGCTCCCTGTCTTTCTTGAACTGAGGGGCCCAGAACTGGACACAATATTCCAGATGGGGTCTCACGAGGGCAGAGTAGAGGGGAAGGAGAACCTCTCTTGACCTACTAACCACCCCCCTTCTAATACACCCCAGGATGCCATTGGCCTTCTTGGCCACAAGGGCACAGTGCTGGCTCATGGTCATTCTGCTGTCCACCAAGACTCCCAGTTCCCTTTCCCCTACACTGCTCTCTAATAAGTCATTCCCCAACTTATACTGGAACCTGGCGTTGTTCCTACCCAGATGCAAGACTCTACACTTACCCTTGTTATATTTCATTAAATTTTTCCCCGCCCAACTCTCCAGCCTGTCCAGGTCTCGCTGGATGGCAGCACAGCCTTCTGGTGTGTCAGCCACTCCTCCCAGCTTGGTGTCATCGGCAAACTTGCTGATAGTACTCTCTAGTCCCTCATCCAAGTCATCGATGAATATATTGAATAATACTGGTCCCAGTACCGACCCTTGAGGCACTCCACTGGATACAGGCCTCCAACCAGACTCCGCCCCATTGACCACAACTCTTTGGCTTCTTCCCCTTAGCCAGTTCACAGTCCACCTCACTACCTGAGAGTCTAGACCACACTTCCTCAGTTTAGCAGCCAGGATGCTGTGGGAGACTGTGTCAAATACTTTACTGAAGTCAAGATAGACCACATCCACCGCTCTGCCATCATCTATCCACCTTGTTATATCCTCATAAAAGGCTATGAGGTATTAAGAGCTAATAACTCGACTTGTTAATGTGGAGAGGCAGGAATGCTTGGGTGAGGGTGTCAAAAGATTACAGACGATCCCTGCAGCGATTAGCCTACAGAGATCAGAAGATACATGAATCCACCGCTCAGTGCCTCACAGCTGGAATCATCTCCTTCTTGGGTGACATGGCACACAGTGTCGTTGACTCCTCATGTGTAATTTGGTTCTTCCAAATTAACCACTGGTCCGGAATTTTACTCAACAAAGTTTGAATGAGGCTGCATCAAGAGTCACAAAGCTCTTTTCCAGAGAAGCAGCTTTATCTTTTGAGGGTCAGCCACAGCCTGAAAGGTGACTGTAAAATCAGACAGCCTCACCTGGCAATGCTGCAAAACAGGTTAAGAAAACAGGCAGCAAACCCAAGCCTGTTTTCCCTGCTGCTGTCTTTCCCGTCCTCAGAGCCGGAGAGCCAGCGGAAGACGCACCGCTGCCGGGTGCGGCCAGGCTCGGATGAGAGGAGCAGACAGGCAACTCGGTGGTCTCACAGCAGACGCTGCTCCCTCAAGTTTTCATTCGACACATTTAAATTCTCATTAAGGGCTTGTCAAAAGGCATCCACAAGCAAAGAATCTGAGTCAGTCTTCCTGCTGCCCCTCTTTGATGTGGACCGCGCAGAAGCAACTAGGGAAGCTCTTGCACCACCTTAATAGAGGCTGGGATCTGTTTTTTGACTAATTTCTGGCTGGTGTTACAGTACGTAGTAAACTCAGGTGGAGATCAGAGACGGACTTCCAGGGAAATCAGACTGGCAGTGGTTTTTAGTTAACCTATGTCTTTGCTTTTCTATAATTTCAAATGCATAAAAGGGTTGTACCTCAGGACCAGCTCTCATCCTGAAGAGGATGAAATCGATCAGCACTTTACTTCCCCAGGATTTGTAGGGTTCAGTCCCCAGCAAGGCTCTGTTTTTTACCTCCCAGCAACCAAACCCAAGCACTGCTGCAACACACTGAAGAGACACAGGTCCCAGCTGAAATACCTGAGCCATGGCTGAAGAGAACTAAGAAGGGAGAAGCTTCAGGAAGCGTAAATATTTTGCTGTTCGCCCATTCTGATGCAACACATGCACAGCTCCAGAGCATGGTAGTGATACCACTTAGTACCGTGTGGACCCCAGCAGCAACCACATCAGCATTCATTCATTAAGAGAGAGCCTGCTGGGCTCACTGTCGTCCCTCCAATGCATTGAGAGCTTCAGGAAGAGAATTACCTATGGTCCACTGTGAAATCTTCACTTACTGGTGGGTTCGGCTGTCATTAAGTGCATTGGTAATAACAGTAATATCAGTTGAGGTTTAACTTGTACTTGCTCTGCATGAATATAAATGGCAGATGTCCTAGCAATAAACACCACTACTGGATCTTAATGACCTTATGCAAATCCAAAAAATCATCCTGAAGTCATAGCTGCTCAGCCAAGCCAAGCAGAAAATTAAAATATCTTCCATGAAATAACCAAGACGCTTTCTCCACCACGTATTTGGGAGAGAGTGAAATTACTTGATTGGACACAGCAAAACCTGCCTACAAGGACAAAGCCTTGTATGCCACACATTTGTGTTAAAGACAGAAATGTGCTTCATTCGCAAAATTAAAGTTAGGAGCAGTTTGTCATCTGTGTCAGTGCTGGGCAGAAATAAAATTTACTTCACCATGCTCAGCTAAAACTTATTAGGTTCCATTGCCTTTTATTCAGTTACATACAGTCTAAGGTTCACTGAAATATGAAAAGTCATAGCAGTTAAGGAGATATGTATGTGAACGAGACAGAAGTAAAGGGATGCTTACAGTTCCTACAAACAGTGGCACATAAAAATCATGGAGTTTTTATGGAATACGAACAAACCTCTGGGGCAGTTCCTTGAAGCCAGACATCCCTGACTGCCTTTGGAAAATCTGTCAAGGGCCTTCTCTCTGGGACAGCACTGACAGGGACTGGTCTCTCTGGGCTTCTCAATCTCCCTTGACAGGGCACATGCTCTGCCTTTTAACTTTGCCATTTATTATTTTAAAACTCCTTGCTCAGCTCAGGTAATCACAAGGATCCTGGCACCTGCCTCTTCATCTTGGCTGACTGCAGTGTCAATGAAGCACCATATACTAATGCGAGACAGTGACACTGCCTTATTTGTATTCATCTCTACATTAAATTAGGCTGTAGATCCACTTATGACTCTCAGCAAGAAGCTGCTGCAGAGCCTGCACGTTTCCTGAAAGACATATCCACACGGGCTATACTAAAGAAAAGAGCTAGCCTGGAGGGTGACGTGTTCACCTGGGACTGAAGCAACGCAGTCCTCATTTGGCCCCTAGCCCTACGGCCCAGGTTAATTAAGCACTTCCTTGAACAGGAAATAAAAGATCTCTTTTTTTGTGCAGCAGCAGTAGCACTGGAGAATAAATGCATGTGGGACTACACGGGGCTGAAATCCTTTAAAACCGGGGGACCCACAAATGTCACAGTGCTGAGCAGCTGCACCACGTTCACTTCTCACTCAGTTCTCACCCGAGGACACGGGCAGGGGGAGGCTGATACCCTCTGACACCAGGCAGCATTCAGATGCCAGGAAAAACAGAGAAGGGAGAGCTAAAGGTGATGCCTGTGATTCTGAGGCTGCAGACTTTGCACTGCTTGAAAAGTCATGACCAAACAGAAGGTGAGAAAGAGCAACTGTGTGTTTCATATTTTGCATATACTTTCTCCCTCTCGCTGTTACAGGCATCAGTCCTATAGCACTTGTAGTGAAGACATAAAGCAGGAAGGAATTTCCTAAGATAATTACTGCCAGTGTTTACAAAGAGAGCCTGACCGCTAGGACCTGTGAGTTAGTTTTCACAAAACTCCCCTTGTTTTAGGCACTATTACATCCCAACTGCAGTGAGCAAATCAGTCAGAAGCTACTAAACACTAGCTGCAAATCAAATACAGTAGAGACCACGGGGTCTTTTCACCCTTGCTACTCCCTCCATGATCATCTACCAGACTCGCACATCAACCCATGAGTCCATCACGTTTATTCCTGCTTTACGGTCCCACATCAGCAGCAGTAAGGTCCAAACACGTCCGAGTGTTCTGTGAGAAGCTCGTGCCTCTATGAGAAACAGCAGCAAAGGGAAAGCTCTGCACACTAGCTTCTGCTCCAGCTGGGACAGCAGACGGAGACGCTCCTTTCCATACGCCACGGAGATGTCTCCCTGCTGTTGACGTGCTGGGGCCACAGCTGCCTCAGCACCCCAGGACACTACAAGGCTCCAGCTCAGCCCCCAACCATGATCTTCACCGAGCACCTCCCGGCAAAGACACCAGAGTCCCACAACGCAGCACCTGGGCTTGCTCAGGGCTTTGACCAGTGCTAAATACCCCTCCCAACTCAACTTCAGTGAAGCATAAAATACGAGCATGGATCAGGCAAAAAAAAAAAAAATCCAGGCCTTAAAATACATGTCTCTCTAAGCCAGTAACTGCCAAGCAGCTCTGACCTAATTGACTTGCTAGGAGGAAAGCTTCCTTCCAATTACTAGCCCCCTAATTTTACCACTGGTTAGCCATTCTCTGCAGAGTTCAACCGTCACTCCGGCTCCTGGTTTGTACATTGTGGACCAACTCAATTTATTCTCATTATTTCCCCAAGAATATTTGCTTTTTTAAGCAGCTCTTGATATTTTCATTACTGCGGCAGCAATTTATCTCTGTGACATTCTCAGAATGGAAACAGTGGACACCCTCCGAACCGCAGGACAAAGCCAAAAAGATTTCCCTGCTCAACTGGTACTCATAATTGTCCATGAGTTACGCAGATCAGTTTGTCTTCTGAGCTCAGATTCCCACAGAGCCAAGGCAGCAGGACCCCAAAGGCGTACATTTGTAGACGTCTCCTGGACCGCAGGCGATACCGTGCAGGAATTGCAGTAGAATTCAAGGACAACTCTAGACATGGTACAGGAAATGGCAGGGTAAACACTTCCCAGTCTCCTCAGACTGGCCACTCCTTGTCAGATATAAAAACAGATTCTGTGATGTCATGGGTTAACCCTGGCTGGCCGCCAGGTACTCACACAGCCGCTCACTCACTCCCCCTTCACTGCTAGACAGGGGGAGAAAATATTTCAAAGGGCTCAGGGTTCGAGATAAGGACAGGGAGATCACTCTCGTTTACCGTCCTGGGCAAAACAGACTCGATTTTGGGGAAATTAGGTACATTTATTAAAAGAACTAATCAGAGAGGAGCAGTGAGAAGTGAGAAAGAGCAAACAGATCTTAACAACAGAACACCTTCCCCTCATCCCTCCCTTCTTCCCGGGCTTAACATCAATCCCGGTTTCTCCACCTCCTCCCCCCGAGCGGCGCAGGGGGACAGGGAATGGGGGTTACGGTCAGTTCATCCGACGGTCAGTTCATCCGACGTTGGTTCCACCGCTTCTTCACTCCGGGGGAGGACTCTTCACTCTTCCCCAGGGCCATTGTGGGGTTCCTCTCACAGGAGACAAGCTTCACGCTCTCTTCTCCGGCGTGAGTCGTCCCACGAAGGGCAATTCATCACAAACTGCCTAACATGAGACACCTCATGAGGGGCAGCCCACCCCTTGTGAGTCTGAGGTGCAGTCCTTCAGGGGAAAACTGCTCCAGCGTGAGCCGCCCGCAGTGTCACAAAAGTCCCACCAGCCAACCTGCTCCAGTGTGGGCATTCCTCTCTTCCACGGGCTACAGGTTCCGGCAGTGACTTGCTCTGATGCAGGCTTCCCACGGGCTACAGCCCCCTTTCAGGCATCCACCCACACGGCGTGGAGTCCTCAGTGGACATCTATGCGGTGATCCTCACGGTGGATATCTGCACCTCGCCCATGGGCTACAGGGGGACAACCCGCTTCACCATGGTCTTCACCATGGACCAGGGGGACTCTCTCTGCTCCGGCACCTGGAGCTCATCCTCCCACCCCCTCCTTCTTCACTGACCTTTGTGTCTTCACAGATTCCCACTCCTCCATCTCTGTGCCAGCTGTTATGGCGCAGTTCTTTTTCCAGTTCTTAAATATGTTTTTCACAGAGGTGTTCCTCTGCTGTCACCTTACTGATAGGCTCAGCCTTGGCCAGCGGTGGGTCCCTCTTTGGAACTGGCTGGCATTGGCTCTATCAAACTTGGGGAGCTTCTAGCAGCTTCTTGTAGAAGCCACCCTGCAGCTCCCTCCCCGCCGCCAAAATCCCGCCAGGCCAAACCAAAACATGTGATTACCCTTGCTCTTATACTACAAATGACTTTAGAAAAAAATCATACCAATGATTAAGTTCACAGTAGGGATCAGTGTGTGAATTTTGACAAAGAAAACTTGATCTCAGTGATGGTGTTTAGTGGTAAATGGGAACCAGACTTGTTTTGATGCTGATGGGAAACCATTTTCAACTCTTCTGATTGCCTTCCCTGTTTGTGTCCTGAATGTAACTCTGTGAAGAATGTTTTGAAATGCTAATATAAAAAAAAAAAACACAGCAACTTGACCAGTCCTGGAACACTCACCATCCAGACAGCACCTGATCTGCCCATTTCACCAGTCCCCATCACATCCTCCTGAAGCAAAAGATGGTCTTCCATGAATACCGTCGTGTTATCCCTGGGAGATCAAGTTACTTCAAGAATGACAAAATGCTTGCAGAGCTTGTCAGACCTCTCCAAGACAACACTCCCTGTGTTAAAGGGGCAACAGGAAAGGAATCTGATTTGCTTTATCACTCAGAGTTGCTCTTGTTGCCTGCCAGTGCCAAACATCCCAGCAGGAAAACCCCAGAGAAATACAGAGCACTCTGCTCTGTCTCTCTGTTCTGAAGATCCATCAGCGTCTCTCTGCCCCGTCTGCAGTCTAAGCTGCTTACTGACTTTCTGGCAAGACTGACACTGCCAGCATCCTTCCTCTGCTCACCTGATACCTGGGGTTTTCATATACACATGGCCACACCAGCAGCTCCACAGACCGATCAGGACCACAGCCTTGGTTTCTGCAAGAAATTCTGTCTCCAGTGGAAGTCTCAGTGCTGGATGCTTGTCTGGCTTACCACTCTGTCCCTTTCTTGCTTTCAGGTCTGCAACACATTTCTATCAGTGAAAGAGCTGCCCCACAGTCACTATAAAATGCTGCCAGCACCAAAAACCGTCGTGCCCTGGACTACAAGAGCAGCAGCTGAACTAAGCAATTAGGCAGCGCCCCAGCTGTTGGCATTAAGTTCTCTTTGAACTACTTTTCCACAGTTGTACAAGTTTTCTACTGATGGTCACTGATCAACAAAGAAAAGAAAAAAACATTCCAACTCCCCCCTCCCAAAACTCCTACACAATCCAGGAGAAGAAGGGGAAAAAAAAGCTCATGAACGTAACCATAAAGCCAAAGGTCAGAAATTACTTCAGTCTGAATTACTTGTTGTCAGTGAAATTAAAGCTTAAAAGATTAAGACGCATGCAAGCTAACTGTGTGACAGAACTAGCTTAAAAATAGAAGTCCCAGTCTCTTCAATAAACAATGCTCTACCTGGTTACTAAACCACAGTTCAGTTTTCCTGTCTCAGCTCTTTGCTATCTGTAACACCTATTTCTTAGGTATATTATCACATGGAGATAAAACGGGCACACATCAGCGACTTTGACAGAGGAGAGCCTTTCGAATTTCTGTTACTTCCTCAGGTAAAAGAAAACCACTGGAGCAGGAGAAGGCAGGTCAGACAGATCCTTTTTACCCCAGTACATTGAGGAATGACACTGGCCTCCAACTAGACCCCTTGAGAGAAGAAACAACTGGAAAAGTCTCTAAAAACCCAAGAATGTCTCTGACACAACCCAGCATTGATGGTTCCCCGCTCAACCCAGAGCAGTCTGTCTTGTTCTGGAGAAAGGTGAAATGGAGAAACTAGAACTTAATTGGAAAACACAACAATTAAATGGCAATTAACAAACAGAGCTACGCAGATTAAAAATTACTGTTTAATGCTGGAGTGACTTGCAAGCTGATGGTTACACTGTTTTCACCTCGGCACTTTTCACTAACCTCATCCTTCATCCTCTTCTGCATGCTGCAAAGGGCTACAGCTGAGTGCTGGATAAGGACAGAAGAGGACTGGGATGACATGCAGGAGGGAGCAGCAGAGCTGCAACAAAGAGGAGAATCTGGATGGAGGAATTTTCAGAACCGAACAAACTGCCTGTGCTGGCTTGAATGTGAGCTGAATTAAGCAAGCCCTGACTGCTTCCGAGAATCCCAGATCCTTGCCACCAAGGATGATGAGAGGGCAGTGGAAGAGGGGAAGAATTTGTGAAGCACAAACACGAGAGCAAGAGAACACAGGACAGAATGACTGAGGCTTGGAGGGGACCCTGGGCCAAGGTCCATCTCCCCATACACCACCAGATTGCAATCATGGAAAAAGCCTGAAACAATCCATCACCCACAGATGGCAGGCTCCATGGCTGCAGCTCTTCCCTGCTACCTCGCATGTGTCCTCCAGGTGAAACACAGCCGAGCTCATGTCTAAAGGGCTGCATCTGCTACTGTTTCATCTCTTGCAGCACCCTCTTACTTTCTCATACCCTTGCTTTGCCACAGCAGAAAGTAAATAAACAATGTTTGGGCTATGTGACTTGGCTGTGCAACTCAGACAACGTGCATTAGTGTCACAGGCGTACGGACGACCGAGGAACCAGCTATAGACACATTCAACCTGCACCACGTCAGCGCTTAGTGAATGAGGGTGTTCTTAACACACTAAAACCATCTACAGCTTAAAAATTGCACCTACTGCCTAGATGAAATAAGGCAGATCTTCCTCAGTGTGTAAGACATCTGCAAGGGTGCAAGAATACTGCAACAGGGTGCAAGAAGAAAGAAGGAAAAGCTCCTGAGGCTCCTTGCCACAGTTCGGTGAGCTGCACTCAGCCATGCTCAAGGGTGAACCTTATCAATGCCTGGGTTGTGTCCTTCAGCTTCCAGATGCGCAGTTTAAGATATTTTTTTAAAGAGATCTCATTTTCAGAGCATCGATGCTAGTGCAGCCTTTACAGGTGGTTTTGTGTCAGTTTTTGAAAACTGGTCCTCCTATGCCAAGGATAAAGACCTCAGGAGATCTCACTGAACATATCAGTGAGAAGAGACAGAAATAAATATAAAAAAAGATCCCTGAAGTCCAGAATCCTCACTGGTGATGCGCAAAGTGCCATCAACACTAACTGGAAGAGATCACAGCTACTGAAACACAGACTTCCACTTTTCAGTAACAAACCATGGCACAAATGTTTTTATATACTCTAGAAACCCACCAACCCTTAAGGGTCTAAGGGGTAGAGGTGTCTCTGACTTCCACTGGATTTAAAACTTTTAAAAATTTTCAACACTGTTTAAAAACAAACAAGGGGTTTATAATACTTAACACTAGCAGAAATGTCTTTATGGTTGTTTAAAGCAATTTTGTTCACTTGCATATGTTAATCTTTCTCTAGTTTGTAAGACACAGGGCTGGGGCACGACAGCCACATGGTTAATCTCCCCAATCCCTTGACATTATTCAAACCACTTCATACTCCAGCCCAACTTTGTCCTTTCTCGCCGGGCCACAAATTAAAAAGGAGCATGATGATGCATTAAAGCTGATTTTCATCTACGCCAATTGTTTTTTAGCATGAGAGTAGCTCTTCAGGAGCATTACAACACTACCGCAGTTATTTGGAAACCCTAAAGAGGGGTGTAACAGCAGACGGCATCAAAAAGCTGTGTGGCTTTTAGACATCCAACCTGCAAGCAGCTCAGTCTGCAGAAATGAGTCAGGCTGCCATTGCTCACAGGACTAGGGCTGTAGCTACCAAGGTGATAAATTCCTTAACATTCCAAAATTAAACACATAAATAGAGAAACGAAGTGGTAGTTTTTCTAATAACCATCTCGCTTGAGGGCTTCTGGCAGTCTGCTCCCAAACTCCTCCAGATCGCCTGCTAAGCACCAAGCACTTCTCCTCCCCATCAGCTCCAGCAGCAACCTCCCACCCGAGCCAGGGCAAGAGACAGGCCAGCCTCAGCGAAACCCAATCCCAGCACGCTCCCAGCATGGATGGGGAAGCCTCCTATGCTGAAGGCCGAGGTGACAAGTGTCACAGGAGCGTGTCCGAGATGCCCGAGACCTGCTGGGTGTTTGGAGAGAGGAGAGCACGTGGGCACGGTGGGGGCTTCCTGCTTCAGACGTGCCACGCTGCATATAAGGCTTCTGATGACCTCAGAGATGCATCCAGAAGGAAGCCTCTCGCAGTGGCTCCAACTCTGCTGGGATGACCAGCAGGGTAGCGCCACAGGCAGAGCAAGGGTAAGTACATCCCAAGCACCCTGGCATGAGCTGCCCGCAGAGTGAACCACAACAGCAAGTCTGCAGCTGGTGGAGGAGATGAAAACAGCAGAAAATGGCCCTAGAGCAGGTTCCTATACCTCCTGAGGTGCCTCCTTGGCATGGGCAAATTAGACAGGAGGAGCCAAGTCAAGGAGCTACAGAGCTGAGCAGTTGGGAGAAGGAAAAGGGATCTAGACCGTGGTGAGAAAGCTGGATGCTTAAGAGACAGCTATGGGATGGATCCACTATTCAGGGGAGCAGCTGTTTGGGGGAAGCTTTTCTCTCATGCCTCAAGCAATAGGGAGGGCGGACCGGGAGACAGATCAAATGGAAAGACACCTGGAGTGTCTGGGTGCTTAGAAGGAATATCATCACGCTAGCAAAAGCACCAAATGTCAGGAGATGAAGCAGTTAAGTCACTTGCTTAACTCACTTAAGAAGGGTCCTAGCGATGAAGCCAGGGCTAATGACAACAGAGGTGTTTTGTGTGTCCCCTTGCGGAAGGTGGGACATGAGCTGGGCCTATGAGAAGAAAAGACTGGAAGAAGGAAAGCAGCTGAACGCTCCCAAGGAGAGCCAGTCTGTAGGGACTCTGAAATGGCCACTTGAACCAAGGCCATCCCAGCAAGGAAACTCTCGTGCAGTGCTGAGGTGGGGCAGCAGGAGCAGCATTTGGAGCCAGAGGGAGCTCCCCTCCAAACAAAGAGCATGCCACAGGATGCTAGACATGCAGGGACAAAACTGGGCCTGTGCCAGTTCTAATTGGCCCCTAAAATGACAAGTTATTCTTTTGTATTTAATCTCTCTGCGCTTTGTTTCCTCATCTTTAGAACATCCTTTCATCTCACAGAGGTTTGGGGGAAATTAATTAATTGTTCATCAACTGCTCAGATACAATAGCAATGAGATCGGCAGAGGTTCAAGAGGAAATTAATAATTCTGCCTCTGGAACAAGGCTTGAATGGAGCCTGATAAATAAGGCAGAAGGGCACACACTGAACAATGAAGAGAAAACAAAATAATGAATAGCTGCTCATTAAGTGAGCAAAGTTCATTCTGTGCACCGAGGAAGGCAGGGACCCTGTGGAGAAACCAGCATGGGAACCTGTAATTAAAGATTCTATAATAATGCACATGCACCAGGAGGGCAAATTAAGGTTGCACAAGGAACTGTAACATCACTATTTTCTAACTTTTCAGTGTTTGACTTCCAACCTTAATAATATTCTTTCAATGCAGTTTTTAGGTGCGTAGAGTCCTACAGAGGTGTGAGCATCATGCTTTCCTTCTCTAGTTCCAGCAGTGGGATGTCTATTCTGATGTATTCTGAGAAGTGTGCACTTATCAGTGTACTGGGTTCAGCTAGGATAGCGTTAATTCTCAGTAAAGCAGCTAGTCGCTAGTCAAAGGGATATCCGATACCATCGTGATGTCATGCTCGGGGTATACATATATATATATGGAGCTGGTCAGAGTGGGGGCGCTCTCTTTTCCAGTGCTCGGGCCGGGCGCGTCGCTGGGTTTCCGGGTGGTGAGATCCGCGTTACATGTTACTCGCGTTATATCTGGTTAAACGTTACTGTTATTTCACTGTTATTGTTACCATTTATGTTCACCATTAAAACAAACTGTTTTTATCTCAACCCCACGAGGCTTTTGCCTGCGGCTCCTTTCAGGCTCTTCCCCTCACTCTAGGTAGGGGGGGAGGGAGCGACCACATGGTTCCTTTGTTTCCTTCCCGCCGGTAACGCGGCTTGAACCACCACAATCAGCCATTCAAAGTTTAGAAAAATAATCAGTTAGATTTGGTGTTCAAGTAAATGCGTGGCAGCTTTTTGGGGCTGTGGGTTTGTTTCCTTTTTTAAACAAGGTGCAAGTAGCTAAATCCAGCATTTTCTTAAGCCAAAGAATAATGCATCCAACATAGCACATACATGCTACAACCTAATTTAAAAATAAAACCAATCCTGGAGCGAGCTGGTAAGTATTTTTTCATTTAATCTTTTACCAGTGAAAGAGTTTTATCTAGGATATTGGAATTAAACAAATCAAGGTTTATTTACTCATTTAAATCACAATTCCACACAGTGACATCAATCCTTCCAGCTCGCATTCACCCTCTGTGGGTTAAACTGCAGCAAACAGGGGCTAAGGGACTTGAAAAAAACATGAGCAAATCACTAGCAGAGTCAGGGAACACAAAACTGGGACAGATCAGTCAAAATCTCAATTCTTGGCTTGAAGGAGACTTGCAGACCACACTTGGGATGACCAAGAGCAGCCAATCCCTGCTCTGAATTCCTTTTGACTGTGCTATATCCTTCAGAAACAGTCTCTCGAGAAGACTGACATCCTCCGTCAAGCCCCAAACTCTAGCAAGCCTTCTCCACTGACAGTTGTGATTTGTAGCTAGTGTTTTAGCAGCTTTGAGGCATGCATGCAACACCACGGAGAGTAAAACTTAGAAGAATTAGCTCCTCTGCCATCATGTTAAACAGTCACTCATCTTCATTTGCTTGAAAGAAAGCAACCTGAGCAAAAAGTCCCACGGATTGCAGGAGAACACCTCTGGGGAATACAGCTTAATGCCCTGGGAAAGCTTTGGTCATTAAAAACCGTCCTGAATCAACCGGGCTTTCACAGTAAGAGTTACAGCACAACCACCAACACACAGCGCATGCGTAGCTTCAAGCTGCACGTTCCCAAGCAATCAAAGTGGCTAAAAACTACCACTGTGAGCTCTTCCTGAAGCCTCCCCACAGTGAAAATGTTCACCTTCATCCTGAAAAAGTTCATTGCTAACACAAATAAAATTGGATTACAAACTTTTCCAGGAAAGCCCAATCCCTCTGCATGCTTTCTCATTCCAACCCAGGCTCCTTCTCTAACTTCCTCTTCTGGAGGTAGTCATCCTGTTGCCCCGTACTGATGTTATCCCCCTACTCCTCTTTACAGATAAGTCTGCACAGTAACATTTCAAGGAAGACTTTATGAGACCGTAAAAATACTGGGCATGTTGGCAAAGTGCTAAGGTGAATGCAGAATCAGATATTTAACTATACAATCAATCAGGTCGGCAATTTAGACAGCAGCTCAGATCTCACAACTTAATTAGTTTAATTTCAGATGAATAGCTAGTGTTGTCATAAGAAGTCTCACACATTGGAAAACAGTCAGAAATTGTACTGGGAATGCAAAGCCTTATTGCTGGTGAGGAAAAAAAGTTCAGGCATCGTTGGAAGTATTTGAAACCTGACTGGGTGAGGCCCTAACCAAGCTGATTTAAATCAGCCCCACGCTGAGCTGAGGCGGCCGGGGCGATGAGGGCTTTGATCAGAGACCTCCAGAGGTCCCTTCCAGTATAAACCATTCTGTGATTCTGGATATCAACAGTGGGAAAAACTACAAGCAAGGACTGTATCTTTCTCATACCACTTTGTAAGTCGCGCCAGTCGACAACAACATTGTGCCAGCTCAGCACATGTATCTGAAACTATCCTGCATTCTTTGCGATGCTCCAGAAGCATCATCATTCTTTCTGAGGCATCTTGCACAGCTCGCTGAAGCACATTTTTACCAGCCAGAGGCACACACACTTCCCAGCTCCTTTGGTCTAAGAGAACCAGATACAAACGTCACAATGCATTTTTCAATCGCTACCAAGAGGAGGTGTTAAATAACCAACTTTTATTCCTTTGACCACCCACATATCTCGGGCAGCTTAAAACACCTTAGCTGACATTTGCTGTTCTGCTTTTCACATCAAAAATGCAACAGGAATAGAGCAGGGCCCTATTAAAAAGAACAAAGCCAGAGAAATTTGTGGCGAGGTTGTGAACCTGGCAGCTGATTTCACAGTACAACAGAGGCACATGATGAAACAAGAAGTGTTAGGAATCATTAAATGCTCTTACCTGTCCCGCAAAAAGCCCACACACGCCAATAATACAGAGAATGTTAAATACAGCCGAGCCTACAATGGTTCCAACACCTACATCTCCTTTTGTGATAAAAACACCTGAAACACAAGTTCAAGGTAAGCTGTGTAAATTGGAAAGAGTAGATTTTTCCCACAAAAAAACAAGCTGACCTCCCATCCCACTAATGAATCTAAAGGCAGGGACCACTTCTGCCATTTTTTCTCATATTTAATAGGGCAATTTGTGGAGAAGGGTACGAGGGTGAATAAAGTGGGCAGAACTTGCTTTCTGAGGGCAGCTGGATAGATTGTCTGATGAAAACCAAATGATTACACAGGCAAAGCCTTAAGATGTAGGAACTGAAACTGGACTCCAAACTCCTGGTCCGGCAATCCAACATTATGGTCATACACATCATAAAAGACACTGAGTTCTGTGGGAGCAGCTAGTCGGACATAAATCTGCAGGAAACTATCTCCCATGGACATTCCCTCAATGGTTCTTGGGGTTCTCTGCTCTTCACCACACCCCCACTGGCTTCAGTGGACACGTAGAAGCTGGAGCTGCCTGGCCACCAGCCACTTGCAAGCTGAATGACACCTCTCAGGACGAGTTATGGGGCTACGTTACAAGATCCTTTTGGAGCTCTTCTGTCAAATTTGGTTAAAATTGGCCAATGGGGTTAATGGTGAGGGAGATGAACTGACAGACACATGCATCATGGCATTGCACAAAATTCTTTCCTTAGGAAGTCAGCCTAAAAATAACACTCCATCTCCTGCTAGCTGTCAGTCTATTAAATTCACCACTTGCTTTTAAGGTTCCAGCAGTATTTATCTGGCCAGCACTGTTTCTTCCCCACTTCATCCTTTTCTCAGAAATACGTTACACAGAAGCAGCAGCCTCCCAAGTGACGCTTGGAATCTGGTGGATTGCACCACAGCAAGATAATGATGCAACTGTCAGGGCTTCTCTACACCGCCTGGAAGAATCTGGTTTTATTTTTCACCCTGCAATTGCACTATCCTTAACTGGAATACAAGCCCAGCTTAGTCCAATTTCAGGTCCTACGTCTTAAGGCTTTGGCTGTGTAATCAGACCTCTCCGCAGAGTACGCAGCTTTGCATGAATTAATTCATACTCTGCATCTGATAGCTGTGATCGAAATAGAAGTATCTTCTAGAGGAAGTATCTAAGCTGAGAATAATTCTCCTTGGTGACAGAGAACCCATCTTAACCTCTGAACTGCTGCTCTGATGGTCACCTACCAACAGAGATGTGGGCACGTATAATTCCAAGAACACTTTTCCCTCTTGTCAGTATGTTTTAACAGCTGACTGCAGTGCCCTCTTAGCTCAAGGCTGTTGAAGAACCACACAAGGTTCCTGGGTTTCACACACTTCAGGACTGCTGAACCTCTTGATTACACCGCTGCTTTGGTAGTGTGATGCTCTGACCAACTTGTCACTGTGGGAAAGCATTTCAAACCCTCTTCTCCTCCCTGCTCTGGCTTTTCCTGGAGGGAAGTGGTGTTAGAAGACTAACCAGAGCGGAGGTGATGGCAATGAGTCCTACGTGTGCCCACAAGGGAAAGGTCAGATATTGCAACCAATGTTACAGGCGTTTAGCAATCCCATTTCAACTCTGAAAAATCACCAGGGAAACGCGGAGGTTCAAGCAGCAGGTTAGTTACCTATGACAGATGTAAACAACTCAGGAGCAGAGCTTCCCGCTGCCATGAAAGTTGCCCCGGCCACATCTTCACTAAGATGCAAGCGCTG
The DNA here is from genome assembly GCA_020746105.1 of Trogon surrucura. NCBI lineage: Eukaryota > Metazoa > Chordata > Aves > Trogoniformes > Trogonidae > Trogon > Trogon surrucura. The sequence continues at coordinate 116,297,614 of CM036618.1, read as the reverse complement.
CAGAAAAACACATCAGAGTCATTGATTACAACACCGAGAGGCTGAAGGAATTCAACTAGAAAAGTTAACCTGTCTGCCAAGGGTGGGAAATTGTCAATGTGCATAAAGTTTTGCGTTAATAAAGTTCACACATCAGAGGAACGGTCATCACAGGCACTGGCTACATAAGTTAGCATCTCCTCATGTAGAGGGCAGGTTGTGGCTGTGATGCCTTTACAGGAGAGAAAGTGCAGTGCTGTGTACAACAGCAAGGCAGTTTCACCAGTTACAGCTCTTTGTCTGCTCCACAACCCCCACGTACACACCGTATCTCATCTTCTTTGGCCCACAAAGGGTAGAGGTTGGAGCTCAGGCTTGGCTCACCACCTTCCCTGGTAGCATTTGAGCCTTGGGCATTTATTTAACCCCTCTTCAGACCCTTTCTCTTGGATCACCTTCAAAGATACTTACCTCCCACAGCCTTTCCCAGGGACTATCTTAAGTGGGGGCTTCTGGAAGGGAAAGGTCCCACCACTCTATGAAAAATATCATCAGCATACACTGTTTCCAAAGATTTACTTGGTTAATTATTTCCTTTACGTTTTCTGCTCTCCCACTGCTCCATCTGCACAAGTCACTGCTCAGCAAACGCCATGAGGCTGTTAAAGACCACGTGGCCTTGCCAGCAACTTCCACGGCTTAATGAGCTGCTCGGAAAAGCCACCCCCTTGCCACACGGCTGCAATCTGCCAAGCTGTCACTACACAAAGTTTTATCATTACTGAAGTACCTCTGCACAGAAACAAGACTGCAAAAATCCTCCCAACAACCTCATCTGGATTGAAGATCCCACTAAGGATATAATAAAAATTCTTGTAAATATGTCACAGGGACAAGGAAAAAGGAAAAGCTAGAAAAGCTGTGCCCTCACCAGGAATATTTTTTAAGCAGTAGACTGTGGCATCACTGTGCTGCTACAAAAGCTTGTGGAACCTGATTAAAAGCAGCTTTATGGAAAATGATTTTAAATAGGATTAAAAGTATTGTAGAAGTCTGTAGGACCAAAAGCAGATCCCCAAAGGCCAGTTTATCTGCAGGATTCCTTATGGAAGTACAATCGTCAGTCTGCAAATGGAAGAAAAGGCCACCAGCCGAGGAAACCAGCTGTGCTGACTTTCTGTGGGGATGGTTTAATGTAAAGCTAAAGTAGGTTCCCTTGAGGACAGTTCCTAGGTAATTCATTGCAACAGATATGACGATTTAGCTGATACACTGAAGCAGAAAACACAGCACACTATGAAGGAAGCAAATTCTCCGCTATTTGCAGAAAAACATTTGCAATTGAGGTATAACACGAAGTCACGTCATGTAAACACTATGTAACACAAATAAGAGGGAGTAGCTAGGCAAATACAAGTAAAACCTGGTTTAGAAAACAAATGAAAATCAGAGCTTTATGGTAAGTACATCTGAACTAAGACAGAATGTCAATGACTGCCATAGCAAGCGTTCTGGTACAAGTTCTCATCTCAACACACACATTGGTGTCCTGGATAGGACAGGTGGTGGCACTAGGGTAAGCCATTGCCATCGACGGTTGTTCCCATGCTCAGCACATCATATGTTCTGCCATACCCCACTTGACCCCTTGGACGTGAGGTCCTGCCAAATGGCTCTCTCCCTCTCTCATGATTATAATTATTTTTTTTTGAGTTAAAAAATGAGCGAACACCCTTGAAAAGATCACAGGTCTCAACAGGTGAAGGAGGAGGACTCGGGTGGTCTTCTCCCTCATACAGCAGCCCTGGCTCTCCAGGTCAGCCTCTTCACTTCACAGCGTTTTTAGGTGGGGAGAGTATTGGTTGGTGTGAGCAACGGTGGTAACATCAGCTGTCATAGGGCAAGCAATAAAAGCCTCCCCTTCCTAGAAAAACAGGCAAGACTGGATACTACAAAAGGCTGCAGAGGCCTTTGCAAAGTGACCCGAGCCTTTTCCCACACATTCTTGAGTGCTAACATTCAGGACAAACCATGAGAAGATGGGCGTTTTGAAGACAAGCCATTTTGGACTGATAAAATCAAAAGTAGTTGGATCAGGAAACAGGACTGTGTATTGCTTTTGTTAGCATGTAATTACAGAACTGCCTAATTATGCATAAAATACATAAATAAAAGGACTTGAATGCCCTCAAAAGTCACCTACGCAGTGAGAAAAATGTTTCTGGGGAGAGAATCAAGTAGGAGCAACAGGAAAAGTAAAACTATGATCCATTTATATGACCCATGTTGATAATCTCTAACGACACAGTGTACTCCTTCTGGACAGTAACTTCTTAATACAAGTATGTGAGACCTAGTGTTCTACCACTAAGTTTTCTCTTTCACACATAACAAAATCTCCTCTCCCCCGAACCTCGCAGGGGCTCTACCCAGGCTCAGCCATAGAGAGAGCAGCAACTTTGCAGGACAGAAGCTCCTCTTGCCTTGAGTTTTTGTCCTTCAGTTACCTGAGTACCTATGCACCAAAACAGTGGGTTTTTTTGGTGGAGGGGGATGATACTAAAAAAGCTTGTATGGCAGAGTGCCAAACTACAAATATCAGGTTAGTTTGGAGGCAACTTCGGTCAGAGCTGTTAGCACAAATGATTTCTCCTGCTGCCTCCCACACCTCCTCCAAGCACCAGGCACAGCCTGTGTCCCAATAAGCGATGCTTACTGCCAGGCAGATGGGCAGAAGTCTCCTCCAGCTGACGGAGACCTCAAACGGGCAAGAATAAAGCATATTTCCTACAGTCAGAGATTTCATTGCCCGAGACTGATGCCGGAGAGGGCTCCCAGTCACTTTGGGCACACGTTCTCTGTTCACCCTGTAGCTGTCCAAGCTGATTTAGGCTAAAATGTACTCCTTGTCATCTAAAATTTCAGCATGCCAACCTTAGCAAAAGAGGGACAGAGTGCCTTGCAATTGCTGGAAGAGCCTCTTTAGAGCTGACCTAGCTGTCCCTGCTGCTTTACAACCAACAAAACACAAGGTACGAAACTCATGATCTTGAAGGCAAGGTACAAGACCCGTGGGGTGCGGTGGACAACCAGAGGTTTTAATTTATAGCAGCTAAGGGTAGGGCCTAGTGGTTTTGAAGAGATGTTTAAACATCTACACTCTCTTGTGCGTTTTTTCTTTCTCAGTCTGACGCTTGGGAGATTTCTAACTTTTAAGTTTATTTTATAAAACTCAGAAACATCCCATGGATTAATATTTCCATAGGAAAGTCAAGAAAAAAAAGATTATCATCTTCCAAGTCCCAAGAGACCTAAGCAATGTGCCTGAAGCTGTAACTGAACCAAAGTACTGTTCTCTCAGGGAGAACGGCAGCTCAAGCAGCACACAAACTTAAGTAACACTTTCTGATACTTACTTCGCAAATCTTTTCCAATGAAGGAACGAAGAAATCATCACAGACAATGGCCAAAGCATAAAACATATACACAGCCTGCAAAAGAAAAGAGAAAATGTTGAGTCTGGAGATTGTCAAGCAGAAACGAACTGCAGCATCCCAACTCCTCTTAGGCTTGTTTTGGTATGCAGTCTTCAAGAAAATAAAATGCTCTTGCAGGAAGAATACATAGGGCTCTCAGGGATTTAACAGAAAGATTACAAAGCATTTATCCAAAAGTTCTTACACGCTATCAAAAGCTGTCAACATTTTATCATCATCATAAGGTCTTCTTTTTCTTTTTAAATTCTCTAGATATTGCTAAGCCACACTTAAAGACTTTTGCCTTCCTTTTTTTTCCCCTGGTTGCACAGTGTAAGTCTTTTTCACGATTGCCTTCTGTGAAAGTCTGAACCCTAGAGGAACAATTTTTGAAAAGCTAGTGTTTTGAAAAAGGGGAAAAGCAGCTTGTTTTCTGCGACTGAAGTGCCCTGCCATGTCATTGAGATCCCAGTGATAATTCTTACTAAACTCCATACAGGAGCAACCTCCAAATGTCTGAAACCTAAGGGGGAACACGAGTATTGAAAGGACACCTAGCAAACTGACACTTCGATTTTGTGCATTTAATCTGTATTTCTGTTTTATTAAACAGAAAGCCATTTCTGTATTATGAAACTGAATGTACTATGTCCTGATCTCAGACCTGACAGGCAGAAGGCACAGGATGCCTTACATCCCCACAGCCCCACCCTCGTCCCGCCTGGGGAGGGTAACCTGGTTCTTTCTTTTTATCACTCACAGATATTACATCATTATTCATCTTTCCACTCCCAAAGTGAGACAAAACCACTCGAAAGATGAAAAACAGCTCCATCCTCTCTTTAACACCTGTCATGTACCAGTACAGAACCACTTCTACAAGCAGCGCAGCTCCAGTGAATAACTAGAGCTGAGAGAAGTGGCCAATGTTTGCAGGGAAACAGTGTCTTAATCCTATTGAACACAGTTATTACCATATGACCAAGATATCTTCCTGCTTTGCTGCTCTTTGAAGATTACTGTTGAAGCTTGGCTGATGGAAGGAGGCCAAAGAAATATTTTTCTGGAGAGAAAACAGCAATAAAAATGGCCCCTGGGTTTTTCTTCCTGTTTAAATGTTCCGGGAACAGGTTTAAAACCCTCAGAGCCCCAAAAGTCAAATTCTAACTTTGCTGCAAAAAGTCAGTAATTCCTGTGAAAATCTCAGCCATGATAACTTAAGCTCAAAAATAATTAAGGTATATTTTTTTCCAGGATTAGAGATGGGAATTTCACGATAATAGATGATTTCAACATCATCTTGAAGATTCAATGCTACACTGTTTTTCACACCATTTGCCCCCTGGTTCTCCAGCTTCTGTGAAATCGGTTTTACCTTGACCTCTTTCCAAAATCAACATGCAAGTATGGGCAAAGGGGGAGAGAGAAAGAACAAGTTTTTACTGAAATTATTAAAAACGGTGTAAGTGGAGATGAACAATAATGAGAAGCACGGTGATGACCTGATGCTACTCATCACTCAGTTGTTCTCCCTTATAGCCCCTCGCTTTGCAGTCCAGTTTCCTCAAACCCTCAAAGAAATTTCAATACAGTGTGTGGCTGTATCCTTTTTTTCCCCACAAAGCGTATTTCTGCGCATGCTCTGATCTGATCATTCACTTGCTAACTGCATTGCCAGAAGGTAAAAAAACAGAATTAGAGGTTTATCACCCCAATACATTGACAACCCCTTTCAACTCAGACTAAAGAGTCAGGTTGTTAAATGCTGACAGCTGCCTACCTTCTTCAAGTATTAGTTTTTTCTTTTGGATCCCCCCAAACACCAGGGTGTGAGAAGGTGATCCAAGCCAGGTCTTACACCCAGGCTGGAGTACAGTAAATGCAGTTTTTCAGTCAATAAAACCACTATGGAGAATAACGGAGCATCGATGGAGTGATGATGTGTCTGTCTTGCCACTTGCTAGAGGGAGGAAACTGGATATGCTTCTGGTGGGACAGTAGATGCTTACATCTAGTTCTCATTAAAAAGAGGCTTTTTATTCTGAAGTAGACAGTTTTCCTTGAAATTTAAGTCTCCCAAACCTCATTTTAATGTGTTAAAATCTGATATGTCAGAACTGAAGAAAAGGCCTGTGAAAAAAGAAATGCTGGAGAGCAACTATGAATCACAATCACAGAATCACAGTATGTTGTGGGTTGGAAGGCATCTCTGGAAATCATCTAGTCCAACCCCCCTGCCAGAGCAGGATCACCTACAGTAGGTCACACAGGAACGCATCCAGATGGGTTTTGAATGTCTCCAGACACAACCTCCCTGGGCGGCCTGTGCCAGGGCTCCATCACTCTCACAGTGAAAAAGTTTTTCCTCACATTTTTGTGGAACCTCCTGCGCTCCAGCTTGCACCCATTGCCCCTTGTTCTGTCACTGGACATCCCTGAGAAGAGCCTGGCTCCGTCTTCCTGACACTCACCCTTGACATGTTATAAATATGAATGAGGTCAACCCTCAGTCTCCTCCAAGCTGATGAGACCCAGTTCTCTCAGCCTTCCCTCCTAAGGGAGATGTTCCACTCCACCATCTTTGTGGCTCTGCACTGGACTCTCTCAAGCAGCTCCTTGTCCTTCTGGAACTGAGGGGCCCAGAACTGGACACAATATTCCAGATGTGGCCTCACCAGGGCAGAGTAGAAGGGGAGCAGAACCTCTCTCAACCTACTAGCCACCCCCCTTTTAATCCACCGCATGATGCCATTGGCCTGCTTGGCCACGAGGGCACATTGCTGGCTCATGGGCATGTGCCATGGGATAAAGCCCTGGAACGACTGGGAGCCCAAGAAAGCTGGTCAACTTTCAAGGACCATCTCCTCCAAGCTCAAAGGTATTGCATTCCTAAAAGGAAGAAAGCAGGCAAAAACTCCAGGAGACCTATACGGATAAACAGAGAACTCCTGGCGAAAATCAAATACAAAAGGGGAACACACAAAGCGTGGAAGCAGGGACTGGTAACCTAGGATGATTACAAGGAAGTTGCTCGTGTAATCAGAGGCCAGGTTAGAAAAGCTAAGGCTGTGACAGAGTCAAATCCGGCCAACAATATTAGAAGTAACAGAAAAGGATTTTATAGGTATGTAAGAGAAAGAAGAAAAATGAGAGAGAATGTGGGGCTTCTCCAGAACGGTACAGCTGTCCCGTTACCGAGGATGTGGAGAAGGCTGAAGTATTCAACACCTTCTTTGCCTCAGTCTTCACTGGCAGCCACTCGAACTACACCACCCATATCACAGAGGGTGTTGGCTGGGTCTGAGAGAATGAAGAACCACTCAGGGTAGGAGCAGATCAGGTCCGGGAACACCTAGAGAACCTGAAGGTGCACAAGTCCATGGGACCAGATGAGATACATCCACAGGTCCTGAAGGAACTGGCAGCTGAAGTTGCCAGGCCACTAGGCATCATATTTGAGAGGTCCTGGCAGTCTGGTGAGGTTCCCGCAGATTGGAAAAGGGGGAGCATCTTTAAAAAAGGAACCAAAGACAACCCGGGGAACTACAGACTAGTCAGCTTTACCTCTGTGCCAGGTAAAATCATGGAACAGATTCTCCTGGTAACTGTACTAAGGCACATAAAAGATAATCAAGTGGTTGGTGACAGCCAACATGGCTTCACCAGGGGCAAGTCGTGCCTGACTAATTTAGTGGTCTTCTATGATAAAACTACAGCGCTGGTTGATGTGGGAAAAACAACGGATGTAATTTTCCTGGACTTGTGCAAGGTGGTTGACACTGTCCCACATGACATCCTTGTCTCTAAAATGGAGAGACATGGATTTGACGGATGGACCACTCAGTGGATAAAGAACTGGCTGAATGGTCACACTCAAAGAGTTGTGGTCAATGGCTCAATGTCCACATGTAGACCAGTGACAAGCGGTGTTCCTCAGGGCTCTGTTCTGGGTCCAGTGCTGTTCAACATCTTTGTCAGCGACATGGACGACGGCATTGAGTGCACCCTCAGCAAGTCTGCCGATGACACCAAGCTGTGTGGTGCCATGCACTCACTTGAAGGAAGAGAAGCCATCCAGAGGGACCTTGACAGGCCTGAGAAATGGGCCAGTGCAAACTGCATGAGCTTCAACAAGTCTAAGTGCAAGGTCCTTCACCTGGGTCGGGCCAATCCTAGGTACAAATACAAACTGGGCACAGAGTGAATTGAGAGTAGCCCTGAAGAGAAGGATTTGGGGGTGTTGATTGATGAGAAGCTCAACGTGAGTCAGCAGTGTGCTCATGCAGCCCAGAAGGCCAACTGCATCCTGGGATGTATCAGGAGAAGCGTAGCCAGCAGGTCAAGAGAGGTGATTCTCACTCTGCTCTTGTGAGACCCCACCTCGAATACTGTGTCCAGTTTTGGTGTCCCCGCCATAAGAGCGACATAGATCTGTTGGAGTGCGTTCAGAGGAGGGCCACAAAGATGATCTGGAGCACCTTTGCTACGAGGACAGGCTGGCTGGGATTGTTCAGTCTTGAAAAGAGAAGACTTCGGTGGCACCTAATAGCTGCCTTCCAACACCTGAAGGGAACCTACAGGAAGGCTGGGGAGGGACTTTTTACAAGAGCGCCCACTGATAGGACAAGGGGAAATGGGTTTGAGTTAAAGGAGAATAGATTTAGATTAGACTTTAGGAAGAAATTCTTCAGTACAAGGGTGGCAAGACTTTGGAATAAATTGCCCCCTCCCTGGAGGTGTTCAAGGCCAAGTTGGACAGAACCTTGAGTAGCCTGATCTAGTTGAGAGGCGTCCCTGCCCATGACAGGGAGGTTGGATTAGATGATCTCTAAGGTCCCTTCCAACCTAGGCCATTCTATGATTCTATGATCCTGCTGTCCACCAGGACCCCCAGGTCCCTTTCCCCTACGCTGCTCTCCAGCAGTTCAGTTCCCAACCTGTACTGGCACATGGGGTTGTTCTTTCTCAGGTGCAAGACTCTACATTTGCCCTGGTTGTATTTCATTAAATTCTCCCCGCCCAACCCTTCAGCCTGTCCAGGTCTCGCTGGATGGCAACACTGCCTTCTGGCATGTCAGCCACTCCTGGTTTTGTGTCATCAGCACAAAAGGGAATTCACCTGCTGCCCCAAGCATGAACATGCCTCCAATCATTCTTTTCATTTTTATTCTTTAGGCTGTTGCCTTTGGCCTGACAGGTGAGGGATACTGGGGCCCCCTGATCCGGGGCACTTTCCAGTGGGTGCTCCCGTTTCTGTTTCGAAGAAGGCAGAGCCTGGCTCCACCAATTTATCTCTCTATCTGCTTCCCTGATGCTCCTTAGCCATTCAGCTTCTTCTCTCAGCTCTGCAACCGTGCTGAGCAGCTCATCCACCTGTTCGCACTGCACACAGCAGTTCTCATAACGACTACCCATTACCAGCGACAGGCCCTCGCACTCCCTGCAGCCCGCGATCCGGACAGCTGGATGTTTCCATGGGAGCTCTGTCTGGGTTCCCACATCCATACTGGCAAGTTTTGGGACCACGACCTTCTGCCTGGTAGAGACCACGGCTGAGCTCTTACCAAGAAGGCAATGACCACCTGTGAGACTCGTCTGTCAGCTGGCAAAGCTTCAGTTCTTCCCCATGATCTCTACCCTTCCCTCATCCTGCTATACCACACGCAGGCTAAAGTGCTTGCTCTGCGCCGTATGCCCAGCGACTACTCACTGTGCTCCCTGAGGAGTTTTATTATTAAGGGCCTTGGTGGGGTTGCCATTGCCTCAGCAATGCCCAGGTCTCGTTAGCATCATTCACGAGAGCTGCCAGCTCTGCACAGGGCTCTGGATGGGTTTCTCTGCTCCCCCAGTTTCTCTCTTCCTGGGGAAAACCTCTGGAAACTCCTTGTACACTCTGAAGCACCTCCTCTCGATGACTCAGAAAAAGCCCAAATCTAATTTAAAGTAGACTGGGAAATCACCCAACTCATAGTTTACGAAGTCAGCTGTAATGTGTGACTTCATTGCACCTGATCATGAAAAACTACAGTCCAGGTCTTGTCCCTTTTAAATAGTCTGGGGAAAAAAAAACATTCAGAGGTATGCACCACACAGACATTAACAATTATTTTCGCAACTCGTATTTTTAATGGTGTCATTATAAATTTATTCCTATAACTAAAGAGACTTTTAAAAAATATTTTTCATGTTAAAGTCTAAGAAATGTGAGGTCTCAATGTACCTAGAGTGACTGCACAGGACTCTGCCAGTTGTTTTTCAAGTAGAGAGATGAATTCAGCTGCATATAGTTTAGCCTTTTCTTGAACAATTCTTGTAACACTCGTGTTACCCACAGCACAGTTACGAGGGTGCCAACAGCCCACCAGGGTTTTTCAGGACTACGCTCTGGTGTCCACGGGGGTAACCAGCAGATCTGCCCAGAGCCAAGCAGGAGGAACCAACCTATAGCTTCACCCCACACCTGCAGCTTTGGAGCTGAAGATCCTCTGAAGGTCTCTCTCTCTCTCTCCCCCCTGACTGCAGAAAGGCTCTGGGTGATGCTACTTTGAGAGAGGGTCTGTATGAATTTTTGGGAGTATTCTTACAGGTGCTAAAAGATTCAGCTCGGGTCCAGTGCTCAATTAACAAAATATCTCAAAGCTCAGTGTTCCCACGGAAACTTGGAAGCCTTGAGCTTGCCAGAAAAAGGCAATAGTGATGTTACTCAACAACTTCTAGCAGCCATTTAGCCAAAGCAAAATCCTAACACAGAGCACTCACGTTACAGCATGCAATACAATCTAGTTTATACTTAAAAAGAATTCACAAATCATTGTGCATAACTAACAGTGACAGCTTATTTAACCTGACTAAAAATTATTAAATGTTTTTAGACATTCATTAGAAACAGGTATCTTTTTAGCTGCTTAAGACTACCTCTTCCCCGCAAGAAGTACCAACTTGGCAGGTCTTCTTAAATGAAGACAGCATTAAAAAAAAGAAAATAATTGTCTTCATCTACCTAAAAAAAGTTGAGGAAAGGACTTGGAAGGAGAGGTCTTCCCCCTGTGACAGTACTGCAACTGCTGAGCACAAGGTCCTCTGACATTAGCCAAGTGTCTAGTGGACTGGCAGACTAGGGTTATTTAAATAAATTTATCCTTTAATCACGATCTCACCCATGCACACCACTTACACTGACTTATTTGGGGCAGAGATCACAAAACTCCAAGCCCAAAATTGCACAGATTTTTGATGTTAGGAACATCTTTAAAATAGAATCTATAGAATCTATTAAAGTTTTCTTGGCATATTTCTGAACTTTGAGATAAATCCTTCACCTCCCAACATCCTCCAGAATTCCCATGAGGATCCACAACACTCTGCAGCTGATGAATGAGAAGCTATTTTCTTTTCTTTAATATATTCAGGCAGAAAAACTCATTTCAGCAAGTTAACTACTCATGTGAATTCTGGAGATCCAGACTTTATTTTTTTAAATTAATCCCATTGACAATCTTTTTAAACAGAAAACCCTCTCTAATTTCTTTTTCCTACAGCTCTGTCATAAAGGGTGCTGCAAGGATTTCTGGGGGCAATTTCGGGCGATAGGACTACATTTATTTTTTAATTCACACACCAGCAGCCACAGGCTGCACAGGGGCTTTTAAAAAATGTTTATGTAAAACTGAAGTGTGTTAACACCCAGGGATGTTTTGGAAACTCTCTCAACCCCAACTGAGAGCAGAAGCCCTGGCATCAGCCTGTGGTGAGCACAGCCAGCCCTGAGAAGAAACACGAAGTCACAGACTTACACAAAGGACGTGCAGGACCACAGCTCCACGTCTCCTGTCCTCGTTCGTGAAGATGTCATTGGGGAATTCGTGGAGAGCTTGAAAAAGAGGGAGGCAAAGAAAGCTCAGCTGTTTAATCTGCTATTCAAAGCCACTACATACTGTTAAGTAACATAATGAAAAAATTCCATGAGATCGAGCGAGAGTTCCCACCTTCCCCGCTTGCTCTTGCTCTGTCTGTCAGAGCCCACGGAGGAGGCCTGTGTGAAACGGTCAAGCTCAGGGCATGAAGAAACTTCATGCAGAAACATAATTATTTCAAATAATGATACGACAGAGCAGGGAAAAAAAAACAAGAGCACAAAAGAGATGCTGTTTCTCTCAATAAAGGTGCCCACTGGCAGCGTAAGTGGATCCTGTTTCTGACCTCACTGATCTTCTCATGATCACGACCCCCTCACTGCCCTACAACATCTCACTGTAGCCCAGCTCACATAAAGGAAAAACCAAATGCATTCTCCGTAGTCAGAAGGTGACGTGTTCTTCACCTCTTCCTTACAGCAGAGAGGAGCACCAGCTCCAAAATAATGAGCTTACACCTAGAGGAGGTTTGCACTTCAGCTTGGCTTTATTTTATATAAGTCCAACAGAGTCATAAAGTCTCTGAAACGACTCACTAACGAGCATCTGGGACAGATGATGACCCACTGCACCAACCCAGAAAACAGCTCAGCAGTTTAGTTTGTTCAGTATGCCTTCAATAAGAGCAATATATTTTTGTTGGATTTGCAGTTCTTTCCAAAGGCAAGTAATCAGTATAACAGTTGAAAAGAGCACACAATACCACCGAATAACCTTTGTTGCAAATACAGTGCTGCAAGTCACTTAGAGACACATTACTTCCACTTACTCAAATGCTTTATTATTGTTCTGGATCTTAATTATATTACAAAGCACTTCAAGATAGCCTGCCAGTTAGGTTGCCCACTAGGTTGACTTTTGGTTATGAACTGAAAAGCCAGTGTGAAGATGATGTTCTGGCATTCTAAGTGTTTCTCAGTAATTCCAGATCTGAATTGCTCAATAACAACCAAAATAACAGCTTTCTTTTAACAGTCAGTTCTGCACATTCAGCCTTGAGTCGGAAAACAACAAATAAAAATCAAGCTGCGTTGTTCCTGGCTTTCACATCGTTATCATTAATAAAGCTTCAGCAATTGGACTTTAATTAGCAATTCCATAGATGATTAAATGGAAAAACAACCCAGCTCACTCCCAGCTTTGCTGCCTGTGAGCAAAAGGCAGCTGCGGCTTAATTTGGTTACGAATGTGAGAAAGGGACCTACCCAGGCACTGTACCTGAGGAGTAAAACGTTCTTTTTCACATGAGCCAGTATTCTGATTGAAGACTCATGCTCACACTGCTAACTGCCTTCCTGCGCATCAACAAATGTTATGAGTCCTAACAAACTAGTGGGAGCTAACAGAGTGGCACGGACGGCACCCTTAAAATTCACCTTAGAATGAAGGGACACCAGCAGCACTTTCAGAGGCTGTGGCCACGGGTGGGGCCAGGCATGCAGAAAGCTGCCAAATCCACATTGGGGTGTGCGATCTAAAGAAACCACTCAGACAGGGACCAGCACAAAGACTAGACTTAAAAAAATCCTGAAACAAACCAACACAAAACACTATGCAAGGTGAAAGACAATAAAGTTAAAATAGCTGGAAAGGATTCATCCTTCCTCAGCAAAATGTCATTATGTGAAAAATAAAGCGTTTTCATTGTGGTTCTGTTTCAGAAATGCTTCTGACCATTCAGCAGACCGTAAGACACTACAAAAGCAACAGGGGCAGGGATGATTTTAGCAGGATGCAAATCGGTTTGCTAACACACAGGAGCATATGCTTCTCCCTCCCTCCCACAGTTGTCTGGGAGGTTTTACTATGACAGTTGCTAACAGACAGTGATGACGAAAATCCAATTCCTTTATCGAGAGTCTCTAGGAGATTCAAGGAGACCGAAGTGCACCTAAGGTAAAAGTATTCAGGAAAAAAAAAAAAAGTACAAAAATAGAATTAGCTTGTCACTGCTGGCAGAGGCGGGGAGCCCTAAGCCATCCTTTCTGTGCTCTCCCTCGGATTCAGGATCTCGCCCCTACACTGTAATGAAACGCACCTTCTTATTCGAGACAATCTAAGGTGCCCATCACCACGTTCTCTGCGACATCGTCTGAACACAAACACTCTTAAGCGGCTTATATTTGAATGCATGCAATTATAAAATAATGTATGCAAATTGGAAATCTGCTGCATTTTTATTAGATACATCAGGTGCAGATGAGTTCAGATAAGAGGGGAGCTTTGCAAAACACAGGAGCTCCTTTCTAAGAAGAAATAAAGGGTGTTGCTGGAACACCACTCCAACAACAGCTGCCCTATTTGGCGAGTATAAAAGCTCGTACAGTTTGTTATTTGGCTTAAAAAGAGTCCTCAGCTTTTGTACAGAAAACAGGGGCAGATTTTGCCAGGCTTATTTTGATATCAGGAAAAGAAACCCAACTACCCTGTCAACGAACCTAAACTCAAACAATTAAAAGATTTCTGCCTAACTGTTCCACTCTCGTCGTGCAGACTTTGTAGGTGTTGGGCCTGCAGTAAATAACAAAGGAGCAGACCAGTGGCAGGTGTAAAAAGTTGTGGTTTTTTGCACCAGCCGAGAACCTGGCTGCAAGATTTCAGGTGTCAAGACACCCAGGAGCTGCTGCTGCTCACCGACACGAGAGCATTCACAAGGGCATTTCTGTGCACACTCCCTGCCCCGGGTTTGGAGGAAAACTTTGTACCCGCGCTCGACGGGGAGAAGTTATTTTAGTCATAATGCATTGAGCTGGAATAAATTCTTCTCCTTTTATTCTCAATCAGTGTGCAATTCATTAAAATTGGAGCCCTGCTCAGCTTTGGCTTTAGCTCACTTACAAAAATGATCCACATTACCACTCCGCTCAGAGGATTTGCCGGCGCAACACAAACTCTCCTCTGTTCAGCATGAGCAGCTCGCACGCCGTGCCATGGGCAGACGCGGCCGTACCATTCCCCTTACAAAATCCTTTTCCCTGCCACTCTTTTCCCTCTCCTATTTAATGTTTCCACATTTCCAAAAGGATTCTTTAAAACAAAAAAAAAATACAAAAGGCACAAACAACACTGTACTGGATTTAACAGCTCTCAAAGCTGCAACATATACCTATTTTTCAAAAAAGTCTTTATATTGCTAGCCAGAGCACCCATCCTAGGGATGAGAAAACCCTTGGGAAATCTGCCACAGCTTTCAAAGAAGGGAGAGCTGAGGATGTTCAGCCTAGGCAATGAATTATCAGCAAAAAAAATCTGTCAGAAATTAAAAAAACCCGGTTCATTTTCTCACTCTGTCCCCACAATTATTTCACAGCCAGAGAAGTCACGTCAGTGCCAGGTGCTGCAATCCCAAATACCTCGTGGGGGGAGTTGCATGTGGATGCAGCTTTCCGGGAGACTGGCTCTGCCCAGCAGCCCCTGTTCAGCTGCTCCTCTCTTCAGAAGCAGCCACATGTACCATTGCGGAGCAGATGATAAGGCATTGAAAAAATAACATGACTGGGCTGGATTACAAATCAGGATTTAAGCATGCAGCTCCGGCATTAGGGGCCACATTCACAATATCGATGCTACTTCAAGCTGTCATTACAAGCCCCAGAGACAACCGTGCTTCCGTCGCTGGGAAAACACACGGACATGTGGCTGTGCCAAGCAGCTGGGTGCGAGCTGTCACCTAAGCCCAGCTGACAGACGGTTCACTCCTGTGCCCAGCTCCAGGTGCTTGACATGTGCCAGCTTGCAAAAGGAAAGCAAATACATCATTAGCAACAATCACAACAGGACCGGTAAACGGGAGGGAACGTCGTTAAGCCACTGCACGAAGGGACGCAGTGCCGTGCCTCGGGCAGTGCCTGTCATGCTGGTCTCCCATCCTGGGGAGCAGCGATGGGGTCAGCCAGGAGGATGGACAGGCCACCAAGCATGAAATGCTGGAACAGGGATCGCCTCTCCAACCTGGGAAAAGTGGCACAGAGCAGGAGTTTCTGAAGCTGGATGGCAAGGAGAGGGAGGAAAGGCAGTACCTGGTCACCAGCTTTCGCGGTTCTGCAGCTTCACAAAGCAAACTAACAAGCCCATGGAAGAAAAGAAGTCCAGAAAAGATGAGTAAGATAAAGATGGTCCCTGTGGCTCAGTAAGTCCCCCTACAGCAAATGCCTACAACTGGGGAAAGTGCATCAGAAAGTGTCCCTGCATGTTTGCTCAGGAGATTTACTCGGCATCTACTACTGGCATCTCTGAGGGAATGATATTAGGGGTGCAGACCTTGTGACGTGACCCGAGACCTTTTTTGAATCAATGTCAACAGCTTTTTACAGAGGGAAATAAAAATACACCTTAAAACAGTTACCTGGGTTTTTTTCCCCATCCTCAGATTTATGAATTTAAAACTCAAGCCTGAGATTTTTGGCTGCTTCAGGGTTAGCCACATTACATTCACCACCTGCCTGCACACCATCCAAGCCCAATGCCCCAACCTCGAACAGCATCAGCTCTGACAGCACCATAGGTCCTACCAGACACACCCCCACCTTCACAGAGGACGCTGTCTTTAAAAGCAATAAGGATTGGTCAAATTCTCTCCAAGGGGAGGATAGAGGGTTTTTTTTTTTACACATATAAATGTTTTACTTTCTGCTGAGTAAAAGTCGTGTTTGCATTACAGTGGCATGATCTAAAATTCAAGTAAGCCAAATTGTGCTGATACATCAACAATGAATCATTTTGCTAATGTTTTTACTCATGTCACCACTTAACTGCTGAAAACAAGGGGCTGTAAAGGCACAAGGGTGCAGCACAGCATTAGAAACCACACAGCATCCCCTCCACAGCCGATGAGGGCCCATTTTTCACTGGTAGCTGCGCTCAGGAGCCGCAGAAAGACTCGGAGTTCCACCTGAGGAATTCAAACCAGATGTCAATTAGACAAAAAACATCCCGCCACAAATGGATCATCCCACAAACTTTTCTACTGAAAGCATTTTGGTCGATTTGCTACACTCTCTCATCAGAAAGCAGCCCTTTGGCTAAATATGGTGAGAGGGGAGCGCTGTGGGATCCTGTCAGGGCATAAATCCCATCGTACTTCACCCTCAGAGTCACACATGGCCATTAATTCAGCCCGGGGGCATTTTTTAGACATTCAGACTAGATACAGCTCTGTTGGAAGCTCTGATGGGAGCCACGATGCTGAACCACCTGGCTGGGGGCTGGCCGCTGTCAGCATCAGGAAGAAGCAGCAGAAACACTCCCCCAATCCAAAAACCAGAGATGAAGGAATGACCCCGGTATGTTCCATGACACCATGGCAAGCTGGCAGGTTACATGAAGTTGGGGTTATCATCTCACATCATGCCAGATGTGCGGTTTCCCCCTCCTTCGCACTGATCTTTAGCTCCCCTTACCAATGAGACAGTCTAACAGCCCAGTCAAAATGCACATTTCAATCACAGATAGCTGTAATCTTGTGAGCTCCTCTGTCGGAGATTGCAGCAAGAGGCACAGCGATAGGAGCATCACAGTTGAAGCTGCTGAGCCTCCACAAGTACCTGTTTACAGGTGCCTCTCGGCAGGACGAGCCAGACAAATTCACGACATGAATAAAATGGGAGAGATCTGCATGTTTTCCGAGCCTGCTAAGTTATGCACAGGCTGGAGGAATGAGAACATGAGATGATGAACCACGTGCTCCACAGTGAGTTCAGACCTGGCAGCTGATTTGCATCGGAAGTGAGAACAATCATTGCTCCTTCCCTTTCTGGAAGAAGCACTGGTGAGAAATCATTGACTGAAATTACCAGACACAGCAAGATTCTCCACCCTCCCACCCACCCATGCAAACACCCTTTACCGCATTTACTGGGAAGCCCCATTTCTGCCTTGTAGCACCAGCCAGGGAAGTTCTGGCCAGGCTTGTGATTTCACACTGTTGCAATGTTTTATCTGTGGGTAACATATGCAAACGCACATGGCTTTGTGAGTGTACCTAACAGCTTAGCTGCTTGTAATTCCATACACATCTGATTTTCACACATTCAGCATTCAAGATGTTCAGAGTTGCACAGAGATCACAAGGCGTGTTTCCTTTGAAATGAGGCACATTTCTTCATTTTCTGTAGACTCTCTTGGCCCCGCGTTGCGCTGCCTCCAGGTTCAAACCCTGCTCCACCATGTGGCTGCTCCATCGTGCGAAGTGTACACACACAAAAGAGCCAGATCCAGAAGAGGTTTCCCGGAGACAGATGTTTTCCCCAGATGCAGAAAGTAAAGCCTTGAATCAACAAACCTCTACAAAAAAGCAGAGCCCTCATGAAGGCAAAAAGGTTCTGCCTTGGCCTCAAAGCAAACGAAGAGCTTCTAAGGTCAGAGGCACACCTGAAATCCGAGGACAACAAGCAAATATATCTAAGCACAAACGGGGAAGAAATCAGAAATAATAAATAATATGCAACAGCATGTGGTTCAGAGAGAGCTGAAGTCAAATAGCAACAGCAAATGACCTTTAAAGAGAAGGTTATGTTTTGTTTTGTTCAGCAGAAGACTTATTTCTGTCACAGGAAGATTCTG
Source organism: Trogon surrucura (assembly GCA_020746105.1). NCBI lineage: Eukaryota > Metazoa > Chordata > Aves > Trogoniformes > Trogonidae > Trogon > Trogon surrucura. Next base: position 116,279,685 of record CM036618.1, on the reverse strand, counting down.
GTAACTTTTCCAGGATCTCTTAGCTTCTGTATTTCTGCATTTCAACCCCCCATGACTAGCAGCAGTGAGTTACTGCTTCTCGAAAGAAACACACAGGGCACAAGCAGAGCTGCCCACAGCTTTAACTTTCACAGAGCTAAGAGCAGCTGGCCTCGGATCAAGATGTTTCCCTTGACGAATGCAATACTTGTGCAAAGTTATCCATTATCAGCCACACATTCTGGTCAGAAATAACTGGCACAAGGAAGGTTCTTAGCAAAATCACAGCAAGAAAAAGAACAAATCTCTGGCTAGCTCCTGTCCTCACATGAACTGCCAGAAATTCCTAACAACTTACTGGCTTAATTACAGCTAATCTGGACTTCCTGGACTTCTTTTGATTGGGAATAGAATACAGTCCCTCCTTCATTAGCTTTATTTTGGGGAATAAATATTTACATTATTATCATATTGATAGGTAGGCTAACCAAAAAAGGCAATTTTTTTTTTTTTCAAGAAGCATTTTTATAAAGCCACCTGGAAAGAACAGATGTTGCTGTCACATCTCTTCTTATCTTGAGAAGAAAAAGGAGGGATCTTCTCATCTTGCAGGAACCCAAAAGTGTTGGATGCAGAGATGTCATGAGTTTCAAGGAGGGGAGCAAACTGCCCCAGTATGCTTCAGACATATTCCCACTACAGGAGTGGCTGGGAACTGGAATTAACAAACAAAAAAAAACCTCCTTCCAAACAGACAGGCTTTAGGGACTTGGTCCAAACCATGTCAAAGCTGTAGCTTGGAAACGTTTTCTGCTGCAGATGCTCCTTCCAGCCCTGACATCCCCTTTGCCAGGCGCAGGATGCTGGGCATACAGCGGCCACATCGAGCTCAGCCTACCCGGTACCCCCAGGGAGCAGAGCTGAGCCCCCCAGCTGCGGCAGGCTCTGCCGCTCAAACGCCGTCACTGCAGGGATTTGTTGCCTGCAAACCAGTCCCAAACCTTTAAACTCTCCAGGCTCATCCGCATAGCAACTCCAATACTCTTTAAGCTCCCTCAAATTTCCCAACGCTTAAAGCTATTACAATCTCTTTATTATTTTACGATAGGCACCCCATTAACTATTTTCTTACTTTGATGTAATCAGCATTTTGCATTATTTGGAGCTTAATTCTGGACAATGAGGCCACAGGGCTTGTCTTTTCTACCAGCAGACTAACCTAGAAAAGAGGATCCCCATCTTTGTCAGAGAGCCACTGTCTTGCAGCGACTGCTGGTGCCTGTGCCTGGGGGCTGCTCTGCCAGAGTATGAACCCATTCCTCTGCAGAGCCAATGTTTGCAAAGTCAGAGTACAAGACCACCTCATGCACAACTTTCAAAACCGCTTCATTCTGCTTCGGTCTTGCATTACCCCGTGCATACATGCAGGGTGAATGACTATTTCTTTTTCCAAGTGTGGGAACCCAAAGCCTGTTAAAATTTTCTCTTTCAGCTTACATTCCTCACACACAAAGGATCTACCCCTTTCCTCTCTCAGTCAAAACAGAAGCAAAGCTCTCCTTTCACTTTTCCAACAGTATCATCCACAAGGTGTCTGAAGTGCTTAGGCACTTATATTTTAAGTAAATACATTTAGTAAATCAGAGCAAGTTACATACTTCAGACAGCATATAAAACCGACATGAAAAATTTTCATTCTGAGACTGCAAGGTTAAAATGATAAATGCATTAGTAACATACATAAGAGGGGAATTAAGAGTAATCCTTTACTTTGATAGACTAATGAATGTACATTAAAACAGGCTTCTTGGGGGTGTAAACAAGTAGCATCCACTCAAATAAAAACGATTCTTGCTGCAATCCATCTTGCAATCCATGCCCAGTATTGACAATACTGCTGAAATAAACCACTGCGGAAATTAGCCAATGAAAACCAACCCGAAGAGGATCGGATTCCCAGACACATTCACTAACATGCAAACGCAATCTCTTGCCATGCAGAGAGACACTTCATGTGCACGCTCAGGAGAAAGTCCTCATGAGTCTGTGGGCTTTGCCTTCAATGAAAAAGAAGGTCAGGAGGGATTTTCAGGTGACAAGGCAGCGCAGCTTCCCCATGTTCTTGCTCTGCCTCTACGCCTGTGGATAGTTTTTTAGATCTGCAGGAATAAGCCCAGATCTGTCAGAAATTAAAGTAACATAGAGACCAGTGGTATGGCAGACTGACACCACCTGGAGACACCGAACTCTGTCTACGCAAAACATAAACCCTCTCTGTGGTAAAAACAGAACTCTTCACTGCTCTCTGAAGGTACGCCCCTGCTTTCTCAGGGTGACAGGATGCCTTCTCCAAGGCATCACAACATCACCGGCTTGAACTTCACGTGTGACCAGTCACAAACCCAGCTCCCTCCAGGAGAGAGTCGCAGCCAGCTCTCTGCCCGGCTGGTTATCCCACATCACAGAGTGCTTGCTCCTGCCCTTCTAACACCATCACATCTTCTCCAGACCCTTTTCACCTGATTTTTGAATACCAGTCTGCTCACCTGCTAATGGTTTGGGGATTATTTCACTCAATTCTGCAGCACCATGAAGTTCGTTCTGTCCAGGCTCAGTTGGGAGGCTTCTCAGCTAGCTAACTATCCTCTCACTAGATCTCACATACTTTAGGCATAGATTTCGCCATTTTTCTTAGTGTTATATGCATTAATCATGCACTTGCCAATGACCATTTCAGTGAAGACTGATACAAGTGCTGCCCAATCAAGCTTGATAAATCACTTTCTAAAAACAGTTAGGGCTCCCATTTAGGGAGATGAAGTAAATCCCTAGAGCCTCCCAACTGAGAACCTACATCACTTCTACTGTGCTTCTGGTGAGCAGATGAAACCAGACTCACTTCAGGGCTGACATTTCAGTCTCAGCCCCTGCCCACATCGCACCTGTGCTCCTCCTGGAGCTGTCTGACCCAAGGCAGAGGCAGGCCATCAACCTGGGGCTCACCACGTGGGCACTACCTATAGCCTGCCCATGGTTGCTGCTCGCAGCATGAAAACACTTGGTCTTCAGCAACTGCAAACTATGTTCCAAGCCTGCTGAAAACTGGATTCAGCAAGCTAGGTCCTCCGCTGACAGAAACCACCACGGTCCTTTCTAAACCAAGGACAGTCCAGCAATTGGCACTAACTGAGGATCTCTAATTGACTTCAGCGGTCTGCTAAAGACAGACTCCAGCGGAAAACCTGTCACAAAACCCCTTTGGAACTGAATGCCAAAGGCTGGCTGAAGTCAGTGAAAGCGATTTCTGGCTTTCCAGCACAGCCCAAGACAGAGGACACACTTCTCATTCCCCACATCTCAACTTCTGAATTTTGCAGGAAGAAGCTCAAGAGACTTTCATCTCCTTTTCAGTTACCTATATAGTGCCACTCTCTAGTTTGCTGACGACACAAAACTGGGAGGAGTGGTTGACACACCTGTGCTGCCATTCAGAGAAACCTAGACAGGCTGGAGGGCTGGGCAGGGAGAAATCTTATGAAATTCAACAAGGGCAACTGTAGAGTTTTGCACCTGAGAAAGAATAACCCCATGTGCCAGTATAGGTTGGGGACTGAACTACTGGAGAGCAGTGTAGGGGAAAGGGACCTGGGGGTCCTGGTGGACAGCAGGGTGACCATGAGCCAGCAATGTGCCCTCGTGGCCAAGAAGGCCAATGGCATCCTGCAGTGTATTAGAAGGGGAGTAGCAAGCAGGTCGAGAGAGGTCCTCCTGCCCCTCTACTCTGCCCTGGTGAGGCCACATCTGGAATATTGTGTCCAGTTCTGGGCCCCTCAGCTCAAGAGAGACAGGATGGAGAGAGTCCAGCGCAGAGCCACAAAGATAATGAAGGGAGTGGAACACCTCCCTTAGGAGGGAAGGCTGAGAGAACTGGGTCTCTTCAGCTTGGAGGAGACTGAGGGTTGACCTCATTCATATTTGTTACAGAATGGCTAAGCGAGCAAGGTCATGGCTCAATGGAGGAATTGTACAAGCAGTCTGCAGTGTAAAAAGGATGGGAAAGTACTGAAGAATTGCAAGCAAGTAAAAAGCAAGGACATCATGACCTTGAAGGCTGCACAAACAACTTTTGTGGAACTTGGAACAGTGAGAATGAGGGAGATCCTGGACCAGAATGGCTGTAAGAGGAAGGCTTATGCAAATAATAGGATTAAGAATGTAACCAATCATAAGAGTAATAGTGATCAAACTAACCAATCACATATGCTTAAGTTGACGTAATCAATTCATAAAGAGTATAAGAATGGAACACTGGAAATAAAGATCGAAGTTTGCTTTATCAATCATATTGATTGTTCGCAAGTCTCTCCACGTCATAGCACATATTTACAATATGTAAAGGGTGAGTGTCAGGGGGATGGAGCCAGGCTCTTCTCAGGGATGTCCAATGACAGGACAAGGGGCAATGTGTGCAAGCTGGAGCACAGAAGGTTCCACAAAAACATGGAGAAAAACTTCTTCACTGTGAGAATGATGGAGCCCTGGCACAGGCTACCCAGGGAGGTTTTGGAGTCTCCTTCTCTGGAGACATTCAAAACCCATTTGGATGCGTTCCTGTGTGACCTACTGTAGGTGATCCTGCTCTGGCAGGGGGGCTGGACTAGATGATCTTCTGAGGTCCCTTCCAATCCCTCACATTCTGTGGTTCTGTGATCTGCTCCCATTTTGTTCAGAAGAGCACCCCTGGTGGAGAAGCTCAGTGCCATTCTGGGTATTCAGCCAGAAACCAAGAGCTGTCAGGACTCAGAACCTTGGAAGACCCATGCACAAGCTTTGCTCTGTGGCCAAGGACTATCCTCTCATGTGCAGCTGAGCTTTCCTCTGGAATTTCACTTACAGGTTCCAGTTTTGCCTTTCTGGTTTTGCCAGAAAAAAACCCAAAATCCTCACTTTTGTGGTTTTACCTCTGGTTTACTACATTTATTTCTCCGTGAACTACATGGAGCTGGCAGAGCACCACGAACCCCGAAGTCTTCCAGGAGAGGAGGCAAGTCATGCTGTGGGGAGCACGTTTGCCTCCCGCGCGCTCGCTCTGTCTGTGCGCGTGCAAATCGCTCTCCTGGCTGGCACCGAAATAGAAACTGACACGTGCGCTTCATTTATGTGCCTATAAGAAGGTCTTGCAGAGGCTACACACACATCTATACATGTTTATGTACAGACGTACTCATCTATACGCACACATAGGCACACACACAATAATACATGTATTTACTTCTCTGAAGTAGGAAGAGTCTCATAGTAAAGGGAAATCAGTGCATTTGATTTTATACTACGTTTATCGGGAAAAAGTGAACAAGCATCATGTGCAGATGGAGCGAAGTACACAGCAAGTTCCTCTGCAGTTACTCATTGTGCTTTATGGTGACAGGCAGGTTTAGAGCCTAATCTTCAGCATAAAAATCATATCAATCAATGTCAGTACAATATTCATATATCAGAAAGACAACACTGGCTTTAAATAGGTACCAGCAGTTGCAGAAGACAAGGCGCTTCCTGAACTCCCATCTCCGAAGAGCCTTTTATCTCTCAGAAACTGAAAGCCCCTAAATATAGGACTACTATTAAAAATTCACGAGCTTCAGCAGCTATTTATCAAAGTCATGGAAATAGGATGACATTCATTACTAATAAGCAAATGCGCACTTTATTACCATTTTAGAACAGAACATTGCTACCGATACCCAAGGTACATCACATTATCACTAGGAGTCAGCATTAGGCTTTGCTACAATACATACATTATTTCCGCCATCTGGATGCCTCAAGCTTATTAGTTTACAAATGGCACTGCTGATGCCAGCTTTGTGCAGTGTGTCTGTGCAAGGATGCTCAGAAGGTCCAGGCACTGCTTCCGGGAGATGGGGTGGTGCTTTGGTGCTCCTCTCAACCACGGATCACGCTTACAACCCACCTTCCTCTGGCTCACTGAACACTCTTCCCCAGAGCAAAGCCGTGTTGTGGAATGGCGAGAGCTGCTGCTGCGTCCCAGTTTCTCAGGGGCAGAAGCCACCACAAATACAAAGCACCACCCTGCTGACCTTAGCACACTGACAAACCAGCAGGTAACAACCGCATCACCGGTGCTACTACCTTCATTATCATGGGCAGCTCCTTATCCCCACCACTGGCTGTCTCCTACTCCAACGACTTGACCCTGAAGGTTTAATATCAGAATACAGCCTCGCTTTCACATAGAAGAGATGAAAGAACTGTTCCCTCTCTGTGACAGCTGAATTTTTTCACATTATTTATATACACAAACTATTATAAACCTTCTCTGTCAAAATGGAAGAAGCGTTTGCTGCTCTCTGATGGGATGGAAGAAGGGAGAAGAAAAAACACCTCCTTCACACCTCAAAAGTGTGAGAAAGAGAAGAGAAAGCTGGACACAAAAACTGGGTGGTTTGATTTCAGTGGATCCCTGAGAAGTTGTTCTTCCCAAAGGGGTTCTTGAGGCGACCTGACCAACAGCTCTCATCCTGCAAGCACACACCCGTCATTAAGCCTTTTGGACAAAAGTCAGGAATTTTGCCTAAAATGATGCAGGATTGCATCCCCTAGCCAGTGTGGCCTCAAAGTTGTGGAAATCTGTGGAAAACTCGCTATTGCCCTATTGTATCGAAAGAAGAAATCATAAGAGGAAGAATGGTTTGGCACCAGCTGCTACACTGTCCTGAGGAGACATTACTATATCAAGACTTGAAGGACTTGGAAAATAACTGCATTATAGGATTGCTATTGATCTGTGAGAAGCAGCAGAAATACGTGGGAAACATAGGAGCAGCTCAGAAACTGTATTTGGTGACTTTACGCAGCTCAGTAAAACCACAAAATCCCACAAGGTCCTCAGGAGATGGTCCCTTCCAAACCCTGCTCGAGTTGGGTCGCTCAGAGCAGGCTGCTCAGGCCTAGGTGGCATCAGGTTGTGGATATCTCCAAGGATGGAGACAGCACAATTTCCCTGAAAAACACCAACAGCAGTACTTTGCCAAAGATTTTGCTATTACCACAGAGGAACAGCCTTCAGCCTTTTACAGTCCATCCTAGCAAATGGAGAAAGCCAAACAAGACTTCTTGCTTGTTTCTAAGTTTGCTGAGAAAAAAATCCTTTCTTGTTCATAAATAAATCGGTCCCCCAAGAATATTTTCCCCTTTCTTTAATTTTTACATCCCTTGCAGCTCACACTTCTAATATTATTCCAAAACAACTTCGTAACAACATTACTAAGAAGCTTTACGTTCCAGCAGCTATGGCTGTCATTTGAGAGGCATTATTCAAAATGTTTTATCCTTTTCTCTTGTATGTATTTTTGAAGCATCCATGGCAAAGTTTTTGAGGACTGGGACAGCAAAGGCATACACTTTATTGACAGAAATATTTTGGTTTTGGTATTATTCCCTCCAGACACCTACTTCCTTCCAAACAAGACAGAGCTGCAGGGCAGAATCTCCTCAGGTACAGGTGAATGCCTCGGCACAGACATGAGGAGCGACTGGTGCAGCACACAGCACAGGCTGAGCTTTGATGTGCTGCTTTTTCATATCCACATGCAAAGAAATTCAGGAGGGAAAGGGGAGAAGTTGAAAGAAATAATGGTGCAGTGAACATGTGTCACTTATGAGTGCCGCTAAATGGGTTGGTTGGGCTGCAAAGTTCTCTGACGCAAACACCTGTAATTATCTGAGCTTGGAACAAGCTCTGTGTGCATCAACACACATTGAAACCCCATCCAGCAACATGCGGGGGCACACGTATAATTAACTTCAAGGACATAAATATCTACTCACAGGTTTAAGGAGTAAGCACATAATGAAAGGTGTTTCTAAACCAGAGCTGTGGAGGATGCAGTGAATTCCTCTTCCAGGCTTCTACAAGCTGCAGGTTGCAAACAGGCACCACCAGCAGCTCCTGGAGACATGAAGGAAGGGCGATGCTTCGCACAGACACGGGGCTGAGGAAGGCAGCCAGTGCCGATGGACCGCTGGCTACATCTCACCTAACATTCAACATCAGCCCTCCCCGCTGCAAACCAAATTGGCTTTTTTTTGCCCCACCAGCACAGAGGATAAATGATGGGCATCCAAACTGTGTTATACAGGGAAATTTCTATAAAAACAATTGTATAAAACCTGCATAAAAACAGTCCACGTCTGTTGTTTTTATCATGCTCTAAGAGCTTACCAATTGATTGTTTAATGATTTGTTCTAACACCTCCTCAGTGATCTGAGTTAGGTTGTCTGGCTGCCTAAATCCCTTCACCCTCATTTTCGCCATCATGTTGGCCCTCCTCCAGTTCCAAAAGATGGCCTGCCCTCCACAAATCCTCAGCAATAACTGCTGACATGTTTAGAGGTGACAGCGACTAGTTCATTACATGTTTCAAAGTGAATCTTATCGCGTCTGTCGGACAGAATACATTCAGTTTACCCAAACCATCTTCAGCAAAGATGCTACCAGTGAGCTGTATTACTCTTCTCCTAAAAGTTTCCTCCCGATATGTCCCATTGGAAGCCATCCATCCCAAGCTCACATGCTCCCAATTTCCAAGCAGTTTCCTCTGACCTAACACCCCCCAAAACTTGAGGCCAAAGATCTCCTTGGGCGCCTCAATGATGGACCTTCCCGGGTGGTGAGAGTCACTCAACACGGGTCACTTGGGCAGCTGTGGCACTGCTAGGCAAGAGAGCTCCACTGGTGTCTCTCCAGCAGTTCCCAGCACGGCCCAGGCTACAGCTTGCGCGATGGAGCTTTGCCCAAGATTGGTGACATTTCAGGGAGCTGATGCCAGGCTCCAGGCCCACGGGGAGCTCCAGCCACGCACCACCGTGCCCACCCAGGCAGGGTTACCCTCCTCAGCCTGTTCTCCTGACTGAACGTCGGTCCCAGCACCAGAAATCCTGGGAGGTGACACGTGCCATCAGGGTGCTCTGCACGCCAAGAGGCCTTTTGCGCTCCAGAGGGACAGCAGCACACGCATGATTTGCTTCCTCGTTCTTCAGAGGAAATACAGAAGGAAAGGAGAAAAGAGGAAACTACATGGGCAGCTGTAATTACATGTAAATCCCCACATGGGCAGGACTATTTTACATGTGGCTAGAGAAAGGACCATTTGTTTTACGAAGACACTACGCTCTTTTTGCCTTTTTTTTTTTAATCTCAATTACATTCTTTTCCTTCCTCTCCTCTCTAAACAGAAGCACTACTGTGGTAATATCTAGAGTCTTAAAATAAGATAATATTTTTAAATGGGAGAGCCTTTAAAGTGGGATTATACCTTACAACATTCAACTACATTTTCAATCAATTTCAGAGGATATGCTTACAACTTCATTACTCTGGAAGAGGCTACATTTATGGAGCAACAAATGACAAGCATTTAAATGAAGGCAGACAAGTTTGAAGAAAGGCTTCTCCTTCCCTGAGCACACCCAGGAGGGCACTCTGGTGCTCCTCCAGAGCTTTGTCCACCGCCAGCTTTAATGACACCAGTCCGTCAACAATTATCCCTGGCATTTTCCCAGAAGAGAAGGAGGAGTTGTACAGGGTGAGACGGAGCTGCTCAGATGTGCCAGAAGAAGACGACAATGGGTGGTCTTCCTCGAGAGGTGGCTGAGGGAGAAAAATCCAGCTGGCAGGACGGGGACCTCGGCACAGTGCAGCAATCTGTGCAGGCATTTTAAACTACTTGTCCTCTTGCAACCCCTCCAGCTCTGTTTCTACAGCAAAATCCCATGTCATCAAAAGGTCTACTTGTCGGGGTGGTGCTTACTTATGAACTGCAGCTGGAGACAGAACAGCAGCATCACAGAGATGATTTCTATCAAAGCCTTATTTAATATATCCTGCTTTTATGTCAAACATCACACACCTCATCACACTGTTTAGCCCCCTTTCTGCTGCCTGTCCTGATTTCCAAAACAGAAAACCAAAGAAGCAGAAATACCCACTGTGGCAGAAAGTTTTTCGTTTGAAGGGCTACATCCCTGACGAAACAAGATACAAAACACAAATTTTGTATGGAACCTGCCTGCTGTTCGGCAGGGATGGAGCTGGTGAACGGATGGGTGAACTGACAAGAATCCTTCCTTAGGCACTGCTTTTCATTAAGCAAATGCCATGCACACTGTAATAAGAAGTAGACTAGGTCACTACTATAGGGAAAATCCAGTTGCACGGCATGCAGCTTTGAGTTTTAATGCATATAGGGAGATAAAACACCTTTAAATCAAAGAAGGATGCTAAGCATCTCCCTCCATTTTATCAGGCTAGAGACAAAGCCCTGAGTGTCTAAGGATGCCGAGCTGCAGGCCCTGAGACATGCCAGCTTGCAAAGGCAGAGGGAGGAGGAATGGCTGAGGCCGTCCAGCGAGGGAGGACAGAGACAGACAGGCCTTGGGACTCGAGCGGGCATTTAAGGGCAATACACCATGAACAGCTGCAGCAAACAAGCCACGCTTCGAGGGTGATTCAACATCTGAGGAGGAACCTTTCCTCAGCCCCGATACAACATAGGTGCCACAGAGCATGGGCCAGTCTCCTCTCCTGACCTGTATGTTTCCGTGTCACGCTGAGGAGCGAACTTGGGCACCTCCAAAACACTTCGGGGAGGTTTAGCTAAAAGCGCAACGGATTTCAGTGGCAATCGCAGATAAATACCACGTATCCCTTGGTGGCATAACCTTTGCATAGCTGTTAACGCTTTTCCACAGCAAATAATCTGCAAACAGCATGTACTGGGTTCAGCTAGGATAGGGTTAATTCTCAGTAAAGGAGCTATCGGGCAATGGGATATTCGATACCATCCTGACGTCATGCTGGGGTATATATATATGGAGCGGTCGGGGTCGGGTGGTCCGGTCGGGTGGTGAGCTCCGCGTTACATGTTACTCGTGTTATATCTCGTTAAACGTTACTGTTATTTCACTGTTATTGTTACCATTTTATGTTCACCATTAAACTGTTTTTATCTCAACCCCTGGAGGCCTTTGCCTGTACTCCTTTCGGGCTCTTCCCCTCACTCTCGGTAGGGGGGAGGGAGCGACCACGTGGTTCCTTTGTTTCCTTCCCGCCTGTAACTCGGCTCGAACCACAACACAGCATTACAAGGGCCTTCTCATCCTCTCCTGCACAACGAGCATTCCCATCTCACGGGTGCAACCGCTCGGAAGCGCCATGCACCCCAAAGCAGTCTTGGACAGCACGCTTCCAGGCATAGTTTTAGCAATGCAGAAGCCCAAGCACCGCGTCTATTTCTGCGTCTAAGGGATCACTAGCCTGTCTCCCAACGTGTGCCTTGTGCTGTTACTGTCCTCACTCGGGGAACAGGGAGAACAACTCAGATGCCTGCAAGCAGCAACTGGAAGTTCTGCCGGCAGCAGAAACTCTGCGTGTTCATAAAAGACCAAGGAGATAACACAACACGAAGCACTGCCAAGCATCACGGCGCAAGGCTGCTGAGCACTCAGCTGTCACTGTTACGGTCTTGGAAAATAGGATTGCTTATGGCCAGGGCAGGCACTCCTGTGCATGCTAACAACCTGCTTTATGGCAGGATCCTCCCAGATGCCCAGATGGCTTCAAAGGAAAAGCGTTACTGAAAGGCAAGAGAGTTTCTCGGGAGCCTAACACAGGTTCATCTCGAAGCTGCAGGTGGCTGGGAGCCAGCCTCTGGTCTTTCCTCGGCCAGGCAAGCCCAGAGATGATACCCGCAAGAGGCAGCCAGCGAGACCAGGCCAGACAGGGTGGGCACCACGGGGCTGCTGATGGGCAGGAGAGATGTTCAGCTCCTGGACCACCTCTGCTCTCGCTAGAGGCCACAGCGAGACTGGAAAGGACTCCGGCAGCGCACTTCTGAACACCTACAGCACGTGTGCCGACACAGACAGCAGCAGTGCTGCCATAGCCTCTCTAGTCACCAGTGGCTCAGATGACTCTTTCTAGCAGCAAGCTCTATGATCATACCACTAGCTTTACATCCAAGGTTCTGCCTTGAACCTTGCACCTCTCCCGCCCCTGCCAAGAAAAGCAGAGGACAGGACACAAAACAAGCACAGCTCTGTCACCAAAGATGAGAATGAGGGAGAAACCAAACAAGTCCTGATTCAGATTTTGTTGGTGAAGGAGGGAAAAAATGACATACAACATTTTATATACAGTGCTGCTATGACTGTCTCTGGGGCTACACCGGATTTCCTAAAGGACAGTATGGTAGCAAGAGAGTTCGTTCTCGCAACAGTGAGACGTGGGGACGGTGAAGGGGAAATGAAAAGATGATACCGCATTGCTTGACAGTCTCCTGCTGTGTCTCAGTAACTCAGCCAGAATTTTGAGAGGCTTAAAAAGCCAGTGCGCTAACAAACATTATATGTCTAATCAGCCACTCAGCTCGCAGGGGAGCAGAGTGGATGCAAACAGGAGGAAGAGGCAGTGAATCATGAGCGGCAAGGCAGCTCTTCCCTTCTGTAAGCAGACTGAGGTGCCAGCGCACGAATCAGGCCTGGGTGACATTAGTGCATGCATTAGCATCTCTCAATGTCCCCTCTGCAAGCTCTGAGCCATTTCCTATCCTGTTGGATCCCTCCTAGGTCGAAAGTTGGACACCCCTTTCATTTACAGCTGAAGTCACAAAACCTGGATGCACAAGACATGCGAAATGCAACCAATTTCCTTCCCCTGGTTACCATTTCACATCAGTCAGAAGGAAAAAAAAAATATCACAGTGTAACAGGGCTGAAAACAGCTTTTTGAGAAAGGGTCTAGTGAACTAACACCCATTTCTCTGCACAACCCAACAGCACAGCTTGCTCCTGCGTTTCTGCAGGCAGCTCGTGGCACCTGAGGGGGGAGAGACACTCTGCTCAGGTGCAACCTACAGGTCTCCCCTACACCATAATGCCGCTGCCCCTTGCGCATCACAACCCAGGCAGGAAATAAAATTCAAGTAAAAGAAATCTCTGCAGACCTCTTCCCAGACCAACACCCTCCGCTGACCCCCCAGGCACCCACCAGCCCCTCACTCAGCCTGGGAGCTGCTGGAGCAGCCCCCGACTCCCAAACGCCCTACTCAGGGCTGCTTTCGGAAACTTCATGCAGTGAAAAACTCTCGTCACCCCCATTAAAATAAAAACTGTGTTTGCAATGAAAGGCTTTGAATAAAATTGGCATCTCCATGTCTCCCGCTGCCAGCAGCCACGCTGCTTCAAGGAGACGTGTTTTATAGCAAACACAATATGGAGACCTCGGCAAGAAGAATTGGATCCATGCTGCTATAATCCAAGATGAATGCAGAACCACTTACAGGGAGGACTGTTAAAGAAATAATTATCAAAATGAATTGGGGACAAAATCTGCAGGAAAGCTTTTCTCTAGTGATGCAAGACTACATTTTTCAACACACATGGAGGCTCTCGCATCTTCTCTCTAGATTCCTTCAGTAATGGCTTTTGGAGAAAAAAGCAAATACCACAAAATCAGGAATACAGCAGCAACACTCTTACCCGGGCGCAAACATCAACAACAAGGCTGTTGAAACAAACACAGCCTAATGACAATGAAAATACAGTCTAATGACAATAAAAATAAAGCAAGGTCCTTCAAATACACACAGGACACAGCCCCCAGCAACTTCTTCAGGATGACACAACCCTAAATCAGATGCGTGCCCAATCAATGCCTAATAATCACCCAAAGTCAAATTTTTATGGACTGGCTGGAAAGTAAAATATCTCACAGATACTGTCAGTCACCTAATACTAGAGATTTACAGTATTTCTGCTACGGGCCCTGCTAGAAGAATCATCAATATTTCTAAATCAAGTCTCAACAAATCAAAATATCACCAAAGAGCAGCTGAATATTAATAAGATCCAAAGCCACAGTTCTTCACACCAGAAAATCCTCCTGACTGTTTTGTGGAACACAATAAATACGGCCAGATATAGCATCTACTTTATTTATCCGCATTTTTAGTTATTAGCAGCAAACAGGAGAGGAAAGCAGTCCTGGGCAGAGGAGCCCATTGTCCTGCCCAGCTGCACATTTAGGCTCCGGTCAACTCAACATGCTGTCATCCTGCAGTGACACCAAAACCATGAGGCTGAAAGCTTCCACGCCAGGGGAAACCCCACAAACCTGGACGAGTGGGAGGGCCGTGACAGCACAGATCTGCCTTGGCGGGAATGTCACATGCCTGCAGGCGGGCAAGGGATGGCAGGTGACACTCCAGATAACTTCACCTTTTTCTCCTAAACCAATTCCCATCAGTCGCCACATGTCTCCAGGATCCTGTCCCCATGGGGAGGGCACAGCACTCAGGGCGAGGCTTGCCTTTCAGACGCACGGACTGAAACACCTCCTTGTCTTTCCACCAAGCTCAGCATTGTACCAGAAACCACCTTCCCCCTTTTCAAGTCCCAGTAAAAACCCTCAAAACCTAATTTTACAGGACTCAAACCACATTGCTTTTACAGGAAAGTAAATGATTTTGTTAAATGCCTCCCTCCCTGCTCTGAAAGCCTTGGGGTTTGCTCAGCGCTCTGCCTTTCAAATTTTCCCCTCTCACAGCTCGGCTTGGCCAGGGCTGTCCAAAACCCATGGAAGCCTTTCTGCTGGCCGCTGTGCGGTTTGGAGCAGACCTTGCACAACCCAGGGTGCCTGCTCTCCCCTCACTCAGAGCCGGGGCAGCCACAGCAACGGGGATGATGTCGGACATGGTAAAACAAGGCTGGTCTCCAGGGTGACTGCATGAGTGGGGAACATCACGCTCTCTGTATCCCTTTGAGATGAGCTGGGACAAGGAATCCAAGTACAACAGTTAAAGGAGGGAGGATACAGTCCCAACGCAAGTTCTCAATTACTTTGATGGAAATCTGGGACCACCACCTTGGCTTGTTGTCAATACCGTAATTTAGTGTCAAAACTGCAAGCAGGATTTGGCCCTCTCTAACTACTGAAAGTCATCTCACTTTGTATGCTTTGACTGGACTGAAAAAAGTTCCCTGGCATATTTTTAGTCAAACCAAAGCAAGAACATACGCTGGTGCAAGGACTTAATCCAGCTGGTGCTCTCACTTGTGCTGGAGGGAAGGTGAGCTGCAGTACTATCATGGATGCCAAATGGAAAACGTACAGAATTTAAGGCCAGCCCACTTAAGACGTCAAGAACATGTGTTTCAAAGTATTACTGACTTCACAGACTGTCTTTAAGTCGAGCCTCCTCACAAGTTTCCCAGAGGAAAGCTCCCCCTCTTTGAGGACGCTCCGCAGACACACCACAGAAACTGTTGTACCACAGCTGCTCTAACCACACCTTAACTCAATTCTCCTTCAGAGATAATGCTCAATACCATCAAACACGATACAAAACACAGGTTCTCCTTTCAAAACGTCCACCCCTCCGCTTTTAGCTGCCACCAGACAATTCTCCTACCACCTGTGTAAGGCAGCATGCTTTCTCTTTTCCCTTTCCGTACCAGATTTTTTTTTCTCCTGACCCACTGTGAGGGTTTCTCTAGGCCAACCTGCATCTAGGCACAGCTAACCTTCCTTCCAAAGCATACTACGACACCATGTCATAGGCCATGAAAATGCCATCTTCCCATAGCAAGGCTGGATTGGTCAGTAAGGCAGAATACTCCCGCAACGGCCACAGGGAATCATAGAATCACAGAATGTTGGGCATTGGAAGGGACCTTGAAAGATCACCCAGTCCAACCCCCTGCCAGAGCAGGGTCACACAGGGCAGCCACAAAGGAACCTGCCCAGGTGGGTTTTGAAAATCTCCAGAGAAGGAGACTCTACAACCTCTCTGGGCAGCCTGTGCCAGGGCTCCGGCACCCTCACAGTAAAGAAATTTTTCATCATGTTGAGGTGGAACTTCCTATGTTCTAACTTACAGCCATTATTCCTTGTTCTATTGCTGGGCACCACTGAGAAGAGATTGTCTCCTTCCTCTTGACACCCACCCCTCAGATATTTCTATATGTTAATAAGGTCCCCACTCAGCCATCTCCTTTCAAGGCTGAACAGCCCCAGTTTTCTCAGTCTCTCTTCACAGGAGAGATGTTCAAGTCCCTTAATCACCCTCGTGGCTCTCTGTTGGACTCTCTCCAGTAGGTCCCTGTCTCTCTTGAACTGGGGAGCCCAAAACTGGACACAGTATTCAGGTGTGGTTTCACCAGGGCAGAGCAGAGGGGGAGGAGGACCTCCCTAGACCTGCTGGGCATGCTTTTCTTAATGCCCCCCAGGATCCCATCGGCTCTCTTGGCCCGAAGGGCACATTGCTATCCCATGGACAACTCACTGTCCACTGGGACTCCAAGTTCTTTCTCCACGGGGCTGCTTTCTAGCAGGACATCCCCTAATCTGTGCTGGTGCCTGGGCTTATTCCTCCCCAGATGCAGGACTCTACAGTTGTCCTTACTGAACTTCATGAGGTTCCCCTTTGCCCAGCTCTCCAGCCCGTCCAGATCTCGCTGGATGGCAGCACAGCCTTCCTGGGTGTCAGCCACCCCTCCCATTAATCTGTAAAGCAGAAGGTCCTTGCAAGATGCATGAAGAAAGTATCACTATCTCCCCATAATGTGTTTTCCTTTTAGTTTCCTGAAAGGCTTCCCGACGCATGACTGGGGCAGCCCAGCCCAGCAGAGGCTTTCCCTGTGCTGGATGAGAGGCTCTGGCACCCCATCACAGCCGGCTCTCCTTCCACCCCAGCAGCAGCCAAGATTTCCTTTTTGAACTGTTTGATATATGCAGTTGGAACCCTCCAATATGTGGATAGAATTATAGAATAGTTCAGGTTGGAAAAGACCCTTGGAATCATCAAGTCCAACCATTAACCCTACACTACAACCATTAACCCTATACTACAAGTTCACCCCTAAGCCATATCACCCAACCCCACATCTAAGCAACACTTAAACACTTCCAGGGGTGGCGACTCAACCACCTCCCTAGGCAGTCTGTTCCAGTGTCTTACCACTCTTTCTGTGAAGAATTTCTTCCTAATGTCCAGTCTAAACTTGCCCTGTTGCAACTTGAACCCATTCCCCCTGGTTCTGTCCCTAATTACCTGTAAGAGACCAGCACCAACCACTCTACAATGTCCTTTCAAGTAATTATAGAGCATGATGAGGTCCCCCCTCAGCCTCCGCTTCCTTAACCTGAACAGTCCCAGCTCCCTCAATCGCTCCTCGTAAGGTCTATTCTCCAGACCCTTCACCAGTTTTGTCGCCCTCTTCTGCACTCGCTCCAACACCTCGATATCTCTCTTATACTGAGGTGCCCAAAACTGAATACAATACTCAAGGTGCGGCCTCACCAGTGCTGAGTACAGGAGAACAATCACCTCCCTACTTCTGCTGGTCACACAATTTCTAATACAAGCCAGGATGCCATTGGCCCTCCTGGGCACACTGCTGGCTCATATCAGCTGGCTGTCAATCAGAACGCCCAAGTCCTTTTCCACCAGACGGCCTTCCAGCCACCCTTCCCCAAAGCCTGTAGCGTTGCATGGGGTTGCTGTGACCAAAATGCAGGACCCTACACTTGGCTCTGTTGAAATGGGTGCAGTTGTCCTTGGCCCATCAATCCAGTCTGTCCAGGTCCCTCTGTAGAGCCCTTCTACCCTCCAGCAGATCGACACTCCCTCCCAGCTTGGTGTCATCTGCAAACTTGCTGAGGGTGCACTCAATCCCCTCATCTAGATCATTGATGAAGATGTTAAACAGGAGTGGCCCCAGCACCGAGCCCTGAGGGACACCACTCGTGACTTGGCGTCAACTGGATTTAACTCCATTGACCACAACTCTTTGGGCCTGGCCATCCAGTCAGTGTTTCACCCAGCAGAGTATGTGCCCATCCAAGCCATGGGCAGCCAACTTGGCCATAAGGATATTGTGGGGGACAGTGTCAAAGGCCTTACTGAAGTCCAGGTACACTACATCGACAGCCTTTCCCTCATCCACTAAGCAGGTCACCCTGTTATAGAACAAGATTAGATTTGTCAAGCAGGATCTGCCCTTCATGAATCTATGCTGACTGGGTCCTGTCTCCCTGTTGGCTTTTAATTGTTCTGTGATGGATAGGATCCCCAAGGAGGGCTTGTGGTGGTTTGGGAACACTTCCTAAGGTGTTTTTGAAATCTCTTTTAACTCAGATTTTTCCCTCTTCCCCATCTTTCCTCATGTTGCTGCCAAGATGAAACACAATGAGTTCATTTAAACTGGGACTGGAAACACTTTCAAGGGGTCCATGAAGTTTTAGCCATTCCCATCTCAGGGACTTTGGTGAGCAGATCTGGCTGAAACACCTCTAACAACAGATCTGCTCACAACAGGAGAAAAAAAACAACCAAACTCCCTAACACCAAAATTTGCATTTAAGCAGTATTTCAGTGTTTGTCAGGCTGCCTAATGAGGCACTCAATGAATTCCATGACACCAGGCCATGGGGAGATACTCCAAACTCTTTGCTAAGGTCCCATCACTCAAAGCAAAAACACGACAGCTCCTAAAACCCAGAAAAAGCTCCTAAAACCCAGAAAAACACCAGTGCTACAAAAGCACCTACAAATCACAACTGTGTTTCTGGTCAGTTCCTGCCCACTGTGCAATTTACAGTTTTGTATCCTCATGTCATGCTCACCTGCCATGGGAGAGCATAAGTCAGTGACAACAACCTGCCTTTCCCTTTCGACTTCCAGACACTACAGACAATTCCCTCAGAGCTAGCCACATGTGCTCACCTGAGGCTTTGCAATTTAAAAGCTAGACCTCCTCGAGTCCAGGATGGGCCATGATGCTCCACTGGGACAGAAAAACTGCACAGTCAACATATTCATTCCTCAGGAAAGAAACACGATGATTCACCCAAGATCTGGATCATGCTGCTCTGAGTCCTGCACAGACAGTAAAGATCAACTTGTATTTTCTTAGTGAACAAAACAGTTGTGCAGAAGGGTTTTCCCAGTTTTAACCAGCTGGTTGGTAGCAGCTGGTAGCCCCAAAATTCATGCTCTGCTCACCGATTTCAGCTAGTCCTGTAGTTTATGTGCCCTGCGTGACATGCAAAGCCAACTGAGCTCCTGTCATTCAACTTCTCATAGATTGTTAACACTGATTATGTTGTTGTTTAACTTCAGTGGACTGAGGAGAACAAAAAAGTTTAAATTCATTTAAAAATCAGATCAGACTAATTCATGGAAGACAGGTCCTGTCAGTGCCTAATAAACACCACAATCCAGAACGCAAACGCTGAAGAGCTATTGGTTGTGCTGGAGCTGGGACAGCAGGTCAAATAAATCTTTGGTCTGGCCCGCTGCAGAAGCTTTTTATGCCTCCTAAATATACTAATTACGAATATGGCACAGACTTCATAGTAAAATTTTTGCTGTGACTCATGCCTTAATCCTGGAGGAAAAGCCAGGCACCTGGGTTCCCGAGTCCGTGGGACAGCACTGGAGAAGACCCCGCAGTGAGGAGGAGGAGCTTGGAGGAGACCTACGGTTTTACAGCCTGCAACGCTCACCTGTAGCACTCACTCTGAGGGGCAGGAACCGAAAATAGTTGGATTCGGCATACAGGCCCTCATAAGCTGGCACCACGGGATGGCAAAGGTCAAGTGTGCTTTGCTTTGGCACCATTTGCTGCTTGAACACACCTGCCTCTTTCCAGAGAGGGCAGTCAGGCCAAAGATCCTATTTCCAACACCAGCCACAAAGTTTATGTTTCACCTCCATCCTTGGCAGTTGTTTTGAGTTGTTATTGTTTACCCTCATATTTATTCTGAAAATAATACAACATGCTCAACGGAGCTATGTCTGAGAACGCAGTGCATGAAACAATATCAGCAGGCAGGTCACTGCAAGTTTAGTGGCCAAATGCCAATCAGATAATGATTTGCAAGCTGTTACTCAACATATGGGTGAGCACATGGGACCTGAACTACAAGCAAATGGAATATTTTTTCTTAGAGATTAAGCACAAGCAGCATATGAAGTGAACAACCTACAGAGCGATGGGGGTTACTGGAAGCTGCACTCGTGTTCGTTGCCTTATGGTAACTTAGCAGGGAAATGTGTTCCCATCCTGAGCACCTAGACCCCAGTGTTCTACCCCTGCTCTGGGAAAGCCACACAGCTCTGATACAAACATGGCAGAAAATCTGTACAGACCTCATGACCCCTCTGCTCTCAAGACAAAGATGCTTTCAGCCATGCATTCATGCAGGCTGCTACACACCACAGGGTTCTAGTTTCCCGTACCTATATAAATGTCATTCTTTCATACTGTGTGAGGCAAGTCCTGCAGAGCCCTCCTGTACATCATCAGATTTGAGCTGGGACCTCCCTGCTCCTACTTTGGGCCTGGTCTGGTTTTCCCTCATGACTCTTTCATGGAAGGTCTTCCAGAACACCCATCTCATGGCTAGAAATTTCTGGTCTCCAGCCTGTATTTATTCATTGCCAATTTATATCGACCAGTTCCTGTGCCAATCCTGTCCATCAATTTAGTGTATACCCCCAAGCATTTAAATGGCACTTACTCTACCAGTCTGAACCAAACAAGGCCAAGATGTTGTTTTCTTGTTTTGAGCTTTCACAGTCCCCTGACGATCCCAGTATTTTCGCATTTACCTGCTCCAGTCTGAATTAGTCTTTTGTAATGCAATGACACTGTTGCAGAGAGCAGTCTTAACAAGGTCTCACTGGAGCTGTGGGCTGGAGCATGAACACTTTCTGATCTCTGCTGGAAACGCGTCACGCGACGCAGCTCAGGAACTTGCTTCCCTCTGTGCAGAAGCTTTGAGTCTCATCTCAGAGCCCCAGGCTGCATTTTATCCAACAACATCCACTGTACAAAGGTGCTGCAAAGTAACCCCGCTCTCCGTTCAGTGGAAAGAGAGCAGGCGAGCTGAGTTGCCCTCCAGAACCTCCCAAAGCCTGGTGACACTGGCCCAAACCCCAACACTATGGACTGGGCACTTATTCCTTTTGGCTATGCAGCGTGTTCAGCTTACACATAAATCCAAGACCAATGTCTGCATGCCAGAAGAACTAGCTCAGATCATGTCTCAAAGCCAAGCTGTCTTCTCTCTGCCTCATCACTGACAGAATCGCGAGGATTGGGAAATGACCAGAGACCTGGCAATATTATTGAGGATGTCCAGGCCATAATAAAATCCGTCTGGCTCTTGCCCAAGTTACTCCTTATGTTCCTGTCAGGAGTGAAAAAGTGTTGCTGATGTCAGTAAAGGCAAGCACACTGACTACACGAACACCACAGGAGATCAGATAAAAGTTGTAAGCGAACCACGCTGCACCACAAGTTTCTGGCATCGCCCGCCACTGAGGTTCAGGGCATTTTGAGGGAAGTACCCTACAATGCTTCAGCACCAGCCCACCCTGTCCCGGCAGGACAAAAAAGGTATTCGCCACCAGGCTCTTGCTCCATGCTTAGGGTCTGCTAATGCAGCTCCTGTTCATTTTCTACTCCAGCTTCTTTGCAAGAGAAAAACCCCCTATTTTCACCTAACTCCCCCATCTCCAAAACCAAACAACAAGCCCAGCTGTGTTGACAGGTAAATGCTGCAGAGGATGGGAACAGAGTGACGAATATGCTCTGGTTGTACCAAGGTCTGCGGCACTACAAAGCAGAGGACATGCAAGCTGGCGGGAATTTCTTGTTTAGCAAATCAAAATTTTATATGTGAACTCTCATTATATTAGTTAAGTGAAAATGTTTTTTCTTTTTTAAGTATTTTTTTCCTTAAAATAACAGTTGTCTTTCATACACAATTATAGGTAAAAGACAAACAGATTAGGAGATTAACTTTCCATAGACAGTAAAATGCTATCTGCTTTATGAATCGTTCTAGGTATGATACTCTTCTTCCAGATGATACGTTTTTTGACGTACACAAATAAATATGCTTTGCCACAAACAAACAAGCAACAAAATAATGCTTAAAAGCTGCTTCCCCTCAGGTAAAACTCCATAAACCTCCAAAGCTGCAACGCTACCCTTCAATCCTCTTTGACAAAGTAGAAATGGTTTTGCATTACCCCAACCATTTTGGTAACGATTCTCTTTAAACCAAGCTGTTTGACACCTCCTCCAAAAGCTAACACTATAATAAATCATAATTAGAGCACCATCAAACATAGCAGTGCAGGAAATGGAGGGACCAGGCTTGACAACGGCCTCTCTGAGCAGGTTTTCACAGGCCTGTAGTGACACAAGACAGATGGAATGGAGCCACCACTGCAGAGATCACGACTGGAGGCGAGAGATGGGATGGAGCCACCACGGCAGAGACCATGGCTGGAGGTGAGGGGAACACCTGGCCAAGATGGGCACAGCTGGGAGGAAGAGACCTGCAGCAAAGCCAGAGAGCTCCAAGAAAGCATCTGAAAGATGATGGCAGTCTGGGGTGCAGAGCCGTGACGCTTAGGATCTGCATCTGAAGAGCGCTCAGCAAGTTCTCACTAAAGGTTTTGCAATGATAGGGAGAAGGAGGAGGAGGAGCGCGAAGCACGACATGCTGAGACAACAGCCTAGCACCCTGAGCCAAGCGAGCAGCTCCTTATGGTCTTGGTGTCACATAACTGACACCAAGCGACTGTCACACACCTGCCACAGAGATGGCAAGATGTGGGTGATCTTAGCAAATACTTTCCACCGAAAACAAAGACAAGAGTGAAATGAGGACTTGGGTTTGGGCAGAAAGCAATCAGGCACGTTTCTCCCCGAGCATCGTCACACAACTGGTCTGGTTGCCATCTGTATTGTTCCAGAGTGTGGGTGCAAAAGCATGAGCAAACACATATCCACAGACCATGAGAAAAACTGACACGGGCTGCTTGCTTTCTGCTGGTAACAGCCACGTCTCCTCTGGGGAGCTGGGCAGCTGTCAAATGTCAGCAGAGGCAAGTGACAAACTGCTTGGGCGCAGCGTCAAGAGAAGCATAAATTGGCAGAGAGCTCCTGAATGTCTCTTTCCACTGTAAAGGATTCAACGTAACTGGTTTGCACTGGATTTCAGTTTTTCCCCTCATTTTTATGCTGTACCTCCCTGCAGTCAGATTGCAAGATAAGTCACTCCTTTCAGGCCCAGGTAATCTTTTGTTCCTGACAAACCTAGAACTAACTTGATATTCATTGCTGTAAATCATTAACATCAAGAATGTTGAATCATGAACCCCAAGTTTGGAGCACTCACACTACGTTTAAAAACAAACCCAGCATCAGTCAGCTTTCTCCACACTACCTGTAGGGTTTATCACCTCACTAGATGTTATTACATTATTTCAAAATTTCTCACAACATGCTTTCAGTCCTGAATGTCTTGAAAAAATTAAAGTTGCATTTAACAAAAAAAAATAGCACATTTTCCATAAGTACAATATATATGAAAAATTATTTGGCAGGACAGCAAATATAAACAATGGCGTTCCTGTGCGATCTACTGTAGGTGATCCTGCTCTGGCAGGGGGGCTGGACTAGATGATTGTTTGAGGTCCCTTCCAACCCCTAACACTCTGTGATTCTGTGAAATAACTACTAAGAAAGCATTACAGAAAGCTAGAAGCAAGAAGATTCCTTTTTTGCTCCAAGAAAAAAAGAGAGAGAAGAGAGGGGAGAGGAGAGAGAGGAGAGAGAGGAGAGAGAGGAGAGAGAGGAGAGAGAGGAGAGAGAGGAGAGAGAGGAGAGAGAGGAGAGAGAGAAGGGGAAAAAGGGAAAAAGGGGAAAAAAAAAGAAAAAAGGGAAAAAAGAAAAAAAACAGAAAAAAGAAAAAACACCTTGGCTCAGCATCCAGCTGTCATCCAACTTGGAAATCACAGAACAAGACGAATGAAGTCCTTCATTAGTGCTCTGAGTGCTCTCACTCCCACTGTCAGGACAGAAGGAATCACACAGAGGCAGATAGCAAAGCCTGGCAAAAGAATTAACATGGACAGGACAAACTCCCTTGTTTTGAAAGAAAGGAGGAGGGACTCCAGCACCCAAGATCCCCAACCACATCTGAAAATCATGGCACCTCCCAGGACAGCAAAGTCACATCCAGACTATGTGGCACTGCTCCACGCAGATGGGAACGAGACTCATCCAGGGGTGCAAGCTCTGACTGCCCATAGCTTAGCATAGATGGTGAAAAAATGGTAAATAATGTAGGTTTCTAAAACCCTGGTTAGGTACCACAGTCCCCAGGAGCTGATCACGTGCCCGGTGTATCTGAAAACTGGCCTACCCAGCACTTCAGATGCTGAAGTTCTTGCTTTGGCAAATCCATGTCAGTGCTGAAGAAGACCCCAAGATGACACGAACCGCAGAGCTGCTCATGCACGAACTGGGTGAGAAATACCAAGCACGTGTGGAAAAGAGGGCTGGAGAGCAGGAGGGGTCAGGCACTGGAAACATGCGGGTCGTGCACACCAAGGCAAGTCATCTGCAGAAGCAAGAATGATCAGCTCCTTTTCCCCTCCGACAGCCACAATAAAAGGATTCTTAAAGCGTTCCGATCATTAACTGAAGGCAACATGAGGGTTCCAAAGCAAGCAGGCAAACACACTGCTTCTTGCTTTTCCTTCTTATTGAAAAGTTTCCTTCTGCCAGAAGGTTTAAATCAAAAAAAAAAAAAAAAAAAAAAAAAATTACTTCCTGGCCCCTAGCATGGCTGAATTACGGCTCATCTGGTGTGCCGGCCCCCCCAAAAAAACCTGCATAAGAAATCTTCACCACCTCGGGGACAGCATGGAGCGTGTCCAACCCCTTTTCTCCAAGCAAACTCCTTCCCTGCGCCCCCTGAAACTCAGCAGCAGCCAGCACTGTGCCTGGCACCAGAGGGACAACCACTGGCCAGGCATGAGTGGCCAGGGACCCGAAGGGGGCACAGACCCTGTTGCCAGCGTCCCGTGTCGGCCAAGAGCCGTGGGCTCACAGATCCACACCAGGGAGGGTTGGCAGCACTGAACCTGGCTGGTTTTGGATTGGGTTGTGGGAGGTTTTTTGGGGTTTTTTGTCTTTTGCTTTTTAATTTAATTCAACTAAGACCCTGAATACTGATTAGATTCAAGCCCCAGCCTAACCCCTCGACAAAGTTAGGTAATCCCTGAAATCCAAAAAGCCTTGAAAAGCTTAAATGTGACAGTGCTGGTGATGTCACACTGCTGAAAGGTTACCATGGAAACCACTCCTACCACTCGCATACGCTCTCAGCCCAGCTTCCCCTGCCGAGAGCGAGGTACCTCCCACCACTGAGACGGGGATGCTGGGGAGAAAATGTCTAAGGACACCCAGGTGCCCTTCAGCAGTAGGAGCCACAGGCTGGCTGCCCCGTGGGACCCTCAGCAGCCTTCGTCCCACGGAACGGGAGCATCGCGCCCGTTTTTGTCACAAGGCAGCTAAAAACCACAAAAACAACCCAACCAGCAAAAAGCATTCCTGAGTCCTAGTAGCTGAAAAGAGGGGAAAAAAAAAAAAAAAAGAGCTTGAAAATCTCTCCCAAAACCAGAAAGCAAATACAAAAGAACAAGTATCCAGCTTTAAAAATCTCCTTTTCCCCCCTTCCTCTTTACCAACCTTATAATTCCTGCGTAACAGCAGCTTAAGGCTTTGCTTTTTTTTCCTGAGGGGTAAAGCTTAGTTTTCTGACAGATCTCCACCCGAGTTCACCCTCGCCTAGCTGACAAACTAAACCAGATGTAACAAATTAAAGTTTGGGTTAATTCAAAATCCAAGGAAAGGGAATGCCCCTGTGGTTTTATTTCTCTTAAGGAAATTGAGAAATTCCCCCTATTAAAGTTTCCAAATTTTCAATCGTCTTCTTCATCCGGGGCATTTATGACACACCCTTATGTAAGGGCTATAAACCGATTTTGTCTGCTGAGAGATGTGCAATGATTTCTTCTGGGTTTGCTATCTATGTGCAAAAGGAAGAAAACACTGGGAGTGTTCAGCTCAGCCCTAATTTCAAAGACCACCCCATCTATGACTTTTCCCTAAATCGTGCACATTTTGTCCACTGAAACACAAATGGCCAGAGCTTCTACCTTCTTCGCCTTGAGCTGCAGGAACTAGCTAAGTAGATGGGGTGAATCATATCTCATTGGATGTTAACCTGCAGCTCTTCATCTTGGTTTTTGGAGGCAAATCTCCAGCACCCAGGGACGACTCTCTGCCACAGCCCCAGTGATGGGACAGGGACCAGGGACACCTGAGCCAAACAGCTGATCCCCCTTCACAGGAAGATGTGTGGATCTGGTTTGTCCCACGTCGCATTTACCCTCTAGAGCCATTTCCACTGGGAGGTTGGAGAACCCCAAAATGGATTTTTGAAGAATGCATCACATGCACTTTTGCAAAACTAAGTGAATAGTCTCAAAAAGGCTTGAGGGAACCACGTTTACTAAACAAACTGCTGTTTTCTCATCTCCCATGAAACCCCTGCCAAAAAGCCTATAGCAGAATGCAACAAAACCGAAATCACAAGGGTAACGTTTGTTCAAATTCAATGAGTCCATATTTTTGAGCTTAGCACGGATTCCCCTTCTTGGCATTTATGAATTTAAGCAGCTATACACGTGTTCCAGCTTAGTTACCCCCAAAACATTACTATCTCAGGGCATGCTGCGGGTCAAGTAACGCTTTCAGGAGGCACAAACCCTTCTGGACTCTGGGCTTGCTGCTTTCAACCGATTAGACACAATTCACCAGACTCCTCCTCCAAAAACTGAAAGAAACCTATTTTCCACTGGGGCAAAAGCCCAGTTTGGTTCTGCTTTGTTTCCCCCTTCTCTGCTGGACCAAGTGCAGGTATTTTTATCATTATTCAGTGTGAGGACAGGACAAGCAGAGCCACAAAACGGCCAAACAGCAGCGAAGCCAGCGCAAAAACTCAACACAGCTCAGTTTTTCAAGATCTTTCATTTATGGCTGTTCGCTGCGTGCATTCCTGTGACATTTCCAGAGATGCTGTGTTGTTATTCTGCAGCTGTTAAAACCCAGCCCTCTATTCCACAGCTGCTTTGTTTAGGAGTGTTTGCAACTTGTCTATTTAATACACATCACGCTGAAACGCCACTCATAGGTTTCATAGCTGGGTTTGCTTGCAGGTAGTTGTATTTCATTCAAATTCATGTTGTAATTTCCAGCCAAGTCCTCAGGTTCTGGTTTTGTTTGTTTGTTTGTTTTCCAAACAATATGATGAAGAAGCACCTTTTTTTTTTTTGTTTTAAACAATGAAAATTTGTAAACTTGAGTCTGTGATGAAAACACACGGCCTTTGGAACACAAGGCATCCAGGAACCCTAGAGCTCAGCCTGCTGTCACAAGCAATCCCAAATTGACCCAGCTCTGTTTTAAGAGCAGATAGCGTTTTGAGATTTTCTCCCCACACCACACTCACCTGGTGGGCTCTGGCTCAGGAAGGCTGCTCGCTCATCCCGAGGCGAGGAGGAGGAATTCCCACACTCGCTCTTCCCCATGAGAGTTTCCCAACACTGAGGTGAACTTCGCAAAGAGCCAGCAGTGGTTTCAGGTGAAACATTATCTCCTCTGAATTCCAGGGCAAAACTTCCAGGAACTCTGGAGAGTTTTCAGAGCTTTGTTGCAGTGCCATCCTTTTTCCTCAGCACTTGGAGGGCCAGGAGTGGTGAGAGACTTGCTCCCAAGGAACAGCCACTTCTTGACAGCCACCGTTTTGAAGCTGATGTTCTTGAGCCATAAGGGCTCATTTCCCCCCTGCGCTGTTTATTTTTTTGCAGTGCTCCAACCTACTTAAACCATTTCTTCTTAAGACAGCCCAGCTCTCATAAAACTATCATTTGGTGGCAATTTCTTGCAATCAACATGCAATATAATTTACTTCTCCAAGTCTGGGGCCTGCTTCCACGGCAGCATTATTCCTACGGCATGCCTCATACAAAACAATGACATGCTGCTTACCCAGAGCTCTAATCAAAATTCTTTCATGGCAAGCAAAAAGAAAAGGGAACAATATTAAGAACCATGTAATTCTCAGAATGGTGTTTTATAAAAGAAGTATCTCAGAAAACATCATTCAACATACTTCAGTGGAGAAACTCACTCCTGCTCAGTTTCTCCCAACATCCATCAACGGAGTGCTCAACACTTCCCTTCTTTCTTTGGGTTCCATGAAACCAGCTCCTCCAGCAACAGAGGAACTAACCAGCTGCTGTTAGTCCTCAGCTGCGCATGAAGATACGAGCTTGGTTTAAACATACTCTTCTTAACCGCAACGGAAGAAGTGATTTTAAGGCCATTTTATAGTCTTACTGTTCTCTCACGATTTAATTTTTCTACCATTTCTAATACTGGTAACATTCCTCTGGATCTCCGGCTAAACTATCCATCTGTACTTTTCACTGATTCCTGCTCAATCTTCCTCTAAATATTCATGCTGGTAAATAAATATTTTGCCTTCCCATGCTAATGCATAATGTATAAATCTGCCCCAAACACAAAGAAACCTAAAAATAGTTCTCACAAAAAGGATTTAATTTTATTTTTTTTTGCATAAACAACAGCTGGCAACGTATTTCACAACAGAAAAAAAAATATCCTGCTTTGCGAACACATTTAATTGCTTCAGGAGTTAATGCTTCTCCAAAGTTGTTAGCTGGAGCCAATGTTGGAAGTAAAGTATTTCCATGCCCAAGCTGTGATGGAGCTATCATCATCTCCCACATCAGGAACTTGGTCATCCTGCCCACGGCAGCCTGAGCACCCCTGGCTGTGCTCCAAAAATTAAATCTACTCTGTTTAAAATTCAAGTAAATTTGGTAACAAAATGGTATTACACAAAAGAGCCACGAAATGTTTTCAAACAAGATAAAGGCAACAGAGGGCAATATTTTGACTTCTCTGTAACTATTTTCACCCCTACAGAAACAGTTTACAGACATGTACACAACATCCCGATATGTTTCTTTTTGCTTGTGTCAGCGTTCCTATTTAGACATGGGCACTGTCGGGCTGTGCCTGCCCTTACACACTCCAAGAAACAAAGATGAATTTGCATTGACAGCCCCCTCCGAGGTTCCATATGTCTGCTGGAGCACAGGGAGCGGGCTCTGCCTTCCGGCTCCTTTCTGTTCACCCCAAAATCTCAGCCGACCTCATTTTCACAGACCCCAGCACCCCAGATTTTGCTGCCGTGTAGCGAAGCTTGTCAGATGGGCAACATCAACCCGGTCGGCTCCGGAGCTGCCCACACCCCATCCCTTCCCAGAGGGATGTATATGCCACAGCACTTACCCTAAATAACACCTCCCTCCTCAGCAATTTATGGCACCTACGTAGGAATCAACACAAACTAACAAATCTGGCAAGGAATACAGCCCATTACCTTCCAAGCACAAACCTCTTATTTATTTCAGTTTCCCACACATCTAATCGCTCACAGTGACATGATTTAAACAGTTCACGCATTTCTCAAAGTTTTACAGAAACTGCAAATAATGGGCTTCTCCAACTCGTCCTGTGGGAGTAGAAAAATAAGACAGTAAATTAAGCCTGATCTGCTGGCAAGTATCTCTCTGCAATTAGGCAACAGGCTTTGCTTTAACCCCATGTTCCCGTTGCAGTGAGTTTCAGCGGGGATTTGCAGCACTCTACTCACATCCCCACTCGGAGTGGGGTGCCCAGGGTTCCTCACAGAACAACAATCGCTGCACCTCCACTGGGAATATGTCAAGGATCCACAAAATCAAAATGGGATGGGAAAGGCTGACCGACAGCACGCTCCCTTAAAAGGCCATCTGATCCTGATTTATAGACTCTAAACAGCAGGGAATTTCCTACATGGAAAAATCTGCCAGGGAGATTTCAGTCCCATACTTACTGGTGCTGTCAATCGTCAGGCAAAGCGGATCCATTTGCTCGTCAGAGGAAACAAGACTCAGGTACACTCACATGGTTTGCATGTGTGCTCAGGGACACGGATACAAGCGTGCCTGCGTGCCACGATCCCCTCCAGTCGTCCCCCAACACCACCAACCAGTTCCGAGGAAACGCGGCAGAGCAGATTGTTAGTAACACCACATACACACAACTCTGCCACGGACTGCTGGATCCTCTCTCACCCTCTCAGCATACTAAACCGCTTGTTAATTCTATACTGAAGATAACTTAAATATCCCTGCAAGGCTTTCCCAGGAGACTGATTCAATCCAAATACATTCAACACGGATGTGGTGGAGGTAGATCAGGAGATGTGCTAGTTTTTACGAAAAGCTTCACTTGGAGTTATTTTGGGTTTCTTTTATAAAAAAGTAAAAGGGAGTGGGGAAAGACATGTCATAAAAGGAGGAGCCCGATTGCATGCAGAACATAAAATTAATTCAAGTACAGAGGCTGCACAAACAGCTTGATGTCCCCACTGCTAGTTTCCCCCCAGCACATGAGCGGTGGTGGCCCAGTGGAACTTTCCATCGCCCAGTCCAAGTATTTGTCAGCTCCTGCATCCTGATTAAATCTGTAATCCTGGTTATCGGGGAAGGGGACAGGGGAAAGGAGGAGGCTTAGCATTACCCACAGGAGCCTCGGTAGGTATTCGACCATCTCGCTTTAAGACACAGTTTATGTGATGGCATTTATTTGCACTTTCTTCTCCACTGCTCTTCTGAGCTTTCCTTGTCAACCCCTTATCCACTCCTTAGCTTTGAGGGGGCTGCCAGTGTTTGCAGATGCTGATGCTTCTGGGGGCACAGCCTTCTAGATCTTGTTTCAGTGTGCTTCCTCATATCTGCCTGGTGCTCCTGAATGAAGATGGGTTAGTTCATTGCCCGGCCTTGAAACCATGCTCGTTTCCACCTCTCTTACAGATGCTGAGATGACAGCAGTTAACACCACATACCTAATGGTTGCTATGGCTACAGGAAAGCTGCTGCATTCTGCATCCAGCCTTGCAGAGGTTCCTCACTGCCACCGACTGCCCTAAAAGACAGAGTTCTGCTCGATGTGCAAGACCCTCGCTGTCAGCTGATGCTCCCACACACCAAATCTGTGTCCATTCCTCCTCCCCTTCTCTCCTGTCAGAGAGATGTCCTCACTACAGGCACAGCCCAGCAGAGAAGCCCTGGCTGTACAGCCCTGCAGATGCCAGAGGCTCGCAGAGGGCTCAGAAAGCACTCAAGTTCCCAGGGAAAATCAAGCACAAAGAGCTATCTCACACAGAGAAACCCATCACTGACTCCTGACGTTGCAAATTACTGGGAGATGCAAGAGTACACCAAGGAAGTGTCACAGCTGAATTCCCATCTCACACCTTCCTGCATTTTCCCAGTGAACACAGTGCTGGACACAGGTGGAGCCAGAAGACATGGTCAGGTGGCCCTTCAGCCTGAACAGCCCTCCTCTTCCTACGACACGGCACTTCTCCAGACATGCTGACCCAGATAAGGCCACATCTCACCATGAACACAGGCAGGAGGCCCCTGAGGCCCTCGGCTTGCAGCCAGGTTTTATGGAGCAATAGGTTTAGCTTCTACTGGCAGCTGCTCCAACAGACCCCAAAAGAGCATCCTTCTGCAGGAGCCATCCATGCGGCAAAGCACAGGGCTCCCAGCAACAGGGGTGAAGGCTCACTTCCCCACCACCCCACCACAACCTGGCCCAAAGGAAGCTGTGAACCGCGACTCTGCCAACCTTTTGGACTGTGACGACGAATAATTAATTGCTGCTATGTTTCCTAGGGGAACTCTATAGCAGTAATTATCCCTCTTTTAACACAAAACTGTTATCACCTCCTCCTTTCCTTTTCTTCTCCCATCAATTAGGAGAGAGGAGGACTCACTCATTACCAATAACATCCCTTCCCGAGATGAAGCCAGTGTGGTGGGTAACTCTAGGCTGCGTCAGCAGGTAAGGTCACTGCCGAGCTGCAGAAGGACAGAGCATCACAGCACTCAGGTCATCTGAAGTCACCCTTAGCAGCAGAGAATCTAACTCTCCAGCCAGTTCCTCCTGAGACTATTACCGAGTGCTAATTAGAGTTGGGCATTCAGCACACCAGCACCTGCCTGTTCATCACCAGAGGCCTGGGTTAGCACAGCTTCTGTACCATCAGGCTGCGGACTCAGGATTGCCTTCAGTTACAAACATACCAGTCATGACTGCTCATTTTTCTTATCCCATTTCTCTTATTATGCATCTATGCATATGTATACAGACATAAAAATCAAGAAAGGGGTGTGTTCCGAAGCATTTTCCCCCTCCAGCAGAGATGCACAACCATTGCTGTGCAGATACCCTCTCTAAATCTCCCGGCAGACTCCTCTCCGGCCTCACACGTACAGGTGGGGGATGCCTCCTGCTCCTGAGGCTGCTGGTGGGAACAGAAAAGCCACTGCACCACTGGGACGCCAGCTCTGGCCACCCACGTGGGAACCAGAGTGGGCAGGAGAAGGCTCCACCTGACTGAGAAGCGGCCAGACAGCTCTGGGTTATAACACTTCCTCCAGAACTGCTGCTTTTTTTCACAGAAGAACCAGTACCGTTTGGCCTTTACATGATATTTGACCCTGTCCTGAAATTTTAGGATGACAATATCCTAAACCCCCAAAATTTGGGATGGAAATGAAAACAAACCTGAAAACTTGCCATTAACTTAGATGAGCAACTACTAAGCACAGCGAAGTTTTTCCATGCCACCCACACAACAAAGCAGGTGACTATGGGCTGCATGGACCTGGTTTACCTGGTTTGAAAGAGCTGGCATCCTTCTTCACAGTGATTTGGTTTTATCCAGAGCATGTCCTGCTTTTACAGACAGTTCTGTGTTAACTCATCGAGCACATCAGTGGCGCTGGGCTACCGCTCCGCCTGTAGGAGCAGCACAGACTTCTTCTGTGGGGTTTTATCACACCCAGCACCAAAGACTGATCCCATCACAAGAGCAAATTTATCTGGAGAGCCCAAGGGAGTAAAGCAGGAGCTCTTTTCCATACCACTGCTCGCTCCCCTTTCTGCCTGAGCTGCAAGGAAGAAGAATAACTCATCTCACCATTTCGTCATGGGGACAGTAAGGAATATTGAAGGACTTGGACATATGGGTAACCAATATCTAATTTGGAAAATTCTTTATGCAGTCTATGAAAAAAAAATAATTAAATACTTTTATTTTACCCACTGCTGTGCATTAAATTAAACTGCTTCAGCATTTATAAAGCCATTTTTCTGTGCACGCATAAGTGAGTTTATGCACGTGTCCATGTATAAAAACTATACAATTAAGCACTGCTTAAAATGCAAATGGCAGATGATAAAGACTTCATCCTGACCATATTAAATCTCGACTCAGGATGCTTTATTAGGTCCTCAGTCATTTAAAGCTACTGTAAGCTCAATGAAGTCAACGGATCTAGTAGTAATTTACACCAGTGGAAAATCTAGACCTTTGATTTTTAAATACTTCCTACTGGCACGAACTGAAAACAAGCAACAAAATCCAGTTTGTAACATGGGCCCACATGTTATTTTTCTTCTTTTGCAGCAATAGCTCAAATATAACAAATTTAAAACAGAAACTCTAATGAAGAGTTGTCCTGGGACAGAGCTTGGAGTTACATCAGCTCTCCTCCAAAGGCACTGAAATTTAAATTAGGGCTCAAGGCCCTCATTTTACACATTTGTGTCTAATCTGCAAGATAACAAGGACACAACAACATTTAAAGCACATGCTTACAACCCTTCACCCTGATTTTCTTCGTTATCACAAGATCCCCTAAGCTGGAAAACCACTACGGCAAGGAATGACTTTGAATTTCCATCCCAGGCTACTTTTTACAATGGCTTGGAACCAAAGACACTTCTCCAGAGGGAGAAAAGATGGAGGCAGCCCAGAACACCAGTTGTGGTCCTACAAAAAACCTTTCTCGCTCCTGTTTTGCACAAGGGTCCTGCCTGCACAAATGAACACTCAAAAGATTGCATCACCAAGTAAACCATCCCTTGAGATGAGCCAGCAGAGCCTGTTGGACTCACATCACCCAAGGACCAGTCCAGAGCTTGCCCACAGGTGGAAAACTTCATCTCTGCCATCAAGACAGGAAACAAATTATTCAGAAGTCCTCCTCCCAAACCCATGTTTGTGCTACAGCACAGCCGCGGCTTGCAGACTTCTGCAGCCCTGTGAGAACCCGCATCTGTTCCGAGCTCTGATGCGGTTTGCAAAGCCAGCTGTGCCGTGCTCCGGGAGAAACCAGCAGCAGAACGGAACGCTGCAGGAAGGATGTTCACAAAAGAGGAGCCTGGTGGAAAGAGGGTGCTGAGGACAATGACAACGCTTTACAAAACCGAAGCAATGTATTTTCAAATGCTTAAGCGGATAATTTGTGTTTACCATGACAGAAGAGTAATTCAGGTATGCAAAAAAAAGCCCCCAAACCATTCTGGTATCCAGCCAGCCTACAACATTTACATCTGGGACATATTTACTTCTAGTCCAGCTGTGAGCAGTTACTCGCACCTCATTAATGCCCTGAGGCCATGCTGCATCAGGCAGCTTGCATCTGCTAAGTAAGCATTGGTCACCAATTCGATCAGAAAGATGGTCCAAAAAGCATCATGAACACAGCTCCCAGCCCAAAGACCTACAGCAGTCCTGCCTTCCATGCTCAGCATAGAAAAGCCTAAGTGAGTTTTCTTCTAAGAGAAAGGAGTGAGTCTGACTCAATGATTTTAGTTTTTATTTCACCTCCTTCTTAGAAATTCAGGTCTCAGGCTTCGTGGAAGCCTTCTCCGATTACTAAAGCGATGCACTACAGCAGCCTGATATCCTCAGGTGTGGGAGAAGCAAAACCTAGTCCAGAATGGTACGATGTGATATTTACACACACCTGAAGCCTTGCTTTACTGCTTAACATCTTTTAAATGCAAAGATTTGGAAGCAATGGTCCTTCTTCAGTATTTTAAACCTCCCTGCTGCCTTTTCCACAACACACAATAACCAAAAGTTCAAGGAAGCAAGTCTCATCCCTCTAAAGAAAAAAAAGGACCCAGCCAAACAAGAAAAGCCAAAAAAACAAAACTGAGAAAATTTCTGGGCACTTTAAAGTCTTTTCAGAGGGGAAAAAATAACCATGAAAAGGGACACAGGGTTCCTCCCCTCCAATGCTGTTACTCTAAATGTAGTTAGGAAAATATTTTACCCCTCTTCATGCTGAATAACGTTGATATTTGCTACCTGCATTTTTTTTCCAGAGAAAAAGTAGGCAGCTCCTTTAGACATGATGTAACAGAAAAAATGTGTTTATCCTCCACGAAGTTGCGTGTGTAAACACAATCCACCAGAATATCCAAGGAATATTTGAGTTCCATTGCAAAAGAGCTGTGCTCCACCTCATATTTCCTTCCTTCTTAAAAATACACCTACTTGTACTGTGCCTCACTCCATCAAGCAAGACTGGAATTCCACAAGCTCATAGCTCGAAAGCTGCGTTTTATTCAGACTGATCATTGCGTTTGAAAAGACAAGAACCTAAGACAGAGATAAAAGAGACCAGCTTTACAGCAGATAAACACTCTGCCACATCTATTTTCATTTGTTTGGCAAGTCTACGCACACAGCAGAACAGGCTTCAAACTCTTTGCACGCTCCAGAGTGGGCCATGAGGAGGATACCTGCGGGTAGAATGCCTCAGCCTGTAGGTCTGGACACCCTGAGGGGCTTTTGGGGTCAGGGTTGACCCCCAGGGCATTTTTGGTCCTGGCCAGAGACAAGAGCTCTGCTCCTGCAGGCACTGGTCCCCAATGCTGAGTACATCTCTCTTGTAAGCCCTTGCACTGTACTTCAAACAATCAAAAAATTAAGTAGCCCACTCTTAGCAAAATGCTGTGAAACACAGTCTGGATTTTGGCAAATCTACCTGGCTGTGGGTGCTTCTGTGAACCTGGAGGGCCAGGGATGAAAAGGGGAGCAAGGAGCTGAAGCAGAAAGGACTGATCTGCACCCACCCACCTCTTCAAGGTGTGGGAAGCTGTGTGCTTCCTAACACCGTTATTGCCAAATTCCCCTGGCAGGCAACTCCACGCCCTGCATTTCCTATTTCAGGTTTTGTCATTGGCAGCCTGAAGCAAAACCATGGACTTGATAAATGGGACACTAGGAAAAAGTGGGTTGCACTCCTGACTGGCTCTCAAATGATGTCCTCCTGTGCCTTTGATAGCAGCAGGTGTACAGGTTAAGATCTGTTCCTTGTTCTCTACAGGATTATTCCTTTCTTTTTTTTTTCCTTTGTCATCATTTCTCAAGACTATTAACATGCTTCTTGGGTAGCAACAGCCAATTATCTTTTGGCATTCTTCACACCCAGCGTGACACACAAATCTTCCATAAACACCCTGCAAGGCCCTTATTGCATGGCTCGCATACGACAATACATGAATTTCCACTGGAAACAACCATTACGATGCGAACATGCTAATCACAAGTATCACCAATTAAGCAAACGAGTCCCGGTAGGTGAGATTTTGCAGGCTACTGGCCCACGGTGCCAGGCAGAAGGCTAGAGGCTGAGAGTACTCTTATGCCAGGAGCCAATGGGTCTAACGAGATTCTTCTCTCTTAGAACCAGGAGTGGTTTAACTACAACTGTTCGATATGTACACAGTGATGTATTCTGCAAAAATAAACAGGAGGTTTCTGACGAGGGCACTCCGGGCTCACAGGAACTCACACCTTTCCTCTGTCTACAAACCTTGAAATGATGTTGGCTTCAGAATTTGAGTTTTACTTTGTTGTTTTGCCGCTTGGCTCCCCTTCCTTTTCTCATTCTTCTGTTTCATCAATGCAAGAGAACCCACTGAGGACAAACTGGGAAAAAGTAGTGCTATTTCTTGATTTTAATCACAGAGCTTGTGTTATTTTTCTCCCTAAAGCTCCAGCTCCTAGACTTGCACAAATAACCACACAGGAATACTGGCAGAATTTCAGCAAAAAGAACACTACTGGCCTCCTGTGTGTGCACAGAGGGCCCTATTTTCTGGGGAACTACATGATTTTGAAGATTAGTCCAGAGCTTTTTTAAGTACCCCTTCTGTAAAGTCTTCTTTTTTCATGGGGGAGGGTGGAAGGGAGCCATCAACAGACAGGAGCAGAGCGTGGGAGCAGAAGTTCAGCAAATTTCTGTCAAATCCACAAAACTGTTACGGCTGAGGGAGGGAAGAACGTCTTTTTTATATTCCTTGAGGACATTTTGTTACTAAACTTACAGCAATTTATTTTTCTAATGTTTCCACAAGTGAAGGTAAGTTTTTGCAACTTACTAGGCAGAAACAAATTTTTACTTTTCGTTTTGCTAGGAAAAAATTTGGTTTGCTTGAGGAAATTTGTTTTTCATTGCATTTTGATTCAGACAAATTCGGTTCAATCACTCTTCACACAGCATATTCTATCTGCTTCCTGAACTCAGCAGCAGTGGGGCAAGAGCAGTCCTATCTCACTCTGCCAGCAGCTACTTTTAGGACCTTTCCAGACAAATTTTGCTTTCTATGTCTTCCCATACGCACTTAAGCAAAACCAGAGCTTGTAAAGATACTCCTCCTGTCACATGAGAGAAGCAAAAAGCAGAAAGATGCTTAGAAAGGAAGGAGTCCAAGCCTGGCACCGTATCTCCAGGTAGAAGATCAAGAGGTGAGAAGTTGGGTTACCTACAGAGTAACCCAAGGAACGTCAGAAGCCCTGAATTTCCTCCTGCTGCAGGGGGTTTTGGAGCACCAACTTCTGCAGCATTCCCATCTGTCATACTGAAAGGCTGAAGGTGTTTTGGCCAGGGACTCTTCTCCTGTAGCTCCCCTTCCAGCACCAGCAACACATTTGTAGGTAAAGACCCAGGTCTCACACACTTGTGTGTGTTCTGTGGGCGTCATTACAGGAACAACAAACCCAGGACAACTCGGATCACCTAAAGCTGAGCACATGCACAACTCTTTGCACATGTGAGGGCGAAGAGACAGTTTTCTGCTTAGCGCAGACACCGCTGCTAGTGTTTGAGCTGAAAACAGCCTGCTTCAGCACATCCACAGCCCAGAGTAGAAAGGAGTAAGCAACCAGGGAGCAAATGTCCAATGGGAAAGAGATCAGAAGGCACAAATGCACACGACGGGCCATGGGGCTTGTGGCTCAACACAAAGAGGGCTCCCAAGAAAGGGTAAGGAGCATACGTGAGCAGTCTAGGAGAGTTACCTACTTCATAGCCAAAAACTACAAGTTTCATTATCACAATCTATGACTCATTGGAGAAATAAGGATAAAAGAGAAAGTAGTTTTTGAAATAAGAGGAGGAAACGTAAGAAATAATTGCATAAAAACTTCTTTGGCTGTTTAATTTAAACGCTTTTGTGCCTGAGGGTCTAAATGAACATACCGAGATCTTTTAGTTTCTCCAGTAATCACGTATTTCCTGCTATTACTGATAATTACTTTAAAATCACACACTTAAGCAGGGCTGTTATTCTATTTGCAGTCGTTCCAAGGCAGAAGCGGTGACTGGGCACGTGGGAAGCAGTAACACCAGGGGAGGAACACGATGACAGCTCGTCAGCAGAAACATATGTCAGTGCGGTGAGGAGCTAACAAGGGTGGCACCACAGCCACACGCGTTTCTAGAGACGCTACATCCCATCCTGATGGAACCTATGAACTCAACACCTTCACAACAGCTGGTAAACCGAGTCTGAATTAACAGCAAGCTTCTCTGAATTCCTCTGGAGCAACCCAAGCTCTGACTCTGGTAGCACACGGACCTGGCCCAAAGCTCGACGTTCAATCAGCTTAATCCTTTTTGCTGGCTTCCAGTGTGTGAGTCGTATTTCTCCACACGACCGAGTGGTTAAATGATACTCGCCTGAACTAACACAAGTATTTCTCACTCATTCCTCGTCATCTTTTGTACTAGCGAAAACTGTCTGCCAAGCCCAGCCCAAAATCATGAGTGCTTTAGTTTAACAACACCGCTTTTTTTTATTAACAAACTTTGTCTGATTTTTTTTTCCTCTCTAGTTCCACACACTTCACATGGACACCACAAGGACAAGAGGATGGCAGGAGAGGACAGAAGAACATCTGCTGCATGACAGCACAGTCAGATATTCCCCTGAAGATCTACCAGGGATCCGAGAAGGACAGGTTGAGCAGGTAGGAACTACAGGACTGGAAAATGAGGGAACAGGAGACCAGCAGCTCTTCAGAAGATAAAGTGGGCTCTTTTGTCATTCTGCCTCCAAAACACAGCAAAGAATCGGGGCAGAGCAAACCATGAGTATTTCTCAGCTTCTTTGTGCTAACAGGTCTAACAGCAATGATGCTTAAATTGACATTTCAAATCACACTGGCAGGTGCTCAGATCCCGCAGCGACAAGTAGCTAAAATAATCTAGCAGACTTGCAAAGATACTTCTGATGTCTTTGCCATGGCAAACAGTTTTTACTGCTCTCTCTATTGTTTCAGGGAACACTCTTTTTCTCCTACACCATCCATAGCTGAACACCAGCTGAGCTGGACCCCAATCCAGCTATGTGCTCACCACCTCACCAGCGTCAAAGGCTAGGATGCCACCAGAAAGCTCACTGAGTTGTCATTGCATCAGCCGAGTTCAATGGATTTTGGAAAGGAAACGCAGTCCCCTCTTATTTATTTGCTACCACGACAGAGAAGCAGCCATCCTCCAGATTGAGCTCCTGCACGATTTATTCCCGAGTGCCATGCTGCAGGGCTCAAAAAATCCCCAGGGGCTCAGTGAACTCAGTAGGAACAGCATGTTTTAAAGATAGCTGCTCAAAAAGACCACACTGCCCCTCCAACTGCAAGAGCTTCAGAGTGAAAAATTAGAAGAGGACACAGAAAAATTTCAGGGGGAAAAAAAAAAAAACCTTTAGCCTGGACTCTGTCCATTTCACCCCTTTAATGCTTCCACAATGCGTGTTTCAAAGGAAAATTGAGAAAAAAACCCAATATTTGTAGCAATTCTGATAAAATGCCACCGGATAGCCCACTGGATAAACCATTAGGAAACAGAAAATAGCAGTTCCCAAATGTCACACCAGGCTTTCAAACGAGCCTGAAAACACACACGCAGTTGAAGAAAAAATATTTTTTCCTTTAACATGTAAAAATGTGTTTACTGCCTACAGACCACAAAAGCCAAGTGTCGCAAAAAAAAAAACCAAACCCTCACAAAAAGAGGCATTTTACTTCCCTGCCCCAACAGATGACGTGAAACCGCTTTTTGAAAACACTATTACCCAGCTATAGATGAAGAAGTACCTGAGGGCCAAACACACATAAATGCACGTCCTGTGGGGATGCTGAGGAGGTTTAAGCTCCACTGATTCCCAAGTAACTACAGACATCCCAAGGGTTAGGTTATGCACCACGTGTGAACTATGCTCAGCAACATCGCAATTTTAGCCAAATAGCCTCAATCTCCTCGAGCAGCACCATACAGGCAAACACTGAGAGAAGACAAAGGCAGACACACTCAGCGAGCTCTCCTGCACCTTTGCCTTCTGCAGTGGTTCAGGGTCTCCACGTCAGGTCAGGTTTCTTTGCTCCTGGCATTAGGAAAGGCAGCAGCAGGATATGTACAGGCTTCATAACTGGTGGCCCGTTTTGTGCTGGATTCACAAACCTGGAACCATCCCGAGTTGAAGGGAAAAGGGAAAATTCTGAAGTTCTTCCCAAAGCGCAACTAAGAACACTTTGCTTTCTCACATTGTGTTATCATAGACAGCACAAAACCCATTCATAAGAAGACATATCACTGCTATTCACAGCATCGCTTCTACCACCTCTTTTA
Source organism: Trogon surrucura (assembly GCA_020746105.1). Lineage (NCBI taxonomy): Eukaryota > Metazoa > Chordata > Aves > Trogoniformes > Trogonidae > Trogon > Trogon surrucura. Next base: position 116,238,831 of record CM036618.1, on the reverse strand, counting down.
TTCACTTAAATTTGCTGAAAAGCAGACCTGAAGCATTCTGCACGTGGCCCACAGCTCACTGAAGTCAACAGGTAACTTGCACAGACACTTCAACAGAGTCCCGCTCCTATTGAAACTAAGATACTTCAATCATTTCTCACTGCCATCCAGCCTAGCATTAATGATTTACATTTACACTACGATGATAATCCAAATGAAACCCAGAAGGACCTAAACTTTGTAACTCTTACTTACTTTCCTACAGGTTTTTTAACCAGTGTGCTATTACACAACGTGTTTTGTAGTAAAGTCATGACAATTCAGAGAAAAAACAGGCATTCACCTAGGTATTTCTACTTTGTCCTCAACTCTAGACAATATACTCAGTAATTATCGTTTTATCTTCTGGAGAAGGGGGAGAGAAGGCACACACCACAAAATCCCACACAGGTTTCCTACGGGACGCTTTGGCGAAGGCAGTGGATGTGGTCTATCTGGATATCAGCAAGGCCTCTGACACTGTCTCCCACAGCATCCTCATAGGTAAATGAGGAAGTGTGGCCTGGATGACCAAGTAGTGAGGTGGGTCACTAACTGGTTGAAGGGAAGAAGCCAGAGAGTTGTGGTCAATGGGGCAGAGTCTGGGTGGATGCCTGTGTCTAGTGGGGTCCCTCAAGGGTCAGTGCTCGGGCCGGTGCTGTTTAATATAGTCATCAATGACCTGGACGAGGGATTAGAGAATGTTGTCAGTAAGTTTGCAGATGATACAAAATTGGGAGGAGTGGTTGACACACCAGAAGGCTGTGCAGCCATTCAGAGAGACCTGGATAGGTGGGAGGGCTGGGCGGGGAGAAATTTTATGAAGTTCAACAAGGGCAAGTGTAGAGTTTTGCACTTGGGAAAGAATAACCCCATGTGCCAGTATAGGTTGAGGACTGCCCTGCTGGAGAGCAGCAGAAAGGAAAGGGACTTGGGCATTCTGGTGGACAGCAGGATGACCATGAGCCAGCAATGTGCCCTCATGGCCAAGAAGGCCAATGGCATCCTGGGGTGTATTAGAAGGGGAGTAGCAAGTAGGTCAAAAGAGGTCCTCCTGCCCCTCTACTCTGCCCTGGTGAGGCCACATCTGGAATATTGTGTCCAGTTCTGGGCCCCTCAGCTCAAGAAGGACAGAAAGCTGCTTGAAAGAGTCCAACGCAGAGCCACAAAGATGATGAAGGGAGTGGAGCATCTCCCTTATGAGGAAAGCCTGAAGGAGCTGGGTCACTTCATCTTGGAGAAGAGGAGGCTGAGGGGTGACCTCATTAATGTTTATAAATATGGCAAGGGGGAGTGTCAGGAGAACGGAGCCAGGCTCTTTTCAGCGGCATCCACTGACAGGACAAGGGGCAATGGGTGGAAGCTGGAACATAGGAGGTTCCATAAAAATATGAGGAAAAACTTTTTCACAGTGAGGGTGACAGAGCACTGGAACAGGCTGCCCAGGGAGGTTGTGGAATCTCCTTCTTTGGAGACGTTCAAAACCCACCTGGACACGTTCCTGTGCGCTCTACTGTAGGTGATCCTGCTCTGGCAGGGGGGTTGGACTAGATGATCTTTGAGGTCCCTTCCAACCTCTAACATTCTGTGATTCTGTGAGGCAGCAGAAAGAGCCGAGTGTGGCAAGACAGCGGCAGCTGAGGTAACAAAAGCAGTGGGGGAAAAGATTACTGCAGATGCCGACGTGAGACTGTAAGACTGGATCTGTGCTATATGGGAGATAAACAAACAAGTACAAAAAAACTCGAATAGGAAGAATTTTTGTGCTAGTTTTTGTTGTCTAAAAAAAAGAAAACCCCAAACAACTATAATCATCCATCTGTCCAGAAATGTTATTAAGGATTACAGTGAAGGAAAAATTATAGGCAGAGAAGTGCAGCAAGAACTGTGGTTGTTAGAATTTCTCTTGGGGCACATAACGTACGTAAGTTAGAATGGAGAAACACCTTTTCCCCTCCTCTCCCTGAACTCTGAGGGAAGGATACCCAAGCCCTGCTGTGAAAACAAAACCAAAGGACTGAACAGCTTATAAAGCACTCTCTTTTAACATCAGCACATCATGAGGACTTCTGCTTAGGTAGAAACAAAACCAGTGCAATTGATCGATTGTAAACTGGAGACTCCCCAGCTTGTTCTTTTTTTATGTGCATGGGAAGCTCTTTTTTTGTCCAGGGTTGTAAGTCATTTGTTCTTTTAACTATGGGACCGGAAACTTCCCCTCTGAAAAGAACAAGGATCGTTCAGAAGTACAGAAAGACTGACAAAATGCCCCAAACAGCTCAGGAAAGGCAAGCTGCAAAGGCACATCAGCTTATCTCCACCCTCACCCAGGCTGCAGGCGGGTCCTGAGGACACATGAACCAGCTCTGGGTCCACCTCCCCCAAAAGCTTCTGAATACATCAACTAACTCCAACAAAATGTCTCAGAGCAGTGGAGTTTCCCTTAAGCTCCTACGAGTTTCCCAAATAAAAGGATTCAAGGAGATGAGGAAGGGCCTAATGTTCGCCCTGTAGGAAAAAGCTACAGTATGAATCGAGCCCTTTTTCTCATCAGTAGATCAACTGACCCTCAAGCTACAGAAGACAAGGTTTCCTTGGGTCCACTGCTGGAGGAAGAACTGGTACTAAATATATGACAAATCTACTCATTTCTCAGACAGTAACCCTCCTAACACACCATCTCTATGCACATTCCACCACTAGAACCACACACAGCATTCAGGCAAGAACCACTGAGGCCATGCTGCTTATGATCTCAGCACTTGGCTATTAAGATGTGTTAAAACATTGTCCTGTACTTCAGTTGACGGCAGGTCCTCCTCTTGACCCCAATTGCTGAGAGTGTCTGCAATACCCATACAGTTCATAAACACAAGAAAAACTTAAAAATTCGCAAGCACCAGTTTGTGGCAGTAAAGGTGATAGCAATACAGATACCTGGAGGTAAGAAAGCCAACTGCAAGACTGATGAGCTGAAAACAACTTTGATTCCTACCTGGTTCAGTGCAATTCCTGACATACGGCTGCCCCCCATCCCCCGGGACATCAGTTGTGTTCTCCTCACTGGCTTGCAGTAGCTGTCTCCCGCTCCACTTGTCGTTACTTTCCACAGAATAGCTCAAGGCATCATAACCTAAAGGAAAAGAGTAGGAGATACATAAGACTGCACAGGAAAGGTGACTTCTTAACGCCTGAAGCAGCCAAAACATTTACATTTCAAACCCAACGTCCCTTGGGTTAGAAACAGTGGTGTTTCTAATCCCACTGGAAAAGTACTCTGCCATTAGCTCTGCACCCCAGCTACTCCCAAAAACATCAGGAGTTCATTTCTCTGCAACCTCAAAGGTTTGTACGAGAAGAGCATCTACGTTTCACATGCATTCGTAAGCTTCAATCAGTTTGAAATAAGCGTACCACTGTACCGGTTAAAACAGAACTGAACAACAACAAAAAACCCCACTCGCAAATCACCAGGTGCAACAACACAAAAAAAATCCTCAACTTCTCACTCCTGTGGGCATTTCACTGTTGTTAAGTACCAGAAAAACTGCTGAATTTCACACGTTTATACAACATCTAAGCCATTTCCGCATAGGGTTACAACTCAATTTGCTGCTGAATGAGGCAATATCTTGAGCCCAACCACAATGACATCAGTGGAATGCTCTTCAAAGCATTAGAACATCTTAAATGCAGAGCCTGTGGCACTGCAACTACCCACTCGGGCTCAGGGCTGGCTCCCTGCAGGGTCGCAAGGACCAGGGTGGTTTCAGGTAGGAGTGTGCAGCAAGTTGTTCCACAAGAGGCCACACACTTGCCACTCCTGACTCTCTCCTTGCTTTATCCCCCACTTCGGCTTTGCCTCGGTGCTGCTACATGAAACTCTGTTTTAGCAAGGTCAACAAAAACAGCTGGCCGATTTCCATGATGTTCTTGGCACAAGGCTGGTCAGCCTTGGACATGTCATGTCTGCCTAATTAGCTGAAAGCATGTGGTCATGTGTCAGTTCCACAAATCCTATGTAGTTCTAGATTCAAAGGAGGAAGAAAATAAAACAACGTTGGGTTTTTTTATGCTGCCAAGGCATCTACTGTAAGCAGGCACACACACCAAATCAGCCACCTTGTAACAGAGACCTTGAGTCCACCTAAAAACAAACAGCATTCGAGAGAGTTTTCCAACCACCCATCCATGTCCTTTCCACTGAGCAGAACACAGACTCAAATCTTGGGGCAATGTCTCAGGGGGTGCTTAAGGATGAAGGAAAAGGTTCTCTGCAGACAGAAACCCCTTTTATTAGGTTTTCTGACTCACCGACCAAGGAAGGTGGCCAACCTGTGACTTCTCTGTAGCCTGCTCGGGGCAGCTCCTGTGTCACACTACGAGCCGGGGAGCGCATTGGGAAGGGGCTGCCTGGAAACGTATGTCCTGGGCGGCTGCAACCACCACTCTGGATACGAAGGAGTCAGCCTCTGGGCATGTTTGAGGAAGAGCCACGGGCACCTCTGCTTTCTAAACAAAAGCACTTAACTTGGAAAACTAAATATCACATTTTGAAGCATCAAGCACTTTGTTGTTGCTATGCCGTACAAAAACACAGACAGATGTCACCAGGACCCGGTTTCTCAGAAGGAGCATGTGCAGTAGCACAACTTCAGGCATCTCCCACAATAACAAATGTTCTCTAGCAATCTCAGCTAAGCAGTTCCAATTCCACATAGAATCTACCTCCAAAGCAGAGGGACCCTTCTCTGTAGCTGCCCAGAGCAGTAGCAGGAGGGAGAGCCTGCAAGGACCACCACAGCACCAAGCTCCTGCAGAAACCTCTACCACATGCCCTTTCTCTTGCACACTGTCGTGGGTTGACCCTGGCCAGCCGCCAGGTACCCACACAGCCGCTCACTCACTCCCCCCTTCACTACTGAACAGGGGGAGAAAATATCTCCAAGGGCTCAGGGTTTGAGACAAGGACAGGGAGATCACCCTCATTTACCGTCCCGGGCAAAACAGACTCAGGTTTGGGGAAATTAGGTACATTTATTAAAAGAACTAATCAGAGAGGAGTAGTGAGGAGTGAGAAAGAGCAAACAAATCTTAAACAGAACACCTTCCCCCCATCCCTCCCTTCTTCCCGGGCTTAACATCAATCCCGGTTTCTCCACCTCCTCCCCCCGAGCGGCGCAGGGGGACAGGGAATGGGGGCTGCGGTCAGTTCATCCGACGTTGGTTCCACCGCTTCTTCACTCCGGGGGAGGACTCTTCACTCTTCCCCAGGGCCACTGTGGGGTCCCTCTCACGGGAGACAAGCTTCACGCTCTCTTCTCCGCGTGAGTCGTCCCACGAAGGGCAATTCATCACAACTTGCCCAACGTGCGACACCTCACGAGGGGCAGCCCACCCCTCGTGAGTCTGAGGCGCAGTCCTTCGGGGGAAACTGCTCCAGCGTGAGCCACCCACAATGTCCCAAAAGTCCCACTGGCCAACCTGCTCCAGCGTGGGCATTCCCTCTTCCACGGGCTACAGGTTCCGGCAGCAACTCGCTCTGATGTGGGCTTCCCACGGGCTACAGTCCCCTTTCAGGCATCCACCCACACGGCGTGGAGTCCTCGGTGGACATCTATGCGGTGATCCTCACGGTGGACTTCTGCACCTCGCCCATGGGCTGCAGGGGGACAACCCGCTTCACCATGGTCTTCACCACGGACCCGGGGGACTCCTTCTGCTCCGGCGCCTGGAGCTCATCCTCCCCCCTCCTTATTCACTGACCTTGGTGTCTGCACAGATTCTCACTCCTCCATCTCTGTGCCAGCTGTTATGGCGCAGTTCTTTTTCCCGTTCTTAAATATGTTTTTCACAGAGGCGTTCCTCTGCTATCACCTTACTGATAGGTTCAGCCTTGGCCAGCGGCGGGTCCCTCTTTGTAGCCGGCTGGCATTGGCTCTATCAATCTTGGGGAGCTTCTAGCAGCTTCTTACAGAAGCCACCCTGCAGCTCCCCCCCCGCCGCTGAAATCTGGCCAGGCCAAACCAAAACACACACTCAAGCAAGGGGCAGAGAAGAAGAAAGTCATTTGAGATGGCTTTGGAAGGGGGAAAGTTTAATCTGGCAATAAGTGTTTATAAAAGCTACATTTGGCATTCACATAACTCAGCGTAAATAGCAGCAGAACCAGTCCATGGCTGAGCTCACGGGGATGGCTGTGACATACACCAGTGACTTACACCACTGAGTACCAGTTCTCCTCTGGGAGTCCCACCGCAGGACTTGCAACCCACAGACCCCAAAATCCCGCTTGGGTATCTTCACTCTAAATCACATCTGGGGCAAGAGAAAATAGAAGTTATGGAAGAAGGGAGATGCTTTTTCAAAAGCTCGACCTTCCAAGGATTTCCCTGTGACAATGGGGACGCGTCAAGATTTTAAGCTCGACAGTGCCGAAACACAACGATCTGACCTTTCAGAAAGGCAGATGCAGTAATCACAAATCCTTTTTCAGAACACATCTGTCATGACACGTGCTCCTGACTTCTCAGGTCAGACTGTGTCTTGTGATCCTTTATCCACTTCTCCAAAGGCAAAACCTAGTCTGATGAGAAGCCTCACACTAGCTGCCAAAGGCTGTGGAGCCTGAGCACTCCTGCCACCCAACAAGGGCCCCATCCTTTGATTCCAACATACACTAAATCAGCAAGAGGTAGAACAAAAATCTGGCATTCTACAGAGGGACTATGAGAACAGCAAGGAATAAGCAAAACTCTCCAAGGAAAAGTAGGAAAAGTTACAAAACTGCTAGCTTGCTTTCTTAAAATGAAGTTGTTCAGATACTGGATTATTTTTAATAGAAAACATGTCAAAGACATTTTTTTGCATTTTCTCAGCAGAGGTAAAGGCTACTAAACATCTTGCATTAGCTACATTGTCATTTTGCTCAGGCCAGCATACAGATTAGACATTCTTCTTATTGTTTTAGCTGCTAGTTTTATAATACAATAATACTGTGACATATTTAAAGACTTTGCTCCAACAACAAGTTTTTCCAAAGTTCTGCACCACGGAGTATTTCAAGGTGGGTTATTTTAATTTTTTTTAAGCACTAGACATCACCACAAGGTATTTTCCACAACTCAAATTACCCAGCACCAGTTTTACATTAGAGACTCAGAATCCAGGTTCTGGAGAGCTTGATTTGAGCTTCCTCCCAGCCACATTTCCACGGACAATAAGCACACAAGTCATTTTTTCCAGTCTCTTTGTCCTGTACTGTATTTCATAACACAGAAAGGACAATGCAGACAGTGCATTTCCACTGGCCATGTCTCTTTACACAAGATGGGGAGCACGTCAGGGTGTGTTTGTTGGGAGCTCCTGTCCCTGCCACGTTGGGGTGGCACTGGCTGAGAACAAGCTCTTCTTGCAGGATTGCTGATCTGTTCCGCTTCTGATCATGAAAATGAATTACAACAGAAAGAAGAACCGATCAAATTGCTCAGAATTTCTGAAAACGCTCTGTGTGTGACCCAGATCTCCACGCGACCACTCGAGCTCCTTACACTCTTTCCAGATGGCTCTGGCTACAGCACCGCAGAAACGCAGCTGAACACATCCTATCCGCACTTCCCGGAATGAGTAGTACTGCTTTGTAATGCTATACAGCATCTCAGTGTTCCCAACTGTATTTATCCTCAGCATTAAGGCAGAGGAACACCAAAAAGCCAGGGACGTGTCAGGGCCTCAGAGCAGACATCCCATTTCTGAGGGGGACAAAGCCCCTGGCACAGGGGACAGGCAGTGCCAGGGCCCTTGGCATAGCTGGCCAACACACCTTAGATGTCTGAACAAGCCAAGACCATCCAAAACTACCTCTGGCAAGGGGGATACAGACTAGGGAAGACAGAAATTCTATGCTGATGTGAAGTCACCTGTCCTGCACAGAGACTATTTCCACACAGGTTTACCTAGCACACCTACACAGATGAAGAAAACCCTTTCTCATCTTTATTGTGATAAAAATGAGCGCTCTTGCCCTCGTTGTTAGGATTGTTCATTACTTCTGGTCCAGCAGCACTAAGAGGCTCTAAAAATGAGGTTACACCACCCTGCACAGCAACACACACAAGCAGCCCCTGCCCTAGAAAATGCACATCCCAGTGCACAACTAGCAAACAGAGCAAATTCACACAGAATCACAGAATGTTAGGGGTTGGAAGGGACCTCAAAAGATCATCTAGTCCAACCTCCCTGCCAGAGCAGGATCACCTACGCTAGGTGACACAGGAACACGGCCAGGTGGGGTTTGAATGTCTCAAGAGAAGGAGATTCCACAACCTCCCTGGGCAGCCTGTTCCAGGGCTCTGTTACCCTCACAGGGAAAAAGTTTTTTCTAATATTTTTATGGAATCTCCTGTGTTCCAGCTTGTGCTCATTGCCCCTTGTCCTGTCAGTGGACGTCACTGAAAAAAAGCCTGGCTCCATCCTCCTGACACTCCCCCTTGCCGTATTTATAAACATGAATGAGGTCACCCCTCAGCCTCCTCTTCTCCAAACTAAAGAGACCCAGCTCCTTCAGCCTTTCCTCATAAGGGAGATGTTCCACTCCCTTCATCATCTCCGTGGCTCTGCGCTGGACTCTCTCCAGCAGTTTCCTGTCTCTCTTGAGCTAAGGGGTCCAGAACTGGACACAATATTCCAGATGTGGCCTCACCAGGGCAGAGTAGAGGGGCAGGAGGACCTCTCTTGACCTACATGCTACTCCTCTTCTAATACACCCCAGGATACCATTGGCCTTCTTGGCCACGAGGGCACATTGCTGGCTCATGGTCATCCTGCTGTCCACCAGAATGCCCAAGTCCCTTTCCTTTCTGCTGCTCTCCAGCAGGGCAGTCCCCAACCTATACTGGCACATGGGGTTACTCTTTCCCAAGTGCAAAACTCTACACTTGCCCTTTTTGGATTATCCATAAGGCTAAGTATTTAATGCGTACTTTAAATAGCCTCTTCCCTAAGTGTGTGCCACCACCCATCAGCATCTTTCTCTCTAGGCTGCTGATCAGAAAACAAACACCCATCACGTCCCCATCATGGAGATCAGAAGGTCATTTCACAAACCTGGCCATGAAGTGAGCAGGTCACTTCATCTGAGCAACAAAAATAAGTTCAGAGGAAGATGAGTGGATAAATCAGGGTCGTGAGGTTTGCTAAGGAAACACTGTGGAGAGCTCTCTGGGATCAGACTGGTGCACGGCAGTAACTCAACACGAGCGTATCACACCTCTCCTCATCCTGAACAGGGTTGATTCAGTGGACAAGACAACTTTAGATTAATGGGTGGGGATTAAAAACTAACCAGGCATGATGTTCAGCTGGGGGAAACCAGGAGAATGCCTTGAACTTTAGTCCAGATACTGATTTACAGCAGCAGAGAACTTGGCCCAACAATGCTAATGGCTTCAGGGAGCTGGCAGGTATCCTCAGTTCCCACTGGCAATAAACCACTTTCTATGCAAGCTGCTAGATCCCGCTGGCTGAAGCCAAAAACAGCATGGCTTTTCTGAAATACGCTTGTCCTCCCTCCTCGCTTGTCTGTCCCTTTCATTTATTGTTATGACGGTGGCCATTTCTGGTTTTGAAGGGCTGGTTTCACACCCCCCATCTTTCAACAAGCTGAATTATCTCCCTCTCCCTGAAATTTTCTTAAAACGAATAAAACAGGGAAATATCTCCGAGGAAGAAAAAAGCAGGAACAAGCAAGCACAAGCTCCCACATTAAGCTGGCAGCAGAGGTGGGGAGAAGCGGCATGGTCACCTCAAGACAGACCAGGTGAATCCTCCCGCCAGAGCAGGGCTTGGCTAAATTCCCGATAGTAAAGCCCAGAGCTGCACTTCTACCCCCAGACCTGCACGTAAGGCCCAGTCAGTCCTTCTACAAGGCTTTTTTTTTCCCCTCAATCAGATGTGCCGCAGGTTGTCACCCCATAATCTGAGCTTGGGATTTCATAAACATTTCATAAATGGACTATCTTTCTCTGGAGGCTAATTTGGGTGATGCTTTCCTTTCAAAATCAGCAACAGCAAAGACCATAAATAGAGCACCCTCGGGGGGGGAAGCAGAACAGAAAGCCTACACCTGGCTTTGACGAGCACCCTGCTCCCTACATCTGATTTCAAAGCTCTATTTCCACACATACTAACCTACATGGGCAGATGAAGAGTTATGGGATTCCTCCTACTCCAGCTCTTGTAATTAATTTCTCAAGAACTCATTCCTCCCAAACCTTCCCCACTGAGCTGCTGCCTCCTCCTCCTCTCCCCCACAGCCCCCAGCCTGGTCTCCTGTCAGCCCCCCATAGGACCTCCCATCCACCAGTAACAACCCCCTGCCTCTGAGCCTTCTCCCAAATGTGAAAAGGAAGGCAAAAAAATAACAACTTTGTTCCAATGAAGGCAGTGCTGATATTTCAGTTTTATCACTAGACAGCGACTTAAGCGCCAGCCACAAAAAAAAAAAGAATCAAGGCCTAAATTCTCACCACACAAATGCATCAGTATCTTTCCCCCCCATTTATCACTATTTTCTCTGTGATCAACAACTGGGGGGGGGAGAAAAAAAAAATGAAGCCCTCACAAAACCCCAGACACAATAACATCCCAAATGCCTCTCACTCTCTGTTACAAAAGTGCAACCTCAATTAAAAAATCACAGAGGGGATGCATTACAAGTCCTCCTGTTTTCCCACCAGCAGTGACCATGCAGACAGGCTTTGTCCAAACCAATCCTCCAGTTTAAAGACCCCCTCAGAGTCCCTGGAGAGGCTGACTCTCCAGGCCCGGAATCCTGTCCCACCCTCGAACATGCAGCACGGTATTGCAAAACACCACCTCTCCCCTCATGTGCATCCTCAGAGGAACAAAGCAAAAGACCAGGTCCCCGTCCAAGATTAACACAGCCCCCACACTCCCACACACCGACCCTTCTTGGCTCCTTGTCCTCCCCTCTGAGCCAGATTCAGCTCCCACACACCAGCTCATGAGCTCTCCCAGAAAGGGGCCCACTGAGGGCCCCAAGAAGCTTCTGTCCCTCTCACCCATCACAGGGCTCAGGGGCAGCAGCTGGCTGAGGCAGTCCCCACATGACCCAGCTGCACTCCAGGGGCAGAGGTGGCCAACAGCAGGGCCAACAGCAGCTCTATGGGCCTCACAGCACAACACAAAGAGCAGCAAAAAACGTGACTGTGGGCTTATTTTAACTCTGAAAAGCTAGCTAACACCTGAAAGCTAAGTTTCTGTATGCATTCTGCTCGAGTCTGCCTCTGCTCCCAGCACGAGAACAAAGAAAACTTGAAGGTCAGGCAGGGCTTACAGAAAACCATCGAGGGCAGTGATTGCTCACCAAGCTCTCGCTCACTTCAGGTGAGGGTCCTGCCCAGCTGGAGGCACTAACACTCCACCAACCTCCAGAGAAGTAACTGGGACCAGGAGGGACCTGCAAGCACTCACAGCACCCGGTGCTTGTGGTGGGCACCCAGGGGTGGTGGTGCTGGGCGCCCATGGGTGTCGGTGGCATTTCATCCATCTCTATAATCATTCCGCGCTTCCTTGATTGTTCATTAATAGCTTGTGCAGAAGGTTATATTTTCTTTGTTATTCATATCAGCCGGACCATTAAATTGACTGTTCCCTTCTTCTTGCCTTACGCACAAGTGCAAAAGAAGCAGTTTAGCACCTGGTAGAAAAGTAGGTCTTCTTTTCATGCCTCTAATAATTTTCATAGTTTTTCCTTGGACGTTCCTCTGCTAAAACCACAGATGATACTCAAGGTGACAGTTTCCCATGGACCTGGAGAACAGTGCTCAGTATTCTTAGCCTGATTCTCTACTTTCACTTCTCAGGGGGTATCTTAACCCTCCCACTGGCACTCTCCTTCCACAAACATTTTACCTGTTACCAGTGGAAGGTCTGCCGTATCAAGCTCACTCATCACCATTTTCTTTCTTCTTGGTAGACAGCAAGGAAAAAAATTAGCAACAATGAATTAAAAATAACCTAAAATTGATTTTCCATCAGTAACAGTGCTACTTTTTACAGAGTTCTAAGATCCTGTGGCTGCTCAAACCTGGAAATCGAGACCTTACATGGCTGAAAAAGCAGTAATTGAGATCTTCGCTGTTATCAAAAAGACCCTTCTCTCTTGGAAGGCTTGGGTAACGTGCTGCAGTAAGATTGTAATGCTCTGGAGGAGATACCTTTTAAAAAGCAGTGAAAAATGAGTTCAGTTCTAAACTTGGGGTTTGACTGGTTTGCAGTTTTTTTGCTGTTTACGAGCTGAACATTCATGGCTCCTTCCCCCACATTTATGTATTTCTCTTCTAATTCCAAGCTGACACAGTGGGAGGAAAGACGGTTTCGAGTCAGGCGAAACATTTCAGTCAACCTGGAATAAAGTATTTTATTTTGGTTTGATTTGTCCTCTTTTACACTTTTAGCTAAATATAATTCTGAGGAATCAAAATTCTCGGGGAAAATATCGTAAAGGCACGCTGGCAAGAGAAACGGGGCAGCTCTTCGAAGAAACCGAGCCGTTCCTTTGACCTCCCCACAGTGCCTGCTCCCGCAGCAACGAGACCCTCCCGGGGGTGACGGAGGGAAGAGGCCTCCTGCCTCCCTCCAGAGAGCCGAGTGGTACGAGCTCTAAAAATAAGCCACTCCTTTCAGGAAAGAAACAAAAAGGAAAAGAAGGGGGAAAAAAACCCAAAAACCTAAAACAGGCAGTCATAAGCCCTGGCTCCCCGTCTGGTATCTAAACACCAGAATGCTCTGATGACAGGGCAGCCGTCACAAAAGAGCAGAAGAGGGCTGGGGGTTTTTTTATGTTTTTCTTCATAAAAGAAAAAAAACGGATCTTGCAAAAAATAAACAAGCAGGAGGGAAAAGGGAGCTTTTGTGTTCGATTTCAATACAAACATGTTTTTCAAGTTAAAAAGGCTATTTCTCCCTTCCCTTTGCCTTGCAACTCTTCTCCCCTTGTGCTTCCCTGCAACACTACAAAAAACCCGTAATTGTTACTCATGTAATTGCTATTATTTACTGCTTCCATAGTGCTAGGCACTCTCCAACACAGAGATGGGGTCTCAGCCCCAGAAAATGCATCAGCTCTGATATTTTAACTCTACTGTAGGATACCAAATCTGGATTTGCCCCCTAAAAGCGCTCTTTATGTGCTGTGAAACTCAGGGGAACTCACTGACAGCCAGACAAGGACGTACAAGGCAGGAAACCCCACTGGGAAACCTGCAAGACTCAACTTTTATGATAGATAAGCGCGGGCTGAAGGGCAGCCACTGGCCTCTTAACTGATCCTGTGTCTTCTTCCCCAAGAAGCCGAACTCCCCGCACTAACGCAGCTCTTCTGCTAAATTAACACGGTGCGGCTCTAGCCACAGGAAGAACCCCAGTGAGGGCCTTTGGGGCGGCCGTGACAGCTGGCACCCTGCCCAGATGTTTGCAGACGCTCATGATCAGCCCCGTTCCCTGACACTGGCCAGCAAGTGGACCTGGTCTGGGAGCCACCACGACAAGCCAGCCATGGGCAAACGGGCTCCAAGAACAGGAGAGATCATCCACCAGGTGTCCTCTTGGAAAGCCAAGCTTCTTCATCAAAGGGGACAGAAGCAGTTGGCTGCCCAGTTCAGCAATTCCACCTTAGGAAAATGAGCAAAGAACTAGTTCCAACAAATCTTCCTGGGGCTCTCAGCATCTCCTCTCTATCAGCCCTCAACATGATCTCTTCCTATCAGTTCTCCAGCCAACAAACATTCCCTTGTGGTTACCACGACCATGCCTACCAAGGGCCCCAGCTGCACACAGGCTTCTGTCCTTGATCTACATGTCACTAAGCCAGGCTGAAAATTACCTCAGTGGCATCAAGTGTTTTCCCTATGGGACCTGCTTAATTAAATATTGAAAGAGCTATTACCCTTCAGGGATGCCTGTGCACTGTGTCCATTACTTATAACATAACGTATTCATTATGCATTTTACCCCATGCTCCCATCTGCTGATCTCATATTAGGCCCTTAAAAACAATTTTAAGCAATTAATCCTACCTCAATTACAGACAAATATATATAGAAGCCCCAGGACATGTTTTTTTTTCATATTTAGTAGAAGTAAGGAAACATATCTAGAAATAAATCCAGTAATCAGGAAGGAGAGGGACAAAGCCCATCAGCCATGGGAATCAGAACCAGAGATCAGCACAGTTTAATCAGCCACAGTAAAATCGCCAGCTTCATCTGCCAGGAGAAAGCGAGATGCGTCCTGCTGCAGGTTCCCTCCCACAGCAGGTTCTTCTGCCTGCACCACCAGGCATTGCCCCCCTCTATTCTCCTTCACATGGATCATACAAACCAAGGCTCATCCTTCCAAAATACCTCAGGTTTTCCCACTCCCGGATCCCTGGCACAGCCATTTTCCCAGTCAACAGGTGTCACCACTGAGCTATCTCAGGTTGTCCCTTCTTTCCTCCTCCTGCACATCTAGTCCTTCACTCCTGCATATGAAGGTAGATGCAAAGCCCAAGCTCATCTCAGCATCCTGCTACTCGGGTTCTGCTTCATGCCATCAGGGTCACTTGTACAGTCCCATGTGAGGAAATCTGCCGTGGGACTCCCTCCAGCAAGAACCAGGCTCTTCAGCCTTGGCCATCTCTGCTGGTAGACCCTGCATGTTAATGAAGTCCTCCCAGTCCCTCTCCCACATCCACATCGTCATCACCCCTATAGAAAAAGCTGTTCAATGGGGTGACGGGAGGGAATATAAAAAAAAAAAAATAGGGAAAAAAGGAGAAGCATCTCCACGCGCAACAAAGAAGCACCTTGTAAATTCCCATAGTTGAGCTTGTGTAGGAAACACGCTCCAGAATTTTGGAAACACTAGTTTCAGTTCTTCCCTGAACAGCCCTGGTAATGTACAGGAAAAAAATACAATCATCATTAACACTCATAGTTTGTGCAAGTTCACTGGTTTACCAGAACGAACTTGTGTGTTTAGCATCCCCGCCAGGAAATCTCACATTTCAGAGTAATCTGTCTTCTGGCCAAACACAGCGATCACAAGTTCTCCGATGCTGAGCACACGGGTCAGCTCTTGGACTGTGGTACACAACTCTAAGCAACCTGATCTAGTGAAAGAAATGTTTCCCCACCTGCTGAAGAGGAAAAGCCCAAACAGGTACCTGTCAGGAACAGCACCTCAGCCTTTCTCCTCTGAGAACAGAGTCTGGCCTAGCCCAATCCCATCCCTCATTCACACAGAGGAAGGGATCCTTCTAGTAAAATCCCAAACTGGAATTTTCCAAAGTATTTTAAGGAAATAAATAATGCTATAGGAAAAAAAAAAAAAAAAAAAGAAAAAAGAGTCTATTTGTAATCAGAGACCCTGGCACAAAAGGGTAGTCTTCCACATCATACCAGAATCAAGTGTTTGATGCTGTCCTTTCTTTATAAGGCTTTAAGAACCGCAGGACCCTCCAAGAAGTGGTACGAATTCTTTATTTACCCTGAAGTGAGACTCTGCAGACCCGGGTTTTAAATTCACTGCTCTGCTATTAGCCCGTGAGATGACCTTGGACAAGTTGTACTGTCCAGACTCTCAGCTGGTGTCAGCTGGCACCAGGCCACCAAAGTCAATTTAAACAATTTGAGACTCCAGTCCTACAGTCCCTGGGTCCTCAGTCTCCCTTATCCAAACAGCGCTGCCGGCCGGCACGCAGCCCCGCTCCCGAGGTGCTTTGGAAACGTGCACCTAAGTAATAGGGACCAGGATTAACAGAACTTTGGAAAATACACGTTTTTCACTAGCACAAAACAAAAAGCCTTCGTTAATTTTTTTTTTCTTTTTTAAATAGCCTCATGATCAAGGCTTTGAAGACGAACATCAAAAATGCTGTTGTTTCATTTTACACCTGATGCAAATCCCTGGGGATTTTAACTTCAGCACACAGCAACAGGTGGTGACTGATACCTTTTTGTTCATTCTTCTCCTTTTAAGCTTCATTATCTTCCCAAAATCATCTCAAATTTCTCTCTCAACTTGCTTTCATCACCAGCACCATGCCCAGGCGCTTCCTCTTCACAGCACGAACACCTGATACCCTCCTGGCAGGAGGGTTGATTTTCAGAAGGGGCTTGGAAGTCATCACAGGAAGCTCCCAAGACCAGGAAACTCTAGACAGGACCTAAATAAAGATGAAAAAGGACCAATTCCTTCATCAAGACCCATTTCCACAAGGAAAGAACCTCCTGAGTAAGTCCTCCGGCAGGTCTCCCTCAGCCCAGACACAGTATCTGCAGACCTAACCCCAACAGGAGGTGCACCACCAGCTACCACCTATGTGACAATGGCTTCCAAGGTCTCCCAGGTCCACAGACTCTCCCGCTGGACCACGGCGACTGCCTCCCAGCAGCCAGCAACATCACGACAGCACATCTGCAATCTCGCTTTGGATCGTTTTTTTGACTCCAGAGGCTTTCACATCACTCCATTACATTCTTGGAAAACTTATCTGCTTGTGAACAAGCTTGATTTGTTGCCCACTCTGATTTAGTGCAAGAATAAATTCAAAGGACATAGGACTCGTAATTTGTTTTACTTTGTCAGCAATAAAATTAATTTAAGGGTTTTTTTTAAGTACCACCTCTTCTTCTCCCTCCCCTCCAACGATACTGTGTTTCTGAGGAGTCATCCATGGCAAGCAACACCTTGCCACGAGCACAACTGACGGAACCTGCTGAGCAACAACTGTATCATGAACAAGTAAGCTGTATGTGACAGCTAGCTGGGCTGGGAAGAAGCTCTTTGGGACAAGGATCTTTTTAGGTCAGTTTTCACAACTGGGCTTGCTACACAATTTGACCACCACAAAGAGGTACACTGAGGAGTAGAGGGCAGATCTTCCTGGAGGAGAAGAAATGTCCATGTAAGGCTCTTTTTTCCTCCTACTTTATGCTACAGGATGTTCTGGCCATGTTAGGGGAAAAAAAAAAAAACCAGCTGGATCTATTTCTGAATGTGAATTATTTCAACAGCAGACCCTTCAGTTGTTTGTAGTTCAGTTAGCATGTTTTTGGCTAGCATATCAAAAAGATTCTTCTCCTGGACTTCAGCAGGCTCTTTCCTAATGGAGCTCTTAAAATCCGTTTGCAGTTCTCATTGGGCAGGCGACACCTGCTGCAGGAGCCAACACTGGGGATGAGCTTCAGCAAGCCTTCTTCAGAAGAAACCCAGCACTCTCCAGACACAACTTTCTCCTCTCCCACCGCCAAGATCGCCACTGCGCTGAAAGAGAATGTGTGCTTTATCCCTTGGACGCCACGGAGCCACACGAGACCTCCTGGGCTGATCTTCTAGGACACATCTGTATGCCATGGAGCCAGGCAGGAATTCACCTGCTGATCTGCCCTCCTGCTGGGGTTTCGCCACTCCCGTGCCCCAAGCTCCTCTCTCACCTCAGTTTCCCTAATTTATAATCCAAGGATGCTCTTACTCACCTCACTTCCTCCGAAGAGGCCGCAGGCTGAGGAGTGGCTGGCATGAGGAGGGATCTGATTGACGCTTCAAGTCCACTGTGGTACCTCACATGCTGCAAGTGAAGCGCTGGCCCCTGGACCACAGCCTAACTGCCTATGGACACACAAACATGGCCCTTGGCCAAAGCACCACATACCCGACTGGAGGTATAGAAAGGTCAGACCAGGCTGTGAATCTCAGCCACGTTGCACAGCTGCTCGGCTCGAGCTCGGCAAAAGGAATGTTTCAAAACAACGAAATCCGTGCCTCCAAACCACTTCTGACGCTCCTTTGGGGCATCAGAACATTTTTCCTCAATGGAAGGTGCACCCCCTTCTCCATCCATGTGCTCGCACCCACCCACCCGGCATCCAGGACCCATCCTGCCCCAAGAGTCGAGCAAGAGGACAGCACAGGGCAGGAGACACACTCCCACTCTCCCCTCCTCCAAGCAGCCTCCAGGACATAGGGACCATCTGCTTCCCTCAGGCAAGGCTTAAAGGCAGATGACACTCAATCCCACCTCTTCGCCAGTCTCTGTTAGCCAAAAGAGTCTACAAAAGGCAAATGAAGTCCCAGTAAGCCTTGTCCCACACAGCCTTCTCCCTGGACACCACATCTGGACTCCTCTTCAACGCCTCCCTTTTTTCAGAAGAACAAGACCCAGGACTTCCCTGGAGCCCGTGGAGCAGTGCTCCTAGTCTCAGGGATATGGACAAAAAATTCATCTTAAACATCTTCAGTCCACATCAAGTTTCAGCTTTTAATCAAGCCTGTGGTTGTCTCCTGTTACTGTGGCCTTCTCTTCACCAGCCCTTGGTGCAGGATACAACAATCCATCCTGCTCCCTTTTCCCTCAAGAATCGAACACGCTCATAGCCAGTTTTCTCAGCCTGCTCCTAAAGGAAAGCTTAGCATCTAGAGATTGTACCCATCTGAATGTTAAGCTGAAATCCAGCACTGACTGCACATATTGAACATCTTACAGAGGTACGGATGCTCCCTTGATATAGTTGATTCCACTGCCAAAGCGACAGAAGTCTCAACACCTCCAAAATCCCCGGGCACAGTGGGCTCATCCCGTGGCCATCTCCACATCAAGGCAGCTCAATTTCTATCAATTTCCAAGCTGACAAAACCAGACCTAAGTCTCGCTTGAATGGGCAGTTTTCTGACTGCTGTGCAGACTTGACCTTTTGTGGAAGACGATGTAAGAAAAGATCACGTAAACTCTGCTGGAGATGGAAGCATCCCTTAGGGGTTTCAAGTAGCTAACCGCAAATTCCCGAGTCAGGATGCCCTTGGCACTGAACGAGGCAAGGAGAGGCTGTTCAGAGCTGGAGGAGAGCCTGGCAGTCCAGCAGCAATCCCATGGAGAGGCAGAGGTAAAACACCTTCCTCCCTTTAGGGTCAGCCAAGAACTCATCCACAAGCTGCAGATCACACACATTTACTGCTTCCATTCTCACAAGATTCCCCTTTGATGCTGTGAGTTACACGGCTTTGCTGCAGACCAGCCACAAAGACTTACTCACTGCGTAACCTGGCTCCTCTGAGAGTGTGTCTACAGAACATGATGATCAAGTGGCAGGACTATAAACATCCTGCCCACACCTGGGCATCCCCACTGCTTCTTACCATAAAGCCACAGCAGCAGAAAAAAAATTAGGGTGAGGTTACCAATGGCTCCTGGTATTGGTCTGACTTGACTCGTGGTCATATTAAAGGTAAAACCTAGTGCGGAACAAAGGTTTTGAAAACCCCCAGTGCTTTAAAATCCCACACTTAAAAGTTGGTCTAGAGAAAAGCATGTAAGACAAGGCCGGAAAATGCAAACACCCTTTCTTTTTTTTTTTTTGCCTGTGACAGCAAGGCACAGGTCCCACCACAGCACAGCACATCATCACTGTGTCTGTGGAAGAAACCTGAATTTCTGCAGAAATTGCCTGGAGAAATTCCACTGGCTTTTAAGTAATGGCAGTAACAAGATGCATCCCTCAGGCTCCATGCTCCCTGAACCCCATGTGGTTCTCATTTGAAAAAACAAAACTCCAAAGTCTTCAGTGACAGGTTTCATGAGACCTGGCACTTTTCAACTCTTATCTTCAGAAAGGCTCTACGAAAACTAAATTTTCTATGCTTTCTTGCAGACAGGAAAGCTAGAAAGGATAACTTACACCATTCCAAAGGCACAGAAACCAGAAGAAGGAAAAAAAGAAGATACTATTTTTCTAGCTACCATGGAATTGCCATCAATTTAAAGAGAGAACAACAGGAACAAAACAGAAAAATGCCCTTGGGCAGACTAACCCTTAGGAGCAGGGTCAGCTCCAGGGGTAAGGGGAGTTCTGAAGTCGCAGGGCCGGCTGTTGATCCTAAATGACCCTCTCCCATTCCAGGACAGATTTTTTTTTCATAGTCTCACTCCCAGAAGGCTGCAGACTCAAGTACCTGCCACATGAATATATGACAGGTCCAACCGAGCCTTTCCTTCTGAGAATCTTTGACCAAAAATGGACAGCGTGGCCAGCCAGCATTCTCAGCACTAAGGACCATTTAAAATCAGCAGCAGAAGGAAACTCGCTCGGTCTGTGGACAGCTGGGGAGGGCAGCAACCTTTCGCATTTACGCCCCGACAAAGGCAGAACTCCCAAGCATCCTGCACCCGGATCCGGAGGACCAGGACCCTGTCGTTTCAGGTGCCACGTGCGAGTTTACCTCAGGCACCCAGCTTTGGCAAGTTGAGCGGCCTGGTGCACACTCCACCACTCCCAAAACGTTTTAATTAAGTGGACTCCAAACACTGGCAGTTATGGAGACATGGGCATTTTTAAGGTAGTTCTTCACGGAGACCCTGCAGCAAGGCCAAATTCGTAGCCAGGTGTGCAAACCCCCCCTCTGTCCACACCACACACGGATGCTGAAAGTTAAGTGCAGCTTTAAGCATGTTCCCCCATGTCCCTTCCGAGCACAGCCCCACGCCTTGCCCCTGCCGCTCCCCAAGCAGCAAGCTGCTCCGAGAGAAGACCTCCCTCCCTGCCGGCTGTTGGTGCAGGACCTTGAACAAGTCCTAAATAAATGAACAAGTAATTTCCTGCAAGGCCAAACAAGCTCCCCGCCACAGAGGTCACATACCACGCTCTGGCCTGATGCCTCTCCCTAGTTTATGAGGGTAAATTCCCATATCCAGGGGTCCAGGGATTACAGCATTACATCTGGGCTAGGGTTACTCTCACTGAAGCTAGGATTATGCTTCGCTGAAGAGGTGAGAAAAACAACTGCTTTCATGCTTTCATTGCACAACCTCTAAAGTTTGGTTTGAGTTTCTTGGTTTGCACAAACCAAAATATTCAAGTGAAATCAGGGAGTTTTCGTTTAACTCCCTGCTAGAGGAACAGGGTCTGTCGCACCAAGGTTCTTCAACGCTATTTTGGCAGTAAGGAGATCTGTAAGGAAAAGCCCTGTGAGGCAGGGCCCGTGACAAAGCAGTCGGGAGAAAACAGCCTACATGGTTCACTCCAGTCTTGTGAGCTCCTCCAGCTACCGCATGGGTGGAGGGTGGGCACGGTGGGATCTTTGCTCCCCGTCTCCCACCAAGCACACCCAGGATCGCTTGGCAGCTTTCCGTACGTGTGCTGTCGTGACGTGGATGCTCTCAATTCCCTGCAGCCTGCAAGAATGTGCCCACCCCCATGAGTAAGGGCTGCAGAATCAGACCTAGCTTTTCCTTACCGTCCTGACAAA
Source organism: Trogon surrucura (assembly GCA_020746105.1). NCBI lineage: Eukaryota > Metazoa > Chordata > Aves > Trogoniformes > Trogonidae > Trogon > Trogon surrucura. Next base: position 116,217,507 of record CM036618.1, on the reverse strand, counting down.
AACACAGGTATACAGAAACAAGAAAAATCCCACTGACTGATGCCCCTGCTATTTTTTGCTGTCCATGACAGCAAACTGGTAAAAGGCCTGACTCAGAAGCCTGCGTTGAAAAACCTGAATCATCACAGTATGGAAGACAGTCTCATATAATGAAGAAATCTCTCCTCTCCACTCCTACCTCTCCTTACAAATGAGAATTTGAGTCAGACTGGGGCCAGGGGTGTGCAGAGGCGAAAAAAATAACCCCACCAACAAAAATCCACATCAACTTTATGCTTTGTTTGGCTGTTTCTGCAAGAATGGCAGAGTCAGGCAGAGCTCTGGAAGCGACTCATACTCTCAAAGTTAATGAGGTGCTGCTACAACCTCACCTCCAGTCCCATTCAGTAGACCAAAAAGCACATGGCAGTCCAGTTTGGCTGGCAGCTGTATTTTGGGTCTGCGGGGCTGTGTTTGATCTCTATTACACTTCTTGTTTACCAGCGTGACTTCCTTGGTGTCAGAGCAAAACCATGGACTCACACTGTCTAGAAGAGAGGAAGAGGCACCCCAGTTGTACGTTCGCTGCCCAGATGAATTTAGTGAACTTGGATTTCTTCTTCATTCATCTATTTTTGAAAGCCTGAACCTTAGAGAGCATAAAGATCTTTGACACAACCTCTGTATAAACATTATAATGTTATACTGCCTTGTTATTACACATCATTTAGCATCAGGGGATCTCAAAGTAACTCGAAAAGGAGGCCTCGTTTCAGAGACCCAGCCAAGTGAGACATGGAGACTGTCACCCAGAAAAGCAGCGGGAGCCACCAGAACAGAAACCCAGATTGTGTGCCCTGTCCTCTAGAGCGCTTAACAGATAAATCGCTCTGGGTACCTGTCTCCTCAGGAGGAGCTCTGTCTGCACTTTCTGGGTGTGACTCTGGCACCTCGCATTCCTCTGCAAAAAGAGGTTGTCCATGACTCAGAAAACCACGCTCCTCTGGACCCAGGCCATGGCAGAGAGGAAGGGGACCGGCTAAGAGAAACAGCAGCATTAAAAGACAGAACATACCAGCAAAGAGGGTGATTCAAACCTTGTGGTCGTTGAATTGCACCTCAACGCAAAGGTTCTACAGGAGGAGCCATTGCTCCTGTGTCACTGGTGCACCTTGGTGATGTCCACGCTCAGCCTGCCTGGCAGCTGGGGTGCGAGCGAGCACTTTGAAAAACAAACCAAAACACACACCTCTCAATAGAAAAAACTGCCCCATGAGCACAGGGTGAGACTGTCACCTCCTGCCAGGGGAAAGGGAAAGGAGATGCTATGTGATGTGGAAGGATCGTGGCCCTCTCAAAAAAGTTCTTCACATTTCATCTTAAACCATGCACTTTTACATGGGGAAAATGTTTGAATTGCTAAGTCGAAACACGTGGTTCCCCCTTCTCTCTAATCATGACCGCAAACACACGCGAGGTCCCCAGGAGAGCCCGGGCACTCGGGTCCCATGAAAGAGGGAAGCAGATGCAGTAGGCACTGGGGAAAATTTCCACCTCCTCGCTGTTGCTCCTGGCTCCATGTGGCGGCAGGCATATGGGGCGCTGGGTCCACTGCGCCAAACGCCGTTTCTCTGATTCAGCTACCTGATGGCAAAGTGAGGTACTCTCCCAAACTGAAACCAAGAAGGCAAAAGCCCTGACAAAAGGCAGTGGCGCCAGCCGGGGAACACGTTGGGCAACTCGAGCGAAGCCCAAATTCACCTGTGGTGCAGACCCATGCAGCCTTCGCTCAGCAGACGGGGCTCCCTCCCACACCAGCAGGAAAACCACGTTCAGGGAGAGCAAAACACAGGTTGGGAACCCACGCCACCCTTCAGAGAGAAGGCTGAGCTCTGTGCCCTCTTTAAAATAGGTCTGAAATCTGCCTTTGCCAGGCAATCCACGATTTATCAAGCAGCAAGCAGCTAGCTGGCGCCGCCAGCGAAGGGGTTGGAGGTGACTGGCTTTCCCACTGACAGAAAGCGGGAAAGGAGCACAGGTCTGGCCCCACACCGGAGGGGGAACCTTCTCTCTGGCAGCCTTTGGAGTTCACGTAAAGGAAGGCCTGGAACTGGTGTCACACATCCCTATGCGCTGCGTGGGTAGGCTTAAACACACTGAAGCACATGCATACAGCTCTGTTTACTCACAACGATGCTCACGTTTGTCTTTCCTGGCCTTACTTCTCAGAAGCAATCTTAACCACACTCACGAAAAATAAGTGCAACTTTTGGAATATGTGTATAATAAAAAAAAAGAAAATGGAATTAATTTAAGGGTGTTGAAGTCCCAAACCTTACAAACCCATGGAGTGCATTGTTGCACTCCATCAGAAAAACCTATGTTCGAGTCTTTGCTGGTGTTTGTGCTCTTTCCTAAACATCAGAGCATTCCTTACACCATGCTGGACACTGCCGAAACCCTTAAGACCACGCGTCTGTTTGTTTAAAAAGCAAATCCGAGTCACGGAGGGGTACGCTCTCCTTTAGCTTACAGGAAAATAAGCCTTGCGTATATTCTGCTTACGCTCACATATTTCGTCGTGCAAAATACAAACCGCTTCGCTAACTCAACTCCTGTCTGTCTCTCTCTCTTTGTATAAACGCAGCACCAGGACCAGGACCCACCGTCCCTCCTCAAAAATAAAAATGTTAAAAAAAAGAGAAAAAATAGGATAAAATAAGGTAAGATAAAGTAAGATAAAATAAAGATAAGATAAAATAGGATAAAATCAAATAAATCAACAACACCCCTCTCAAACGGGCTCCGGACAGTCCCCCCGCCCTCCAAGCCCCTCCATTCCCCGCGGCAGGAGCACGCCCCCCCCCGGGCGGGACCCGCTCGCTCCCTCCGGCCAAGTTTTGCTTCTCTCCCGGGGGGCACCGGCACCGACACCCCCCTCTTCCGCCCCGGTTCTTCCTCTCTTCCTTTCCGAGGGTCTCCCCCCGGCCGCCGCCGCCCCCCGGCGCTCACTCACCGCCACGGCCGGCCAGCAGCAGGACCAGGGCGGCCAGCGCGCCCAGCTGCCCCCGCAGCAGCTCCCCCCGCCGCCGCCTCTGCCTCGCCGCCGCCGAGGAAGCGCCCATCGCGGCCGCCCCGCTCCGCCGAGCAGAGCGCCACCGCCGAGCCCCGGCGCCGCAGCGCCGCCCCCACCCGCCCCCCGCCTGCGCGCCGGGCCCACCGCCCCTGCGCCGGCACCGGCCGCGGAGGGGACTCCCCCTCCGCTTCCCGCCCGGCCCCCGGCCCCCCGCCCGCCTCCGGGGCGGCTTCCTGGGCGGGGACGGCCGCGGGGAGACGCCCCCCAGGCGCGGAGGTACACCCAGCCGTCGCGCCGCGGCCCTCACTGGGGCAGCGCGGGGTGGTCGGCGGCGACCTGCAGCGCCCGAGCCTCTGCCTGCTGTTGCCACGCTTCAGGCGACGACAAAGCACACCCCGAAGGCAGCAGCCCGCTCGCCGGCGAGTCCCCGGCGAGCAGTGGGCAGTTCTTGTTGTGTCCCCGGAGCTCGTCACACGCCCCTGCTGCGGGCGACCCTCGCCCAGGCCCGGTTCGGGGGTTTTCCCCCCTTTTCTCACGCTCTGAACTTATTGCTGGGTCTGCCTTCCCAGGCGGCGCCGCGCAAGAGCTGGTGAGGGCAGAGCTCCCGCAGGCACGGTCGCCCCAGCACCCCTGGGTCGCCCAGGATGGGGTGACCCCGGTTCACCCACGGGCACCCAGTTCATACACAGCCAGGGAGACAGGACGCTTCGTCCCTACACGTTCTGGGAGCCCCCTAACACCAACCTGAGCTGCCCGTTAACCTTTCATCCCTCCTTCTCCCCTGTTGAAAATCATTATTATAGGAGCATTAACACGACGAGCTGCTAGCTGAGCCGCAAGCAGAGTGTTGTGCTCACACAAAAACCCAGCTGTGGTTGTGAAGGAGCACCGTTATCACCGCTCCTCAGGAGTTACATGAGGTGTCTCCCCCCAAGGAAGCAGAACAAACCTCTGGCAGCAGATGTGTTTGCACCCCACATTCCTAAAACCAGAGCCACCCTTGGGGAGCCTTCCCGGGCCTGCTAGCCCCACAGCACTTGCACCCTAACAGCAGCCGCCTTCAGATTTGATGAACAAGAAAGCAGAACAAATATGTCTGTTCCTAGGGTCTAAGCGTTGCCCAGGAGCTGCCGTGGCTAGCTGCACACGGACACAGAAAAGAAACAGCACTCCCGGTATTTTTTGGTTAGTTACTAACCATTCTCATTAGAGAGGGTCTCATTCTGGGGTTGGCATCTCGTTATGCACTCAGCTTCCAAACTCTCCTCCAAGGATTTCTTGCATTCTGGACTCAATCACGAATTCTGTTTTCAACATGCTCTTTAAGACTTATTGATCGTGCTCCTACATACAACTGGAGATATACTGGTGTCCCTGTTGGCCCCAGGTAGGCAGAGCCAGTTTCCGTCCAGGCAGTAAGTAGAGTAAGCTAACAACTGTCCTAGGATGTAACTATGGAACAAGTGTTTTGGTTTGGGTGTTTTCCAGGTAGGATACACTCCCTTCCCCCTGGCAGGGCAGGTTTCAACACAGGGTAAACAACCCTGAAACCTGTAGTGCTGTCAAGCACTACAGTAAGTCACCACAGCTTATGAAAGAGATGATGTTGACTCATCGCTTGCTCTTCTTGATCAATACCTTGTGAAAGCAATCAACCAGCTTTGGGGGGAGAGGAGTTTGGGGGTGAAGGTCCCCATCACTGACATAGCAGGGCACTGCCAAAGTATTCCTTTTAAATCTAAACTTCCTTTCCAGGTCTGTAACTGCTCAAAAATGTGACCCTGAGAGTTGTTGCAAAATTGTTATTCACCCCCTCCACCACAAGCCTCCTCTCTGCCCCATTGCAGAACTGTTCCTAAATACCAAGGTGTAAATTTGCGACGTTGAGAATTAAGACTGGGAATATCTGAGAAGTGTACATAGCTTAGGAACAAATTTCCAACTCAGAATCACAAAGTAATTTAGCAGATTCCTTTCTAGCGTACTAAGTACCAGCTTGTGAAACATTGCCATTTCTGGGGAACGTAGGACAGGAGAATTCCCTTTCCTCTCCCACTGATAAAGCAGTGGGTGGGTGGAGCAGGCTTGGAACTTAACTGTCTGCAGGAGGAAACAGAAGGAGGGAATTGCCCTGGATGTTACTTTTCTGAGAGAAAAGCTCTTATATTTATCTTCTATAAGAGCCTTCTGCGAGGAAAAAAAAAAAAAAAAAAAGAAAAAACAACTGCTAAGGAAACTAACAGGCTGCTAGGTATATAGTTGGCTCTATATCACCTCTTCCACTTTTCTTCCTTTTGTTCCTCTTCTGACCATATCAGTGCTTTTTCAAGGAGCATCTCTTGATCACCTAATGTTTGAGGGAAGTGGGAGCTTAATGACATGTCACACTTAGGCCGTGAGATCACAGCTCTGTAACACCTATTTCCACCTTCCTAAAAAAAAAAATAAAAGAATCTGTTGAACTAATGGTTTCCGAAGGCCAATCAGCAAAGATGCATATTAGAGGATCTGTGACTGTTGGAGGTGGGTTGCCGGTAGCAAAACCACACATGGTCTTTGGATTTCCTTCTGCAAGCCAAGCAAGGAAGTCCTACTTAGCTGAAGGGAGATTGCAGATGCAAACACATCTCCTCTTACATAATTACAGTCGTTGTAGGATGGAAACTGCTGCTGCTTTCATCAATTGTTCCCAGGTTCCAGTTAGTGTCTGAGTACCTGTTGCACAGTGGGATCCTTTCTGAAGAAACAAGCGAAGGATCGCCTGGTTGAAGCTCTTATTGGGCCAGGACTCAAGCTTAACAAGACTGAATGATAAGCCTTAATCAGTGTAATCATGTTCCAGTGTGCATTAAGCCTCACCTTGGGGCTGAAAAGAAGCAGAGGTGCTACGGAAAGTCTTTCTTTCCTGGATACACCCCACAATGCTTGGGTGAGGCACATGGGTTCCCTACAAATCACGCTTGCAGCTCCGCTGCCATGCAGACTGTTCTCCTGGGAGGGCCATGGAAGAGCTTTGCTGCAGATTCCAGAGGAGGTCCCATTAGCTTTGGTAGGACCCTAAGAAAGTTCCCAGAAAGCTGGCCCTCAGAGGGGCAGAAAGATGTGTTTCTGTTCTTTCCAGAGCTTCATCACACCATAAAACCACATAAAGCATCGGGAGAAAATTGTGTAAATCATGGGATACAGATGTGCAGAGATGACAGCCAGATGTGCCTTGGTGAAGCTAAGGAACCGTCGTGACTGTTTCAAGGAGAGCAAGCAGCCTTGTGTACTTGGCATTTTCCCCTGCAAACCATGCAGGGGAATATTTGCTCTTCAGACCAAATAGAGATTTTCTTTTGTTTGGCCTGGCAGACAGTGCTCAAAGAGCTTTCAACTCTGGAGGAAAACATTTAGGATTAGTGCAGAGCAGTGTCTTTAGGTAGCTATTGGCCAGCGAGGATCCAGCTGCCAGGTACTGATGGGCAGCACCGACCGGTGGGCAGCACCCTGAGCCGGTTCAGAGGAGGAACGGGGATGGACACCAGCATCGGGTAGCCCTGCCTGTAGACTTGTGGGTCCAGGGACACCAGAAGCCTGTGGCTGGGCAATACTCACCATGCAGAAACCAGCTCAGGGAGAGAATCACCCCGTTGTACTGCTGTCACGTTTCACACGCAGGACTGCTGCAGAAGACCCACCTGAGGCAGCCCGGGCAAACCAGAAAGAAATAACACAAGTTTCCTTGCCTCGGATTCTAGTCTAGGGCCTTACCTTTTCAGCACGGTTCCCATGCCATCCCTCCTGATCTCTGCACAGAATATTTCACCCTTCCATCTCAAGCTTTAGATGATTACATGCATGTTTTTAAACAGTTTGTTGGCAGATTGGTGGTGGCTGAGCACAGTTGCTTCTCTCCTGTGAGGTAAGAGGGGCTGGCTCAGACCAGCTGTCTAACCCACAAGCCTTAGACACATATTCTCTTTGCAAGCCACAAAGAGGATGCAATTAAAGACGCTGCTGGTTACCGCTGGTGGCTGCTCCCTCCTTCCTGCACGGAATCTCTCGGTGAGCAGAAAGCGTGTCTGAGTGATCCTCCTCTGCTCCCATACAGCATTGCCCATCTTAATGCCGTTTTCCGGCCATGCTGGTTTCAGTAACTCTGACCAATTCTGTTCTGAAGGTGGTCAGGGGGTGTGTGTAACCTCCTCCTTGGCCAAGCCACGGGGATGTCACTGCCAGCTGATGACCAGCAGCTGAAGCGTGCTACATCTTCCATCAGTGACGACAAAGCAGCATCAAACTATTTCCTTTCAGCCATGCAGTTGTGCTCCGGGTTCAAAGTGGTTCAAACGGCTATCCGGCTGATATGTTTTCCATGTAAAAGCAGTTTACAGTAGTTTAGACTACACCTGTTCCCATCTGATTTGAAAGCATTTAAATAAGTTTGCATGTGCTTAGATAAAACAGCTTAAGGTCGTACCCTTGGATCAAGCTGGATGTCTTTCTTATGAAAAGCTTGAGCAAAAGTGTTTGCACTCACATACTCCTGGGTGACAAGACCACACTCTTGTATGCCCTAAGCAGTCACAACACGATACCTCTGGTAGACTCACCGGCTCTTCCAGGTCAGAGAAGGACTTGGTCAAACACACCCAAACCCAGAGCAGCTGAGCAGACACAACTGGAGAGACCCATGGAGGTGACAGGAGGGACCCAGAGAGGCAAAAGGTGAAGAGGTGGGAGGAGTGCTGGGAGGAGCTGGACTGCACCAGAAAAAACACTTGCAGGATAAGAATATCTGCAGTACTTGGGGAGCTCCCCACGGGGTCCCCAGCAGCCTGGGAGACCCCGAGCCCCACTAACATCAAAGCAAGAGGGTTGGCATCATGTTGTTGTAGAGTCATCTTTGCTCAGCTAGGGACAGAGGCTGCGTGCTGAGGGCAGGGACATTTGTCTCATCTGGTTTTGGGGCCACTGAACAGAGGGAAACAGCCACAGGGAAGAGCGAAGAGCATGACTGCAGGCATCAGGTCTGATCTCCAACCATGCCCATAATCCCTGTGCTGCTTCTCCTCCCCATTGGTGGCGGGGGTGCCTGCTGCATGGGAGGGAGCAAGAGGGCATGAGCTCTCAGACTTTCAGCTGTTTAGGAAAATAAAAGGCTGTGACAGAGCTGATTTCTGGTTCGCCTTCTCACAGAGGGTTTTCTCTTTTTTTTGGTGGATAAAGGAGGGCAGTATGATGTGCCTTTCTTACTCAATTTCTCTTCTCTATCAGACAGATTTTTTTAAAGCTCTCTGTGTCCTCTCCTCACTGCAGATTCCCAATTAAATACATAGGTGAACAAACAGATGAAAGAAATAATATATTCTGTATTTGTATGTGTGCATATATTTGTCCCTTTTCAAGGCCTGCTGGCCCTCTGCAATACTCCTCTGCCATCCCAGGGCACTGCAAAGGCTGGTCCTTGCAGCTCAGCTGCCGCTCTCTCCCTACTTTTGGGAATATCTTGTATTTCAGTGGCAAGGAGAAGAAATTACTGAATCAAGCCTGCAAAGCACAAAAGCCAACTAGGGTTTCTTTCAGGATGAAAGAGGCAATAAAAACGCTGGTATTAATGGAAAAATATTTGTTACTTCATGGGATATCAGGGCTTCCTGTGGTTTGAGTTTATGTCTTGCATAGCTCATTGCTGAACGTCTCACGAAGACTCTGCTTTCTCTGCTTTCCTTTTTTTTTTTTTTCCTCCTTTCAGCAGCCAGCTTGTTCACTCTCAAATCAATGTTCTGGTTTACAAAATAGAGCAATTCCACATCTCCTTATTGGATGTGTTCCTGCACTTCGCTCTGCTTCTGCAACCACTCATGGAACAGGCTGGTGGCACATCCGTTTGCATTGCTATTCTGCAGCCTTTCACCAAGGTACAACTGATCTATAGAAGAGCACATCAAGAGCTGCCATTCTACCTGCCTGATAGCACTAGAAAATAGCAACATTTAACAAAACGGCTGAAAATTCAAACCAGATGCAAATGAAACCCTATTACAGCCAGTGAAATTACCCTGGAGGTTTGTTTGCCACAGGAAGTTGTTTCTGGGGCCAAAAAAATTCTGAAATGCAGAAGAAGGCTGGGTAACTGTGTAAATATTGAGAATAGCAGTGTCAGAATAACCCTAACATCAATATGTCCAGAGTTCATGGCTTACAGCTTGTAAAAATCCTGGGAAAAATAATAAGTCAAGAAATCTAATATAAAGCTGAGATTGCTGCCGATCCACCTGCATCTCTGCCGCTGAAAATCCCTGTGGTGGCTTGCCTGAGGGATGCTGCCCTCCAAAAAGCATCCCAGAACAGAGGTGCATGCAGGGTGCCAGATTCTGCCACCACCCTCCTCACTTGTGTCTGTCCCCTCAAGACCCACTCTTGCAGAAAATAGCTCTCAGAGATTTCTCATATGATTTTTTGTTCCCCTTAGCCTGGACAAAACACCTTCTCTTTGCTGCCATTCCTGAACTCTCCTGATGCTTCCTCGTTGAACACAAGGATTTCATAAATGCCTTACAACAGAAACCATCTCCTCTGCCTCAGCTTCAAGCTGCCAACGCAACACTGGTCGTTGTCACAGGCAAAGCCATGCTGCTGGCATCCCAGCACTTGAGGTATGGTTATGAGTAAGATGCATGTCAGTCCTGCTGATGCATCAAGCCTCACGGCACACTGGTGGGTTGGCAGACAGGTAAGGACCTGCTGTGGGAACCACAACTTCCAAGGCTCAGCAAACCTGGTCCTCTTTGAGAGGACTGTGTGGAGCACACCTTCTCCATTCCCTGGCACTTGGTTCAACCTCAGGTGGTCCCTGCCCCTCATCCTGCTCCCCAGCCTGGGAGCATCCTGGGGCTTGCTGAGGCCACACTCTGGCCTTCACCTGGGTCCTTTATAAAGACACTGAACAGCTGGCAGTGGCTGCAGGGGAATGTATGGTCTCCAGGAGAGGTGTGAAGGCTTTAAGCCCTGGGGCTATTTGTTTCTCTTGCAATGGAAGGACCTGTACCCAGCAGAGATCTCTGGGCTAATCTGTGAGTCCATATCCACAACCAGCTCATCAGCACTTCACGTATGAGCTGATGCAATCAGATTGCAGGGCAGCAGCTTCATCAGATAATTCCCAATTATAATAAGAAATGTTGCTGCTTGGCTGAATGAGCTAAACTTACTGGCCCAGCTGAAGTAGCTTAATTAAAGTCACTGGAAGGAAGCTGTTCTCATCTTTCCCATGATTAGATATATGGTTTATAGACTACCATTTCTTTTCCCCAATTCCAGATATAGGGGAAAACGGGGACAAAAGCTTCATTGGCACCCTAAACTTAGAGAGAAACACAGCTGAATTGACAGAAGACCAAGAGAGAGATTCAGGAGGGGTGCCTCCTGCCCAGCAGGAGCCCTCACTTCTCTGCCCTATAAACACGGTGCTTGACAAAATTTGTCACCACTTTGCAGCTGCTGAGCACAAATATGTTCAAACGTTTATTCCCAGCTCGTGACCCAGCTTGCTCTGGCCTTCAGCAACGCTGCTCAAAAACCCTGCCCACAGCTCCCTGGAGATGCTCGCAGGGCTGCCCTACAGGAGACCACTTCTGCTCCAGGGACCAGCTCTTCATTTCCCGAGCAAGCAGCAGCATCTGCAAATGGGTCAGCTTCTGCTCAGGTTCATTCCAGCTCCATTTCCATCTCAGATTTCTCGGGCAATGCGCCTGGGAGCGTAGATGCTGCTCCCAGAGACATCTAGTGAGTAGGCAACGTAGTGCAAACTCGCAGAGCCACCCCAATGTGGAACAGGACATTGAAGTCTCTGACACACACCCCTGCCAGCTTCGGTAAAATAATATCTTTCATTCGCTGCAGTGAACATCGGATTTATTAATCTTATGCTGAACTATACAACTCAGGCTTGAACACATGGGAACCTTGCCTCCTCCAGCAATGCTACAGTCCCATGCAGCAGTTAACGTTCACCAAGGGACCTTGCTAAGACTCTGTGGCATTCACTGCACTGGAAATTTGGGTGCGTTGGGGATTGCTGGCCAGTCCACAGAACATATGGCCTCAGAAAGCAAGTTCAAACCTATCTGAATGGAAAAAAGAGGGGAACCCCCCTCAATGAAAATAAACAAGGGAGCAGAACTTGTGGGCCAGGGACACTTGGGGTCACCAGTGCCTGTGTGAATACATAGTCCAGACTGATTGCACTAAAGCTATGGTACAGTTATGATCTGTTGGTAGTGAAATAGATTTATTGTTTGTGGTCAGCAAGTCCTTCAGCATTTTACATCTAATAAATACCAGCTTCTCACAGTCCGTTTTGATAGATGTAATGGAAGAAAGAAGCAAGCTCCCTGCTGTCTCATCTCCTCAATACCACCTCAGCCTAATTTGAGATATTTGACCAAGTTCTGGACAGGAAATACTCTTTAGATATCAAAGGGTGAGGATGACGCTGACAAGTTTCAAGAAACAGTTTGTCACGTCCGTAAACAGCGAGGTTTTCACTAATAAATAAAACTCCTTACATGAAAGACAGCACTTCACCATTTATTGCACGAGCAACCATTATTGAAAAGGCAGGCAGCCCCATCACAAGATGTACCTGTCCTGCATTTGTTTCAGAGGTCCTCAAATTCTGTCTATCAAGTGCAGCTAATGGGCTAGCAAAGCAAGTTTCCTTTGATACGAATTGTTGCCCAATAGGCTGTATTTTTTCCTGAATACATACATGCTGTATTTCTACTGGCTATTTAGAAAGGAAAGAAAGAAAACCTCATCCAGACCATGACTTCATCCCTCTGAATATTTTCTCTTTTTTTAAATCTCACACATCAGGACCTAGCACTCAGCTGGTGCAAATGGGTTTAATTCTGCTCACCACCACACTGCTACATGTCCCTAGTAAGGCAAGGTGGGTTGGAAAACAGTGCAAGAGTCTTAACCTAGACAGATATGCTTAGGAAAAATAATCTAAATTAAGTCACTGCTTGACTTTAAGTGGATTCCTTAAACTGCATTCAATCCCTCAGTGCAAGTTCTTATTCGGAAGAAAAATGACCTAAATTTGATTTACCTCTAGTCATTTCCAAGCTTAAATAATATTAAGGCTGCTTTAAATCAGAGTAGGACTGACCCCATGGAAGCTAAATGCAGTTTAAGCAATCCACTCGCATAGACAAAACAAAAAAGCAAAGAAAGTATTCAAAAGCTACTGACATTGAACTGCTAATTGGTAAGACTGCTTTGCCATTAGTTAATGCTGGCTGTTATATCGAACACTTTTGTGCTCCTAATTCCCTTAGAACAACATTTGAGCCTCGACGATGAAAATCAGGAGAGAAAAATTAAACTTCTGGACAGCACCAGACCTTTTCTAAGTCAAACAAAAAGAAAAGGCAGGCTCATCCATGCTCAACAGCTTATGTTGGGGAGTGATTCCTCAGGCAAACACACCACAGCCCTTCCCCACACAGGAGCCACCCTCCCTGTCCACCTCACGTGTTACCACCTCCCCCTCAGTGCTAGAATACGAATACCACTAAAATGTTGTATTTCCACTGAATTCTGTGGCGTGACCACATCACAGCACAGGACCGTGCCGCCCGGACTGTGTCCCCACAGGAATCTCTTTGGCGTGACGGATCCAGGCCGTCAGATGAGCGGTCAAGTATCCTGTCAGCCAGTTGTAACACGTTTTGTGGTGATCTTGGATAATTGCAGATTATGCCATTAAGTAGGGAAGTAAATGAGCCCTCAGCTTTCTGATCCTAGCCAAGATGTAGAACGTCAAAGGCAACAATATTTTAAGTAAATAGCCAGCCTTCGAAAGAGAAGACTCTCTGGTGCTTATGATATCATTTCAGTGAGTTAATTACCCAGAGTACCACTCTTTCATTATCTGGTAATTCAGCAGCATCATTTAATCCTTCGACGAGGGCTCTCTCTCCCCCTCCACTGCGCTCAGGCAGCTCTGCAGGGACGGCAGCTCAGAAGCAGAGCCCCAGAGCCACCACCTGGGTCTCAGGCCTTTCCAACAACCTGTGTGGCATAGTCTAGGCATTCTTGCTCTGGCAGGGGGATTGGACTTGATGATCTTTCGAGGTCCCTTCCAATCCCTAACATTCTATGATTCTATGATTCTATGACACAGAGGAACAGATTATCTGTTGCCCTGAGAACACCAAAGAGAGAAAAAGACTCCTCCACTCCACGTCATCCTTTCCCGAGATACGATTTAAAAAGTAAAAATGAAGCTATACAAAGGATTTCATTTTGCTAATCAGCTAATATGCTGTTCCCAGCGCTACAGTCAAGTTATATAAATAGCAATTCCCATTGTTTGCTCTGAATAAAAAGCCCACATGTGTTCTTCTAGCATCCCTATTTACTTTCTTTGACAAAGTCTTAATAATGCAAAATCAACACGACTTCACCGCTCTCTAGAAATAGCTGCCCTCTAATTTAGTCTTACGCTCTTTTTTTCCAGTGAATTTTTCAGACATTTAGAAAGCTCAGATGCAAGTATTTTTGACTCTTTTTTTTTTTTGTGAGCTAACTCATGGCATAAACCGCACTGCGTTACTCATCAGCTGACCAGGATATCCAAACTATCTCGACTACGATAGGATCACCTCCTGCAGATCATTCCATCACTCCTCTGCATTTCTCTACATGGTACTGTCACATCAGCTCCTTAGGTATGCACAGTCATACAAACATCTAAGAACACAGCTGTGTAGGAGAGGAACAGAATAACATGTATTAACACCTCTGCTGGTTGCTTTCTTAAGGAAGCAGACCAAGATAAAATCATTGCTTAGGTGGGAGAGGTCATGGAAAGATGGGTGTTTCTAGGTGAAGAAAGCACTTTTGGTAAAAGAACGTGTCCTAGCTCAATGAAAATTCAGATAATTCTATGCTTTCCACCTAAATTTCACCATCTACGTATTCATTTACGTATCCTTCATTTCCATTCCTCAACTGTTTTTCCAAAATTTCTGATTTGGAGGAAATAGCTCCCAAAAGCAATCCTTTGGAATGAGCAGGGCACATGAAAGAATTCTACCCAGTGTCAATGTCACAACTCTCTTAAAAGCCGCTAATTTTGCAACCACTGAACAGCAGCAGCACCAAGCTGTGATCCTGGCTGCGGTGCCTATAAATGCCTCTCAGAAAAAGCCACTGAAATATGACTGGGCAGCGTAAGTGTGAAGAAACATCTCTGCATCTCACCCAGGTAAGAGCATTTAAAAAAAACCCCCATGTTAAAAAAAAAAAAAAAAAAGAAAGAAAACCACACAAAACTGATTAGCCAACATGAGAAAGGAGGCAAAAGAGAAATCGAAAAGCTGTATCAGATCCTGCACTGGAAACATTTCATGCAACCAGTGTTAGAAGACCAGGATTGGAATGGTTAACATTCTGGTCCCACAGTTTGGGGCTGAAATCTCACCTTCCCAGCAAAGCAGAGTTCTCCTGGACCTGCTCAGTGATGCTGCTCCTCAGTGCTCAGAGACACAGCCCCAGAGCTGAGGACTGCGTGTATAGTCAATTTGGAAATTTTCTGTTTGTTTGGCTTAAGTTTGTGGAAACTGATATGCATCAAATGGGTGTCTCAACCTCAATAAACAAACCGGCCCTCCCCCCACCCCGCTCCAACCAAAACTTCTCACTTTCTGAAAGCTTCCAGCTAACTGCTCAGCTCTCACAGCGGCCAGCAGTTTTAAAAAGAAGCAAGTTTCTAGATTTATATCTGCATGGGAAAGTCTAGTTATGACTGTGGTTGGCGAGCGCCTGGAAGCTTGGCTTTGCCTGGAGCACATCGAGAGCTGGACATGACATGTCCCCAAACCACGCGGGGTGGTGAGACAACAAATGCACGTAGCTGCTCTTAAGGGACCAGCACACAGAACAACATCTCGGCCAAACATAGGGATGGAGTTTCTCAATTAAACGTGAGGTATTTTTCCCCCGTTACGTTTGCCTTGGCTCTCCTGGTTTTAATTAGGTTGCTTCACTGCATGTTAGCAGGATGGAGCTGTGGGGTCAGCCCAGACCGGGGCCACATCTCCACTCTCACAGACCAGCTCCCAGCACTGGTCTGTGTTGGAGCAGTGAGGCTGCCAGCCCAGCCCCAACCTGCAGAGCGGGGGGAACTGTGCAGAAGCCTTTCCCACAGAAGGCTCTGCAGCTCTCGCAGGACGTGGCAGCTAGTGAGCCGATAACAACCCAGCAACAAACAGCCCCTTCCTCTCCACTGTCATCTGCGCCAGCAGCTCTCTTCCTGACAGCACAAGTGCGGGCAAAAATATCATGTGTGACAGCAGGAAACAAAACAGCAGAAGGGGGATAGAGATGAGTACTCCTTCTATTGCTCAGGGAAAATCAGAGGCTAAAACCATCACATTTGGGGCCGTTAGGGTGCAGTGCTAAGGTAAGGAAAGCTGCTGGGAGACAAGGCGAGGGCAGAAGGATGGGTACTGCGGAAGGTCACCCACAGGTTTGGGAGGAAAGGGAGAGCAGAAACTGGTCTGCTTCTCCCCAAAGGGAAAGGTGCCACACAGCAGCGAGAACAAAAATTGTGGCTTGTTTTGGTTTACTTCATTTGTTTCAGTCTATTTTGTTTCATTTCGGCTTACTTTGTTTTAGTTGTTACTGTGTTTTGTTTGTTTATGTTTTTTTCTTTTAATTGAACAGAGCCCTAATCTGGGCCAGTGTGGCATATGGCAAAAGGAGAAAGAGCCTCTTGAAGGCAGATGTCAGACAGTCTCTCCCAGGTTACCTTTCATCCTAATCTTTCAGAATTAGAGACCACTTTAAACCCTGCTCCAGGAGTTTTAGTGTCTAGCCCGAAGTGTCATCATCATTAATTACAATGAATTTGTCCTTGCTACTGATAGGATTCCTCACTCACTTCTTTGGATCTTGCCAAGACCTCTATCTGGAAGAACATCTCCATTCTGCACAATGCTGCCACCCCAATGTCTAACAGAATATTTACTGAACGGTCACAACAGCAGCCGTATCCTTTCCCTGGGCCGATGGGATGGGACAAGAGTTTAACATCTACCATTCGCTGGTCCACCACAGCCTGCACAGTGTTAATGAACCAACCCCAACCAGCCAAAAACACCCCAAACCCACACAGCTTTTCCTCATGAAGTTTAACAGCGCATCTGCAACATGGAATGTAAACGTTTTAACGTTCAGAGCAGCATCACACGGATGCACCCACCTCACCTACATCTTGGATCAAATTTCTAGATTGACACTGGGATACCAGCTCCTGGAATGACACCAGTCTAAAGACGGCTGATTTTAAAGCGAGATTACTAGGCCAACGCAGGGGTATAATCGCATTGCAGGCTCAGAGCACACATTGCCAACAGCAGGTTACCTTGAACGAGACACACCTAGGTTATGCTGAAAATCTCTCTGACAGCCAGGAGTTACCACACCTAATGGTGAATTAACTACCTGACCCCTTCAGCAAACAGAGGTTTCACTACAGCAGCTCAGTGCAGCATCGGAGGTGGAAACGTTGCATCTCTGCCAGACAGGAGTCCCTCTCCCAGGCTGATGCTTCAAATCCTTTCCAAAAGGTGCCAGCAGAAGGAGGAGGCTCTGCTGACTCCCCTAATGCCAAGCAGAGCTGGTGGAAATGTGCATGCAGGGCAATTAAGTAGCTGAATGGAAAAAGCAGACTGTTGTGTGGGACATTGCCCACCTTGAGTTCAAAGTGAAGGGACAAGCATGGGCTGCTCAGCATCACAGATCTGACAGCCCACCAACGGCTCGCTGGGTTTTGAGTTTTAATGGATGGGATACTTTATTTCTGGCCATGTAAGTGTTACTGCTCAAAAGGCACAGATTAAGAAAGGAAGATGATGTGGAACTGGTTTCAGGCCAGTTTGTTAAGGGGGTAGGAGAGGCAAATGGTAATCATTGAGCGATTAAAGCACTTGCTATTCCCAGTGAACGCTGCCTATGCTAATTATGCAGAACTTCTTCCTCAGAGCACATCCACCAACTATTTGCTGCATCCTACTGTTTGCTGAAAGCCTATTAAAGAAAAAACAACAACCAACAGTGAAACAAGCGATGACAATTTTAATAAAATGGCATAAGCATTAATAGAAACTTAAATCCTCAGGTGCTTGTTCTGCAAAATGTTGCTGCCATGCCAGGACTCCCCAGGGCTGGCCCAAACACTACTCCTCTCTGGGCACACCGAGTGGCATTTCTGAGCGTCGCAGCTTGCATGCACTGTGTCGGGAGTGGTGACAGCCACCTCCAACCTTCAGTCACTGCCACCTCATCAAACCTACTAGGAGAACTGCTTGTGTAACCAGCCCCTAACCCACCCCATTCACAGAGGAAAGGGCTATAACCTCCCCATATTTAAACCCCAAAGGTCCACCAGCTGGCTCTGAGGATAACACCCCGCAGGGACAAGAACAGGGAAAGGCAGGCAAGCTTTGGGCTGAGGACCTGGAGAATGGGTTGCCATTCCTCGCTCTGACCTGCACCACAACTGCTGGAGGCCAGAGCTAGCCTTCCTCGATGTATTTGAGCTTGATGATGGCTCAGCAGCACCACTGTTGTGCAACAATTAATGACCCAGATTGTGACATGACCTCCAACAGTTAAAACAACACTTGCTTCATCGCTGCCTGAACATCACCAGCAAAGGACAAACAGCAAGAGTTTTACGACAAGGAAATAGTTTGTTAACAAGACAACAGAGCTGTCAGTCAGCCTAACGCATTACTTGGTAGCACAAAAATAAAATATTTATTTACTATAGACAAGAAAGCCACGGGGCCGAGGTGCTTAGGGTGACGTCGCAACATCCCAACAAGCCCAGCACTGACGCTATGTGGCATGAGACCTCTGTTCCCTCCTAGCTCCCTCTCCTTGCATAGGGTATCAGATGGAAACCAACCCAAAAATGTCCTCCTCTCTTTCCCAGAGCTCCCTTGTGTTATCCTCTGAGCTGTTAATCGCTCTGATTAGGATGGAGGGAACACCTTGGCAGCTAAGAACCCTGCTGCAAACACCAGGGACACATCTGGGCAGGACATCCTCCAGCAATGCATTGCTGAGACCCTAACAGCTTCAACAACTGCAATAGTTTCAACAGCTGTGACACCAGCAGCCTCAGCCCGGGAGCTCAGAGCAACCCCCCTGGCTGGATAAGCTCCTTGTGCCCAGAGCTGGGCACCCTCAGGGAAGCTGCAAACCGAGGTACAGGGTTTTCTTCCCTGTTTCAAATCAGGGAGGAGAGACGTGGGAGAAACCTGTGTTGACTCATGACTATGCTTTTCCTCATCCTCACACCACTGCTGTTCTCTCTCACCACAAGCCAGTTATCCATTCTTTTTGGCCTGATCTGTATCTTTCTTTTTTTTTTTTTGGTCTTTTGCCACTTATTTCACCTATTCAGAGATCCTTGAGGGGGAGTGGAGCAGACACCTAAGGAGCTCAGGCACTCTGTGCCAGCTCTGCCCAGCCCCAGCAAGCCAACGTCCATGCTACCATGGTGGGATACAACAGTAGAACAGGCAGGACACCCAGCCCAGCCCAGACTGCTCCTAGTCGGGTCAAAACAACACCCCAGCTCTCAGTGTGAGGGGCATTATTTGCTTTGGGCCAGTGTTCTATAGTCATGAATCGAGCTAGAGTAAAAATTAAGGCTTTGGCTTCGAAAAACTAGTGGGTCTTTTTTTTTTTTTCACTCCTGTTAAGAGAATGAGTAGATTCTTTTCTTTGCCTCCTGCCACTTGAACATGTGGTCAGTCACATTTTCAAGTGGTATTCTCTTCAGTCCGAAGGGGTAGAAATTACTAGAAAATAGGGGAAAAAAAACAAAAGAGAATTTAAATCCTCTTGAATACAAGAACTTGGATTTTAAAGCTCCATATATCTCATGAGATAGAAATGCAAGATTTAGTAAGTCTATGAATATTTTAAAGGGGGAGGGGGGAAAGCATGAGTTCTAATTTATATGCATACACACACATACATATGCACAAACTAAAAATGCACATCTGCTTCCCTTGCCTTGTGCCAACCATCCACGGCCAGTTTCTTCTGCACTTCTACCTAAGGGAGGGGACCTGGTGAGGTCCTCTCTGCAGATGCCACCATACTGTTTAGCCTTGACTAAAGGACATTTTCAGAAGAGCCTGCCATGCACCATGAGTCTGCCATCCCTATGCAGAGCAATCCAGCTGTCCCTGCTCAGTGATACTTATTGTAAAGTCAATAAGTCATTAGATCACCATCATCATAGAACAGCCTGGGCTGGAAAGGACCTTAGGGATCATTTTAATCCAACCTTCCTGTTGTGGGCAGGGACGCCACCTCTCGACTAGGTCAGGCAACAGGTGAGAACCGAACGGGAATCGAATCCGCGACCTTTGGTGTTTCAAGCACCACGCTCAACCCACTGAGTTGCTTTAAATTCATAAAAGGCTGCCTCAAAGAGAACTGAGTAATTGTTTTTCACGGCTGTGGTGAACAGGGCAAGCAGGAACAGGAAAGCTAACAGAGCACTAGAGTGAGATTGCCCGGGCAGAGCATGAAGCCCCAGACCAGGGGACCTGAGGGAAGCTCTTGGGGTGGAGGCACACAGAGCTAGTGAGACCTTTCTGGTCCTGCCCAAACCTGCTCCTCCAGGACATGCTGTTTAACCAAGATATTGCTGGCAGGGCTTTGGCTGGCTGCAGTCGTTGGTCTCCAACAGCACCTCTGTAGGGGAAAGGAGCACATGTGTCTCCCACACCAAACGCACATCTCTTGTGCTCCCATCTCCCACAGGATCAGTCCTCCTTCAGCCTCAGGTGCTGAGCGCGGACCCAGGAGATGGTCACGCCTTGGGCTGGGGCCATGAGCAGTGGCCGCTTACATCAGTGGCATTTAGCAGACAAAGAATCGTAGAATGGCCTAGGCTGGAAGGGACCTTAGAGATCATTTAATCCAACCTCCCTGTCATGGGCAGGGACACCTCTCAACTAGATCAGGCAACACATGGGGACCGAACAGGGATCAGGGAATGAATAGGAAAAAGGAAGAATGAAGGTTCAGACCCCCTGTCAAAAGGGGTTAAGAGGACTCACCTCTCAAGGCCATAGCTCAAAAGGTTGGGCAGATGAAGCTGAGGACACCCTGGCTGCTGTGGTGGGGCCCATGGACAGACCATGTGGAAGGATGGATGGAGGAGCTCATTACTGGGCCATGGGATGGGGTCTTTGAGGAGAAGGTCAGGAAAAGTCCCAGCAGCACCTCTGGCCTGCTTTTGACAGAGGATAGGGAGAGCAGGGTGTTAACAGGGTGAGAAACAGCTTATTCCAATGACAACTTCCTAGGGGAGAACATCAGTCACCAAAGAGTCTGGCTGAAGAAGGAGAAAGGCTGTTTGATGTCTTCCCCAGTCCCTGCTCCTTCACTGAACACTCCCATACTTTGATGTGCAGGAATAAAGCTGCTACTTGGGTCATACTTGACGCTGGCACGCCCAAAAACAAATAAACTTCTTGATTTTTTAACTATTCATTTGTCTTGCTACCACAGTGTCTAGGTTTATCTTTTCTTCATTTTTTTTCTCTCACAGAAAAAGTTATTCTTTTCAAGGTACAAAAAAGGCACAAAAATTTCCTCCTAATCCCAGGAGAGCTGAGACTTTCAGAAAAGTATTAGAATATCATAAGCAGCACAGTAAGAGTTAGAAAGGCTTATTAGATGTATCCATGGCTTCAGGTATGGGTCAGAGTAAGAAAAAGGCATTGGAATCTGGGTCATTCCTTTGTCTCATGGAAGACAGAGAAGAGGCATCACAATTACCATATTTGGGTCTGCCTAAAAACACACTGCTGTATTTTCCGAAATAAATGATAAATGTCACAGAAATCTAAACATGTCTTTTTATAGTTAGTCATCCGGGCAGGAAGCCAACGAGTGCAGAGCTGCCAGCCCCAGCTATCCAGAAATTGTGAGTCAAGCCCCCCAAATCCAGGGCCTGACTTAAGAACTGCAAGACTTCACAAAACAGGGCTCTTTCCTCCTCAGAGGGAAGCTTTGAAGAAAAGGAAGGCATAGAGACAGGCACAAAATCTCTCAGCAGTCCCCAGTAGAGAATTACCTTGTTTAAAAACCAGATGAATATTTGGCGCAACATTTTGGCTCAGGGATCTGGGGATGGTGGAGGTTCCCTGAGCTCTGATGCTATCACCGTCCCAGCCTTCTGTTTTCACTCTTCATAGCAGATTGCATGAGATCACCTGGGTTTTGTTTTTGCAGGCAAACCAGAAACGTGCCTCTCCGAGCGAACACAATTCGAAGAGCTAGATTGCAAAATGACTTAGTTACTTCATTCTGCACATCTGCAAGTTGTTATTTACAGAGAGGCAGCCGAGTTGCCTATAGTGCTTTTAATAACACTTTTGGCTCTTTTAACAGTTTTGGTTTTGCTAATTCCTTGGTTTGGTTTTCCAAGACAATGCTAGAAAAGAAAGTAGGAGCTTTAAATAAGGATTCACATTCTCTTATTGCCCAAGGCTGGGACCTGAGAGCGCATCTTCTGCTGAGAGAGGATCTGGAATATGGGAGAAGGGAAAACAGCACCAGAGCACAGAGAAGCAGGTACGGTCAGGGCATCAGCGCACTAGAACCCGCGCCCAGCATGGACTAAGCTTTGCCAGCTCAGGAAGGTTCAGTCTTCAGAGGACAGAAGGAGAATGGACAGATTTGGAGATGAAAGTTACTATCTGCAGTTACCTGTCAATAAGAACATGCACTTAACAGATCTACTGCTGTGATAAATAGCCACCATGAGTGGAGTTGGACAAACAGGAGGCAGACGTGTCCCAGGACAGGAGCAGAGCTGCCTGCTGGCCGTACCAGAGGACGTGGTACGGTTCCCTCACCAGAGCCTTGGACAGCCCACACTGCGTCCACTGCTGCCTGCAGGACACTCCAGCACCAGCCCAGGCTATGTCACAGTCACCTGCTGAGGAAACACGTGCTGCCTGCACGCGCTAATGACGCTGCTAATGAGCGAAGACCTCACGAATGGGTTAAGCCCGTGTGAATGTGTGGTCAAAGTTGGCAGAGGCTGCTGGAGCCACCCATCTCGGAGCCTGCGGTCACCAAGCTCCCGGTCCACTCATACCATGAAAAACTGTGAGACACGACAGCACTCGTCTCGGAAGAGAGCTGGGAAAATGGCGGCTCTTAATCGAAACTATGCTCTGGGCCTCAGGATCTCCACCAGTGGGATGCTGCCTGTCCCTGAAACCGTGTGCCACCACATAGGTAGGGCAGCTCCATACCAGCTGCCCCATCCGCAGGCTCTGTGGCTGCAGACTCTGCCAAAGCAGCTGTTCATTGCCACTGTGGAGCAGCACAGGGGCTGTGGGCACCTTCACCCAAACAAGCGCGACAACTTTCATTTGTATCTTCGCTGCCAAGATGGAGCATGTCACCGCAAGGTCAGAAGGGACAGAGCGAGAGATAGGCTTCCTGTTGGGCTTCCAGGCTTCCCTGAGCACAACACCTTCCTCCTGCTAACGGGGCTTCCCTGGACACAGCATCTTTGCCCTCCACCCTGCCCGGTCCTGATGCCACTGCCTGTTGCTGCCATCAAGTGTTTCAGCACCTCCAGCCACAGACACCTGGCATCGAGGGACAGACAGACACCTGGTTTGCACTGTCTGTGGACTCTGCTTCATGTCTTAAATGAGTAGACACGAAATTTACCATCTCCTTAATCAGGCATCATCTGTAGCAGAGGTAGTGGGAAACTACCTCAAACTCCTCTTAAAAAAATTCAGTTGCAGGTACTTTTAAAGTATGCAGTTACCTTAGTGGTACGTTGGTTTTAACTAATCCTAAACATGGTCATAATTATTCTTTTTTCAACTTATGTGGTACAAAGAGTAAGAAAGCCTCCAGAAGTCACGTCACAACACCCATAATTGGCACTGAGTCCCACAGCTCCATTCCTTTTCCCAGGAGAGGCAAATGTCTCGGGACAGGAAACAGGCTTTTGGGTTATACCCAATGCTGGGTTAAAAGCCAAATTTCAGCCCAAGCTCAGCATGGAGGGGTGAAGCACTTCACTACACTGGAGTACAGCAAATTGACTACTATCAAATTAGAAAAATACATTTTTCTACTCATTGCAAATTCAGCCTACACTATTCTCAAGCACAAGGGTAATCCAAAATCCTCCCACAAGTCTCCTCTTGGGCAATTCCACCACAGGGGAGTTTAGCAGCATCAAAAGGCTGCAAAGTGCAAGCTGAGCTCAGGAATTTACTGCCCTAGGTGCTTCATACTCTTTGCCTTGGATTTCATAGGCTGAGGAGTTGCAAAACAGAAACAGATTGTTTCCCTTCTAGATACAGGATGTCAAGATGAAGAATTCAGGAGACTCTTCTTAATGTCACTGTGATCTATGCTTGTCAAAACCAGATTAGAGTATTTGAATCCGCTTTTAGTATTTTGACTGCAATGAGAGCTGTCCCAAGGGAGTGATCATGTACTTGCAACCACAAGTTACTTGAAGTAAAAACAATACAGGGAAAAGAACTTTTTTTATCACTTCCGTAACTGAATAGAAGCAAGGGATCACCCTTCTGGTATCTGACCAGTGAGAGGGTGAACTGACCAAAAGATAATCTGAAATGTACAGCTGCTAGGATATTTTTGTATTTTCACAGCATTTTCCAAAAATTGTACTGCTCATAAGTGATAGGTAGAATAAAACCAGGAAGGGAGCAACTGATTTATGCTCACTCACAGCTTGGGCCCATGAATTACACTTATAAATTTTCATAAGTTTCTCTTCTCTTTATCCTCTCTATTCACGTAAAACAACCCTCAGAAAGGGCAGAGAGATTAGACACCTTCTTCATTTGCTTTGCTGATGGCAGAAACCGTTTAGCACCAAAGAAGAGAAGGCAAATCCTTTTAAGAAGTAGAAGTATCATGACCCAAAATCCTAATACCTCCCATCACAAACACTCCCGGGAACCTCGTTACGGTGTTAGGGACACACCGATTTGCCCTGCAGCTCCACAGTCCCTCTCTGCAGTCCCATTTCTCCAGACTTCATGCACTTGTATATAAAGGAAAAACAAATTAGCTCAGGCTAATGCATTTTTCCATTGCCAGTAGGCATCACTGGAAAAGTATATTTGGGAGATCAAAGCGATAGGGTCAGAAAGGATAGTGTAAATGTTTATACCCTGCTAAATGAACAAATTACACTCCTACAGCCTGGGAGCACAGGTAGCAAGCCAAATAACTGGGTCTGTGTGCTAAATCTGCTCCAAAGTAATCCTACCTCATAAGGTTATTTCCAATGCATTTTGTGATTTATTTATTTTTTTTCCATTTGGCACCACCACCACCCAGGTGTTTGCAATGCTAGCCCGCATGCCCGGCTCTGGGGCCACCAGATCAGGACCTCCTCCTGCTCACATCAATCACATTGACTTGGTGGATGAGGAACACCAGAGAGCCAGCAGTGGCCTTGCCCTCTAACGCCATTGCCTGCTTTCTTACAGTCAGACACCAAAGGTTCGGGCAGGATTTCATCCATAAAACATTCCACACCCACGAAGGAATCACAGAATCACAGAATGTTCGGGGTTGGAAGGGACCTCAAAAGATCATCTAGTCCAACCCCCCTGCCAGAGCAGGATCACCTACAGTAGATCGCACAGGAACACATCCAGGCGAGTTTTGAATGTCTCCAGAGAAGGAGACTCCACAACCTCTCTGGGCAGCCTGTTCCAGGACTTGTCTCTCTGCATCACTTACTCATGTGCTGCCGTTCTCCAGTCAGGGAGATGTGCCTTCTCCCTCTACTTGCAGTCAGGACCCACCTCCAGCTCAGGATGCTGATACCCATGCTGGGATGCCAGCGCCCTGTCTAGAACAGCTGCCCGAGCCAGCACGGGGAACTAACCCATGCATGAAAACAGAGCTTGCTCTTTCCCTTCTCTTTTGGTAGATAAGCCAGAAAAAGATTTATCAGCTCTTGTGTGCCATGTACCATCTTATCTGTTGGTGCACAATTTTCCCCAACTCCACAGGTCAATTAGGTTTGCTGCTCTGGTTCCTTGCTAGTGTGGTTACGAACACAACCAGGGATTTTCTACTAGTAGAGAGGATGAGGCAGGACCTCTTGCTTGAAGGCAAAGTTAACTAGATTCTAACATTTGCAAAGAATTACTTAATTTGCTCTTAAAAACCTGCCACAAGTTTTATTTCAGCGCCTCACTGCCCATTCATTTATGAGCCTTCTCCTTGTGTCTAACAAACTGCCCCAAGGCAGATACCAACCCACCCCATTCTTTTCCTACTCATAATAAAAAATTATAGAAAGTGGCAGTGTTTCTCTTTGGAGCTATTTTGAAAAGGAATGTAATCCCTATTTAACTCTGAGGAACTGAAGCAATGTCAGAAAGCAACCTGAATAGCACAACAAATTATACTCTTAATTTCAAAGCTGTCCAGGCTGTTTCGCACCACAGGTACACAGAAAGAATACACTCATAAATTGGAAGTTACAGACCTGTTCACTTCTGTCATACTGCTCAGCATCTCTGACTGGGGAACCTGCTGCCAAGAACAAGCCGTCCAGCTCAAGCCCAAGGAGAGGTGACAGAAGGCACTGGTTGAGTCCTGCCAAAGCGCTTGCGAAAGATGTGCTCTCTTACCTGGGAGCAGCACGGATCCTGACTCAGACACTCTTCTCAGCACCTGCATCCCTTGCACCACATTCCTCTAGCTGCCTGCTGGTGCCAGACCCAAACTGCACACCAGGAACACACCGCGTCGTAAGCCAGCACAGCATCCAGGCTTAATAACAGACCTTGTGAGGAGCTGGAAGCGATACTGGAACATTATTATTCCCAAAGCCATTACTGGCACTTGAACAGTGGATTTTTCAGGCTGTGGGCTCCTGGGTGGGAGGCACGGCACCAACAGGGGAGGAAACGGGGTTACCCGAATTGGGCAGGCACTGCCCTGCCTGTATTCTAAGCTGTTCCTTAAGTTCACAGAATCACAGAATCACAGAATGTTAGAGGTCGGAAGGGACCTCAAAGATCATCCAGTCCAACCACCCTGCCAGAGCAGGACCACCTACAGCAGAGACCACAGGAACGCATCCAGGTGGGTTTTGAATGTCTCCAAAGAAGGAGATTCCACAACCTCCCTGGGCAGCCTGTTCCAGTGCTCTGTCACCCTCACTGTGAAAAAGTTTTTCCTCATATTTTTATGGAACCTCCTATGTTCCAGCTTCCACTCATTGCCTCTTGTCCTGTCAGTGGACGCCGCTGGAAAGAGCCTGGCTCCGTCCTCCTGACACTCCCCCTTGACATATTTATAAACATTAATGAGGTCACCCCTCAGCCTCCTCTTCTCCAAGCTAAAGAGACCCAACTCCTTCAGCCTTTCCTCATAAGGGAGATGCTCCACTCCCTTAACCATCTTTGTGGCTCTGTGCTGGACTCTCTCAAGCAGCTCCCTGTCCTTCTTGAACTGAGGGGCCCAGAACTGGACACAATATTCCAGATGCGGCCTCACCAGGGCAGAGTAGAGGGGCAGGAGGACCTCTTTTGACCTACTTGCTACTCCCCTTCTAATACACCCCAGGATGCCATTGGCCTTCTTGGCCACGAGGGCACGTTGCTGGCTCATGGTCATCCTGCTGTCCACCAGAATGCCCAAGTCCCTTTCCTTTCTGCTGCTCTCCAGCAGGGCAGTCCCCAACCTATATTGGCACATGGGGTTATTCTTTCCCAAGTGCAAAACTCTACACTTGCCCTTGTTGAACTTCATAAGATTTCTCCCCACCCAGCCCTCCAGCCTATCCAGGTCTCTCTGAATGGCTGCACAGCCTTCTGGTGTGTCAACCACTCCTCCCAGTTTTGTATCATCAGCAAACTTGTTGACAACATTCTCTAAATCCCTCATCCAGGTCATTGATAAATATATTAAACAGCACCAGCCCGAGCACTGACCCTTGAGGGACCCCACTAGACGCAGGCATCCACCCAGACTCTGCCCCATTGACTACAACTCTTTGGCTTCTTCCCTTCAACCAGTTAGTGACCCACCTCACTACTTGGTCATCCAGGCCACACTTCCTCATTTACCTATGAGGATGCTGTGGGAGACAGTGTCAAATGCCTTGCTGATATCCAGATAGACCACATCCACTGCATGGCCATCATCCATCCACCTGGATATGTCTTCATAAAAGGCTACCAGGTTGGTCAAACATGACTTCCCCTTGGCAAAGCCATGCTGACTGCTCCTAATAACCTTCTTATCCTTGATACACTTAGAGACAGCATCAAGGATAAGATGTTCCATCACCTTTCCAGGGACGGAGGTGAGGCTGACCGGTCTGTAGTTACCCGGGTCATCTTTCCTGCCCTTCTTATAGACTGGAGTGACATGGGAGATCTTCAGGAAAATGAGCTGCTTGCTCACAGCCTCTTTCGCACTGATCAGGAGCCTCCCTTGGGATCACTGGACATTCATTCTTTGGCACAGGAAAGCACCGTCACTTTGTAATCAGTATGACTGAGGTTTAAACCTCCAGTTTAAAACCTGGTTTGCTGGTGGAGGAGCTCATCCACCAGGCAGCAAGAGGAGCCTTGCTCTGGGATCTGGGAGAGGTTGTCCAGCAGCTTTGCTGTCATCATGCTCAGGGAGGGATCATCTGCACTGACAACTGTCTGGCAAAGACCTGCAGGAGAGGCTGTGACTGTGGCGAGCATTGTTTCTGCCAGATTGGGCTTGCTTTCTTGTTTCCCTGCTCCTAGAGCTAACATGAATAGCTGTGCTCTCCATGAGCACAATCCCCCAAAGCAGCGTCAGGACCTCACGTGAACCGAAGCAGTGACTCGTGTCTTGACACTGGAGGAGAAAGACAGTGTTTAACCTACCTTGGCTCCAAATGAGGGTTTTAGCAGTGGACCTCTCAAAGATGTGCCACCTGTGTCTCCCCTAGAAATTTGGGAACCACTTTAGAAGTTACAGAGGTGCTATTGCTTGGTGAACCCAAAGCCTTGGTGTGGTGAGGATGGATGGCAACCAGGTCCCGTCTGCTCCCTGCTGCTGTCCTGCCCATGTGAGAAAAGTTCGCCCTTTCTTTTCCAATTCAGTGCCACACTTGAGATGAGAGTCATCTCCATCAATGCACAAAGTTTTCCTTAAGCCCTTTTCCTTGGGAAGGGTGACTCACTGAAATATCAATCTGAAATGCTTTCTCGAGGTATTTTTAGACGACGGCAGTGGTGGTCCGGTGAGTCACAGTTCCCGTGCTGCCCACTGAACCAGACACAAACGGCGATGGGAACCCACATGCTGCACCACCGAGAGGCGGCATAAGGGGCCAAGCTGGGTCTCTCCTGAGCCTGGCACAGATAAATTCTTCAGGCATCATGAGCATTGGCGTCTTTTGCTAACAAGGGGAAAAGGCAGGGTACACTGTGAAGAGCTCCTGCTGTTTTCCTACAGTAAATCTCACACTTCAAAGGGCTGGAGGAACTTGTGGGGCAAAAAAGCGAGAAGAAAACCTGCCTTGCTAACTCCCAGTACATTATAAATATACTCTCTAAGGCAGCAAGTGATCCAACCACAGATATTTTTTTTGTTCGTTCACTTCAAGTGTGCCTACCAAGAGATTTGTTCAGGTCTGGAAACCAAACAGAGGAATAACAATGGGAGCGCTGCACCCGAGAACCGCAAAAGCTGCTTTTTGGAGATCCCTGGGGTAATTACCAGACGATTTCATCACTGGGCAAACTCTTTTCTCTCCACTCACTTGCCCTAAGGCCAGGCTAGGGCAAATCATGAAGTTCAGCAAGGTTGCTTTTTTGTTTATTCTCTAAAATTTTTTTATACAGAACATGATATACAGCCCATCTAGCAGTGAAATGCAAGAGCCCCATCAATGGCACAGGTTCATTTCATGACCCTGAGGAGCTCTGACCCACACAAGAGCCAGCCTGAAAAGCAGAGAGAAGATTTGACTGTTTTCCATACCTGCGATTCTGCCCGATATATTTTAAACACCTCCTGGTAAATCTGCACTCAGGATTGCTTCTTTGGACACAGAAATCATTTATCGCACCATCAGAAGCCTACTTCCCAGTCACACCTATGCAAGACTGCTTAGAAAGATGCTGTTGCCCAAAGCTGCTTTTAAAGTTGATTCAACCAACCAACCAAAAAAAGTTTCAGTGACACCGTAGATTTCATACAATTGTTCTATAAAATAACAAAGTGGTGTTGGGGAAGCAAAGTCAAAGACCCAACCACAACAAGCCATGAGCAATGTTTGAAACGCTAAACCTTATTGTCACAACATCTTTCAATGATGTTAATTGTTTGTTTCAGTGAAAGAATGTGCTAGTTAGGTATTTTCATTTCATACATTTCTAAACACAGTAGTTTAGAATGCTCTGCTGTGTGGCAGATGGCACTTTTCATTTGGTGAAAAATAATTCAGTTCTCCAATTGGTCGTTGTTGTTGTTTTGGTACAGTGTTTATCACAGTTCAGGCTGTAGCAGCGTTGGGCATTTCTGTGCTCCTGGCTGAGGCCCACCATGGCAGGCACCCCTAACAGAAGGGGCTACGCTGCTGCTTACAAGGATTTGTCTTCTGAAAGCAAACTGGTAAACCAGAATGCCTGTCTGTGGGAAGGAGCAGACAGCTTCCCCTATGAGACATTTTGGAACAAGCAGTTGTTGCAGAACATGTGGGTTTGACTTTTTTTTTTTTTTTTTTTTTTACCAAGCTACGGCTATCTGGAAGCAGAAAGTTCTCTGACATCAGAACGGGAAGTGGCAAGAGTAGAAAAGCATTTTTGCTGAGTTCCAGGAGGCAAATATCTCCCAGCAACAACTCCCATGGGGCCAAGAACCACTGCCGGTAGAAGAGGCTTCAGAAGAAATGGTGCTGCCAGATCCACATTCCCAGCAGAGAAGGTGCAAAAAAAACAATCCCAAGCAGCTCTCCGAATAGACAGAAGGCCAGTTTTAAGGGAAGAATTAGAAGAACCAGGCCTATTGAGCCCAGTACACCAAAGACTGGAGAGGAGGCAGTGCTGGCCAGGAGAGAGGGATGAGACTACTCGGGGCCCTTTTCTATTCATACACTGTAGAGCGCAAGGGAGTTTCTCTCTGCACTGCTACCCAGCCTTGAAAAACCTTGTTTCAGTGTGGTAAACTGTGTATTAAACTGGACAAAAAGCCACACTGATTTAGGGGAGAAACTACACAGAGGCAGATTTTGGTGAGGTGCGGTGATGTCGAGACCCAAAGCTAACATAGTTTCTGTTTACAGAGGAGATTTCCATGAGGAATTTTCTGTTGAGAAAATAAAATCAATTTTTAAAGAAAAATAAGACCTGCAATGAATTGCTCAAGTACAAGCATGAACTTCAACAGGTCATATTTTGCAGCTGCTCCATCTTTGGCCAGTACTTTCAAGAGAAGTTGGTACCTACTGGGTGTTTCAAGGTGGAGAGCTGCTGGCACCTCTGTGGCAGACCTGCCCATTCCAGGTGCTCACAGACACCCCACGAGCAAGCACTTACTCTGTTTTTATGAGTGCGTTCACCGTAAAAATGAAAGCACAGCTACACTGGAGGTGAAGCTACCAAAAACCATGCCAAGCTGTAAATCACCAAAGCCGTAATTAAACCCATAGACAAACAAGGTGCCTTTGCTCGAGGGTCACGATGCTCATCCTTACTTAGAGTATTTGTTATTTCTACCACACCCCAAGGCTTCCTGGGCGTTGTACCAAGGGAAAAGTTTTTTACAGGGTCCCGCAGAGGGACTATGTGACCTCTCCAGGGCACACAAGAAACAAGACAAGGCCAAGCCACAATGGGCAGGGAGCAGAACACCTGTATTTACTTTTCCCCTTTCATTTTTAAAATTGCTCTTCTGAGTTGGCTTCTGCCAGCCTACCTTTCAGAACGCAGAGGGGCTGCTGGACCTTCTCCAGGGCTCTGCAGGCTCAGAAACAAGCTACAGAGCAGGTGGCAAAGGTTTCAAATGTGCAAGAGAATACAGGGAAATGAGATGAGCCTGAGGCTCGTCTCCAACAGCACCAAGCCAGATCCCAACCATGCTGCTGCCTTTCTCCTTGCATTTGTTTCCTGCAACCCTTCAAGCAAAAGTTTGGCAGCAGCTACAGGGGCCATGTCCCCAGGTAAGAATGCTCCTACAGGGGCCAGGGCAGGGGCAACTACCTGCTCCTTTCTTGCCCAAAAGACACTGCTTGTACCTGGAGGTGGAAAACCACCTGCCACGACAAGGATGACTTCACATGAGCTAAATTTCAGGCAACAGCCAGATTTGAAGTGATGTAAATTCTAAAAGGCAAGATTAAATGAAACCCTTCACCCTGAGTTGGCTCCTCACAATTCACTTTTATGTATCAGCTGTGGGCTGCCAAATCTTTACTTGCATTTCAGTATTTTAAAAAGCCAATTCAGCATGATTGTGAACCGCTTCTGTCTCAATAGGAACAATCTCTTACTAAGGAGTAGTTATAAGCAAAAAGCTACAAGGGCAAAGCTAATAAACTCCCCAAACTACTTACAGTTGTCCCATACTCTGCAGCAACATAAATGCAGTAAGTATTTGGATTAAGGACTACAAACATCAGGGAGTCAGCCTCATTACCAGGTAGTGACAGCTGAGCCAGCAGCATCTTCTCGAGAGTAACCAGCAACAGATGGCAAGGGAAAGGAATAAGACTAAGGCATGTCTGGCAAACTGTCCCATCACAACCTTCACCAACCGCAAGGGCCAAGAGATTTCCCAAGCTGGAAACTGTCTCTGAACCCAGTGCAAAGCAGCCACCAATGGATTTAGGCCACCAATTTGTTTAATCGTTTTTGTTTCCAGCTTTCCTAAAATACTGAAACCTGGAA
Source organism: Trogon surrucura (assembly GCA_020746105.1). Taxonomy (NCBI): domain Eukaryota; kingdom Metazoa; phylum Chordata; class Aves; order Trogoniformes; family Trogonidae; genus Trogon; species Trogon surrucura. Next base: position 116,185,446 of record CM036618.1, on the reverse strand, counting down.
TTTAGGATCTGAGCGCAGGCTACGCTCTTCCTTTGTGCATCACAGAGGGCTGGAGAAAGGTCTTCCCTCTCGGCTCAGTCCCAAGGACCAAGCAACAATGTGCACCACACTTGCCTTGCACCGGTTGTTTATTAAACTCCTCTCTGTTGTCTGGAAATAGTTCACAAAACAGATATTTTTCACGCAATAAATGAGGAGCAGCTGCCCTTTCCCGTTAATAATTCCTGTGGGAAGAGCAGATGGTCCCCCATGGCATGACGTGGAGGTCCAACAACTCCCACCATACACAGAGAGCCACAAAAACTGGCAGCAGACAGCACCCTCTAGCAGGACTTCGAACACACTTGGGTCATTTAAGTAAAAACACAGATTATTTTCTGAAGTGGAGCGTATGTATTGACAGCAACTGTTTCGCCTCAGTCATGCATGCAAACCACCAGCTGCTGCTACAAGATACAAGAGACCAAGCCTAGCAGCCCCGCTCAGGTTGTTTCAGCATCTATCTGTGCTGGTTTCTTGCGTTTTGCTTCTCTGTCCCCATTTTTCACCCTTTCCCGAAGGGATTGGGAAGTGCTGCTGAGGGGAACCATTTCCAGGTCTCGTGGGAACTGTTCAAGGCCCCCTTAGGATTTTGCATGGGAAACCACTGACAAACAGAAGCATTTCTCTAGACAGAGCAAAAAAATCCAGCATTCTTTCAGTTGAAAGAAAAATATCTTATCTCAGGATGAAAATGCTTTTTTCAGCACATACCGCAGAAACAGTGGGGAAAATCCCCACACTCTGCACGCCAGCAACAACACCAGAAGTGGCTGAGCAGCACTGCCTTTTTGTTTTATTTTCTGAGGTTCCCTTCTTCTCTGTGCACCTCTGCATGCCCAGCACTTGGGCAGAAAGGTGGGCTGATGAGCACGCTTGCTGTGGCGCATGAAACCTGAGGGAGCAGAAGCCCGTCTGATCCCAGCTGCTGTGTTACACAACCACCTAATTCTGACTGCTGTCCCATTCTGTGGCTGCTCTCCACGAGCCCAGGGAAAACAAGCACGGGATTGGAATTTTCCCCAACTTCTTTTAAAGGTCTATCCTGAACAAACTATCTTGTCCCCAGAGATCTGCTCAACACCTTATGCAAATTCATTCAAATTAACATCATGTAGGTTGTATAACCATAAAAAGGAAATCACATAAAACAGACCACCAGTGAGGTTTGTGGTTTTAAAAGGAAACATAGAAAACACAATCTCAGCAGCTTTCTGAGCAGTATTTGGTATCGAGTTGTATAAATTTCAGGCCAGACTGACTCGCATGTATAGAATATGGAAGATGGGTTTGATGAACAGCTCAGTGAAGTTAAGACCTAACTGCAAGTTCTTCACCCACCCTCAGGCTCCAGCCCTTCTGCGACCAAGGAAGGTCAGAAGGTCTTGTAGGAGGGGGAAAAAAGAAAAAGCCAGACACATTACCTACCCATACATAAGCGTTACAAAGTGCTTAAAAAAAATAAAGCAAGAGTGAGGTCATTTTTGCCAGCAGGACAAGGGGACAAGGAGAAAACCGCTGTCGAGAAGCACCTTGTTCTGCTCCAGGCAGAGAGAGCAGTAGCAGCACACCTCCTCAAGCCCACAAACCTCCAGTAAATCAGTCTCCAGTGATGATGACAGCTGAGTTTTAATGAGACCCCATCGGCTCTGGCCAGCCCAAGGATTTCCAGTATTTTTTGAAAGCAACAGCACTGGAACATCCCTGGGGCTGGAATATAAACAGCCTGAAATTTATTCCCTGGAGAAGTTAGTGAATCGCTCTGATGAACAGTAGGTTGTTTACTGCCAGTTTTTATGAGTTTTTGACATGAATCATCTGGCAGAATTGAAGCAAAATAAGGGAACCAATGAGTAAAAATACACAAACGTCATTAATTTTACGTCATTAGTAAAAATTAAAAGAATAAAACCTAGTCTACTTCAAACAACTGATCTTGTAAAAAAACCTTGCACTGCACATCTTTTCTGCTTGTCTTCATGCCACCTGCTTTTAGGGGTTTTTTTGGAGCAGAGTATCCTGCGGCTTGCTCTCTGGTCAACTGAGGTAAGTACATTCAGTGGTGACCACTGATATTTCAAAAATATATATTAGCATCTGTATGAAGTTGGCAGCTCAGACTCACAACATATACACCAGTAAAACTGAAAAAAAAACCAAACAAAAAAACCCCTGACATTTTCAGATAATCAGAAAAGACAGGGGATTATCCTAGATATGATTATCTGCTGAGCATTTTCCAGTCCCCACTTTCCAATCTGCTTACTCTCATACGCTGAAGATGAATGGCCCAAGTAGGTTGGATGAGAGAAGGCGCTAACTGGAAAAAGTTGTATTAGCTCCTGTTTCAATCAGGAACAGGATTTCCATTTTACTTTATTCTGAAGATTACACCAAATTAGAGGTAAGATTAATACAGGAAGAGTTTCATCTACTAAAATTTGAACACAGAAATAAATGAGGTTTTGTGTGTACAGGTAGGCATGTGGCCAAACCCCATGTTTTGGGGCCAGTGGCTGGTGTGGTGCCACTGCTGAATCTCTGGGATGTGATGAGGGACAGAGACCTCCCAAGAGCATATTGGGGGGAAAAAGGCTGGTCTGGGTCTGCAGAAGGCAACTCTGCACTTCTTCCCTCCCCATAATACTATTTTTTCACCTTACTGAGAGAATGCTGAGGAGCAAAACCATCTGTACGGGTGGGGACAGGCACTGATCCCCCCACCATAGGTTCCCAGTTTGAAAAGTGTCAGGATTTACACTCCTTCACCAAATATGAGCCGTTGGAACTGAAAGCCACTGGTGGCAAGGCCAGCATCACCTACAGAGAGGAGGTTTTGCAGAGGCATTGCATCACTTCCATAATCAATTTGTATTTTGTAAAAACACTCAGACTGGCACACACAGTCCCAACTTCATAAAAAAATAAATAAAAGTTCCTACTTCTCTGGGGCTTTGCTGCAGCAGGTTTTCCCTAAGGGAAGCACCCGGGCAAGGTGTGCAGAATGCAGCATGTTTCTGCAGGGCATTATTGACCTAAATTAGGTAATAAATGGAGGAAGGGAACATCTGACCTCATCTGTATGGAAATGCTCTCATTGCACACTTAAGTCAAAAATGTGTTGAAAAGAAATGAGAGAGGAGATTAACGTGTCCTCCTGTAGTGATCTTATACTGTGTGTGCTTATCTTACTGCATTAGCAGAGAAACAGGGTTTTATCAGATGCGTGAGAAATTTAATATGAAATTAACACAACTATTTGTATTACTGATACACGACAAAATTTGGAGAACACTGCATGTTTCAGAGTGGTGAAAGGGTAACTTATTTCTTTTGCTACAGAAGCTCATACTAGTAATGAAGGTAAAAAGAAACAGGTTCAGTTCCCCTTTAAATGGAATTGACAATTTTCTGCATTCAGAACATAAATCTATTTCCTGCCCACAGCTTATGGCAACTTAAACATTCAAGCTTGCGAAGATTATATTGGGGCTCCAAAAATATTATGCAGACCAGAAAACAAGATAGTTTCTTTCTGCACAGCTATAGACTAAACCCCCCAGCTTTACACAAAGATATTTAGATAAGGCACATTCCTAATGAAAAGGCAGGGTGAAAAAAAGAAAGTATAATTGGATGATGTGGTATTACAGTATTATTCTGAACAGTGATACAAAGCTGTGCAACGATAAACCAGCTGCCTGATAATCTTTGTGATTAACACCAAAAAAAACTTTGCATTCAGCTCTGTGCTCATACGAGATACTCAGCAGCAGACTAAAAGTTACAAACTAACAAGCCAGAACACTCCCAGAGGACAGGCACCGCAGCTTTGCCTGCCTTTAAGAGAGACAGCGGAACCAAGGCTTCACTGAAGTTTAACCTCCGACTTCAGCAGTTCTTCTGAAAACAAAAATATGTGAAACCGTGGGTGTTCAGTGCTGAAATCCACCCAGCATGTGCTTGCTCTGACTCAGGAAGGATTAAGCAGAGGATGTATTGGACTTCGGGCTCCACGAGATAGTTAAATCCAACTTCAGGTTGTAAATTAGATCAGTCCAGTGGCTGATGTTGAGCTCATGGTGGGAGCGATCCTCGCTCCCTACCTCACCCAAAGCACCAGTGTGAGCTCTGCTAGAAACCTCTCTCACCAGCTCCTCAAAGCCCATCACAGACAAAACACACCAGGGGAGATACTGATGCAGAAGGACATTCACCAGGATTTTTTTTTGTTGTTGCCATTTTAAATTTCCACTATTTTCAGCCTTCTGATTTCCCACTCTGGCTGAAGCTCAGGAGCAACTTCCCAGCAGCACTCTGATGATGTGCCTGTCATCCCTTCAGAAAGCCCAGAGATCCGATGGAATGTGCTTCCAGCTCCATTGCTATGCTGCTAAACAGCATCTGCTATAAATAAGCATTTCATCAATAAGACATAAAGAACGTATTCAGCACGGGTTGTAAGACAGATATATATATATATTGAGCCATTCAATAATTTCCATCAAGAGCAAGTGAAGTCAAGTGGTACTGAAGCAGTAATCACACATTCAGTCCAAGCCACCACAAATAGTTTTTGTAACTTGGGAACACTTTCATTTTTTCCTCCCTTTTTTAAATTGGTAGTTGGCTTTGTTTTCTGTCATTTTTATTGTGTTTTTCCCCCCTTTATCATTCTCTGTGCTTTCCACAGAAAGAATGCTTGATCACTTCTTCTCAAAGCCACCAATAAGAAAATTAAATCCCTTTGGCATCACTGCACAGGGTAGTTGCATAACAAGCTGAGTATATATAGAAATTGCATTCCAAGTGTTTACATAAGAGCTCAGAATAACACAGATGTAAAAAAAAAAATAAATAAAATCCAACTCATTTTACAAACCAGCCCTGCAGTGCTTTTGTGTCTGATAACTTGGAGCAAGCAAATCAGCTTACTTGTGGTACACAGTTAATATTAGTCTTGCACTATTTACATAACTGGAAAAGATTAAATATTGAACAGACAAATGTATGTAGAAGGGTGATTTGCTTATCTTCAGGATACTCTTTCTAGCCAGACAGACTGACATGGAAGCTGATGCTTTAAAATACTCCAAGCTATCTGAAATCTCTCCTGGTTTCTTCTTGTATTCATGTAAATCAATTTTACACATTTTTAGATCAGACTTCCACAGACATTTTCTGCATGCTTCTCGGTCTCAATTTAATGCTTCCAACACTGAACAAGAAAACCCAAGTTTGTTCCACCAACCTTAAAGAAACTATAGCCTCGCCTCTGAAAGCAACTGGAAGGGCACAAATTCTTCCAATAATTTAAAGCTTACTTAGCTTGCTATTTTATAAGTGAGAAGCTGCACAGAGTATAAAGGCACCTGAGGTAACAGAGCAGTGGGATTACTGGGGATAAAGTTACATAGAGGATGTACAGGATGGATTTGAATCAATCTGAAGGCCAGCGAATTTGTAAACGGGTACAAACTGGAAAGCTCTGCTGAAAAAGTCAGCAACATGGAAAACCAAATTGTCTACTGTCACTGGAAATATCAGTTTGGTTCCTTGCTCAGTTCATCTGCAAAGACACAGAGGTAGATACAGGCAGCTTTTTTTTTGCCCAAATGATATTATTTCTTTTGCTGAGAGAGAGCCATACAACCCTGTGCGGCTCACAGACAACCCAAGAGCAAGCGAAGAGGGGAAGATGGATGCAAGTTAAGGCTGTGAAATTGTAGGGTTTCACTTTGCAGAGAATCTTCTCTTCTCCCTATGGGAGGGTGGGAAGTGCTCAGAAACACGGATGAGCCCTGGGAGAGGCAGCCAGCCACTTGAGAAAACAGAAACCATCTGTCAGTGCCTTACCAATGAACAACAAAATCATCTTAAAGTCCGGTGAAGTGGGAGAGGGTGCACTGAAATAAACCCTGTTCCATTCAGCTTTTACTAGGAACACCCAGCTAGCCCAGCTCATCCCATCCTGAAGCCCTGTCCTGGGCTCTGGCTAGCCTGAGTCTGCCAGGCTGTAGGATGCCATGTGCCCCTCAAGCTGTTAAGAAAACACTAGCAAGGTGTTTCTTAAAAGCTTATTCCATGGCTACAAGCGTGGTAGTTGGCAAAATCCCCACCCATGCACTGTTATAGCTCTGCAGACATCAGTGACACCAGATGAAAGGCTTACTGTTGTGCAAGTAGGAATTGTCGCTTGTTTAAGCTTATGAGGAAAGGCTGAAGGAGCTGGATCTCTTTAGCTTGGAGAAGAGGAGGCTGAGGGGTGACCTCATTAATGTTTATAAATATGTCAAGGGGGAATGTCAGGAAAATGGAGCCAGGCTCTTTTCAGCGGCGTCCACTGACAGGACAAGAGGCAATGAGTGGAAGCTGGAACACAGGAGGTTCCATAAAAATATGAGGAAAAACTTTTTCACAGTGAGGGTGACCGAGCACTGGAACAGGCTGCCCAGGGAGGTTGTGGAATCTCCTTCTCTTGAGACGTTCAAAACCCGCCTGGACGCGTTCCTGTGCGCTCTACTGTAGGTGATCCTGCTCCGGCAGGGGGGTTGGACTGGATGATCTTTAAGGTCCCTTCCAACCTCTAACATTCTGTGATTCTGTGATTCTCTTGTGGAATCTCCTTCACTTAAATTGTAAGTTAGTTGAACCTCTGGCTTCAGAAGATCCTTCCAGGGGCCATCATGCTGTCCCTTGCTCCTTGTACCATACCAAGCACATGCCAGTCTCTGACAGCTTCCTGGGACAGATAAGGACAGAGTTCTCCCTGGGTTTTCACCCTCCTCATCTCTCCCTCTGCAGCATCCAGATCCAAAATATGGTCTAAAATAGAAATTAATTTATTTCCATCTGGACAGTAATGGAACAAATGGACCCACAGAGATCAGCTCAGCCTTCTATTACTGTACATGTATTAAACATTAAAGCAGCTATACTTTCTCCTCGTAGAGGTATTAAAAATGCACAGAACATTTCCAATTTGAATTCCATAATTATCCATAAGGCTCTCAAAGGTTTTTATTTCTTCAGATGTCACCATGTCACTTTCCCAAGCAACTTCTCAGACCTCTCCCCCTTCCATTTCTGCCCAGCTACTTCTGACTAGGTACAAATTTCTGCCAAAACGGACAAATTCCACCACCCCAGGTGGGACCTGAGAGACCTGGTCTCGTGGGAGGTGTCCCTGCCTACAGAGGGGGTTGGAACCAGATCATCTTCGAGGTCCCTTCCAACCCAAACCCTTCTGTGATTCTGTTGTCAACAGGGAATAGTCACAGCACCCTTTGCCATTTTATGCCTTTATATTTTCCCGTTTCTCACGCAGTTCCTAATCCATGGCTGTATTTTGCCTTCCAAGCAAAACTTTGTGCAACAGACTTGCCACAAAGGTGCTCCAACAGCTCAGTAAAACGCCGTCTGCTCCTTTCCTTCTGATTTAATTGACTTGTCCAAAAAAATGCGAATACATTCACAAGTCTTCAGAAGAGGCTCAGCAATCGGAAGGTACAGGTGATGTAAGAATATTATTTCATGCTTCCAAATAATTTATTTACTATTGAATAAGACCAATCCAGTTTACCACAAATTGAACTGTAGTAGCTACTGCTGTTTACTAAGGTTTTACAAGTTGCTGGGATATTCTCTCTCTCTCTCCAGTTTTCCTTGTATGAGGACATTTATTCTCTGGATTAACTTTGCAAGCAATTTGTTTACAGCTCTGTAGCACAAAGGGTATATATAAAAATCACGTTTGGATTATCTAGGCACAGCACGAGTTACACCATTGCTGCAGAATCGCAAAGATCAAATTACCACTTACAACCACACATAACCGCAATAAACTGCAACACTTTGGCATAGGAGTCGATGACATAAAAGAATTGTGTGGTTCTGGGGTAACCTCACTTGGGGAGAGACAACCCTGCTGCAAGCACACCCTGCACGTGGAGGCCCATCTTTGCTGTTAAAGGGAGGGGAAAGGGACTAAAACATAATAAAGAGGGAATTCAAGCAAAGGAAAGGCTGAAAATCTACATTTTTCCCATCCTCGTCTCCAGAAGACAGTTTGGTCTGAGGACTCGTTACTAACACCACAAGGGCACAGAGTGGGAGCAGGAGGGCACCCAGGGCATGCTATCAGGGAGGTAAGACAGGACCGGAGGACACAGAAGAGAGTTTGGCAATAAAGGGAAAGCAGCTCCAAAACAAAGTAACCTTTCCATTTAAGGCAGTCGAAATATCTGCCACACACTGTTTACAGCTTGATAGTTTATATAGTTTTAATTCCAATGTGTTCTAGCCTCAGATGCTTTAGTCATACACTCCTAGCAAGGTTAGTCTGCCTGCTGACAAGTATCCATTTTATTTCTATTTTTATACTTTACCAAGAACCTTTGAGGGGCCTTGAAAGCAATTCCTCCAAGTTCTGTTTGGTTTGGTTTTTTCTTCACACATTTCTCTCATTGATTATTTCCACTGGGGAAGGGAGTTGATGACAGTGCTGCTCAGGGGTACAGCTCTGCATCCAACTCATCTGGTGGGACATAGGCACACAGAAGCAAGGCTTTTATCATGCTCTTGAGCTCTCCTAGCAGCCGATAAGCTAACCATTAATAAAACTTAACCGACAAGCAGAGACAAACGTTTATCTCCTTTCAAGAGCAGTGTTTTATTGACTGATTGTATCTACACAAGTGGAATGAAAACACAAATACCGTAAATCCCTCATGAAGAGGAATGTTTTCATAAAATCAGGTAAGAAGACAACTTCAGGAAAGATGGCATGCAGAATTGAGAGTCAGGAAATTAAGAAAATGCATTCTGTAACAAAAACAAACCCCCCCAAAATAGCAGCCTGTGAACTTCACTAATTTTCAGATCCTGATCTAACAGCAACTGCTGCTAAATCAGTGGGGATCTCAAGGCAATGACAGAAAGTTTAAGTTGTGCCACACAATAAGCTCCAGCACACAACATATCTACCCCTGCCTCAACCGATGGAGTCAGCCCTCCTAAAGAAGCAATTCCATGAAAAAGACTGTTTTTAAGGACATCGAGGCAGCCACAGGAGGGGCAGGCAGAAGTGGGGACTGCAGGGTCCAAGCTGGGAAGTGAGCACAGAGCCCACTCCCCCTCTCCAGGGACACCCTGTCCCCTCCTCACCCCAGCAGGGTCACCCCAGGACATGGTGGGGTGGTCCTCCCTGCACCACACTGGCAGGAGCCTTTCCAGCAGGACTGTTTCTTTTCTGTGCAGCCCGGTGATAAATCCAGCCTGGCCAGGCACGAACTCAGGGAGGGGGGGTACTGGGCTTTCATAACTTAAACATCACCTCCTGCCCTTCTGTGGAAATTAAGTAAACGGACCTAAAATATATCTCTACACGTGTCCGGAAAGATGAGTCCTGGGGACAGCTCCTGCACCCCTCCACCCACCAATATTATCCACCGGCCACTTCCAGCCACCAGGGATGCTCAGTACCAGTTTCCCAGGAGAAGGGGAAGAGAGATGCCCTCCTCAAAGGAAAGGCACCAGAGGAATTCATTCCTTATTAGACACCAGAGAATCTAAGCAAAGGCTGCAGACAGGGATAAAATCTGCCCGCTAAGGCCACTCAGCTCAGAGAGGTTTTTTTCTTCAAATGAATGACAGGACCAAGGAACAAAACCTGTCCAGAGCAGCAGGTTTCTGTCCAAATTTTTACACCAGCAACACATTAGCTGGCAAGTCTGGGTTCTTGATTGTCTGCAGATCTGACAGAACAACGTACTCACATTAGTATAAAAAAAGCACAACATTTTAAATGATTTTTCAAAGATGGGCTTTTATGAACTTGTTCCTACAAAGTGACCTTCTGCAGTACATTATCTGGTGGGAGTGTTAGCTGTACTTAGTATGGCATGCGAAAGCATAGTAGCCAATCTTATAAAATTCCAAAATCTGAATGCAAAGCTTTTCTCTCTCCACCTGACTGCTCTCTGGAGATGGGACGTGTCTTGTCGCCAAAAACATCCTGTATGCATCTCTGCTGATAACCTAGCAGCAGCGTAATCCTGCTTGATAACCAGAACAGCACTATGAAGTGAAGCTGAAGAGAAATGTAACTGGGCTTGGGGCAGTCCTGTTTGCCAGGGGACAGCCCTTTGCTCCAGGGTTCAGTATTGCTCTCCCCACGGATGGGATGTTTCTCACCTGGTTTCTCTTAAGGGGATTCCTGCCATTTCCTCCTTGGTAAATCAAAATCTACTCCAAGGCCTGCAAAGAGCCTAGCAGGCCACATTCAACCCCATTTCAGCACTGAAAAGCCTGAAGGGTATCACTGCAGATAACCTGCTTGGAGCTCAGGTTGACCAAGGACCCATGAGCACAGGGCCACTGCTACAGCCACCTCCCCGTGGGACCAGCACCACAGCAGATCTGCAGGGACAAGCCCTGCCACAACCCTCCCCAAAGCATTGGGAGGCTTTAACGAGAAAAAAAGCCTAAAAAGGTAAAATGCCAGCACCAGGGGCTGTGCGTTCGTGATACAGCACGCTTGGGACAGCAGCCTACACGTTTCGCATTCCTCTACCACCTTAAATGTAATCAAATCACGAGAGGTGTCCAAACCTACTGCAACCAAGCCATCAGTACAAACACTGAGTTTACGCATGGAGAACATCTTGAAGCAGCTTCTAATAAGACTTGCATGAAGTTGGACATGTCCCCTCATGTTTGTGTGCAACGTCAAAGAGAGATAGAAGTACATGCTTTGACCACAGCAGCATTTGGCCACACAGGACTTACATTGGTGGATAAATTTTGCTTAGCTGGTTATGGAATAAAACCCTTCCATTTGCCTTTTCTGAGATAAGCTTATAACAGGGAGAGAAGTGAGGCAGAAGCACAGCTGCGACTGAGAAATCGGTTAAATCTGCACATCTCATTGGTGCTCTGTGGACTGGAACAGTTTTATGACCAGAGGTGCAGCATTCAATGTGTCACCCCAGATTGCTCATCGCGCATGTTTCAGGGTTTAAACTGACAAAACCATATCTCCACTCTCTAAAATTCAGAGAAGCTAAACCCAGAGCAAGAAGGTGGAGGTGTGGAAGGGTTTGCCATTCCAGGGCAACCCAGGGAGGGGGAGTGGGGAGAAGGCTTGAGTGGGGTCTCGCTGTTTTGGCAGCATCAATGCTGGACCATGAGCAGAGACTCGTTCTGCACAGTAGGTACCAGCAACCTCAGACCTGTGCTCCATGGAAGTGTGTCTTGGACCTTGGAAACCCAGCACAGAGACAGAAATCCCCAAGGACACAAGTTTAGATTCCTGTGCTGGAAGCAGTCCTATAACACTCACCCCCAGCCCCCCTCCTCCACCACTTTTCCCTGATGCCTCCTCCAGCAGGAGAAAACTTCTACTTAACCTATCACTGCTCTTCTAGGGATTTTTCAGGCTTTGAAAAGAGAAATTGCATACAAGTCCAAATGACTAGAAATAGAATCATAGAATTGTAGAATCATAGAATTGTCATGGTTGGAAGGGACCTGAAAGATCATCTAGTTTCAACCCCCCCCACCCCGCCACGGGCAGGGGCATCTCCCACTAGATCAGGCTGCTCAGAGCCCCATCCAGCCTGGCCTTAAGAACTTCCAGGGATGGGGCTTCCACCACCTCTCTGGCCAACATGTTCCAGTGTTTCACCACCCTCATGGCGAAGAACTTCCTAACATCCAATCTGAACCGATCCATCCCTAGCTTTAATCCATTCTCTCTAGTCCTATCACTAACCAGCATCCTAAAAAGTCCCTCACCAGCTTTCTCGTAGGCCCCCTTAAGATCCTGAAGGCCACAACAAGGTCTCCTTGAAGACTTCTTTTCTCCAGACTGAACAACCCCAACTCTCAGTCTGTCTTCATAGGAGAGGTGCTCCAGCCCTCTAATCATCCTTGTGGCCCTTCTCTGGACACACTCCAACACATCCAGATCTTTCTTGTGCTGTGGGGTCCAGAACTGGATGCAGTACTCCAGGTGAGGTCTCACGAGAATGGAGTAGAAACACCCAATGCTTTACCCATTACATTCACTTGAGCATAAGCTTGCTCCAATTTTTATCAGGCTTCTACTTTTTTATTTAAGATAACATCACCCCAACTTCCAGCAACAACAGCTCATGATAAATCTGCTGCCACTGTAACTGCTGCAGCTCACTTTTGTCTGCTGCTGCCCCATGGTCACTCTCTCCTCTAGTCTCATTTTTAACACACACCCCTTCATTTTTCCACTGGCCTGCAGCAATTCACAATTTTAAGGGAAAAGCTCTGCAGTGGTGGTGCTGGGTGGCAAGTGAGCTCTGCACACCACAGGCACCACAACTGTGGCCTCTGGTTACAATTAAAAAAACCCAACAAACTTCAAACAAAAAAAAACAACTAACAAACCAAAAAGCACCACAAATCCCCTCCTAAACCACCAAGGTATTGGGAAATTCAAAGCCCAGAGGCACGTAAGCAACTATAAATTTACGTAAGCCAGATTTTTATCTCATCAATATGCTCATCACAGTTGTCATGATAAAACAGCAGTGCTCTACCACGCAGAATTTTAGGAGAATTTAGGGAGAAATAGTAACTGGAACAAGCATTTTCTCTCTCTCTCTCTCTCTCTCTGTCCAGCCTCTGCCCTCACTGCTAGGACTGAGGGGAGCCCACCAGAACCTTGACCACTCCCCCAGGGCCATCAAGTCCCATTGGGGCTTCCTGGGTCTTTCCTCAGCAGTGTTGTCCACCCCCTGCCTGGTTGCCCCTCCCCACGCCAGCCCCACGGGAGCAGTTTGAAAGCGTCAGCCTGGGGAGGATGACTGTGGTTGACAGTGAAGAAGTGTGGATCTGATCTCTAACTGCAGGGACCGGAGCATTTCCAGCAGTGCCAGGGACAGCCCTGGGGCTGATCAGCTGCTCTGACCACAGCTGCACTCACCAGATGTGGCCAGAGCGGTGCTAACTGCCCACTCGTCAGTCACCAGCACCTCTGCTGGAGGCTGGTTCATGGCTATTGTGGCACGCGTTCACTTTATTTTCAAAAATCGTCTTTGCTGTGGTGAAGCCACCAGGGTGCCAATTCCTTCCCCCCCCACAGCACGGGCCAGCTGCCTCCCTTCCCCAGGACCCAGCAACCAACCCACAATAGCGGAGACAAAAGGTCCCTCCCCCCCAAGAACTTACAGACAAGAAAACTGAGGCTCAATGCTTTTTTTACTATGAAACATGCTGCCAAGGCATTTATTAGACCAACTGCATGGTGCTCACAGATGTGTCTTTCAGGGGCTAGTCTCAGTACGTTTAGCTTCTATTACTGTCCCTCTTAAAGAGTGTTCTGGTGTAAAAGCTGACTTGAGCAGCTGGACAAGAGGATTTACTGTTTTCAGCTATCCTCACGATCGATATGTTTCAAAGGATTACTGGAGAAATGAATCAGGAACGGTAAGCGATATCTCTTATTAAAGACAGTGGATCTGCTGTCTTGACGTGTTCACATTCTTAAACTGTGGTGTGACAGTTTGTTGGTGACTTAGAACGGGGGGGTCTCGTGCTAAAAGCAAAGCTGCCACTCAGCTCTTCCCGTTCTCAGAGCGCTGGTAACTGCTGCAGGCTCCTGCGCTTGCCCCTTTTAATTATTGGAACTAACCTTTTAATTGTTGGCAATCAACAGACCATGAAAGGGAACCAACTCCAGTGTGGTACTTTTGTTTAATAAAAAAAAAAAACCAAACAAACAAATGCCTCAAGTCAATAATAGTAAAACTCTCCAAATACATTTATTTGTGACCACTAAAAATACTGTACAATACCCAGAAAAGGGGCGGGGAAAGGAAATGCATTACGATTCGCTTTCATCGACGTCTTTGTCCAGATCCACCTCGGCAGCTTCACTCTCCTGTTGCTGCTTCTTCCAGAGCTTGGCCATAGCAAGCAGTTTGAGGTTAGGCTGATTGGCAGTATCTTCTGGGAAAATATAATCATAGTATTCCTCCCAGCCAGCATCAGACTAGGAAAAAGAAAAAAAAAAAGATATCACAAAGTAAGTTTAATTCGCATGTTCATGTTAGCAACTAGAAGGTGCTTCTAATAAGCACAACAGTGATAACTAATAACCACAACAGGTGTCTGTCAGACCACACAGCACAGCTGGCAACAATGTGCTGCTGCAGCTGGAGTGTCCCAAACCAGATTAAAGAGCAAACACTGCCTGCACAGCACTACCTAAACCTGGTTTGGTTTGGCCGTGACAGGAGTCCAAAGCAGCTCAAGCATTTGGTTGGAGTATTTTCCTCTGGACCAGCCACCCACCCAGCCCGCTGGTGAGCAAGGAGCTCAGCACCATGAGTTTGGGGCCAAACCTGCATGATTTTTCCTCTTACCCCATCTTCAGCCTGCAGTTTCCTCCTTTTCTTTATTTTTTCAGGCATAAGTTTATCTATCCTTTCTTTTGTGACGTCGGTTCCAAACTCCTCTTCAAAGTTCCTCCAGGACTCCAGCAGCATGACTCTCTCCTCCTTCTCCTCGCAGCTCCGCATCGCCTTATTAGCCTCTTCGTAAATCTGCCGGCACCTCGACAAACTGCCCTCCCTCCTCGAAGACAGCTCAAACTGCGCAAAGCTGATCCACACCTGTAGTGAAAGCAAGGCAAAACCAGGCTGAAACAGCAATTCTGAAGTCTGATGGCTAAGTGATAGTTTAAAAAAAAAACAAAGCAGCCAAAAAAAGCCAATGTCGATGCAAGGCTAAAGTACTTCATGTAAGATATGCCTGTTATATGCAATGTAGAAATTTCTTCCCTCTTTTCACAGCACAAAGGACTGAACTTAGGTCTAGTGTTGATTTGAAAAAGCCACACAACCAAAGGGCTTCCATCCACTGTGGACCAGACTCAAGATCAATTCTGTGTTCTGGGCACTGACACGTACCTTAACGTGCTGTGTCCGCTGAAGTAACCTGCGGTAAAGATTTCTTGTTTTCTCATACTCCTCTTGCTCGATTTCAAAGTCAATGTAGGATTTCCAAAGAACCTGCAAAAGAGAAGTCTCTCATTATGTTCACAGCACACAGAGAGAATCGGAAATGAAAAGAAAAAAGAGGAGCGTGGATAAATGTGAAATTTCTCTGAAAAAAGTTTGAGAGATCCAGTATTTATTGACTGCACAAGCTAGGATTATGACTAAGCAATATAAAATCTTGTGCACAAAATCCATTTAGCTTAGTCCTGTAAGCGTGTTTCTCCCTCCGTGTTTTATCACGGGTTTTATAGTCTGGCTAAGAAACAGATGCTAAATTAATGAGACCCAGGCTAAGCCCCTAGAGTAAGCAGTTCTGTTCAAGCTGGTAGATTATCTATGTTTTAATTAGCCGCACTGGGTAATAAATATCTTAAAATTGTGCCAACTGCAAAGTTCATGTCCCTCCTTACCTCTGGCATGTCCAGCCGGGGCTGGCCGATAGCCAACTCGTATATTGCACGCGCTCTATCGATATCACCGAGAATGGTCTCTAGTTCAGCAAATTTGATCCACGACGTGCAGTTTTCCGGTGCAAACTCCAGGAATTTTTCATACAGCTTCCGGCAGCGATCAAATTCTCGCAACTGTAGCTCCAATTCAATATAACCTTTAAACAGCTTGTTTTTTGGACATTTACCTATGGATGTCCCCTGTTAAACAAAAACAAACAAACAAACAAAAGATTGGTTAAAGATCTGGCAAGGGGTAGCTGTCTTCTGGACCACCACTGCTGCTTGTCCCCACACAGACAGTGGCCCAGGCTCCCTGCCTGCTCACTTGGAAACTGTCTGTCCTAAGCTATGCTGCCAAGCTGTGAGAAAGCAGTTTTTGATTCTTAATTTGGGAATCTGTCAAAGCAAGAATTAAGAACGGGCATGTCCGAGACAGGTATGTAGCAAGCTTCACTCTCCAAATCACTTCTGCAGGTAAGTATTACGTATTAAGCACCGCAGCATCTCTTCCCTCAAGCTAATGTCAATTAAGTACTTTGACATCAAATTCCCTTACTGCAGTTCTGCACAGCTTTCCTACACACTTATTATCTTGGCAATTATTAAAAACAGAGGAAACCACCAGTCGGGGATATCAATTTGGTTATTACTATTTTCTTCAGCAGTAGAGGCTCCAGCTGATCTCCTGTGTTCCAGCATCTCCACACCCTGGGAAAACAAAAAATTCACTGTCTGCCCCCGATGTGAATGTGAGCACCAAGAGCCGGACCTTCTCTTCTGCATGGTGACAGTGCGTGGACCCCACCTCAGGCTGGGAGCAGGGCTTCTTGCCAAAGAGGGGCTTCAAAGTCAAATCCTTGTAAAAGGAAACTGCTTGCCAAATCTAGGTCCAGCCCGAAATAAAAGTATTATGGCTGTTGCAGCAAAATCTGGTTTCCAAACCAACAGAAAGGTGACCTACTGAAAAAGTCTGTCAGAGAAACAGGAGAAAGAGAAGCCTAAACAAAACTTCATACTTCTAGATGGGCTAAAGCACCCTTCCCAGAATCTACCATAATGCTGACCCCTAAATACAAAGGCAGCTGGAAGGAGGGTGCTGACTGCTGACTATAGAAATGTTGGGTGACAGTATCTTAAGCCAAGCTGGAACAGCAGCACGCTTCAGCACTGAGCTGACTCGGGCACTCTTGCACTCAGATGTGCGTTCTGTCAGCTGAAACGAGAAAGCTGCATTCCTTTCTGCCCATGGCTAATTCATCATATCAAGCCACATTTCTTTTTAAATCATACATGACAGTAAATACCGGTCCCTGCAGACTTCTTGGATGGTTTATTTAAATGGATTAAAACAGCAGTTTATAAAGGACCATTTAAGATCTTTTAATGCCATCCCCTCATTACTACTAGTTAGTAAAGTCAATTATGGAATTAGCAAAGGCTTACCAAAGCTCTTCTGGCAAGTGGAAGATTTTTCTGGCGTATTTCAAACTGTGCATACAGCAGCCACATTTTGGCAAACGTAAACTGAAAGGAAAAGAACATGTGATGCTCAGGCTTGAAGCTTAGCAAATAATATTGCATGTGTTCTTTACAAAAATAATCAGCCTATATACAAAGTGACTGTTACTGAGTTAATTTCATTTGATTTCGGTGCTTTCCTGCTGAGAAGTTGAGTTCATAACCTAAAACAACCTGGCTAGAACAGGACAATGCATTCTACCACAGCTGAAAGGAAAAAGGGGCAGGATAGAAGCCTTCTTAAACAGAGCAAATGGTTCATTAACCAATCAATTCATTGGCAAAAATAGCAGCTATCACTAAATCGATTAACAGCTGATCAGTGCTAATTAATTACAGATTAATCCTCCTCTACACAGCCGCCACTCAGATGACATGATGAATGACACACTAGAAAAGGAAGTTACATGAACTCCCTCAGCTGGGCCCATACAGACAATAAAAGGCAATAACCAAGCCACCAGGGCTCTGCAGAGATGGGCAGGAACTGGACTGAGAAGAGTGACAGTAGGACCAGTTCGAGGGGAAAAAAATGAGTAAGTAAAGAATAGGTAACAATTCTTCCTCACTGCTTAATAGTACTGGACTATCCTCTGACTAGGTGTTATTTCAGCTCCTTGGTGCATACTTAATGATTTGAAAATATTAAGAAAACCCTGGCATCGTATCTGTGTGAGGAAGTCTGGTATCAGTGCTATTTCCCATTGATAATGCAAATTACAGCCACCAAATGCTTTAGCTTGAAAAACACCTTAGCAATTTTGGAAGATAAACATTAAGAGAACTTGAAAGAGATTTTTAAAGTCCTAAGCAGAGACTTCATGACTGTGCTAGTAGCCATGTGGAGCTGCTTACACGCCTGAACCTCGCAGGGAAAGAAAACTAACAGATCTGATCTTGGGAGTTTTAATCTAAGGCTCGACGTGAGCCACCGAGGAGCTGTACCTTCTTGTGGGGAATGAGCTCGAGGCATGCCTGGTACACCTGCCTGGTTCGCTCTGCATCCTGCAAGACAGGCAAAATCAAATACTTCTTCACTGCTAAGATTACACTGTATTTTGAATCACTCTACAATTGCAAAACAGTAGAACAGTATTTTTGAGTTGTTTAGAAACCTGTCTATTTAAGATATAAATATACTAATTTACTTAGTGTGCACAACTCTAAGGTTGTAACTTTACAGAATTAGCAAGAGTCATCTTTTCAAAATAAGATTAAACACTAAGAATTAGACAATAAAACCAGGAGTGTCCCAATTTTGGGGGAATTTTTTTTCCTTAACAAACACTGAACAGGTGTACTATGCTATGATTTTATGAAACATAGCGCAGATTAAAAGTTACATGAGCAATAGCAGGAAAAAATACTTACACAGCCGCAGAAGGCCACCACAGTGAGATCTGACTGCTTCAGAACAATTTCACAAATAGTTTTGTTAAATATAAATCCGTACCACAAGTTCAGGTAACAGCTTGGGACGAGCAATTCAGATGGGGCTAGCAAGGCCTACTGCTGCTCTTATTATCAGTGTGTTTCTGGATAAATTGAGGTGTAAAGGAAGGGAAAACCCCCCAATACTTAAAACAGCAAATCCTCTAGCTAGTTATACAGAACAAGTAAGACACAGTACTTTTAGTTACCACTTTTCTTATGAAAATATCTGTAGCTATCTAATATAAGGGAAACACTTGAGAAGGAAAGAATAAAAGGCCTCAATTCTTACTACTTGCCTTTGCCTCCAGCTCTTCATATAGTGCGTAGTTAATCCAAAGATAGATGTATCTTTTCCAGTGCCTCTTCTCTTGAATTGGAGGGACGTTGGCAATGGCTCTTTCATACACTTCTCGGACAGTCTCAGCATCGGCGTCACTTTCCACCAACCTCAGGTAGTCAAACCATGCGTCGTAATTATGTGGATTTGCCTTCCAGAAAGATAGGAGCAGGGAAACGGGAAAGAAAATTCAGTAACTATGAATAACTGCTTTACTCACAGTTTTTATTCAGAATTTCTCCCTTATAATAAATCACTGGAATGTTAATGAAAATTGTCAGTCTCAAGTGTGCTTAAGCTGGATTTTTTTGGCCTTAAAATTCATTGATCTATTTACTTTCGTTTTACCCACAAACATCCTTTAAGTGAAGGCAAACAAAGTGAACTGTGAGAAGAGGGAAGGATGAAACATACAGCATGCAGCAAAAAGCAGCTGGATGTATGCTGAGCCTGGAGGGTGTCTGCAACACCTACCTTCACCTCCTCTTCATACTGGAACCTCCTCTTGCTGACAATGATGTCTTCAATTCCCCTTCGGTCTCCAAACTTCTTCTCAAAGATGGTGTAATTCTTGAAGAGGTTTTGGGCCTCCTGCTTTGGAATTCTATCCAAGGCATACTTGTAGATCACCCTCACTCTTTCAAACTGAAAATATTAATTAACACTTGAGTAATATTTACAAAGCAGCTTCTGTCCTTCCCTACTTCTCAGTGAGCTTTTGGCAATATTTAATAAAACACAGAATTGTAGATTATTTTTACACTGTTTTAGGACAGGAATAACACAGACCTCCCTGAAGAGTAAACTTTTTTTCGGGTGGAAATTAAAAATCTGTAAATACCAAGCCCTATCCTACCTTACCCATTTATAGGCTTCGAATATTTGAAATATTTTTAAGAGGTTGTGGCTTTGGGTTCACAGAACATTTTCAATTCCCTAACAGCCTGGGTATTTTAAAGAGACCATCTGGGACAAACATGGCTAATTGTTTTTTATCATGCAGGCCTACAACCTCTCAGAAACTTACAACTCCGAGGAAACGCATTTGATCCGATGACAGAATTCCCAGGCTTGGCAGATTTGGTGCCCACCTTTCTTAGACCTTATTTCCTTGATGTTGCCTAAAGGCAGACAGAAGCTAAACAACAAAATTGCCTCCTGATCTCAGACTACAATAACAGTATCTCATAAGATGCTGAAAAACACAAGTATTGCAGTGAGTGTTAAGCAGCCTTGAGTGATATTCAAGAAAAAAATCTTGTTGGGGTAGTTGATTTTAGTCTGATGTATATCAAGAAGGTCTTACTTCTTTCTGGTTCTCCTCAAACTTTGCAAAAGCCACATACAAGTGTTCATCCATATGCTCTTCTCCAAAGAACTCCACTGCCCTCTCATATACTTTCCTTGCGTGAGCAAAATAACTGTGCTTCTCTTCAAAGCGGGCGTACTTGATCCAGTTCTTAACGTCAGGATGAACAATAACGAGTAGAGTGATGTTAAAGAAACGGTGGTAGTTGTAATTGGATGTTACAAACTAGATTCTTCCCAGCAACTACAGAACCATGGACTACATGAAACAACTCCCAAGGATGGTGCATGCAAAAAATGCAACTGGGAAGAAGACATGAAACTGCTCCAGGCATGTGAAGGCTTTGTGCCTTACTGAGAGCTTAGAGAAAGTCTCAAAAAGGGATAAAAGCCAGGGAGAAGCTCAGGGAGAAATGTGAAATAAATGACTGCAAAAAAGCTGGAAGCACAAATGCTGTTAAATACACTATTGTGGCAGGATGTATATTTGCCTAACTGCGTTTGGAGGCATGTACTAAACACGGTATTAATGCCTACGGCTGGCTCTCAGCATGGTGGCTTACTCCCAATGCACTTACAGGGAAAAAGAGCATGGAGGCACAGCTGGGGAGAGAATAGATGAGAGAGAAACAAAGAATGCATGCCTACACCTGGGCAGGTGTCACAATGCACCACAAAGGATATATCTCTCATAAATGGTACGTGCCCTGTCCACTTCCTTGTATCTCAGCTCAAAGTTAATGTAGGAATGCCAAGCTTGCTCCTCTGGCTGCCACTCCATCCAACGTTCAAACACTTGACGTGATCCAGCCACGTTCCCCAACATCTCTTCCATGTAAGTATACTTATACCTTAAAAAAACCCAAGATCATGTCTTTACTATCCCATAGAAAAAACAAGTTACAGAGATTTTTTTTTTTGAGTGCTTAAGTGGGCTACTGAGATTTCTTCAGCTATTCTCAACTTGCACCCCAAAATGCCTACAGATCCTGCTGTGATTGGCAGCATGCAGGCACGTTTGTTCCCTCCCAATACTCCTACTACTTAAAATACAAAACCTTTCCAAAACTCAAGCTTTTCTCCTTTTTTCAGATTAGCCTGAAGACTTAGAGAAACGTAAAACAATGTGCTTTTGCGTGATACCAAAATGCAAAGAATTATCTGTAGCTTTGGGGGGTAGAATTAATGCTCCATTCTCTGAAAACATACCAGAACTGGTTCACCCTGGGCAGGGTCGTAATGGCTCGATCCCAAATGTTTCGGGCATGATTAACCTGGCGGTTCTTCATTTCCATTTCTGCATATTTCAGCCAGAGAGTGACATTTCTGTAGTCCACGTCCAAAGCACGCTCGTAAATGGAACGGGCTCTGGAAAGCAAAGAGAAGTTGCACATATAAGGTGACTCCGAGACTTTCGAACGGTGTTAGTCAACATGGGTCTTAAAAGGTTTATTAGAGACGATTGCAGCTGCATTGCATTTACCTCTGTATCTCCTTTAGGCTCTCCTCCCATTGTGCATACTTTATCCAGTTACTGATAACAGTCCTGTTTTTTCTTATGTTATCTTCGAAAGTCTGAGGAGAAAAATTACTTCTGTAAGTCAGAAATCCCTCTGTGTAGACCAATCTTGTTATAAATGACATATGGGTTATTATGGATTATTTATTATTTACAAATATCTTATGTCCATGCAGACATAGTAACAAGTCATATTCAATACAGTACTTCCTAAAAATTGCGTAACAGGGTAGCTAGAAGCATACATTATCATATCAAACAGGACTGAGCTTAAGTTTCTGCAACCTGACACCTGACATACTGATAGAAAATAACTGACAGCACTAAATATCTCACTTTTGTTTTTCTTCTCCTGCTTTAACATTTCCACAGCAACATTATCTGGACAGATGGAATCCAGTCACTGCAGACAACGCTGAATATACTTGGACGCACCAAGTAACATGAAGAGAGATAATATCAAATGTTGTAATTTGCAGGGCTGTGGTGCTGATTGTTTGCCTCCAGTGCCTGACAGATGTACAGCAGCTCAGCCTGGCTTGAAGTCCTTGCAATGAGCCCTGATCACCGTGGGTAAGGAGGGAAACAAACACCCCCTTGAGGCTGAGCACAATTCTGAACACCTGCACACAAGCTTCAGGGACCAACAGCCTTGCCTTAAAAAAAAATAAAATTGCTGAGCACTGAAAACACTGAAAGTTCCCCATTAGGGGTATGCTTGTCTTGTGGATCCAGGACAGCGATTATCAAAGGAAAAAGCAGAACAAAACTGTCGACAAGTTTGCACAAGCAAAGCCATTCTCTCAAATACAGAAGGAAGAATTACACCTGGAATTTCACATGCAAAATGGTCCATGTTTTAGGGCAATTAACAGATAAAACCCTTGTCAGTGAGTGAAGCGACACCACAATTATACAGAACAGAAATAACATGCAAACACACTTTTTTAAAGAGTTGAGGAGGAAAAAAAATCAGCAGCATTACCGTAATACCTGCTAATGTTCTGCTGTGCTGAATGGCCAGATACTAGTGGTGATGGCGAAGCCGCATATAAGCCATGTGTGCAACTACTCCTGCAGTGTTCTGGATGTGGTCACAAGCGAGATGCTGTTTACTACCAAATTTTTACGTTAAACAGCACACATTTAACTTAGAATTTTTGCACAAGAGTGGTGTATTCTATGAAAACATCGGGGTTTCTTAAGAATTGCTATTAACCTGGAAAATCCACAAGCAACACAGACTATGTTCTGTGTAAGTTAATATACAGTATGATGTTAGTGTTTAGCATCAAGATCAGCGTGTTGGTTTTATTATGGTTTTTTTTTTCCCCTTTACCTTCCTCTTCCTGAGTTTATAGTCATTCAGCTCTTCAACATCGGTGATCTTCTGTTGTGGAGGTGGTGGAAGGAGTTCGAGTTCTCTCTCTTTGGCTTCCCTTAAAAGTTGTTCTGCTGTGATCTGAACTTCTGCCGGTGCTTTATTTTTCACCTGTAAGGTAAGGGGGGGGGGGGGGGGGGGGGGCTCGATTACCATTTTCTCCCCCTGTGGGTAACTCCGCTGGCTTACTACGCTCCGTGTTTACCGAGGAAGGACGCAGAGACCCCCTGAGATGGACAGAGACCTCGCCCCCAGCTCCAGCCCGAGCCTACGCGGCTCCCGCCGAGGCAGGAGGGGAGGCGAGGCCGCGGCGAGGGGCGGCCGCGCAGGCCGGGGGGAGGCCCGGGCCCCGCGGCAGCCGCCGCCCCGTGTGCGAACGCCCCATTTCGGCACCACGGCGCCACCCTGAAGACTCGCGGGGCCCCGCCGGCCCGGCCCCCCCCCGCCCCGGCCGCCGGCACCTTGGCCACTTTGGGGATGCGCTGCTTGCCGGCCGCCGTAGACGCCATCTTGCTGCCGCTGCCCGCAGGCCCCGCCCCGCCCCCCGGCGCCCTCTGACCTCGCGCAGCGCAGGCGCGCGCCGTTGCCGGAGTAACGGCGGCGCGTCCCGGGCCGGGGCCGCTGTTCCATCCGTCGGTCGGTCCGTCAATCCGTGCGGCTCCGCTCGGGCACAGCGGGGTGTGGGGGTGGGGGTGTCTCTTCGGCGCGGCGGGACGCAGGTGAGTATCCTCGCCCCTCCAAACCTCTTCCCTGCACCCAAACGGCGCCCCCTGGCGGCCAGGCTGGCCCCATCTGCCGGCAGTCCGACCGCGGTTTGGGTGGGTGCGAGCGGGAAGGGGCTGCGCGGGAGTCCCGCTGGTGCCCAAAAAGAGAGCGGTGGCCTGATGTGCTAGAGGGGGACCCATGCTAAGCGCTAGTTTGGAAGAGGCACGCTGGTTGGTTTTTTTTTTGCCTGCTTGTAGTGCCAAGTCTGTGCGGCGCGCTGCGCTCCCGGCGCGGGTACAGCAGGTGCTGTGGGAACGGGGCGTTTTCCTATAGAAACGGAGCATTTTAAACGCCGCTTTCCGTGTGTTGCGTGAGTGTTCAGCGCCTTTAAGGGGAGTAGGAGAGTGCAATGTCTTTTTCCAATGCAGTTTAAAATTATCGGTGGTGGGTGCTGTTTTGATAGGTAGCGTGCAAATGCTTATAAGTGAATAAATGTTACAGCAATTTGGAGTCCATGGAAAACATTTCCGTCCAGTGTAACAAGCAGAGCACATGCAATAGGGATGATGAGCGCCTGCTCTGTTTCTACGTGCATTCTCTGTACGTGCTGGCAGTATGTATGTAAAGGCACTTTATGTATGTGTTTATGTGTGTATGTAAAGGCACTTAAACCCATCAGAATTGCGCTTCTTCATAGTTTTTATAAAAATCCATTTGAAGTAACTACAATAACCAATGAATTGCAGTGGGACCAGCCAGAACAGTGGTGTTTTCTTTTTTTCTTGTTGCAGTCTGCAAGATGACTTCTTCGAGAGGAGTTGCAGAAGTGATCAGTGCCAGAAGAACAGAACCTCATGATATTTCAGATATTATTGGCCTCTTCAGCGGTCTTACAGAAGCAGTTTTTGGAAGAACTGATGCTGCGTACCTTTTGTAAGTAGCAGTAGTTTGGAGACTTGATTAAGGGACTTGAACATCTCTGCTGTGAAGAGAGACTGAGAGAACTGGGGCTGTTCAGTGTTGAAAGGAGATGGCTGAGAGGGGACCTTATTGATGTATGCAAATATCTGAGGGGTGGGTGTTGAGGGGAAGGGCACAATCTCTTATCAGTGATGCCCAGCAATAGAACAAGAAATAATGGGTTTAAGTTAGAACATAGGAAGTTCCACCTCAACATGAGGAGAAACTTCTTTACTGTGAGGGTGCCAGAGCACTGGCACAGCCTGCCCAGAGAGGGTGTGGAGTCTCCTTCTCTGGAGACTTTCAAAACCCACCTGGATGCGTTCCTGTGTGACCTACTGTAGGTGATCCTGCTCTGGCAGGGTGTTGGACTAGATCTCTAAAGGTCCCTTCTAACCCCCAACTTTCTATGATTCTATGACATTATATTACCTTTCTTGCAGGGAACTTCAAGCAATTATGTTACACTTTAAAAAGGCAGAAAATGTGATGAGCTTTTACATGGTGTGGCTTAATTAGGCTGTTCACAAAAAGGGAAAGGAAATCTGCTTCCGAGTCTTCTCTGCATCACCCATGCATGGCTCTGCATGCTTGGATCACTGCTGCCAGCATGGTGGACAAGGAAGTATAGCTTCCTTCTTGTCAAAGTTCAGAAGAAATACTCTTAAGTAATACCCGATGAATCCAGGGTGGGGTTTTTTCACTTAATGACAAATGTCTCAGATACCAGCTATTTGGGGAAAAGACACATGCATGAAGAAACGTAGAAAGAAGAGGGAGCATTTAAGTATTGCACATCAAATTCGTAATAATCGAGGGCTTAAAAAAATCTTATAAATTGCTATAATGTTGGAACACACTAAAATATTTGGAATTGAAGCAGTAATGTCAGGCTAGGATGTGGGTAGTGAGGTTTTACTGAGGCCTGATCCATGGAGCACTTTTTGAACATGGTTAGTTTTGCTGTTCTCATGGGCCAAATTAACAGTCAGTCATTTTCTTTGTGTAGTTTCTTCAACTTCTGCAAAACTGAATTGTTTTCACAGAGAAAAAGCAAATCTTGCTTTGACACTCTGCAATGAGAAGAATGAGGTTATAGCCCATGCTGCCTTTCTGGACTATCCAAACTGGGATATCACTGATCAGTCTGACTGGGAGTCATTCTTACATGAAAACTACATTAACAATAAGTGCACTGTAAGTAGAACTATTCCACCTACACATAGGCCTTCATTGACTCAGCACTTGAAATTAATATGCAAGAGAAACCAGCTGAATTAACAACACTTTTGTTCTAGCTCAAGGGTTTTCCTTTTCTAATGTTTTCCAGGTTAACTGGGAGTGTAAAGGGTAAGAATGTCACACAGTCTCTCATTTTTATCTGGAGATTTAAATGTGTCAAAATAAGATTAAGACTTTGTAATTTTTCTTACTTCTTTTAAAGAAAAAACATTTTAGGAGTACGAGAAGTTTGTGAGCTTTGAGTTTGTTTTTTTTTTAAACCCAGAAGGGGTGTCTTTTATCAGCCAAATGTTAAATTACGTGTTATTAAGATTTAGTTGTTAATTGTTGTGGTTAAATTAAAGTGTTGTTAGTCTGGAATTAATACTGTTAAATATCAAAAGATATATGTGTATTCTAGTCAAACAATAGTAAGGTTGAATGCAAATCAAAAATATTACAGAAGCACAAACTTTGATATATAAAAGAAGTCCTTTAATCCCATAACTTTATCCACACGTTTTGAAGCTATGTACGTATGTGAAGCTACTAATTTCAAGTGCAGGTCATATATATTGTAAATAAATGTGCATAGTAATGCTTGGCTTAATAAGCATTAGCTGCACAGTGTTTAGATTTTCATTCCTCATTTTGTAGCCTTTGAACACATTGTTCATGCATCTTTTTGTGGCAAAAGAAAAATATGCAGCTGCATGTTCCCAAGAAATTCTCAGGTGAGTTCACAGGTAACTTTGTGTAGTGAAGCATCTGTACTCTGCTACCATCGATAGGAGAGGCTATGGAATTAAAAAATGCCTTCAGGTGATCACTGGATCAAAACCAAATCTCTCTCTAAGCGGTTTAAGAATGTAATAAAATGTAACCTTGTATTAATCAAATGGGCACAGTTCACTTTGAAACTGTTGCTCGGGTTATTTGGTGTGGTGCTGTCTGAGCAGTGAATTGCCCTTGTTGCTCCTGCTGTTGAATTTACAGTTACCTTGCTAAGTAAAGGAAGCTCATCCAGATGCCAGGTCAGAGATCTCCCAGCAGAGATCTGACATCTTTAATTTTTTTCACTACAGGGGAACAGATAAAAAAGGGGGATGTCTGAAATCTAAGGATTATGAAATTAAGAGAGAAATAAGGTAGAAAAGATGGTAAAAAAAAAAAACCAAAACGCCCAGATCAATTTCATATGGTCTTATTTGTCATAAATGTTTTAATTTTTGAGCCATATGGACTCAGGAAGGAGAATTAAGGATGCTGGCAATAAGAATTTTATATGTTAAAAGACTGTATCTGCTGGGTATAATGATGAAAGGCTGAATGCAGTTATGTTACTTGTGCAGGAGAGCTTTTGTCACAATACTCGAACTGCAGTTTATACTTCTCTTCATACCAGCTGATGAGAATTTAGGTAAGAATCTATTACTATTTTATTCATAAAATGAGAACAATCTCAAATCTCACGATCATTAATATGCAGTGTGGTGATGGGCTCTTTGTGGTTCTTATTTTTTAAATATTCAGAACAGTTAGAAAACAAACTGTTCTTTAAAGAACACACCCTGTACAAGAGGTTTATGTGGTTACATGTTTGCTGCTGTCCCTTCAGCAGTCCATCCGTTTCCTGCAGTCTTTAAATTTGCCAGAAGCAGCTAGAACTTCAAACAGGAGTAAATATCTCAGAAATAAATTCCTACAAGTTTTGTGAATATTTCTGGCTGAAGAGAGTCAAGAGATTGAAGTCAGGTACTTTCTCTTATTTAGCCAAGTGAGTAAAAGGTGGGGAGGGGACACTTTGAGGCTTAGAAGAGGTGCTGGAGACATAGAAGGGAACTAGGATAACTTCTTTTAGAGCAGAGTTGCAAAGATGAGGAATGCACATCTTGACCACAGAACAACACCTGACTTGGAACTTCAGCTGTGAATTCAGACTAATAAACCAAGTGTCTACTTAATGCCTGATTATGGGTT
The DNA here is from genome assembly GCA_020746105.1 of Trogon surrucura. Classification (NCBI taxonomy): domain Eukaryota; kingdom Metazoa; phylum Chordata; class Aves; order Trogoniformes; family Trogonidae; genus Trogon; species Trogon surrucura. Next base: position 116,157,554 of record CM036618.1, on the reverse strand, counting down.
TTTTTAATGCTTAGAGCTTTCTCTGAATGAACCAGAACCTTTTCTGATACGCCAATTTGTAGACATCTTAGTTCCAAGTCATACTAAAAAAAAAAATTCCTTAATGGTGTGTACAGAAAACAGTACCTGAAAAAAGGAGTTTTGACCAACCTACCCTAGCAACAAATGTCAACTCGCTTCTGCTTAATGAATCCTGACAGAGATTCTCCAGGGGCACATGGTATTGGCTATAGGACTAGTGTTCCTGTAGGGATTCGATCCTACCAATTTCTGATTGCTTTGAGGCTTATTCAGATTTGGGATGCTGGATTAATTAACTAATTAATCCAGTAACGATTCTTTCAGATGTTTATACTACTGTCATTTCAGCTTCATTGCTTCCCTTAGAAGACTTGGAACATTATGCCATCTGTAGCTTAAGTTGAAAACTCCCATTTTCCTCAGTTTTGGTGATTATTTAAAAGCTTGTATAGTGAGGTTTCTCTGTTGCTCCAAACAGATTTTTGTCATTCACAGAGCCAGACATGGGAAATGTCTTTGAAAAGATGACGGCTGCTCCCGGTTCAGCGGTGGACACAAACTTTACCCTGCTTGTGTGCCCCAGAGACCGGCATCACCCACAGCTTCATGTTCGCCAAGCAAGGTAATGCAGTTTCTCCTTTTTGTGAGCAGATCTATCTGGGTTAATTTGAAGGATTATCCTTTTCGGTTTACAGCATGAGTATCTTAAACTGCTATGATTTTCCTTGATAACCTGATTAAGTAGTTCTATGATTATGCCGGTTTTATTCTACTTCAAAAGACCAACTGTATTTTTTGAAAAAAATAGTTTACTACCTAGAAAGAATATATTTCATGTTGATGTTTATTCTGGGACTCTGCTGGCAGAATTGCATCACTGTGTGTTTTAGTGAGCGCTTGTAGATTCCAGGTGTCTCAGAGCATCTTCCAGCTTGTTATGTCATATGCTGATCAGTTCAGTTTCCTTTGAGTTGTCTACCATCTATCAGCAAATGAATGAATCTTAATACTGAGGAGTTATCAACAGGTGAATTAATTAATCCTGACGATTTAAAGTTTTTCCATATGTCTTAATTCCAACTATTATGTTGGTCTTTAATTTGAATCATTCTTTCTTTTGATGCCGTTGGATATTGTCAACAGAAATATTTTTGACACAGCTGGGAATGTCATGTAAGACATACTATCTTGCCTGGGACTTCTGTAGTTTATTACAAATAAGAAAAATTATTTACTTTAGGTTTTATTATTCTTAGAGAACGAACCAGGAAACTGTTTTTTTTTTCTCTTAAATTATACAATATCTGATGATATTAAAGTTGTCTCTCAGTAGATTCTCTGAGCAAGCTAAATTCGATTTGCAGTAGACACTTTGCCTTTCCTTTTCATCTGTATTCACCTTTGTACCTCACTGGCATCCATAGAAATGTTCAATGGAGCCCTTCAGAGGCTCATCTGCGAAAGTTGTCCCCAGCCACCTGCCTAGCAAGATGTTCTGGGTCAGTGATAGGAGATTAGGGTAATCTCTGTTCCCTCTTCCCCTGCCTACAGAGCAGGGAAGAAGAAGCTGTAAACTGATACTTTGCTTTGCCATTAATTTTGAAGTTATTCTCCATCTGACCTTTATTATGTGAAATAAACCTGTAGTGTGGCAGAACACAGTTTACTAAGCTTTTGTATTTAAGGTTCTTGCTGATGTCTTGCCTAGATCCTGTCATTCTTGGATTTTGTACCGTGTGTGCAAGAGCCCACAAATTTGCAGCTCTGTGGAAAGCCTCTATTGTGCTTGTTCTTGCAGTGTAGAGATTTTGTAGTATTTTTATATTAAAAAGTGTTTTGGGGATGTTTTAAAGACTATGGTACTGGTGGAAGATATTAAAAATAGAAAAAATAAAAATAGTTCTGTTGGTCCAGTTTCTAGTGTGCAGGGAGATGAATGAGCTTATGTGGAGCCTCATTCACTGCTGTGAGGTCAGTCTCGGCATGGCCAGCTACGGCATGATGTGTGGCCGTGAGTCACATCGTGTCTTAGAGCAGAACACTGTCAGGACTTGGAGCAATCCGCAAAATGTTCTATTTGGAGGTGTGTGTGGGGGTGTGTTATCTGCCTCAGTGAAACAACAGCTTTCAGTTACAATACAGTCTCATTCCTCTAAATTAATTTGGTTTGAGGTCATTGGATTTGCTATACTAATGGTGTTGAAGTAGTGTGGTTTTGATTACAGAAAACCTTACTGGCAGCTTTTCTCTGGACATAGTGCCTGAGAAGAAGAGGAGGACTGTGGTTTTAGTTTGAGATGTAAAGAACATGAATTAGTGTAAATTTTACAGGATTTAGTTGGTTTTGGAACTTCATTTTAGTTGCATCTTTCAAATTACTTCCATAGACAAGTAACCGATGTGTTGTATTTTCTGTATTTTTTCCTTTTGGAAATTATTTATTACAATAAAGGTTCTCACTTAAACAGTGAAAATGAACAAAAAAATGCAGGGCTTGGAAATTTGTCTCCCCTGGCAGCTGTTTTCCAGCTTTGAGCAGGCAGTGGTGACATCTCTGCTGGTTTCTCAGGTTGCCTTTCTTCACTTAAAGACTGTCTGGCTGCCCTTCAGACAAATAATTGATTTAAAACTGGCAGATGGGGTAGTACTGTGACTTGGGATACTGTAAACGTCGTGAGTGAAGCATTGACTTGCCCGGCTGAGGCTGCGGATCGCTGGCCTGTGCTTGCCCTGGGGCCACCGCGGCTCCCTGGCACTCTGTCCCACAGGCTGACCTCGGGATCTGCAGGGCCTTCTCACCGGGTGGTGGGAGTAAGGAGAGCTTTCAGACAAATGGCCTGAGAATTAAAAAAAAAAAAAAAAAAAAAAAGAGAAACAAAAAATTAAAATAAAAATTAAAATAAATAAAAGAGGTCGTTGGCCTCTAGCAGAAAGATAATCTTACTCAGAAGATCACATTCTGGTGTGTAAGAGCATCAGAAAATATCTAGATAACACCTAAATTGTCCTTCAATCTTGTGCTAGAGTTGTTTTGATAAAATGCAAGTGTTTCTAATCCATCTAAATGATGAAATAAAGACCCTAGTCCTCGTTTCCTTCCAGTGTTTTCAGTACACAGGCCAGACACTCCCCTTGAAGAGACACCGGGAGTCAGGAACAGTGTGGTTAGGTATACTTCTTTTTTTTCTATTTATCGTTGTGTTGACTTTAAGGCTTCTTCCAAATCTAAAAACATGTAAAGAGTGGAAGTGAGAATCAGCTTGTGTTTTTTTGAATTGCTGGCTACGCAGAGCTAAGATTTACAAGTGATGGGTACAAATATTTAGATACAAGCGCATACAGGCTGGAGCGATAGGAGCCTGAAGGAAAACACAACTTTTCCAAAAACGGCGGGAAGTGTTAATGACCGTTCCCAACAGTTACATGTTTCTACGATGTAACTTCCGAAGCAGAGGACTGTTGAGAAATGTTTCGGTGTACGCGCGCTCCGGGCCGCCCCTGAGGCCGCGGCCGCTAGAGGTCAGGCGCGGCCCGCCGGCGGGACACCGGCTCCCGCGGGGAAAGGGCGGGAATGGCGGGAGCGGATGAATCCCGTCATCGCTTTGATAAAAGCAGCGAAACTTAATTTTTACAAGTGGGTTAGTGCCCGATTAGGTGGAAATCCGTGCAGTATAGGGCCTATATGAGCCTAGCACAGAAACTTGGACAGGAGGGAAACCGGCTGGGGCAGCTTTGGCGCCGGCAGGATGGAGAGCAGGGGAGGAGGGCTCCGGGCTGTTGAAGCCCTGATGCAGCAGGTACCCACCAATGCAGAGAGCTTTTTCACGGGATAGAATAATTGCACTTTGGCCTTTGTATCTTTTTCAGTGGTGGAGCATTAACTTGACCTTACAAAAGCGTAACGGCTTGGTTTCCGCCAGGTGACTCCTGCGATGCTGTGTGTGATTACGGTAAATCTAGCCAATACCCAGCACTGTTTCTCCCAGGCAGGAAGGCACTATTTTTTTTGTTTGGTTTTTTTTTTTTTTTTGCCCACAAGAACTGATTTTCTAAATTGCTACTGGTGTTGCTTTTTGAGTTCTCTGCCAACTAACCAACCGATGACTGGGCTCGCTCACTGAATACAATTATTTTATACAAGCCCTAAAGCCCACCTGGCCTGAGATGCCTTAGGCAAAAGTATCAGGACTTATTAATGTCAGAGCTTTAGGATGTTAATTTTTTTTTTTTTTTTGGTAGATTAGAAGATTGTGATGACCTCTTGCCAATCTGGACACGTCAGAGTGAGACTCTGAAAGACACTTACGGTGAATATTTCCTTGCTGATGTCATAGAATGTCAAGATGAAGGAAATTGGGCTGTTGTTTGTGAGGTCAGTCGGCTGTGAGCTCTTGATTTTGTCTGATCATAATATTAGTGGTGCACATGTGTGAGTGACAGCTCACACTACAGCTCAGTGAATCAAAAGAACAAAAACTTGGAAAGCAGAATCTGCGATCCGTGTGCATGCAGTGCCCTCCACCACCTATTTGGTGTCTTTCTGTAGGAGCGATGTCTCCTGTTAAATTAATAAAGCAGCAGTTCCCAGTAATTGTGTAGATTCTTCTCAAGCAATTGGAACAGACCGTCTTGAAGAAACCATGTTGCTGTTTTGGACATTTTCATTATAGATGAGCAGTTTTTTGTTCCCGGTGAAAATTAATATAATGTGTGAAAACTAGTAGCCAGTAATACTTTGACAGTTAAAAATGCTGTAGATTTTTTCTGTCTCCTTGCTCAGGCAGTCAGATTTTTGCCAAGTTGAAGATGGAAACCCAGGAATTAATTTAAATAAGAAAGAGCTGAGTAATAGTTATCCTGCTGAAAATTCCTATTAAGATTTTCACGTGTTTGTAATTGCATGTGGTATTGTAAGCTGATAGGCAACATAACCTATTTAATTCTAAAAGTCTGCTTTCTATAGCAAATGATTTTATACTACCTTAATGTGTAATCACTACCATTGGAAGCCAAATGGGAAACAATAAACCATGAGCGTAATAGCACATTGCACACGGCTAGCTTTATAAATAATACATTTTGGTTGTACATGTTTGGCTCCATGTGAAACCAGCAAAAGGTGTTTCAGGCCCTGGTAGCTTATCCTTGCCGCTGCTGCCGCAGATTGGAAAGACACTGCAAACCGAGATAGATGCCAATTTTCCCTGCAGAGAGTGAAGCTGGCAACCTCTTTTTGCACATATGGTAGATGGATTGGTTAATCAGACTCTGCTGAGCCTTGGGCCTACAATTACATCGCAGCCAGACAACTGCAGCGACCCAGCTTTTGTTTGGTTACGCAAACAAGGCAAACAAACAATCACTTGTTGTTTGGGGGAGGAGAATTAAACTCTTTTTTTTATTTTTTGCCTTGGAGTGCTGATGGCCTGATAAAACAGCTCTACAAATCTGGCCATTCAGTTTTCATTATGTTTAAAAAGGAGGCTTTCATTATGTGTATTAAGAAAAAAAATGGTTTTGTGTGTTTCACGGGAAAGTTATGTATAGTACTAAAAATTATACAGCTTCCTTCCTGTAGACTCGTCTTAGATTAAAGCTAAAAAACCTTCAGTATGCCAATTCTCACTTTGCAGAGTGTATTTCTTTCTGAAGGCTGCAACTTTCTGGAAACTTTCAGTAATAGATATGGAATCATGTGCCATTTCAGCATTGCAAGGAGCTTGCCATTTTCGTACTTGCTAGGGCATTTTAATTTTTTTTTTTTAAACACTAGTTCTAAATTATTTTTTTTTCAAAACTTGTAAGTACTTAGCACTTATAATTGCTGCAAATAATACATACCGTATACTGCATTAGATATCGTTTATATACTATATAAGTGCTGTCTTGAGTTAATCATTCAATGTACGCACAATTTTATCTACAAACTAGTCAACCATTATGGCTAGCTAAATCCAGATTTTACTTTAGCTATACTTGAAGTTAAAGAAAAAAATATACCTTTTTGGAGGTATGTAGTTAAAAGATAGATTTTTTGGTTTTTTTACTTTAACAAACGGTTTACTGAAACAACACAATGCTTTTGCAAGTCACAGCTAATAAAAGAATTATAACATCTAATATAGAGATCTTAATACAGCCATTACAAAGAAAAAAAAATCTCTAACTTTTGCACAAATAGCTCCTTTATACTTTTCTGTTATGCACAGCCGGAGATAGAACACTAACTTTTATGTTTCAAAATTATTTTTTTTTGTTGTTGTTGAATTTTTCATCCTGATCTAAAATCATGTCCTCAACTTTTACATACGTGTGACATTGCTTTTATATTTCAGGCTGGTGATGCTGTGGTAGGATTCATGAGCTTATGTTCTCAAGTAAATGTTTCCTTATTGCAAGAGTATTTTGACTTGAGGCCTTTCCATGGACTCTGTAAACCACATCCTGAAGATATTCTCAAAATGCCCCAGAAGTCAAGCGTTCCAGAAGGTATCTGTGTTCCAGAATGCTAGACAGATTCGAGGTGCATTCATTTCTAGCTTCTCAGTAGGTTTTGTGAAAGGTTGGAAGAAGGTGTAGGTTTCCTATCAAGAAAACACAAATAAACTTACATGGTTTGGAGGTGGTTGTCTTTTTCAATTCAGGAGAGAAACTTTGGTATCCCCGATCTCTGACTTGGAAGTGATTGTTTGTGGGGTTCTGGCCTATAGCATGGGTGGCAGAAACTTGGGTTTCAACTTTCAGAAGGCAAAAGCATCAGGTATATTCTCAGTTAGCTACCATTATACTATTAATTGAAGACTTATTTTGAAATGTGGTTCTGATAATGTCTATCAGTAGCTAAGCTGCTGGTTAACTGTGGCTATTATGTTGTCTTATTGTCTTGTCTGACTTTCTTGTGGTCCAGCTTCTCTCTTTGCTTATTGTTTGCAATCCTCTGGCATACAAGATTTTGTTTATTTTTATATTGGATATGATACAACAATGCATCTACAAGCCACCTTACTGCAAATGATAATACACAGCAACATATGTCACCTGTTTGTAGAACAGACATGTCTTGTTAAATGACTTAGAGTTGTCATCTTTTTTTCTTCAGTGTCAAAAGAGATTTTTGTGCTGAAGGGCAACATTTTGCTACCTACTAATTATCAGTAATAGAATTGCTGTTACGGCAAAAAAAAATCCCAACCCATTCATAGGGCTAGTTCCTCCACTCTGACTTTTTCATTTTGTTAGAAAAGTAATTTGCAAAGAGAAGTATCTTGTTTTCTTGTAAATGTAGAGCCCATGAGAGTTGCATCCCATTAGTCCTTTGTTAAGCCTTTCCAACATAAGGGCCAGCCTATATCATTGGAATTTATTATAGTGTCGGTCACATAGCTTATATTTGATTATATTGCATAACCCAATTAATTATAGGAATGCTGCTTTAACAATCGGACTGTTTCTGCAGGCTACTGCATTGGAAATTTGCTGCCAGATTGTGCCTTGATGTGAAGGTTCACTACCCACCTTCCATCAATAGAGGATGTGGACTTCCTTTTAATAAATTCAAAGGCTGAGAATTTAAAATGCAAACTGCATTGCTTTATAATTTTGTGTTCTCTCATTAAAAAAAGCCCTCAAAAAATAAGGATATTTTTCCAAGCTCTTTAGCTCGTAAGCAGAGACCACAAGTTGATACTGGTTTTCCTTTGAAAATGTAATACTGAATAATGACAGAGTATACAAAAAAATCTGTCTTTAACACAGTATTGATATGCCACTTAGGTTTTGGGGTAATTACAGTAATTTGGTTGTTGCTCTATATGGTGTCATGAATTAGCAGCTAGAAAACATGATGCAGTGGGAATGACTCAAGGGCTTTTCATCAGGCTTCATGGTGAACCAGCTTCTTGATCCTGCTGACTGTTACCTCTGCTAACAACCCAGCAATCACGGAATTATTTTAATTCTCTGTTTGCTGATGTGCCTTACTTCGTTCAGTGCAGCAATATTTATGTTTTTGCCAGCCTCTTGTGCGCGGTGTCTGTCTAACAGTGACACAGCTACATTTGACGGTAGTGGATGGTGGAGTCATTAAGGGATTTCATTTTAGTGTTAAGTCAGAAGCAACATATCAATATTTACATGACAACAAGAGGCTTGTAATAATTAACTTCTGACACCTGCAAGGCTGTTTATAATGAGAAATGTAGCTGGGTTAATCAGGATGACATTTGATCATTTCTGTGAAGTCTCACATTTGTGATACCCCTGGAGAAGCCCTGATTTCTAACCCCCATGTTTCTTCTTGTCCTGCACATTACATCTGCATTCTTTCCTACTAACACAGAAATAGATTTTCAGGTAACTGATTTTTACAAATACTTTTGGCCAAATTGTTTTAAACCTTTGAGGTTTTTTTTTTAAAAAAAACCCTCATTACTGAAGGAAAGCTTATGTCAGTGAATGTGGCTTAAATCAGTTTCTCAGGGTAAAATTCAGAGACAGAAGTGAAGAATTATTTTGTGCTGAATTTTCTTGTTTTTTGTGTGTCCTGGAGCTCAGAAACTTTGTCTTCTTTGTGTTACTGGGGCTTTCAAATGAATGCAAGGGCTTCTGGCCTGATGTGTTCTTTGCAGCAGCGATTGCTTACACCTCAAGAGTTTATTAATTAAAACTTCTATTTCCAGGCTTTAATTTTAAATAGAAAACCAAACTGTGAACATATTGGTAAAATTAGGGAGGTGGTAATTCAAGGAACTGCAGAACTATTGAAGATATGTTCAGGGACTAAAAATACAGCAGCTGATGCTTTGTTTTAGTAATTTTGGTGGTAATTTGGATTACATACATAGGATGCGCTAGTATTCCTATGTTGCTTTTTCAAGTTGATGATCGAAGTAATTTTGGTCTATAACATTAACTTGAAATGTGACCTTTACGATGCATTATCAGATGATCTCTGCTTCAGAATACCCTCACCTTCCACTGACTTTAAAGAAAACAGTGCATCACTGTGCAGATTTAGGATCTGCTTTCTGCAGAGAGAAATTCTTGGAGAAAGAGGAGGGAAAAGAAACATTGATAAAGAGGGATGGAAACAGCAACCTCCCTTCATGACAAGTAAAATGGGGTTTAGAGAGCTAGTTGGGTTTAGCAACTGAGAAAGGAATTTGAATTTTATTTCTTGTCCCTGCTTGCACCAGTAACTAAAGGTTCTGGCTTGACTAGGGCTTATTCTGAATTTAATTTCGTTTAGGAGAATTGATCTGAGAATGAAGAGCCTTTGCTTGTCCTTGTGTTCAGCAGAAAACAAGTTAGTGACAAGCACAGGGTTTAAGATACTAGTCGATACTTATGACTCATGTTTTTCTCTTCAGATATGGTAAAAATGTATTGCTTATAATAGGAATTGCTTCCAGACTGTCTTGTTCACTTCTTGTTTTGCAACCAATTCTCTGATTAATTATTTTTTTACCTTGAAATCTAATCAAGTTCTAGCCAAGTAACTATAGGAGGGTCTATCTTAAAAATATATAAACCTGTCAACAGACGTTGTCTGGCATGCTGTAGTTATTGCTGTGATTCTGAGGGTTAAGCCTGTGTTTTTAAGCCTGATGTATTTGTTCTTTTTTCATTTCTCAGGTGAAGATAAAAGCAATCAAAGAAATGAAAAAACAGAGTCTGTTTCATCTCAAACCTTTGAACATATTCACGATCAGGATGCAGCTGTGCAGGTAGTACTGCTGTATGCAGCAATGCTGATAAATTGAAATGCTAACAGGAGGCAAAGGACAAGCAGTACTTACCACCTCCTCTCCTGCACTGTCCTCTGGCAAGGGTCTGGAGAGGTGGAGAAGAAGTATTTTTAACTTTCATGTATTTTCAATATGCATCTGGAAACAACTTCTTTAATACAAAAACATTTCTAAAAGATAAATATTTGATTGCCTCACAAAGGGACTCTAATGGTAACTATTAGTCTGTGCATATATTGCTCTTCAGCAGGAATGTATGTGTTTTTAAGGGCTATTTTTACCTAGTGTTTCAGAAACAGATAACACAAAAAATATCTTCTTGAACATCTGTGTTTGTCCAAGTGTGACAAGCAACAAGTACACCTCTGTGAGTCTGCTTGGAGTGCTAGAAGACAGGAACAATGCAAGACCTGTTAATTAAAACATTTCTAAAAATACTTTCATTTAAACGATCACCTGCCTCTCATTGCTGCAGAAAGATGGAGCTCTTACCGTTTCCCGTGCAGATCTGCCGTTAGATGATGTCAAAGATCTCAAAGCCTCAGCAACACTTCTTGACCCTGGAGAAAGTACATTTCGTCCAGTGTACCGAGGAGCTCCAAATGCTTTCTGTATCCATCTGTTCTGTATTGATGAGAAGCATGAAACTAGGTAAGTTTGGATGAAATAGCTACTGCTTTCCCCAGCTTAGTAACAGTTTTCAGATGATGAGTGACCACTGTGGTACCGCTTGAAAAAACATCTTTTTACTGGTGGTAATAGCCATTGGTGAATGACAACCATTAAGCAGAAAAAAAATCAGAACTCATTGAAAACTAATTCTGTTTCTGAAACTGTTTCTTCACTGAGGAGGGGGCCTACCCAAAGGGATTAAACAATGCATCTGCTGCAATTTCAAATATCCCAAATTACCAAAGCAAAGCAATCACCTGGCCTTCTTGGTTCACATTCACTGAGTAATAGAGCTTGAACTCATTAGGAAGAGAGAGAAATGCAGTGCTACAAGTGTGTGTAGGCCTAGAAACACTGATCAATGGACATGTGAGAAAACAATCACACTGCAGAGTCCACACAAAAGAGTTAGTTCATGAACAGTCTAGTCTAAAATAAAATTCAAGCAAGATAATTCTTGCAGAATAAAATAACATTTTGAAGTTATATTGAGGCAAGGGACTTGCTCTGGAATGACTCCATTATACTGGAATAGTAATTCAAATCACTCATATATATCTCTGTTGGAAAGCAGTGTCTCTATAGACTAGTTGAGTTCTCTGCTCGCAGAATCCTGCTTAGGATAGGGACCTGCCACTTTTTGCCCCCTTCTGACGCTCTGTTCTATGCACCAGTAGTGTTTCTGTTCAAGATGCTTTCACCTTGTTTATGGTTCAGGGCTGCAGTCCTTTTTTTTTCTTTTTTCTTTTTTTTTTTTTTTCCCCTGGAGACATCTCTAGGACAGTTTGGATTCCAAGATGGGTATCTCTGGTGAAGGTAGCATTCCTTTCTGAAGGCTTCTCCCAAGATTAAACTCCTCTCTGAGATCCTCCTCTCTGAGCTGAGGAATCTGTAGATCTTTGGTGTTTCAAGTATTTTCTTTCTATGCTTTTGCTTGATCCACCTGTTTGTAAAAGAAACATTAGAAAAGCAAATATGTTGAATGGATGGCATGAGGTAATCCTGACTATCTCGGAATCTGATCTTGTATTCCGTGCTGCCGAGAGGGTGCTGGATACCAGAGAACAGCAACTACACTGTTACGACATTTTCCGTTCCCTGGTTTAGCTACTCAGTGAACTAGTCATAATTGTTTTATATATAGCTAAATATGTAATACCTCAATCCAGATCTGTATATACAGCTTTCTTCACTTCCTACTCAATCATATATATTTTAATTAGAAATAATTTCTCTCTTCACTAACATTATTGGTGAAGTAATTAAAGGGAACTGAGGGGAAGAGGGGTTTTATCAATGTTTTTAGGAATTGTATTGAATTTCTTCAAAAGACACATCTTGTACGGTGGGAAGATATTTTATAATGCTTCAGCATAATTCTATTGGAAGGGTTCAGAGCTCTTTCATATCCTTATACATAGGAGAAGCAGAAGGAGTTTTTTAGGTTTCTCATAATCTCACATTTCATTGTTGCCATGGAAAAGTGAGTGGAATTACTCTAAATCAGTAGGCGAGAAGTGGGAAGTCATAAAGTGTTCAAAACCGAAGTATTGATACTCCTGTTAGTCTGACAGAGTACACTGGATGGACTGAGACAGAACCCAGTACTGGATGACAATACTGTAGCAACAACGGCTGTTTCATGGGTACTAGTGCTGCTCTGGCGCTCCGCTGGTGACTTCTGAGAAGTGTTGGAGTCCACAACATGAGTCAATGTTTCTTGTTTTTTTAAAAAACTTTCAGCGAAGAGCTTAACGTTTTGATATTACTTCAAACACTCAGGCTTATTCTTGCTGAGAGTGATGCTTTAAGCACTAGAAGTCCACAACTGACGTGCAGCATGCAAGGTCTGCAACTGGTTCCTGGGGAACTAGCAGGACTGACTTCATTAGCACTGTGAATAAATGTTCTTTGCACTTATGGGTCTGTAAATATCAGAATGTATAGAATCTGTCTGCTACATGCTTGATTTAACAATGTTTACTCTTGGTTACAGATCGCTGGATTTTCTGCATTACATCTTCAAGCTTTTTCCAGTATGTATAATTGAAGTCTTAACATTTGTGTGCCTCATGGGGTGATGGTGCAGTTGTCAGCCAGAGTGCTTGGATGTGATGCCCAAGCGAGACAGTGACTCACAGGAGTATGCTCTGGAGAGTTACCCTGGAGGAGTTGGATTTCCTCTCTTAGGCTACTTTTGGACTTGATGTATTGTGTACAGAAGTCCTTTGTCAGTGTCCCACAGGAACCTTTCTGAGATGCAGATTTAGAAAGCAAATGTTTCAAACTCCTTTAAAATCAAACCTAAAGAAAAAAAAAAACACAAACCCACACCTTAAAAAAGGAGGGAGAATGGGGAAAAAAGGGACTGTTTAAGAATATCAGAATATTAATTAATAAGTCTTTACTGTGGGAGAGCTGTTTCTGTGAGCCAAATGCTGTAAACATGGTGTTATTCAGTGTGTGTTCTTTCTGACCTGTCTAGTCAGAAGCATTTGTGTAAAGCTTACATTGAGGTGACCAAGAGCTGTTATCGTCCGCAAATCTTTTTCAGGACAAAGACTTCTGTGTCATCCTCGTGCCGCATCACATACCAGTGTTCCACCTGATCCAGAGTTTCGTTCGGGTTGTCCCTTCCTGCACTTCCCAGCTTGGTCATGAGCTTTATGTGTTCCACCGGGCAGGATTGCTCAAGTGAGTCATGTGCGTTATCTCTTGGATTTTTGGCATTGAATCACTTATTTCATGCCTTTGAATTTAAGTGATACTTTGCAGACTTCTCTGTTCTGAAATACTGGTGATCTGGGGCACAGTGCCATGACATGTGCGATGAGTTTTCCAATGCTTTGTATAACAAGGCTAAACTGCCTCAAACACTAAGCTTCAGTTGTGGCACAGTGACAGATTTTACTGGTTTTTTTATGTTTGTGTGTCTTAATGTAGCTAAATACTGCATGGTTTCAGATAAATACTTCTGTCCTAATTGCATACTTAATCACCTTTGGTGGTACACAAATAGCTCACACAGGACCTGGCCAGCTACTCCTGGACCTGTGCAGAAGCTTTTTACCACAGGATGAAATTGGGCTTCTGTGTGCTATGTGAGAACCCAGCTGTCTGGAGAGAAAGCCACTGGAGTAATTCCTGATAATCTCAGTCACAGCTGTTCAGTAATTCACCAGCAGGATTGGTACTCATACGTTCTCTTGCAATTTTGGTCAAAAATTAAACTTGTATCAATGTTTTAAAAAAATAAATAAAATAAAACTACCACAAAAACCCCACCCTTACAATTCTGATTAAAATTGTGCATATTCCAAATGAAACCAGCCCTTCCATGGAAACAGAATAGGGTCATTAGTAGCATTTTCTACCTGCAGCCCTCCTGCAACTGTGCAGAAAAGTAAGAAAAAATAGCTTTTTGAGGTTCACAGTCAGAAGACCTGTGGAAAAAACAGATGAAGCTTTCGGAAAGTTTCTGAAGAACAAAAAACTTAGTGCACAACAGCAGATATTCTCAGATAAAACCAAAATAGGAAAAAGTTAAAGATCAATACATTGTACTTGCACCAAGGGCTTTTGAAAGGCGTGTGAGTGAAAAGGAAGTTGCAGAAAACGGATTAAGAGAAAAACAAGGGGAAGAAGATGGGAATATCAAGACATGAAAGGGCAAAATCAGAAGAGGCACAGGCACAAAATGAGATACTGATTAGTGAAGGTTGTAAAAGGAATAAGAAAAAGTGTTAAGTACACAAAAAGCAAGAGTGCAGCAAATGGAAGAGCAGGGCTGCTACTTAACACTGGAGGAGAAAAAACTAACAGATGGCAAGGCATAGGCTGAAATGCTTAATGGATCCTTTCCCTCAATCTTCACTAAAAAGCATAATAATAATAATAATAATAATAATAATAATAATAATAGCATCCTGGTCTCTGAGCAGTCAAAGGAATTGGGCATCTAGAATGAGTAAATTCGCTGCTGGAAGAGAAATGAGCACAGACCTTGGATATTCCTTCCTACTGTTTCATACTCATGGTGCATCTGGTGGGTTTGTTTATTTTAAAAAACAGTTTCAAGTTTTTTGCATGTTCTTTTTTTTTGTCATATTAAAAACGCAGTTCACTTTTGGCATGGCTGCCTCTTTTGGACGTGGTTGGGGAGAAAAACACGTTGGGCTCAGTAGGGTGGCAGGAAGATAGCACGCTTGTGGGTTGCAGAGTAAAGCACATTGCTAGCCTTGCATCCTCCTCGTGTGCTTGGTCTTTCAATTAACCGTCTGTGGAAATGTGGTGACAAATGTGGAAATTAAGCTGCTGCTCACTTAGAAGTTCAGGGTTAGCTTGTAATTTAGTATCCTTTTTGACTGCTGGAATACCCAAGTTGAAAATTATCAATGAGCTATAAAATTTCCCATAATGTATCAAATATTTGGTGGGTTTGTTTGGGCTTTTTGGTTGTTTGGTGTTTTTTTTAAGTACTAGTGCTGTTCATTACAACCACGTTCCACAAAATCAGTCTCCATGTGACTGTGTCTTAGGCTGAAGAATAGCACGTACAAGTTTATACTGAAAACAAGAACAGGAATGGAAATTATACCACATGAATCACACTAGTTTTTTTAACTGTGGGTGAAATAACTTAATTCTTGGAAATTAAATTGTAATTTAGATCCTTCAACCACACTCTCTTAGTCTTATCTGAACCTTGTTTAATCAACAAGGATTGATGCCTTCAGTGAACACCATGAGAGAGTTCCTCAGATGCTGTAGCCATGTCACTGGGAAGTAATTTTTTTTCGTCATTAGCAGGTGGGAAGATGTTTTATAGCAGAGTGTGTAAGCCAGATAAATGCCAGGATATTCCTGTCTGTAGCTAATATTGCTGGCTGCATATATTGCACAGACGTCTTTATACTGGCAATCATTATCTTTCAGTCAGTCACAGAGTGAAGTTTTACTCTCTTTTTTTTCCTTTTTTTTAATAGGTCATTTAATGTAAGAAGGGCAATGACGAGTGACCTACTTGGTGTCAAAATGCTCATTAAAACCCTTAGCTTGAATGAAAGTATATTGGATGACTTAAAGATGTTTATTCTGGCTCGCAGAGATCCAGTGAGTATTTGTTGTAGATATGAAAGGATGGATAAATACTGGTAAAAACATCCAGAATTTATTACATTAAGCTAGTATACTGTCTGTCTAGTATGTAGGTACTCAAGTCAGTGCCAGCAGGCCATGTTCAGTCTGATGTGATAGTTCTTTCCTAAGATCAGAACTTAACCCGCGACTAAATTAGTGGCTGAGCTTTATAGCACTCCTATAACTAGATTGGTTGGACTATAACTAGATAGGTTGGACTAGATGATCTTTGAGGTCCCTTCCAACCTCTAACACTCTGTGACTCTGTAACAGCTACATCCGACCTGAAGCGTCAGTTCAGGCAAGTTCTGCATGGTCAGGAGTCCAGCCATACATATACACACAGTTTAAATATTATGCCTTGAATTAGAGTGGTTAAATTGAGGTTATGTGTAGGATGTATCCTGGGAGGAAAGTATTTTGACTGTGATCCTGTGGTGAAGTTCACAGTTATGATAAAAAAGAAAGATTGCTGATGAAATGGGAGACGTGCATGTGTTGTTGTTTCTGCCTTGCAGGATGGGATCCCGGTGCAGGCTTTCATAGCAGAAGTTCTGGATCAGATAGTTGGCATTTCTGTCGTTAGAGATGAAATGGTAAATTCTCTTTCTGTGTTAGATGAAAGCTGTAATGCTTAGCCCTCAGCCTTAAAGGCTGAATGTCATGCTTGCCACCATACGTTTACCTAACACAAAGTATATGTAAAGAATGCTGCTTCTCTACATTTTCTCTCTTTCCTGTGTAGCCTCTACTACTTCCCTTCTCACGGATGATAATTGACACACATGAAAAAAAACAATCATCTTGTTATGTGCAAGAAGCTGCTGCTGCATTCTGAAAGTATGCCTCCTGCCCCTCTCTTTGGTTCCCTAGGACAAAGCTGTTCTGCATCCAAACATGTTTATAATCACTTACTTTCCCCCTCAATTTCCAAAGTCAATAAGCAGTTTTGTCATGCATACTGCAAACAGTAGTGATTGTCCTTCTAGATTTGCTTTCTTAACTATTTAAGATAGAAGGCAACTAATTGGCACTTGCTAAAATACTGTAAATGGAGCTGTTTCCTCACTGCTGATTTCCAAATTTTTGCTTTCCAGGATATTGAGTATATTCGATCACATTACAACATTGAAGATTTTATTCATTTTAATCACTACCAGCACGAGGAACATGGACATCTTTACCACTTCGTCTTAAACCCTATATTCCGACACTACGCAAAACACTTTCTAAAGGAGATTCTTCGCTTGGCCCACAAATCTTCTCTCTATTATCCTGTTTATCCACAGTATGTGGAAGGCAAGGTAGGGAAAGAGTTATCTGTGTTTCTTATATTAAATATTATCATCTTTGCTCACTTTCTTTTTCTCTCTGCTTCTGTGAATGACTGTAGACAGGAATTTTACTAGTGACCTGCAGAAAATGGTTCATTCTGTTCTCACGTGATTTAACCTGCCTTCACAGTTTAAGAATAGAACCTGATCAAGGGGTACTGTCCCACATACCACCACTCAGCTGTATAACTCATTTTGAGAGGTCCCGCTATTTGTTTAGATTCAGGATGAATTGGAAGATGGGGTAGAAAAAAAGGAGCGATGTCACTGAGTTGATGTAGCATGAATAAATGCAAGGGGGCAATACTGAAAACAGGTCCAGGCAGTTTGTAAGAACCCTTCAGAAGTGATTTAGGTACTCTGGATTGCATTTCATCAAAACCCAGCAGGACCTAGGCACCTTGTGGTCCCTGAAAACGTGACTTGTGTCTCTGCAAGTGCCACACGAGAGCCGGAAGAACTGAACGCCATGTGAGAAAATCCGTTTCCGAGAAGAACATAATTTGTGGAACCAAAAGAAAATATTCTTTCCAAAACACTTCTGTATGTGTCTTGTCATCAGCCTCATGTTAGAAAAAGGAACACGAGGTAAAATTTTTCAGACATATCAGCTCATTGGTGGTGTAGCCGTCTGCAGCTCTGATCTGGCTCAGGCTAATCACTGAGGCTCCCGTGGGCAGGAGTGGAGACCACGGTGTATTCAGAGGGCAGTTCATTCCCTGGTCACGGCTGCCTGTCTCTGGCCAGAAGGACTTGCCCTCTGGGGTGCTTGGCTCTAACTCGGGGGGTGTCTGCATGGGCAGCTGCAGCAGGCACCTAGCATTTACATGGTGAGCGAGATGAATTCTGCCCTCAGCCACTTGGGTGTTTTTGAAATCGCCACCGTTGGGTAACGTGGGAATTGTGATGGGTTAGGCATGGGTGCATTTTCAGAAGGATGTTCTTTTCTGTGCACTTTGGTGGGGCTTTATTAAGTGTTTTCTGAGGAACTGGTGTCCTCATGTAGCACCTGGCTCTCAGATTCTTAAGAGGCACTTACAAAAATGCAGTTTAATGGCAGTGGATGGAGGAGAAAAGTTAAATGTTGCTAGTGATTCCAGTTTGGTCTATTCCTGGGCTGCAAAGTTCCTCTAAGTTACTTCAGCTTATCTAATCAGTGGTAAATGTGATAGCTTAACATAGTAACACCAAGTTTTTTCCAGTATTTGTGGATGAAATGGTACTTCAGTGTAATTTAGTTTGCATTAATGTTCATTCTCTAATTCCTGTAATTCTCGTACTTATTTTTTTTCCCCTTTCACGTCATAAATTATGACAGATCCAGTCGTGCTGTAATAAACGGAACGCAGCTACTCCTACCGATGCGTGCTATTTGCATTAGCATTAGAGGGTTTGTTCACTTTGAGTTCCTGCCAGTTTATTAGCATTTATCAGTCGGATGAAATTGACATTTTAGTCGGTATAGAATTCCTATATAAATTCATAACCGGTTGTTGCCAAACAAGCAAAGGTTAGCAGTAAGCAGACAACATAGCTTAATGAGGTCAAATCAAGCTGATTCATGATCACTATGGAGAAAAATATCCTCCTGGGGAAAATACTTGTGCTGAAAAATCCCATAAACCAAACCACTTGTTTATCTGTCATTCCCACAGAGATAGTAATGTAATTACTCTCATAATTATCTTCATTAGTGTCAGGAATTATCTGCAATTCATTCCTCTGCTCTGAGTATGTTTGTTTATCTGCTGATTTCTCTCTCAGATTTAGCCAACAGAGCCAAGAATTTTGTATTTGCAAAGCCATACAAGCGACATCTGCGACACACTGTCCTGACATTCTCGCTGCTGAAATATAGATCGCTGTCTCTCACTTTCAGAATCCCCAGGCCCATTCCCTGACATCTGCCCTTCATTACATGGTTCCTGTGCGACCAAGACGACAGATTGTCTATCCTCTGGAAGAGCTTGGCAGAAACGCTCCGTCGGAGCAGGTCTCCAAGGATCAGGTGGGTAACAGAAGCGGCAGCAGGCGGGAGGTGCGGCGCTAGCGAGCGCAGGCACTGGCAGATGGGGTGGCATTACCATCGGCGTGTTGTTGATGGGTTGCTCCTTAATTACACCGAAGGTGGTGGCCATACCCTTATAACCCAGCCATCGCCAGTACTAAGCTTGAATCTAAAATGCGTTACGAACAGCCATTGCTGAGCTGTAGCATTTAGGGGCTAAACGTTCCCGTTTTAACGGTATTTTTTTCATGACATTGCTTTCACACTCCCAACGCATTTTGAGTGTTCCAGCTTGCTGTTTAGCCCATTTTCCTGGTAAGTTTATCAAGGTGTTATGCTCTCCAAATAGGAAAAAAAACAGTGTCACTCTTCTGACTATTTCTGTAGAAATCACTTAAGTAAATTTCATTTTTCAGTCTCAAAGTAGGGTTTCTTCCATACAGTAGATGGCCTTAAAGAACGCTTCAAAATGTCAGGAGTGATTCAACAGCAAAAGGAAAGATTGTTTTTGTTATGGAACAGTTCTTACTTGCGTAGCGCTCCTGCAATCCAAAAGGTTCTAAAAGTCTATTTCATTTGTTAAATATTCTGTCTTACATTTTGCAGTAACTAAAATTTGATGTGAAGATGGTTCCTCACAAGAGTAATGAGCAAAGCTGAAATATTAGGAAAAACACCATTAATGAACGATGCTCTCAGTAGGTAGCTGTAATTGCCTAAAGAAACATAATTAGGGAGCTTTATGTCTGTCAACTAACTTCCAGTTGGCTGAGGCAAACTCTCATATAATATTTTTAGTGCTCTCCTTTTCACAGTTAGTGATTTTTGGCATCCAAAACTCTTAATTAGGCAGCAGTTGGCAAAGCAAAATCCGGAACATGGCTGAGGCCATTGGGCTGAGTTTGACTTTGTTGAACATCATTTCCTCCACACACATCCCTGCCTTCCTCTGCTCTATGGAATAAACTGTCTGATGCTTTTCTTACAACTACTTCCTATTTTATCTTCAAAATGAGGTGTTCTCTTCCCTAGAAGAGCTCATCTTAGTGTTTTTGCTGGAGCTGGAGAATCACTTGATTCTTGCTGTGTTTGAGAGATTTGCAGATCTGTTGTCAGCTCTGCTCCCAGGTTCTTCTTGAGGGTTTCTGAGACTTACAGGTAGTGAGATAATTGTTTAAAATCTGAAAAGTTAAATGAATTTCTATTTAATAAAGCATGTGAGATTTTCACTAGAAAAGTTTTGCTGAAGAAGATAATGCAGTTTAGCCACTGTGTAAGTATCCATGCTTAGCTACTGGCATTAATTATAGATTTTTGACAGCCTGTGTTCTGTCACAGCTGATATCTGGGGTTGATATCTGGGTGGTAACCTGAGGATAAAGCTACTCTGCTACTGCTGCCTCTAGTTTTCTGAAGCACCAAGAACTTGAAACCATATAAAGCTAAATTGACTCTTCTGTGGAGTGAATAAAGTGACCTTTGGCCACCATATGCTGGGAAAGCTTTATAGCTTAGGAGGTAACCTAGCATAAGGCACTGAGTGTACCCATAAAAATAAGCAGCAGGTGCTGCTTTTAAATCTTGGATGGTTTGTTCGCTCGGGTAGTGGCCAGGCATAAGGCATTTGCTCTCTCTCTCTATTCTAATTCAGAAAGGAAGATTGATCCTTGTTGATAATCTCGCACTTTACTGCAGAATCGTGCAGCTAAGTTGCAAATAAAACAAGGTGTATTTTATAAAAATTAACGTAATCAAATTTCAGTAGGCGCATCATTGTTGTACTCCTACCTTGCTGCAGTGATCAAAAGGCCTGCTCAGACACTGTAAACGGAAGGGCACAGTCTGTGTTGCAGAGAGCAAAATATCACATCAAGAACTTAAATGCGATAACTCTGCAAAATGAAAAGGCTGCGAATTGTCACCTTACACAGTACTGTGAGACAAGGTGAGACACTAGTCGCAGAAGATACTAGCAGGCTAGGAAAAGGGAAATGGAAAAACAACATTGTGATGCCCGCTTTGTTCCTGAAAGCTTGGAGGATGGATTAACATTGTAATTCTTGTTTTGAATAGCTGTAAGATGGCAGGATTTTTTTCACATAAACTACAACACAAAGATTGTAAATGCAAGTAAATTCTCATTTGACTGCCTGTCCTACTTAATTACTTGATTATTTAACACTTCTGAATGGAGTAATTGTAACGAAATTCTTGCTTTGATCCCCACAAGATGCTCCCTGCTATCTAGCCATCAACATGTGCTTCTCACCTACTGCTTTTTCCAGCTGCCTTCCTCTTGTCCCAGCCTTTTCTTGCTGCAAAACTTATTTTTTGCCGGTAGCAGCTTGAGGCTCAGCAGCTCAGCCGTTCAGTGACTGAGCACAGCCCTTGGTTTGTGCATATGTATCTCTGTAGCCATTAGTGGCACACAGGGAGCCCTGGGGCTCAATCAGTTTGTATATCTCTTCATACGTTCCAGCCTGCTTGTGAGCATGAGGAGATTCGCTCATAAATATTGACCCGGTACAGATAATTCAACCAGGACCCACAAGGGCTCTTACCCATTTCCTTCCTCCAAAGCCAGAAGCAGAAAATCAGGAAAGCTTTGTCCTTGGCTAATTCCCCTACGCTGCCAGTGCAGACGGATCTCTGCTGTGCTGGAGAGGCAGTTTTTCTGCAGCTCCGGATGCATCGTGGCAGACAGATGAGCTCCAGAAGCTAAGTCTGTGATCGCTTGTTCTCTTTGTCCCTCTGTCAAATCTCTCTGTTCTGCTGCAGTGTCTGGAAAAATGAAGAAAATGTAAGTGCCATGCTGCTTTCTCTGGGAGAGCTAGAGGTAAGGTGGAAAGGTTTTTACTTTTGAAATCCAGAAATTTATCATGTGAAAACACAGCTTACCATTACTGGAGTGACTGTTCAGCTGCAGTTTCCCAGCCACCCTGTTCTCTTCATGTCCTTGGGACATCTCCCTTGGTTCAATCTTGTTTCTAGTTTGAGCCAGGCATTTGGTTTGTGCTGCCTCTCTGCTTATTGCTCAAATGACTAGAGAGAGTTTAGGAACTCTTACCTGTTCCTCCTTTCTGTTTCCCAGCCTTTTAGTTAAAGTTTTGCACAAGTTCTAAGGGAACTACGTGTTCTTTTTCCTCCCTCTCTCTTAAAACCGCAACTCTGTAATCCTTCATCTCTGCACCAGAAGACCTGTCACATCCCAAGCTGGGCTTCTCCATTTCCTAAAGGGCTGCAGGTTATTGTAAACCCTGTAGTATCTTTCTGTAGCAGCCACGAATGACAGAGTGTGTTTACCTCACTCCTTGAGATGGCAAATATATTTTGCTACTGATTTTGTGTGTCTGTTCCTACAAAACTCTTATCTCTTATTGCTCTACTGAGGAGATTTGTATAAATTGGGTAAGGATTGACTGAGAAGGCGTGGAGCGGGAAGCATTAAACTCCCCTGTCTCCCAGTTCAGCCCTCTGCAATGGCACACATGGTAACGATCTTGATTTGCATCTAGTCCTGGAAGACCCCAGGCTTTGGGGTGCCCATGTTGGAGGTTCCACCCAGGAGCTCAAAATTGCACCGGGCCTTGCATCTGCCATGCTCTAGGGTTTCAGGACATGGACCTGAAAAAGCTCCTGCCTGCTCGTTAGATCAAACGCTTCGTACAGCTGTTCCAATTCAAAAGGAAATCTCCGATTTCTGGATTCCGAATCTGCGAGCGGTGCTGAAGTGCCAACTGGCAGAAGATCCAAAGATTCAAAGTCTTAATTCCCACAGTGTTAAAACAGATTAGATTAATATTGCCTTTTGCACATCTGTCAGTCATGTTACGTTAACAAACAGTTGGTTACAACAGAATACTGAGTATCTTATATGGTGCTGCTGGCCTTTATGGTGCATGTAATTATTGGTGGAGTAGAAAGCTATAGATAATTACATAATTTCTAATGATTTCTTTATAAATAAACAATTTATAAACTTGTTTGCTTTCTCACCATCTGGGAGCATTCTGTTATCCATCTGCTTCATGTAATTATCAATAAAAGGGAAGAATAGGTGATATAATTAACAAAAATAACTGATCCACAATGAAGAACAAATATGTCACACATCTGTTGAATTATTTTCTTGTTTCTGTCCTTTCGTTATTATTCATGCTATTGGGTTTGTTGTTTTGGGTTTTTTTATTTCATGGCTGTGTTCAAGCTGTCAAGTTTTATTGCACAGTTCAGAACTGTGTTTTTTCTGCTCATGAAAAGAAGGCAGAGCAGTTATTGAAGTCCACACGATTTCCACTGTGGAAATTTATTTTGGGAAAAAACCGCAACACTTCCTCAGTTAAGTTTGTCCTTCTCAAGCGATGCTATAGTGCATTACAAGAAATGTTTAAGTTGGAACAAATAGTAGTGAGGGAAGGAGGGCTGGGCAAAAATCTGTGGTCAGCTGCTGAGCCCAGCTGTGTGTTCTCTAGTTGACTTTGCCCTTGCTGAAGATTTGAGTGGTGCCAGAATGGCCCATCGGTGTCTGGGGAGAGTGCTGGACCCCTTCAGTGCTGGCACTTTACTTCTCTGGGGTTTAACAGTGTGCTTCCACAGCAGTCCTTATTTAAAAAAAACCGCAACACAACAACCTCCAAACAAAAGAGGATTTTTCTTTTGCCATTTTGAGCAAGGCTAATTAATCTTATTTGTTCCATTGCAGGGTATGTTCACACATATTCTTTGTGTTGTAGAAGATACTCAAATGAGCTGCAAGTCTTAAGTACCGTCCTGGACTGTTTTTTTTTACTTTTTTATGTCCATTGTAAAGTTGCAGGACTTTAAAACAGAATAAAGTATGTCCAGTTTGTTTGAAATGGTTTCTAAAACAAAATAAAAAAAATAGAAAAACTAGTTATCAAGTAAAATTGAAAAAAATTGAAAACACTTTCAAGTTTGACAGAAATTTTCACTTTGGGGGCAGCTTGTTTAAAAAGGGAAAATAAACTAGATATCTATGAGTGCCTGTATAAGGAACTCCTCCTTAGATGCCAGTGTTTCCCCCAGCAAACTCGAGGCATTTTCGCTCTCTGTAGTTTCTACTTCCTTACACTGAGGCCACCCAATGGGGAGCTGCCCAAACCCTTCACTTGTATGTTGGTGTCTCTGTGTAGTTGTGGGTCATCTGATTGTTTCTTGGTACTTCTTACTGGAAAAAAATGAACAAGATTTTGAATGTTTTGGATCAGCAGCCCAGCCTGAGCATAATCCACATCCCTGATCTGGGCTCGGAGTTACGTCCTGACAACTGCTTTTTAAATATAAAGATTCATGTATCGAGGTGCAAGCAGAAGCATTCCTCCGTGTTGCAACTCGTAGAGGAACACATTGGTATGACAGAGGCTTAACGTGCAGAGTTTTCACTTAACCAGGAAAGTAGTATTAATTTTTAAAGAAGGAACTGTTGCTTAAGATGCTATTGTGCTTGAGTAATGAATTTTTAATGCTTTTGTAGTATGCGCATGGATTAAAATCCATTATTTATCAGACCTCCACTTGGTTGGTGGAGGTGATGATTTTATAGCAGGAGTAGTCATGCAAACACAGTCACCGGGAGCTGATGGCTGGTAATAAATTTCCGTACTGTAAATGTCAGTGGGTTTTGTGTGTTGCTGCCATTACATCTTGTTTGGAAGGCTGAATGTTACACAATTAGGGGAGGCACCAGATGGCATCGTTAACAGGAATGCTCCCAATGTTTACTGCTTATGTGCATGTGTGAAATGAAAAGATGACCTGTCTTTATGCCGAAAGCATGGTGTCACTCCTGTACAGGTGTTAGTGATGCGAGCAGGAAACTAAAACAGTCACTTCCTAAAACCAGGTCAGACGTGTGTTGAAGCTTTTTTGAAGTGTTTTGTAGGTTGGCTCGGGAAGCAGCACAATTCCAGGTTGTAAGGAAGGACGTAGGTGTGTTTTCCCACTGTTACACAATGGAGAACTGCAGCTGCATTTGCTAAAATATGGCTCTAGAGTGAGCTATCTATGATATTTTTCAATTAATTCATACATTTAAAAATCACCACCTCGGTTGCCTTGAGGTGCAGCGGACAGAGATGCTTCTGTCTTTGCCTCTTCCAGAGATGAAGACGTGTTCCTGTGCATTCCTGTACATCGCTTTCCTCCCCTGAAAGATGGGGGAGAACTGAACTCTTTGAAAATTGCATAATTCAGAGTTTAGCTACTTGTCTGAGCAGCAAACAGTCGAGATCTTTGTGTAAGTGTGAACTGTTCAGCCCTTTTGGACTGAGAATCCAAATGTCAATGCTAAAAGGAAGAAAGAGCAGTTTCTTCCCACGGTAACAGGGGTTCTGCAGGGAAATTGAATATATGCCTCCCTGCTCTGCTCTCCTTCGCTGCTTTCGGGAGTTTCACGAGAAATCCCTGGTGTCACAGGGAGCCGGAAGGATTGGCATAGGCTTGGGTCTGAATGGATAGGCTATTTTTCCAGAATCTGAAGATCAGATCATTGCTGATATAATACTGACTTATTTTCGCTCTCTTTTTTTTTTTTCTTGTGATTTAAATGGAGCTTGAAATTAAAATAGCTCTGTTTGTTCACCCTCTTGTTTGCCTGCAACTATTGCTGACCTCAGCACTAGTCTAGGAGCAGGGCTGTTAATTGTTTTTACTTCTGGTGATTTTTACAGTAACAGAGTTCAAACTATGTAGATCCTGTACAGAGGTAGCTGTCACTCGGGTTTCTTGTTAACAAATGCTAAATTAAACCCAAAGCATTGCAGGCAGGTGTGGAATCTCTACAGACTGGGCTGGGAGGGTCCTTCCGACTGGTTCCCTATTCCTCCCTGTTGTAAGGAGGGATGTGGGAAGGTGCCGAGTAGCTACAGACGAGTCAGCCCCATGTTTCTCTTGTAGTCCTTCTGAACTCAGGGGCACTTTAACATCCTTAAAATTTAGCAAACAAGTGTGTTTGGCAGTTACTGCTTTTTGCCCCACGTTAGTTAATGATTGCTGGTTTACTTAATAAATCGGATACAAAATAAACAAGTTAGTTTGCTATTGACCTATCAATTAAGATGTCCGATTACTCCTCTGGGGGACATATGTAGTCATTTGTCCTGACGTTTGGTTAAAATAAGGTGGTATTATGGGACCAATCCACCTAATTCCTTACTCCCTGGGGCCGTTTAGTGTACTTAGCTGTTGGAAAGGTGATTTCTGAAGCATGACAGCTGTTGGTGTTGGGGCCATTGTGTGGTGAACAAAAACAGTTACATTCTACTCGTGTACTGCCTTTGTATCACTGATACAGAAGCCATTTCATAAATTAGATACAACTCTTCCCTAGGAAATTGTGTTACTGCTTTGTATTTCATTGTTGGAGTACATTTTTTTTAAGAAAGAAAAACCCAAACAAAAGCCAAGGCAGCACTAGCAGATGTTTGAACTTAGTGTTGCTGTAAGATCTGTCGGGTGTATCCCATTAGCTGCTGACATTTCTATCCAGTTATTTTAGTCGATTAGGTACACTGTAAGTGGTTTGTCTTTGTGTTCTGTTTACTATTTTATTAATCTCGTCAAAAGCCACATTTCGGCAAAAACATCACTAATAATTGCTCCTCCAGAAGGCGTTGCTTGCTCTGGAAAGTTGCAGTTCTCTGTGTGCAGAAAAAAAAGAAAGAAAAGAAAAACCTGTCAGAGTTCCTGGCTGTGGAGTTCACAAACTCGAGGAATGGGAATGCCAAGACTGGGGCCTTAAGCTTCGTATCCCCAAGGCCCATTTGGTACTGCGAGACATCCCCAAGCATCAGTGCTTGCAGGACAGCGTCAGCCATTGAGGTTGGGACAGACCCATTTAGCACCTGATGGAAAATACAGCCTATATTTTATTTTAAGCGGTGGGGGATACCTTTAATAATGGACATTGGACCTTCTCGTTTTTAACATCTCTTCCGGTGACGTATGTTTCCAGTGAAATATAACTGTTGTTTTTTCAGTTTCTGAAACGTGGAATTATTACAGATATGCTTTCATTTATGACCAAAACCCTTCGTGCTGGGAAATCCTGCTGGAAGAAGTGCTTAACCACATTAAAAAGCACTGGCTTTGCAGTACATCGTTAGGCTTGTTGGCCAAGACTTGCAGGTGTCTTGTATCGCGAGGGTTTAGGCAGCGTTACAGCCCTTCTGCGGCTTAGACCTGACTCCTCACATTGTTCCTCGGTGCGGGGCTGCCGGCGAGGCTGTGGGCACGTGCCAGCTCTCATGTTTGCCTGCTTCGTTAAGCAGCCACTGTGGGCTCTTGTGTACTTTTCAGAGTATCTTCTGGAATTTTCTTGGTGAAGCGGGGTCCCTGGGAGGGATGTGGCTCACCACTGGATGTCATCATTGCACTGTGATGAACTGCAGCCCGAAGAATATTTGTCTGGTGGTAAAAAATAATGTTGCCTGGCCGAAGGAGACGTTTTGTTTTCCCATGTTTTAAATGACTCGGTCCACAGCGATGACAGTTGGCAAGCGGCTGGTCCATAATCCTTCCTTGAGGCAGAGGAGGCACTTGGCGTGTCACGCAGCCGGTTCTGCACCGCCTGCAGTGGGGCTGGGCTCAACTCGCAGCTGTGGGTCTCCACCACTGCGGAGACGTGATATAAAAGATCTCTTGGGCATCTTGATGTGCCATGTACTTCTTGAAGGCCGATGTCATCACCATAGCTTTCGAATAAAATACTCGTACTTTAGATATTGAGTTACTCTGTCAACTAATGTTGAGACAATATATTTCTACTGTAATTTCCTAGGAGGAATTTAGAGGACTTAATTTTATTAACCCTCTGTCCCCTACTCGTAATAGAGAAAAACCTGTTAGAAGTCTTAGACTGCTTCCTGCCTAAGTGACACCATCAGAAATATATAGAAGTGCCTGACAAATAAGAAATGTAGCTCCATTTTCTATTTCT
The DNA here is from genome assembly GCA_020746105.1 of Trogon surrucura. Taxonomy (NCBI): domain Eukaryota; kingdom Metazoa; phylum Chordata; class Aves; order Trogoniformes; family Trogonidae; genus Trogon; species Trogon surrucura. The sequence goes on along the minus strand of CM036618.1, from coordinate 116,129,678 downwards.
CTTCAGTGTATTTATGAATCTACAAGTATGTATTCTGTGAAATATGAGTGCATAGAACCTAAAGCAATAAGAAAAATGCAAAGCATGGGGTACTGCAACATGGAAAGTATTTCCCTGTCTTTAAGCAGAAATTTGAAAACCAGATATAGTTCAGGGCAGAAACAAAATTTCAAATGCGGTATTATCTCTTGGCCCTTTCCTGCGAATTTGTTTTGAGAATCTCTGTCAGCTACTGATACCTAGAGACACAAATTAAAAAAACAAACAAATCCGATGGACTTTATAATTTTAATCAGTGTATGCAGTAAGAAGAATGAAAACTGAGAAGCTAGCAATTAAAAGTTTTATAGTAAGATTTTTAGCAAGATTATTCATCTCAGTGGCATTGAGATACTAATTTTCTTGTTTGACAGCCTGCCTTTCAGTGTGTAGCTTCTCTATATTTAAGGAAAAATAAGATTAAATATATCATTTTGGAAGAGCGTTTTCAATTAAACACACAAAGGCACTGAGGATATAAGTTCCTAATTAATTTGCAAGTAAAACTGCTTCCATAAATAAAATGGCAAGAGTAAAAACTGCTCTAGAAAGTATAAAAATGCCCTTAATGTTATGTAAATACATGTTCCCCAGATATTAGCTAAGTGGAAGTAAATCACAGAAGAGGTGGTGTTTTCCACTCTCTTACAAGGACTCCAAAGCATCTTCTCCGGGAGAAGCCAGCCTGTTAAGCTCTACTAATTTTCTGTGACCTATTACATATGCACATATTTCAATATTTAAGTACCCTTTATCTTGTGCTGTGCATGGAAAAATCATAGCATTAGTCCTGTCAGTAAGTCGTAAGAAGTTGTGTATGAATGCAAGGCAGTGCATCATTGATGGTTTAACAATTCTTGGCAGACTTGATGGGGTTTTTTTAATGCATTTCTATGTAATTTTACGTATTTTTGTTTACAGTTGAGTTATTCTTTGAACCACATAAATCGAAAGCTGCTGCTGGAGTCTCGAGTGTCTATTAACACTAGACTTGTTGTGGTTGGTGCATCTGATGTTGGGATCGCTTTTCTGGAAACACTCATTTTTTGGTAAGTTTTTTTTATTCATAACATCACAGGTTAAATATCAATGTGGCAAGGAAAGAAAAAGTTGAAGTGCTTTATGGGCGTTGCTATGTTGCTGGAGCAGTGAATTAAAAATACCTGCTGCTTGCTCTTTTTTCTTAGTTTCTGGCTTCCTGTAGAGCATCTTCTCTTGGGGTAAAATGATCCTCTTCTCATCCTCCTGCTCTCAGCACCTTTTTAGGCTTTCAGCTCCACTCCAAATTCAGTTTAAAATGAACTTTGGAGCTATTAGCTGCTTTCTTGTTATTCTTCCTGTGCTGTTTACTACTACACCTTTGGTATTAAAATACCATGAGGGGAAGAGCAAAGCGTATTTGTGCTCCAAGTCTGTTAGTCAGAAGCAAAGTCTTTCTGTAGCAATCAGGAAATGAGCTAATATTGTGTCTGTGGGGCAATCCTTTACGCAGATATCCTCCTCAAAGATAGCTCAGCCAAGGCTTTTCAGCCAGAAGTTTCACTTGAATCATGTTATAGCAACAAGTTGGTGCAGAACATGTTCTTCTGCTACAGAGGAGAGTGTACTTGTCTTCAGCCCAGCACAAACGAGGCGCTTCCTCTTAAGAGAAACGGAGTGTCGCTCTGAGAATGCAAAAAGGAAGCAGTCAGCACTTAGTGCCAAATGCTACAGAACTTATATTATGTATAAATATAAGAAGGATTCTTTTTTTTAATTTTCACATCAGCAGCCAATAAAATCTTCTGATCAATGTGAAGGCCTTTTAATACGATTTAGTTTAATTTACTCATAATTTTCTAATATTCTTTGCAAAGGTTGCATGCACTAAAAATAGCTGGATTGAATCAATTTGTAAGCCCCCAATCTTTAGAAATAGGAAGCACTTTTCTCCTCATTATCCTTCATACTTAATTATTTTACATTATCGGTCGCCATGGAAACGAACAGATGTAAGTCACTTACCCACAGGACAATTGTTAGAACTGGATTTTACAAGTGTTTTTGACTTCTTTGAGACTGAAGGGATAAGTTTCTCACCAAGCGGAGAGAGCCCCAAATCGGTGCCTGTTATTTTGAAGAGCCCCTCCTTGTGCGTCACCTGACTCTAGGTCAGTGAAGATGAGCTCCTTACTCACGTTCACTGCTCAAATAAGTTCTCTCCCACTCGTGTGTTTTTTCTTGGAGCATAATCCTGTGCAGACATGATTTTTTGGCTCTGGGGCTGAGCTGAGGTGCTGCGGAACGGCTGCTGGAGGGAGCAAACTGCACCATAAGTTGCTGCAGTAATTAACTTCCCTGATGGAGCACGGCACACGGGGAAGGAATTGCAATTCCTCCCGCATGAGGCTCTTCTTGGGCAGCACAATCACCTGCTTGCCCTTGCCCAGAGCCGGGCCTCGGGGCACTCTGGAGCACTAAGGCAAGGCTGGGATCAGTTGTGGCGTAAACTCTGACTTACGTGCAGCTTTGATGGAGAAACGTTGGCTGAACAAGTGCCCCCTCTGTGAAAAAGCAGCTCGGCGGTGCGGAGTCCCGGCCTCTGTTGTTCTCTGCCCTCCAAAGTGGGAGCCTGGCTGGGCTCCGGTGCCCTTTGTTGTGGCGAGAAAAGCCCTCTCAGCAAGGCAAACTATGGAGAGAGGTTAAGCTAAAATGCAAGCTGTATCTGTTTTTAGTTTCCCTTGAGGGACTTGGCTTTACAAAAAATTACACGAATAAGTTTGTTTAGACATTTTAGTAAATACATGCATGCCGCCACTTAGCACCCGCAGTACTACAAGCCACTAACATTGACAAATTGCCGTGAACAAGGAACCTAAAAAGGAGTTTAAAAGACTTGCTAAGAAAGTTTTGAAAAGCTACCCCTTTTTTTGTCATCTCCACCAAGATCAAGTAGGTGTATGCTAAATTCATAAATGAGAAAGTTGTTTTATGTATTTAATGAAAATTGTATCTGAGAATGATTTGCAAGTGTAAAATCTGTTTTCATGAATACTAGAAAAGGAGGAATGAGTTGAGTTCAGAGTTCTTTTATGAGGATAAAACAAGGTGGATAGATGATGGCAGAGCAGTGGATGTGGTCTATCTTGACTTCAGTAAAGCATTTGACACAGTCTCCTGCAGCATCCTGGCTGCTAAACTGAGGAAGTGTGGTCTAGGCTATCAGGTAGTGAGGTGGACTGTGAACTGGCTAACGGGAAGAAGCCAAAGAGTCGTGATCAGTGGGGCGGAGTCTGGTTGGAGGCCTGTATCCAGTGGAGTCCCTCAGGGGTCGGTACTGGGACCAGTATTATTCAATATATTCATCGATGACTTGGATGAGGGACTAGAGAGTACTATCAGCAAGTTTGCCGATGACACCAAGCTGGGAGGAGTGGCTGACACACCAGAAGGCTGTGCTGCCATCCAGCGAGACCTGGACAGGCTGGAGACTTGGGCAGGGAAAAATTTAATGAAATATAACAAGGGTAAGTGTAGAGTCTTGCATCTGGGTAGGAACAACCCCAGGTTTCAATATAAGCTGGGGAATGACTTATTAGAGAGCAGTATAGGGGAAAGGGACCTGGGAGTCTTGGTGGACAGCAGAGTGACCATGAGCCAACACTGTGCCCTTGTGGCCAGGAAGGCCAATGGCATCCTGGGGTGTATTAGAAGGGGGCTGGTTAGTAGCTCGAGAGAGGTTCTCCTTCTCCTCTACTCTGCCCTCGTGAGACCCCATCTGGAATATTGTGTCCAGTTCTGGGCCCCTCAGTTCAAGAGAGACAGGGAACTGCTGGAGAGAGTCCAGCACAGGGCAACTAGGATGATGAAGGGAGTGGAGCATCTCCCTTATGAGAAAAGGCTGAGGGAGCTGGGGCTCTTTAGTTTGGAGGAGACTGAGGGGTGACCTTATTAATGTTTACAAATATATAAAGGGGGAGTGTCACGAGGATGGAGCCAGGCTCTTCTTGGTGACAACCAATGATAGGACAAGGGGTAGTGGGTTGAAACTGGAACATAAGAGGTTCCGCTTAAACTCGAGAAGAAACTTCTTCTCAGTGAGGGTGACAGAGCACTGGAACAGGCTGCCCAGGGAAGTTGTGGAGTCTCCTTCTCTGGAGACATTCAAGACCCACCTGGACACGTTCGTACGTAGCATTATCTAGGCCTTCCTGCTCTGGCAGGGGGATTGGACTTGATGATCTTTCGAGGTCCCTTCCAATCCTTAACATTCTGTGATTCTGCGATTCTGCAAATGCCACTTCTTGGAGGTGAGCTCGGTAAATCCTTGAGCTTTTGTCTGCAGGACGGTTTCTCCCTTTGTGAGCTGGAGGTATCTGAGATCAGCTTAGCAGCGGCAGTGATTTTTAAAGCCTGGTTTCTGACAGAGTGACTCTGAGCGCTGTTATCTGGCGGCACTGCATTATGCGATATCCTGCACATCTGTCCTGGTTGGCAATAGTTAGCATAATGCTTGCTGTTTAATTAGGCTTTTTATCTTTGCATTTGTCTGAGAACATCTGAAGCCTTCCATGTTGCCTGTCACTAATTAGTTGACTAATTAAATAGTTAGTGCTTACTTGCTGATCACAGAGCTAACGTGTAATGAATGCTTTAGCGATCTTCATTGTTTTATACTATCTCTCTTTGCCACAGGAACTGATATACGTGCGTTTCCTTCTGACTGCCTTTCTTTCCACACCAAGGCAAATCCAGAACAATGTTGTGGTCCGCCATGTGTTCGGTGTCACTGGGCCTGCGTCCTCCTGACATCGTTGCCTTTCCACCATTCTGGTGAATGGAGGGACCAAGTTGTGACAGAGATAAATCAGGGAGGTCATATCTCGCCGTGTCGCGCCATCAGGATCACAATGAGCCTCGTCAGTGACCGATACCACATGTAGAGATGGGGAGAGGACGTGGGTCGGAATCAGCCTTCCCAACGGCTGCTGGACACGCCTCTGCCAAAAACTGGTGCTCAGTGAGCACTGATATGTGCTTATTTTATAGTTACAGTCTGGCTTTAGAGACAGTTTTCAGTTTTAAATAAGATTATTTCAGCTTAGAAATACTTGCCTTTATAAATACATGCAAACACCTGTCTGAGCCCAAACTGTGCCTCCACGTTTTAAGTTCCAAAGTATCGGTAGGTTTTATCTTGTTGCTATTTATATATGAGCACTCATAACTTCTCCTTGCATGTTAAAACTAATCTAGGAAACAGCAGTTTTCTCATAAAAGACCTGTTTCAAAATTGAAATGAGTCACAATTTTTTATTTATTTTTTTAAATGGAATTGCATTTATCATGCCTCTCTTGGTGACCAGGCACGATGTTCACGTGGCTGTTTCAGCAGCTCAGTGAGAGCTCGGTAACCTGACTGCCTGGAGCAACTGGTAGCTCTCTGATCGTTGCAGTTCAAAGTAAATAAGGAAGCATTCCAAGCACAAACACTGCATTTTGGTTTTCCAGTTTTCTGCTAGAGCGATGGAGGAGATGTACTTTCTGCTCATGTTTGTTTTCCGTTGTTTGGAGGTTGTTTCACAGAGCTGTTGTGAAGGCGTCACTGCTGTTCTCCAGTCAATAAACTACCTGTTGGTTGGGTTTGAAGAACAGGAGAGCATTCAGGCTACAACTATGGAGAAAAAATTAGCAGGCTGGTTAAGTTGTGATCCTTCCCTCTAGTGTTTAATGTAGATTTGATTCCTTTTTTATGCATGCACATCTGCACTTTTAACAAGCAGAGGAAGACAACTGAAGATTGCTGGTTGATGGTACTTGCTTGTTTTTTTTTTCCTGAATGCTTTATGAGCTGAAATTTTAAGGTTTGGTTTCCAGATCCCAGGAAGGAGACAAGTCTGAATGCGATTTGCACTGAAATGCAAGTCAGGAGCATGTAAGATACAGTGATGAGACAGTGACCCTCTGCTACACTGTCTAGATTCCCCCAACTTCTAATGTGGGGTGGCTGCCTGAGGTGGAGCTCCACGGTGCTGCTGCTCAGATGCTTCTATGTTACCACGCTGCGAGTCGTAACTCATCTCATCACACAGTTTGCTTCTAGGAGTAGCATCTCTGTGTCCATCCAGCATCATTTTGGTTCCACGGGAGCTGCAGGGCAGAGGCTGTTTGGGCAGGAGCTGCTGTAGAGGCGCCAGGTTGCCCTGGCGAGGAGATGGGCATCGCATCTCGGAGCAGGGCTGCGTGCGGGGATGCAATATCAGCACGGCAGCTGTGCTCGCCGGCTTGCCAGGGCGGGAGGTGCTGCAAGGCCCCGATGCGCAGCTGCTACATGCAGATGTTTGAGAGGAGGAGTTTTGGCCCAGGTGTCTCCTCCACCAGCTCTGTGTCCCTGTCCTTCCTGGGCTGCCAGCTTTCTGTCAAAAGGATGCAGCGCTGGGGTGGTGCCCTGGAACATGCAACTTTCATGAGCATCTTCTCTTTCTGCATGCTCGCGCTGTCAGGAGGAAAATGCGCCTTGGCCATAAGCTAGGGCAGAAACATTGGTACAGACCTCAAGCCCTGCAAATTCAAGGGCAGCCTGTCTTTTGACATCCCCGAGCTTTTCTAGGGCGTGTACTTTTTCCATCTCTGTGAAGGCAGCATCGCCAAATGCACATTGAGCAACATCATGGAGTCAATAATATTAATCTCCTTTGCAATAATATGGGAAATCAGGGCCTCGTAAGTAGACAACCATAAAAAAGTAACCTTAGTGTTAATATGGGTGATTGACCAATAGTATTAAAAATATCTTATTAACAAGCTGGAATTTGCACTGCATGGTATTCTCAGAAACGTTCACACAGGGGCAGACAAAACAGCAGAATTTCAACCACAGTCTGGTTTTACTGCCCAATTTGTGGTATCTTCATTTGTGAAAAATGGTGCTGATGTGTTTCATCTGTGATTTTGAATATGCCAGGTGATTAGATTTAAACAGCTTGAGACTATCTACCAAGGCCGTCATCAGATCTCCCTCATTTTCTGTCTAGAAAAATAATTGCCCTGGTTTACGCTTTGAACAGGATGAAATGCTGAAACATTTATGGAATGGAAATTGAAATTCCAGTAAGGAAGTGCTCTCACTAAAGCAGCGGTTGGACAGTACTTTGAGTTGGTCAGATCCAAAGCCAACGTACATTCGGGGCAATAGGGATGATCTTGTAAACTTTGTAGCTGTGGATGTTCCCACTTAAGTATCTGGGTGCAGTTCCTAGAGCTACCGAACACATGGAAAACCCCTTTCTTGACCCTCGCGTTGGAAAGCATCCCAGTAATGACTTGTTATCCATTCTTTCATTGAGCAAACTCATTGACAATCTTAACACTTTTTCCTAAGGTTGATCCAATGGAGAACTGGCTTATCTTTGTTTACTTGTAATTAAAGAGGGATGACTTCTAGCCGGACATCCGTTGGTCAGCAGTTAAGCCGAAATCCCGTTCCGAGGTCTGTAATTGATGCACTTACAGAAGGTTCTTAAGAACAGACACTTTTGGTGGTTGTTGATACAAGCAATCAGCCCTTTCTGCTGCCTCTGTTACTGTCTCTCTTTGGTTTCTGTGCCTTGAGCCCCATGTTACTGCCTGCTGGGGCTCTCTTTAACTAGCAGTTCTCATTCTGGGCTAATTCCTTCCAAGAAAATTCTTAAAGTTCCTCTTTTTTGTTGCAGGACAGAGATTTCTCTGATTTCAAAGTTTTGTCTGTGTCAGAATTTATCACATCTAGTGCTGAAAACAGACTACTTGTTACTGGGTTTTAAATGATCTAGAGTTGCCGTTTATGCAGTTACACAGCAAAGTTGAGGGTAGTTTATAATTAAGACTTTAATATCTGGAGTTATAACCAATTCAAAAGTAAAGTTGTTGTTTAAAGAGTGTACTTGCAGGAGACTGGTGCACATAGTTACCAGTATTGGTAGCCAGTTAAAGCATTAGCTTCTGTAACCTTTTTTTAATTTTAGTTTTCATAAATTGCTGGAAAACCAAAAAAAAATAAAGTGCGATGCTTTGTTGCAAATAAACTGAAATGTTTAGGTTCAGGTAGACTACTTCACTGCACTGTTTGTAACAGAAGTGATTTGACTTATTATTTGTGATAATTAGAGGTTTAATGAAAACAATTAATTAAATCATTTGTTCAGGCAGTTTCCACCATCTAAGCTGCCACAATTACACTGCTCACATGGGGGGAAAGAAAAAAAAAGGTAGCAAGACGTCAGGCAAAACCTCAGAAAAACTAGCAAGGAATATTCCAACAGATTCACAAATGCCAGGATCTATATGTCATGTACTAAAACTTCTTTTGTTTGTTCCTTTGATGATGCTCACAGTAAATTGGCAATCCTGTTTTACTTCCAGGACGTGAGGACGTTCAGCCTTTTTTGTAGCTGTGCTCTAGAACTGTGCGATGAAACCCAATACCTTTTACTTATTTCCCTAGATACTCTAATCCCTCCCTGCTTTGCCAGTATCTTTGAGCTGTTCCTCCCTTTGTATCCACAGCAACAGGAATCCCTGCTGGAATTACTCGCTTCTAAAATGCAGGTGCACTGGTTAATGCTGTGTTGGTTCAGGCTCTTAACTTGGAACACTTTTTTCTCCAAACAGGAACCTCTGCTTTTACTCGTGTGCAGCTTGAGCATTGTTACATAGATAATTAGGAGTAAGGTGTGCATTCTCCTAACACACAGTACCTGTTTCTCAGAACCTTCATTGTTTTTCAGTTAGGAAGGGCTTTTAGTGAGGAATCAATTGCCATAATAAATAAACTACATTTTTGTTAGCCTAGAAATTAAAAAACTAAAGGGATGAGTGCCGCAGAGTGTGGAAAGGAGTGGAACAGTCGCTGGTGAAAGCACCCAGCCCTCATCTCCCTTTAACCATACGTGCCCATGCCTGGCAGGAGCGGTGACGAAGCACCCACCATTTGCAAGGCTGGTATGTAAGTGCCTGGACATGTACTGAAGATCCTAAGGCTCAGCACAGCGCCCACCATTCTGAAGTCAGGCCTCTGGAATACAGCATGCTAGGTGTTTTTTTTACTTATTTAAAGATTCCGACAGTTTTCACAAATGTCAGCCTGTGCTTAAACATTTACCAAACTTTGATTCTCGGCTGAAGAAGAGCTTTTTCTCTCTGCGAATGTGACTGTCACTCAGGTGAAGCCGTGCCTCAGGCCTAGGAGGGCAAGTACGGGGCAGTGCTGGGCACCAGCCTCTGCCTCCAACGCCAGTGCGCCTTTTTGGGAGCTTTAATCCAATTTTCTTTGTGCCTTGATTTTTTTTTGTTGCCCTTGGTGTAAAATGGGAATAGGAGATACGACTCATTTCATCACAGCCTTCTAAGGAGATGCTAATCTACATTTTGATGCCTACAAGATTAATGAATGGGAAACATGAATTAATGTTCGGGGCATATGGGAATGCCATGGGAGCGGTGAGGTAGAAGTAAATCATTAGTGAGTAAATCGTGCCGAGTGAAAGGTCTGAATTGAATCCTCACACTCAACGGGGAAGAACTGAACAAATACCATATGACTGGAAATACTGGATGACTGCGTGAGGACTAAATAGAGGTAGAGCATCTGCAGAAGAAAACCGTATGTGACCACATCGATAAAGTGCATCGTGGTGCGGTCATGCACAAGAGGTGCATTAATGTTCATTCTGCTGTTTTTCCAATACTTGCTTTTGCAACATTTCCATTCTAGACATTGTTAATGTAATTTCGACATTTAAATTGTGGCACCTGTGTTTGGAGACCTGTTGGCAAGAGGCTGTGCAGTACACAGAGAGAGGATTTCAGCTCTGAGCTGAAAAGAAAGCTGAAAAGGAGGATGTCTAGGATGTTTAGGTACTGTTGTAGTAATTTTCCTCATAATTACATGTAAACTGAAAGCCAGGGAGTCATACTATTTAGGTGTGTAAAGCTATTGTAATTGCTCGCGCTCAACCCCCCCCAGAAGTGCTCTGTGGGTGCAGATGGCATTCTGTACGCTTTAAATTCAGTTTAGTGTATCAGACTAACTCTCATTTACATCAAGACCACTTTGTACTGCTCAAGCCAGCATAATGTGGCCGTAAATGAAGAGCAAATTCTATTTACATCCACCTCTGCAAACTGACCTTAATTTAAATGAGAATCAGGCCCATAATCTGTATAAATATATGCACTCTGTTACATTAAGGTTATTTATTACATTGCACTCATCCCGAGTACGCGTGGAGATTTGCCAGAGATAATCTATAATCCAGAATTAAACTATTAATATGCATTTTGAGAGGGGCTGCCATAACCTTGAAATTCCTTGGTTTAAGTATGACCTTTAACTTTGTTTGAATATATTTTTCAAATGTATGAATAACAAATTAAACCAGTTGATAAAAAACATTCTGATTCCTTTGTACCATTTGCATCAGTCCATACTTAACTTACAGAAAGCCTTGAAGATTAGAAGGCTTAATCACTCATAATATTTATTTGTTTTTAAATGTCAGATCACATTTAGTTCAATATACTGTCATTCTCGTTCCCCGCCTCCCCACATGCTCTGGTGTTAATGAAACTACGGTGGAAAAGTGTTGTTCTTTTCTGTGTCCAAACCCATGTGCTGCTTAGCAGAAGGACAAAACACTTGGTACGTGGACTGTGTAGCAGAACTACTTTATCCTCCTGAACATGGAGTTAAAATCTGTGATGCTCCTTTGATACACCCTCCTAATTTCAGGAAGCAGATGAGTTACCAGTGTGTCAGGAATTCCATTTTGCTTTCCTGCAGCGGACAGAAGGTGAGGCCTGAACAGCAAAGGCGTGTGAGCAAGCTCGTGCTGGGTAACTGTGGTGTTTTGCTTTTGTTTCCGCAGCCCACATCTGAAGTTCAACAATCTCACCCTGATTTCAATTCACGGCCTTCCAGGAAAAGATCTGTCGGGCTCCCAACATAGGAGGTTTTTGATTAACAGGTTTGATTTAGTACCTAAACACTTCCATAGCTTTGAAGGAAAACATAACACTTCCTAATTCTTTGTGACCTTGTCCTAAATTTTAAATGGATACATAAGTTTGAGTTTTCAGTGTCAGAAAGGCACTGAGTTGAGTGTGGCTGGATTTGCAGAACAGCCGGCAAGGTAACGTGCGTTTTTATGATGAGCTATTGCAAGACTCAGTGGGGCTGAAGAGTCAGACCTCGCTGAAAACATTCTTTCTCTGGTCCTCCATGCATTTCATAACGTTGTGTCTATTGTACACCTGTATTGAAGTACTTTCAGTATTTTCAGGCATCTTTGTCTTTCCAGAAGTCTATCAAGCAGAGAGGGTAGCATAAATGCAATAATGAATAAGTATCCTGGTATTGGGCAGGGTGGGAGCATGCTCTGAGTCATAAAAGACCTTTGGAATTAATTTTCTTTTTCATTACTGAGGCATTGAAAGACATTTTGTTCCATCTGGATTTTGCTTCAAAACTGGCTTTTTTAGTAGCAGCTTCCAGATCTTTGATGTTTCCATCATACGTGGAGATATATAGAATACTTTACCCTGGAAACAGGCTGCAATGCCCCTGAAGTTCAAGAGCCGCACAAGTAAACTTTGTCTGAGATTTTCAAAATGGAAAAGTGATTTTAGGTTCCTCAGGTTTTTGGTATTGACACTGAATTAAGACTGCCAGAGCATGATGCTGAGGGTGTGTGTGCACCCTGAAAATCCCCTTTCTGTCAAGGGCTAGCACGGAGTCAGGTTCATATGGCAGTCAGGGACAAAAAGCCCTGGAGTCAGAACTGCTGTGTGGAACAAGGCTCTGCTGCTTAGAACAGGCAAACCTTTAGAGTGTTTGTTACCTAGCACTGAAAGGAATATTTTTGACTTTATAAACCCTGCTTCCCCATTTTCATTAAGAATAAATTATTGTTCAGTTACAAATTAGTGAAGGTTAACGTTTTTCACATCTGCACTCTTTGTGTCTCCATTTTTGTTTTCTTTTGGATAACCTATAGGATAATTTCTCTTTTATTTCTGTTAATATTCCAGTTCATCTTTCAGAGGAATTTCGTTGCATCTTGGAGACTTTTTCAAGTTTGGGGATAGGGGATCACTTTAGTATGTTTTCATGATTTCTCATTCGTGCATTTTGGAAACGTTCATCTGGAAAGGGATCACCGAGACAGAATTTGAGATCTCTGCTTTTCTTCTAGCTCTGACAGTCGTCTTCCTAGCTTGCTATTATCCATCGTTAAACTTTTCAGAGTAATAGAGTGGAACACAAATGTTAAGATAGAATGTTAAAATGCCCTCATTGCATTTGTGTCTCACCATAGCCACTACTGGCAAAGCTGAATACCAAATGAAACAAAAGTGGAAAGAAACTTAACAGGGAAGTCCTGTGTAGGGGAAAGAAATAGACTGTTGAAATATTATTCTCTTTTTTTGGAGGTGCAAAAGTCTCCTCCTTGCATCAACCTACAAAGGAAAAGCAGAGTAAAGCATGTATTTCTGACCTTGTTCTTAAATTATGTGGTTGTAAGGCCCAGTGCTGGGAGGAGTTGCTTGGTTTTAGCAGAAAGTTGTCAATTTGTAACCGAATATTTCATAATGACTAATCTTTTACTATAGACTGCCGCAAACTCACAGTGAGGGAGCAGGCTTGAACCACTGGGGGACTTGGGCTAACCCACCAGATGTCTAATTAATGCCTGCTGTCAGCTGCTGAAATGTCACTTACAGATATTCTTTCTTCACAGCCACTGTTTTAATGATGAAGATTATGCGCAGATGTCACTTTGTTCCTGGGTTAACGTTGTGGTTGGTAAAATGACTGGCATAAATCGCGCTGCCAAATACGTGGTTGTTTCCAAGGAGAAAAAAGTACCGTATGACTACCTTGTTCTCTGCACAGGGCAGAAATACCAGGTAATATTTGAAAAAACCATAATACTATATTCAGGTTGTGCAGTGGTTAGTGTTTCTGCAATCAGCAGGGCAGTCCATAGCAAGCATGTAACCAGGAGGCTGGCAGCCCTGCAGCGGGGCAGGTCATGCTGTTGCAGCATGGCTGTGGAATTTGGAGGAGATGAGGGGTTTTGCAGAATTTTCTACCACCTCTGTCACCGCTCAGCATCAGATACTAAGTGAAGCTGCCGGCATTTTTGCCACCGTGACCATTAAACCTGCTGAAGAGTAGGCTTGGCTGACATGTGGCCCCAGCCATGGGAGACTTAACTCCAGCTGGCCTAACACTGTTTGACCTAGTTTGAGCAATGGGGAGAATTCCTTATCAAATTAATCACTCGTCTCACATGATGATGTGGTGCTGTACATGGTCGGATTTCCAGTGAGACCAAAGTGGGCCCTTAGTTGCGTGTGAAACACGGAATCAAGCTCATCTCCAGCCCTTCGGGCTCAGCTTCGACTCAGACATCGCGGGCAAGGTTCACCCATTCTTGTCTCTCACCACGTGTTCCTCAAGCTGTGCAAACCAAGTGGTCACCTTTTGTATAAGCCTGCTGCCCGTGCTGATTTTTCTCTACTGATCAATTTTGGATATAGGAATCATGACCAAGGTGTTTAAAGAAAACAAAGGAAAACTCGGGTTTTATGTGCCTTCAAGAAAAAAGAACTCATGTCATCTATTCTCACTTTTAAGGTCTACAAGAAATAGAAGAAATTATTTTTATCGTCTGGCTTCTGGTTTATTACTCAGAGCTGTAGTCCATCCTTTTAATAAGTTGTCCCTTATTTGGTGAGCACTCAAATTAATGCTTAGAAAACCACTATTTGTTACGATTAAGAGGATTTACTTGTTGGTAAGTAAGATCTTTTGCTGTCATGCCTGTTCTTGTATGACTGAACACTATTTCAGTTGATCCACCTGGCAGTGAGAACGTTCAGGACGTTAATCGCTAGTGCTGTAGAAGTTTTAGGTGAGATTCCCTTTTTTGCTCTTTGTGCCTTAAATTGAATTTGCTACTGTAAAGCAATATTATGCAATTAATACCTCACTGAATTCTGACATTTTAACCATCTAGCAGGTTTTGGTCCCCTTCTCTGGGACAAAATCTCTTGGTTTTAGAAAGCTGATTTTTGCTGACAAAAGATGGAGGTGGTCTTGCTGCACAGAGATTTTTCAGGTGTCACATAAAGGTACAGTTTATTCAAATAACTGCAGAGATCCTGCTACAGTTCATTTGTGCAATTCTGCTGTTGGCTGCAAAGTCCCTTTTGTTTGCATCTTCCCCATGGTGGCGTTCGCTTGTCCTGGCACTGCTGGTGAAGATGGTTACCCATGGAAAATGGAGTTTTGTGGCCACTGATGTGTTTGCTGCTGCTGAATGTTAAGAAGGGTGAGAATGTACAAGGACAGCAACCCTCAGGGAGTCAAACAGCTTGTGCCAGTGGTTTTTAAAATCTTGCTTAGCAATTCAAGCTCTGTGCTGTGTACTCACTCTCACGTTCATTTCTTCCAGGTCCTGTCTCCCACGGGAGCAGATATCAGTAAACTCCCAACTAATGAAGAAGTCCTAAGCAAGTGGCCACAAAGATACGCGAGGAGAGTCCCTTCCAATCATTTTACTCTTAATGACGATGAGGACTGCTTGAAGGCAGTGCACTGGCTGAAAGAAAACATTGTCAGCTCGGAAGGTAAGGGGGTTTGTTACCACGCATGCTTAGAAAAATGTTTTCTAGGCTTATTGTTTCCTTAATTCCATGTTAGAATTGGTTCCTGATTAGTTCTAACAAAGTCTTTCATCTGCTGTGCTTTGGTTTCCAGATTAATTTACAATTTGTTGTCATTTTTGATACCCAGCATATTTAGCGAGGAAGGAAAGGCTTGAGATAGATTAATTATCTATAATTATTACATAAAGCAAAATGAGTCCCAAATGCAAATCTGGCTGGAGTCATTAGTTAACCAATTAAATAATAATTGAATTAGTGGATGTGTTTTTCTGCTGTGTAGAAAAATGTCTAGATTTGAGGTGTAACACAAAAAGAGAACAGGTTGAATTTAGGAAGCGGGTTTTTTGGGTAGGTGTTTTTAACGCTTCAAATCAGCCATTTGTGGAGCTGTCCGTTGTACCACAATTTCCAACTGTTCGTGCGTGCATGGTTTGTACGTTCCTTAGTTCATTCACTGAATGCATGTGTCATTGAAAATACCTGGAATCACCCAGGCTTCCGAGTTAAACTTTCCACTGCTGCTGCTCTGCCGGGCCACCAAGGCTTTATGTTTATGTTTACTACTCGACTTGGAAATTCTCATCCTAGTTTTGCCTTCAATGAGTAGTAGTATCACACCTCATATATTTAATCTTGTCAAAACTGTAAAGTATTGTTTGTCAAACTCCTACTGACCTGCTTTAAACATGTTAGAACGCAAAGCATTAAAAAAATAGGACTTCTGTATGTTTAAAGCAAACTAAATTGCTAGTATAACTATACGTGCTGATTATTGTAGTTGTACAGAAACAGACATTTCAGCCTCCCACTTCAGATCCAGTCTGCTACTGGGCTGGGGCAGAAAAGCCTGGGTGAGGTAGGGTGAACGCACCTTCGAGACCACCTGTAGTTCTGGAGGTGTTGGGTTTTTTAAAGGAAAGCGTTAATCGGCGAGCTTTCCAACATGAGTGCTGTTAGCCTAATTGGATGAAATCTTCATTTGGTGGCACTGATTTTGAGGACAGCTTTTAATTAAGAGTTAAGGTAGGGGTTTTTAATTGCTTTTCTTCCCTCCGTGAGCACTGGGCAGTGCTTCGTTCCGGGTGCAATCAGTGGATGCTCTCTTGCATCAGGAGGGAAGCAGTGGTTCTCCTGGTGGCAGCTGCTGCCGGGAGAAGGGGTGAGCCCTGCTGGGGAACAGTGAGTGTCCCGAGCAAGACTCCGGGTGCCGGGGAACTGGGTGAGCACCAGCCCCGGCGGCTGCAGCTCGGCTGATGAATCCCAGCCACCTAATGCACGCAACCTATTACAGCTGTAATTGTGACTAATTGAAATTCATTTCCTATTAGCCCTGCGCTTTCCATGAAAATAAAAAGTAGGATGGGAGTAAAGTAAGGCACAAAACTGCTTTAATGGCCCGAAATGGAACAATTATTTTTTTCTCTTTACCTAAACATATTTTACTGCCTTATTAAAAGGGTGTTTGTAGGAATACTGCCGCATTAAAATTTCGGCACATGAATCACCAACCGGAGCCACTGATGCTTTAGATAATAGTGGTTTTCTCCTTTAGCTTTTGCAAACTAGAAAGATTTGGGTCGCACTAGGGTCACTGAAATCTTGTGCTTCCACTTGTGGAAAATGAATGAGCCAGCTCTGCCACAAAACGCTGACGATCTAGTAGTAAATGATAAAACTACTCTTAACAGTCTTTATTTATGACTGGTTTTTCTTCTATGGAAGATGATTATGTTTACTCACAGATAGAGACATTTTCATGGAGTTAAATAATAAAAGCATCCTGAGGAACTGCTGTCTATCCAGCGAACACAATTTCAGTCCATAATGAATATCCGTAGTTTCTAGACTACTAGCACTGTAATCTAAAAAGCCACTAATATTGTAAGAAGCAGAAACCATAAATTGTTGATTTACAAAAGGTCAGTAAAGGAGCATTGCTTTTCTTGATCTAATGTAGTTGTATTTAATATTACCACGTAAGCCAGAATTTTAATTTTCCTTGAGAAATGCAGGGCTCGAACCTGACCTTGTATATGCAAAAATGCCAACATACAGTGCAATACCTTGTAGGGGAATTTCTTGTGGAACAGAGGCGTGGTATCGCTTTAAAAGGTTTTGGACAACCCAGCCTAGGCCTAAACAAAGGCTCTGTCCTTGGAGCTGCCTTGGGGCACAGAGAGGAGGAGGTTTATCTGTTTTGTGAAGAGCCTTGTCAGGGGGAGAAGGCGGGGTGAGAGCCGCCTGCGTAGTTGAATGGCACTATCCAATAAAACGCTGGCGCGTGTAAACCTGTAACTGACCAACTCTGTTAAGGGGCAGGCGCAGGGACACTTCTGAACTGTATATATTGAGCTGTCCGGAGCAATAAAGGGAGGATGACTTGTAGCCATATTGGTGTGATGGTCGTTACTTGGCCGGCTCTCCAAAGGGACCCTTCTAGAATACCTGAGCTGCCCTCTGAGGAGGCTGGTTCTGCCAAGGGGTGATGATCGATGTTGCCCAGACTTGCTTGCCTTCGAGGCAGAATAAAACCTTGCTCGGCTGTGCTTTTCGTAAAACACTTCTCATTCCCCTTTCCCAGCCACTGCAGCCTCTTCAGCTGCTTGTATTTGTCACCTGCTCCTATAAATGTAACAGGAGGCTGTCAGCATCCACATACCAGCTTCCTACCTGCACTATGAGCACATTAGGTTACTAAAAAGTACTGCATTGAAGTTTTCAGCTCACTGCTGGTGCTGCTTGTTTGCATCTTGCATTACACCCTGCTGCAGCAGTGGGAGAAAAAATGGAGCAGTCTTACATCTTCCTTCTCTTTTAACTCTTCCTTGAGGCCAGTGCTCCCTACAGATAGGTGTCTTGGCAGGCACGAGTGAGGGAAAGGGTTCTGCTGGCCTAGAAAGGCAGCTCAGCAATGGTACACAATGGATAGAATTCTCACTGTTAATTCTTACTATCGCACGTCTTTCCGATATTTATGGAAATAGTGAGATCTCTTTCTTCGTATGATTTCAGGTGAATACATGTGCAGGTACAATTGTGGTGTTCCTCTGGTCATTGATGTGAACAAGAAAAATATGCTTGCCATCATTTCTGAGCATGTATAATTGTGGGGCGATTCTTTTCTCTGGTGGTAATGAAGAGATATGTTTATTTGGCAGCTACAAGTGGCCAAACTGATGCAGACAAATAAAATAACCTTGTAGTCAAAGGGTAATAATAGAACATCTGTTAACAATTTCTATCATTAATATTCTTGGGAGCTAAGGCTTTGTGAATGCTCTGTTTAGTATTGGTCTATGGCTCACACAGTGAAACATGGTCCCAGTGATATTAGTTTAGCCTATGAAATAATGAAATTTAGGTTGGAGGGGCTGCTGTCACTTGTAGTGAGACAGAAATGCCAATGCCAAGATAAAATGTTGGCAAAAGCCATGATCAAACCAGTTATGTAGGAAAGTATATTGCACAGCAGCTTGTTTTCTGTAACTTGATCATTCCATATTTTGTGATGTTTTTTTCTTCTGCCTGATATATTTAATTTGCTCCGGTTCCCGCTCCTGCAAAGGTCCTTTGAATGAGCAAATCTGAGGAGGGAGGGGAGAACAAAATTGAAAAGTTTTGGGTTTGTTTTTTTTTCAAGAGGTTTTTCAATCAAAATAATTTCAAATTATGGGGCCGAAATAAATGGCATACTTCTATGTTAAGTACTTGCCTACTTTGTGGGATGTTTTGTACAGATTCTTCACTAAATTATCTTAGCTACTGTTGCTAGGTAACATTGTTTGCTTCATAGCATCAGAGAAATAAGAGGGTCAAAGAGAGCAATTTTGAGTTATCATTTGAGTTACACTAATAAGGTTTTCATTGTACGTCTTTGAAAATTTTTCCCTTGGTTGGTTTTTTTTGTTTGTTTTTTTGTTTTTCCCTTAGGGAACGTCATTGTCTATGGGAATACAATTGACGTTTACACCACGGTGGAAACCCTCTTATCTCTTGGAATTAACGGTCCTCGCATCCACCTTGTGCGGCCTCCCCTCAGCTCAGATGTGACTTGCCTGAACAACAGCAACGTTGAAAGCGCCGTCGGGGAGGCGCTGTTGGCGGCTGGCGTGTCTGTCTACCATGACAGCATCCTGGCACAGTGGAGCGAAGGCGATGACCCAGACCTCATCACATGTGCTGCTTTCACTACTAACACAAAACCTTTTAAATTGCAGTGCTCGGTAAGTATACGCTTCCATTGTGTTTCCCTTGGGCTGTTTTTTAAGACAAAAGCCTTCAAATTTGGATAGTCCCTTGTTGGTTTATCTATTTTCTAGTTGTATCTAGAAGGCCGAGCATTTGCTTGTTAATCTAAAGGGTTGTTTTTTAAGAAATCCAAATAAAACCAGTTAATGCCCTGGCAGATTTGGATGAAAATGCATCGAAGTCTCCCAGCTCACAAACTGAGTGACGAATACTCTTAATTCATTTTCCAAATAACTCCATAAATTCTTTTAAATGTGGACACTCACTCCTGTCTATAGTTATGTGCGTTTCATTAAGCCTTAGTAGAAGCCAAAAAAAATGTTAGGAC
Source organism: Trogon surrucura (assembly GCA_020746105.1). Classification (NCBI taxonomy): domain Eukaryota; kingdom Metazoa; phylum Chordata; class Aves; order Trogoniformes; family Trogonidae; genus Trogon; species Trogon surrucura. Next base: position 116,110,372 of record CM036618.1, on the reverse strand, counting down.
AGAGGAGCCTACTATGTAACACAATATATTTTAAACAACTTTTTCTCCCTATACATAGACTTTGGTTTTTTTCATCCCCAGCATCAATATCTTACATAAGTAAATCATACACATGTTTATGGGTGTGGCCCCACTGTGAGATTTACCCTTTCCTAATGGGCAGAATGGTTCTGCTTTTTCTTTCCTGGGCTGACACACGTGAGCGAGCGCTGCCAACAGGGTCACTCCACCCATGTTGGCACTGCTGTTCTCCCACTCTCCATGCGCAGCTCTTCTGTTTTTCTCCTCTTCCCCTTAGATCACCTGATCTTTATCCTTGTTCCAGAGATCGCTGTGTGGTTCTCATGACTTCATGTCCATTCACCACCTTGCCTGTGTGCCCATTCATTGACGAGCCCCATTTCCTTATGTCTTGTTTCTCACCCCTCCCATCCTCCCTCCAGCCACAGTTCTTCCCTCTTGAGGTCTCTCTGAGAGATACACAGTCGCTCGTGATGTCAGGGGCTTTGTATCCCCCCGTACCAGCTCAGCTGTCCTGCAAGGCTCCTGTAGCTGCTTTTGGAGGGGCTGGGGCTGCGGGGAGCAGCCCCTGCAAGGAGGCAGCTGCACCCGTCAGGGAGAGCAGGCTGTGCAGGAATTGGCAGCTCTCCGAGCCTTTTGGGATTTGAGCCAATATCAACTGTTGATTGGCAGTTCTCGGGGGGCTTAATTTGTTGAGTCCAGCAGGATAAAAACAACGGGAGGAAAATCTTCTCTTTTCCTGAAGTGGCGGCGGCAGCCTGCCTGCCTACCTCCCCTCGTGGGCTGACAGATGGCTCCCGGCCTGGAGCTGCTGCTGCCCCCTCCCCTCTGCCGACACCGGCCTGCCTGTCGGCCGGCAGGATGCGGAGTGTGGGATTTTTGGACTTAGCAGACGGTTATAATTCCCTTAACTGTGCACAGTTCCTTACTTGTTTTGTATATGAACAAGCCCAGAGGCTCTGGCTCCTCTGCCAGGCCAGCATCGCTGACCATTCCTGCTCTCTTCGCTTCCCTCTTTTGTGCTGTTTCTTCCAGCTGACTCCTCATGAGCATCTCATGCTTGCCCTTAGTCTGCAGGAAAGCATTTTGGTAGGATAATCGAGTTTTACCCAGGTCACAACCATGTCCTCCCTGAGGCTGCCACTGAAGGAAGGGCTAATACTGAGGCTCGTTTGTCCTGACGCAGATATGTCTTGAGCTGTTCAAGATGAAGGCAGGAAGATAATGCATGCTTGTCTGGCAACTTTTCACCCTTTCCTCAGCCTTTCCTCAGTAATATGTTTTGATGGTGGGCAGCAACATGCAACTTGTGAATCATTTTAAAAAGCAGAGGGCACTAGTGAAGGGAAGAGCTCTTTATAAAGGCTCTGGAGCTTCACAAACTTCATTGTAGCAACAAGACAGCCAGTCTTCACCTGTACCCTTTGCAGACCGTGATCTTGTTTAAAATATATCTCACCCTTGTGATCCTTATTACTTTTAACCCTCCACATCTAGCGCACTTGCTTGGTTTATGCCGCTTGGGCAACCTTTGTTCTGCCAGATTTCAGCTCCAGGTGACAGGTTTTACCTTCCCCAGCACCTCTTGGCTTCAGCTGAACAGGCACTCCTGTCCTTGGTGAGCACAGCTCTGCTTCCAGGTTACACATGGGCTTTTGTCTCCTTAAAGTTACTTTTAGGCAATGCAGAAAACCAGATAAAGAACCTATCAAGAGAAACGCCAGATGTGCATGATTCTAAATTGATTGGAAAGCTCCGCTCTGCTAATGGATGCGTGGCGGCTGCGCAGAGCGCACAGACAAAAGGCGAGGGTGGTGGTGGGATCCTGAGGAGGAATTCAAGCATTATGGGTGATTTCCTTTCACTGCCCTTGAAATCTTCCTGTGGGGAAGACGAGCTTCTGGCTTGGTAGATGTCGGTCCCAAGATTAGCCAGTAACTAACATGTAATAACCTACACTTATTCACATCTCTTCTTCTTTTTTTTTTTTTTAGGCCTTTTTTAGCTTTGCCTACAGGATGGTGGATTATGAAACCTTTAAGGCAATTAATGATGCGGGCCTTGTCTTTGATGGGAGACTTGTGATCGACAGTAAGTTCTGTACCAGCGACGCCAGTATCAGGGCTGCCGGGCCTTTAACCAAGTACTCCAGAAGATACTACGCAGACGAGTGGACACATGGCGACTGCAGTTCGAAAGAGATCGGATTTGAGCTTGCCGCATCCATACTGCCTCTCTTTGATCCAACTTCTACACCCATTTCCAAGCTGCCAGAAGGCACAGATAGACTCATCCCCATGTACAAAGGATGTAAAATTAAAGGTAGGTCAAAAATGGGTTTTTGTCATGCTTCCGAACCCTGTGGTGTTTTTTCCTTAGGTAGTCAGCGAGGAGAGGTAAGTTGCAAACAAAGCTTATGCTGTAGATTTTTGCTAGTAACGGACCAAGCTGTGCTTTCATTTATGTTGCAGTAAATATCGCGTGTTTCCAGTGAAACGCGGTGTCTTTATTCCAAGCCCAAGATCAATAAAACAATAATCAGAACTTTTCAATGCATGGCTACTGCACCAATATATATATGAGTACCCAAAAAAAGTTTGTAACATGTAGTCCACCAAAACACATTCCTTGCTTTCTTTCTAGAGTCATCTAGTAAATAAAACAACCTCAGGATTATAGGAGAAAGAGGGCAAACAGATACTTCATTTTGTTCTTTGTTCATGATTTAATAAATCTCCTGTTTTCATTTATGGCAGGAGGTGTTCTTCCTGGAGGTAATAATTACCTGCATATTTCCAAACCACAAATCCCCATCCGCTTGGACTTGGAACTTTCCTCACGTGATCATGTAAGTTGCGTCATCTGATTTATCTTTGTTTCATCTTCCATTTGGAAAGGGGTTCTTATTTAGGATAGCACAGGTACATGCACAATTACCCCACACCTTAAAAAAATATCTCGAGCGAGCACAGGTTTAAGTGTGGATTTAGAGACCTCCCGGAGCTGAGATTTATGATGAAACTCTGGGGTGGAGCAAACCATGTAAAAACAAATCCCTGTGATTATTTGAAAACACTTATTTTAATGTAAATTCACTGTCATATTGTAAATGTGGAATCTATTTGTCCCAGCTCAGACTGGGAGGTTATCAGGTTGCCTTTTCCCCAGTATCCTCTTTTTCTGAGTGGCTTTCTTTTTGCTTGATTCTGTAGAGGGAGGCAAGTCTTTTTCTCAGTTGTATGAAATACGTTGCTTTTGGAGTTCCTGGCATGTATCTTACACACGGCACATCCAGGCAGTGGTGGTATTTGCCACCAAATTTGCATAAAAACAAATCAAATCAGCTAAGCCTGGGTGCATCACAGAAATCAGCTGGTGAACAACTATGAATCATGTGAATAACTGAGCCTCTTAGCTGTTTGCTTCCGTACTTCCTCATACTTGGCTTTCTCAAAAGATGCACAATTTCCATAAAGAGAACACAGGATAGTGTGAGCTGAATTTCACTCAAATATGCTTTCAGCCTTAGCACTTAACCTCTTTCCTCCCTGCAGTACAGTGCTATAAATGTGTACAGATGATAAAACTTTGCAGGCTATCAGTGGAACTCAGCTGATTTCCAGACTAGTAGGAAAAGGTTATATTCTGGAAGGGATGCTCTCGACTTTGCTGCTAGAGAACCGCTAGTGCTGCAACTGTGGGGGTTGTCTTTGCACAGGGAAGATGGCAGCACTTTGCACAGCTGGGCTACGTCAGAGATTGCCCTGTGACACAAACGTGGAGATGCCTCTCTTACTGGAGAACTGGATTTGTGAAACAAGAACAGCACTAGATTCATGTATTTGAAAGCTAGAGAGGCCCATCCACCTAGGTGAGCTCCTGTTTCATGCAGCTTACACCTTCTTCCTCAGGGATTTCTGCATCAAGCTCATTCTTGTAGTTGATATAAAGAGTGGCTCTTAAAATGCTGCTTCAGTGTTGATTTTAAAACTTGGACAGCAATGCTCCATGGAAAGAAATTATTTTTTGGAAAAGGAATCCATGCTTTGTGGTGAGGAATCCAAGCGTGGCTCAGGATGATGCTGTCTGGAGCAGCATGTACTGAGAAGAAGACAGGACTATTGGAGAGAGAAAAATGGGGTTTGTCACAGCAGACTGTTGGAACATGATTAGAATTCTTTTGCTGCAGCTTTTATTACCTGCTGTCTGAAAAGGGAACATCCTGAAAGCCACTCCAGAAACTTCATGTAAATCCTAAAACAATTTCCTAAGAAAGCGGTAAAAGAAGCTAGTGAAATGTATGAGCCGAGAGATATGCAAGTAACAAAGGTTACTGTAGCCTAGCAACAGGTTTTAGAAAAATATAAAACTGGAATATGAATGCAGATTTAAAAAATAGCTTCAGGTTATTTGATCATCCCACTGCAATGTGAGGTTTGAAACAAGTTTTTTAATTTTTGTCTTTTAAGTGATTGGTTTAGCCCGATGAAACTAAATGCTGTAGTTTGAGCATCAATACCCAAGTTTATTATTCTTTTACCGATAGTAGAGTTGGCGTTAGCAACACTTGGCAGCCCCCATTCAAATTAGCAAGAGGGAGTCACTGAGAGCAATTCTAAACCATACACAACTGTGTATGTGTTTGCAGATATATATACACATGCATATGCATATATTTTTTTTACAGACAGTAGTAATTTAAAAGCCTAGGACACAGCCTGAAGGAAACATCCCAAGAGATCAAGCCCAGCCTCCTGCAGCTGCAGGCAACTGTCTTGTACATAGTGCCCTTTATAAAATTTCTAAATTTGGTTTAGAAGTGAGCGGGGTGGTTCTTGGTGTTTCTTTCCTTGTTGGAAGGCTGTTCCAATACCTCACACTTCTGGCTACTGGAAAACTTCTGCACCGAGCCAAAAGTGCTTAAGTGGTGTTTGATGAACCTTTGAGTTGCAACATTGACGCCTGCTCATAGCTGATTAATGTGGTAGTATCGACCCTCCACCTACAATCATTGCGCTCTAAATTTGGACTCTGCACATACACTGTTTGTGTATATATATATCAAAATATACATGTATAGTCTATGAATCTGGAGAGAATATGCTGAAGCATTCTTTACCCATTGTCGTGGTTTGACCCTGGCCGGCCGCCAGGTGCCCACACAGCCACTCTCTCACTCCCCCTTCACCACTAGACAGGGGGAGAAAATATTTCAAAGGGCTCAGGGTTCGAGATAAGGACAGGGAGATCCCTCCCGTTTACCATCCCAGGCAAAACAGACTCGATTTTGGGGAAATTAAGTATATTTATTAAGAGAACCAATCAGAGAGGAGTAGTGAGAAATGAAAAAAAAAAACCCCAAATAATTAGATCTTAACAACCAGAACACCTTCCTCCCATCCCTCCCTTCTTCCCAGGCTTAACATCAATCCCGGTTTCTCCACCTCCTCCCCCCGAGCGGCACAGGGGGACAGGGAATGGGGGTTACGGTAAGTTCATTCGATGTTGGTTCCACTGCTTCTTCACTCTGGGAGGGGACTCTTCACTCTTCCCCAGGGCCACTGTGGGGTCCCTCTCACAGGAGACAAGCTTCACGCTCTCTTCTCCGGCATGAGTCGTCCCACAAAGGGCAATTCATCACAAACTGCCCAACGTGAGACACGTCACGAGGGGCAGCCCACCCCTCGTGAGTCTGAGGCGCAGTCCTTCAGGGGAAACTGCTCCAGTGCAAGTCCCCCGCAGCGTCACAAAAGTCCCACCAGCCAACCTGCTCCAGCGTGGGCATTCCTCTTTTCCATGGGCTACAGGTTCCGGCAGTGACTTGCTCTGATGCGGGCTTCCCACGGGCTACAGCCCCCTTCAGGCAATCCACCCACATGGCGTGGAGTCCTCTTCACCACGGACCCGGGGGACTCTCTGTTCCGGCACCTGGAGCTCGTCCTCCCCCCCCCCTTCTTCACTGACCTTGGTGTCTTCACAGACTCTCACTCCTCCATCTCTGTGCCAGCTGTTATGGCACAGTTCTTTTTCCCTGTTCTTAAATATGTTTTCACAGAGGTGTTCCTCTCCTATCACTTTACTGATAGGCTCAGCTATGGCCAGTGGCGGGTCCCTCTTTGGAGCCAGCTGGCATTGGCTCTATCAAACTCGGGGAGCTTCTAGCAGCTCCTTGCAGAAGCCACCCTGCAGCTCCTCCCCTGCCGCCAAATTCCAGCCAGGCCAAACCAATAAACCCATCAGAATGGTATCCTGTGGTAAATTGTGAGATGTCAAGGGTAGGCAATAATACGGGATCTGTGTAATAAATCAGGATGAAGAGAGTTCAATTCAGATGCCTAAACAGAGATCTCTTGTGTTGTTTGGGGTGCCCAGGCATCTCTCCTGACCTCCAGCTGCTGCTCCAGGAGGTCCCACGGTGTGGTACCCTTCGGTGCCTGAAGTGGCAGCCAAAGCCCCTGCTGCACAGTTAACCCAGGTCCAAACCACACAGAAAATCTTCACATCCAAACCAGAGTGAAGTGCCTCGTTGTATAAACCATGGTGCCAGGGATGGGTATTCTTGATTAAAAACAGGGCTGTGAATTTTAAGAAGTGGTAGGTATGAGCTAGGAAGACTGAGCTGATCCTGTATGTACGCTGAGGCAGGTGTTTGTTCCGTCTCCATGGTGTTCCTCATGTTTTCTGTTCCAGGGGATGGAGATGCTAACCGGAGAGGCAAGAAGTGGGAATTATTTCAGGATACACATTGACAGATACAGTATGGTAGACAGCATCACCTGCTTTTCCAAGGAACCCTTTCCTGTCTCCAACTACATTTGCTTGTACGGACAGCACGAGCGTCTTCTCAGTGATCTCCTTTATCGCTGGAATGAAGGGCAGATTACAGATCTTTACAGGTACGATAAGCTCAATATTGTGCACAAAACCTACGTTCTGGCAGAATTTTAGTTTATTAGTTTATCTTCTGGCTGTTTTCCCTTAGAACCAAGGATGACACAAGGTAGGTTGGTACGCCGGGTTTTGAGAACAGTGGTATCAGCTGCTGTCTCAAAGGGTGAACTCCCCTGAAAATGACTCAAGGCTTTGCTGGGACTGGATGTGCAGCTCTCACAATTCTGATGTGTTTTGCACTCCTCTCCTCACTGTACATATTACACAGTCCAGCTCTTCGTTTCTTTTTCTTCTCATCTTGTACTGAAAGAAGAGATGAACCCAGACTTCAACTGTGAGGTTTAAAAGTTTCTCGGACAAAAATGCGTCTTCACAAATTTCATTTCAGAAAACCTTCATGTGCCTCTGCTGAGAGGAGTGCCAAACTTGTGAATTGTTGCTGCTGCAGGGAATGATTTTGATTCACAGAAAACATTGGGTTTGTTTTACAAGAGAGGAATGGCACACAGCAAATGTGAAGTTCACATAAACAGTATATTGTCAATAGGTGTTAAGTGGAAACCCAAGGAGGATGCACAGTTGTATGAGAGATGGGCTGAGACAGCACATCATTTTCTTTCCTTGTCACAGCTGATGCTGATCAGCTAATCCATTCTGAGCACTGGAAGAAACTCAATAATCAGGTTGTCCCAAGGTGTCATCCATCTTTTTTGTGGTGTTACAATATGCAAACACAGCTGTGACCCAATCTTTTCTATGAACCACCAACGCTGCCAGACACTTTGGCCTTTGTTGTTTGTCCAGAGGTGGTTACAGCATCGCTGGTTGTATGTACTAGCAAGTTTCACACTGGTATCAACATCTGGAAGAATAAATCACCTGGCTTTGGTGATTTATTATTTTATCTGGTGAACAGCACTGTTTTCCTGACCTTGACCAAACCAGAATTTGTTGCCCTTCTCTCTGTTGCTGCATGACAGCCCAAGGACCTCTGTGTAGCTGCACCAACTTGCACTCTTGGTAGTTACACACACAGATTTTGAAGAGGTGAGACATTAACTTTCTGAACAGACAGCTTGCTTCTTGGTGAGAGAAGTTAAGAAGCATTAGCCTCTTGTGCTCTTGTGATGGCGATAGGATCCTGAGGCAACACACAAGCTGATCGGGGGATTACAAGTAAGATCAAGTTCTAAGCATCCACAGAGATTTTAAAAATCTCAGGAGAGACGAAGACGATGATCTCTGATGATCTGTTAATAGGATGAGTCAGCCAGTCAACATTACAAGATAGGTGCAGCTTTATCTGATGGCAGCCGAGACACTGCTGGGGAAAGTCACCCTCTCCTGAACTGGTCTTTGCTTCCCAGGACCTGAAGTTCGAAGCTGCACTCAGTCGAGGGACCACAACCTGTGTGTCCACATGGCACAGCTGGGATGGCTGGCACGCCACACACAGGGACACCACTTGGCAGGTCTTCATCACGTCTCTTGAGCTCTTCTTAATTAGTGACTTTTGGACTTGTCTTTTTGCAGCCTTTAGATGTGGATGTTGTTTGGGATCTTTTTGCCTAATTATTTTACCTCACCTTGCGTTAGCCTGTGGCAAAATTCCTGAATTACAGTTGCCAGGTTTTTCTTATCTGGTTATTTTACCACCTCTGGTCCTGTTTTTCATCTTGTTTATACCTTATCTTTAGACGGGTTTGTTCCTTCTCCTGTTGCTATGTTCGGTCATTTGAATGAAATCACATATGTTGCTCTGTAGCAATTAAAATATGCTGGTCTTTAATCCTCGCTTGCTTGTTTCTTCCCCTGCTTTCACACGCGTGCAGACACACATTTCCCCTCCTATCAGGCTTGATATTTCTGTTACTCACATCTGTACTATATCATACATACAATACATATGCATCCACGTAATACAATGTACAGATATATATGTACAATATACAACAATGGACACTGTTAAAACCTAGCCATGACAAGACTATCATTAAACTGAAAAATATTTTAGCATCTCTTGTGAGCTGGAGGTTATCTTGAGGCTTTTATATAGATAAAAAGTGGTATCTGGTCATCTTTTAGCAAGGAATGTGAAAATGCACTCATTGATTTGTGTGTGTGGCAAAAAGAAGAAAAACCGTTCTGGGTCATGTTCATGTGGTCTGCAATGATCTCATAGGACTGTGTGAATGCAAACTTGATGTCTTTAATTTCTTTCTTTGACTTTGCAAAAAGTCCTTTTAAGCCAGTACATATTACACTTACATCCACTTGCAGTACCTCCTAGCAAGATGTGAAGTGCCCTTAGCGAAAAGCAAATGCAGACTGTGAAAATGTTGTGGTTTGTTAGGTAAGCTTCTAAAATTGCTGGTTTGAAATGTTCATTCCCCCCCCCCTCCACTCCCTTTTTATGCCTCTATTTTAGGGAGTGCCTTCCTATACGGAAAAAAAGTACAATGTTTTAATCTTTTGGTCCACATTTAGATTTCCCAGCATGGTATCTAGTTCCAGGAATGGACATGGTAGGAACAGCTGTCACCTGGGAGCTCATTTATTTCTGTGTAGCATGCAAATTATCTTTTAAATAATTAGAGACTGCACCTAGCAATGAATTTCCTCACTGATTTGCGTTCGGTGTAAGGGCTGAAAGTTAACCCCCTGGTACTGGATTTCCTGACCATGATGTGCCAGTGCCATTTTCAAATTAGCATTTAACAACAGGCCCTCAAGATTCTGCCAACTTGAAGTAACCCCTCCCAGTCATGCGCCTGAAACTGCGGCTAACGGTGATAACAAGAGAAATAACATTTCCTTCTGCTGAGAGAAAAGTTCCTTCAATTTTGGTATGAATTCAGCGTGATTAAAAGCTCTGGGATTTGCAGGACCCAACAGTCCAACGCCCGCAGTCACACCAATTATGTGCATTCAAATGCTTTTGAATTTTATTTTTTTTTCCAGGAACACAATGCTCTTAGCTCTCATAGTTAAACCAGCCAACACTGTATCTTTTATTTTTAAGCTTATAGGTTTGTTACTGGCCATCCGTGCTCCTACACTGCTTCACAAAGGAGGAATGTAACCAGCCCATTCCATCCTTTTGTATTCTCCTGAGATGAAGGCAACTGTAAGGCAGTTGCCAAGTTATGGAACGTGTTCACAGAGCGATGGAATCTCCCTCTGCTGTATCTTAACTACAAAATGGATAATTAGAGGGGTCTCCCCGTACTTGGCAACCAAATGGATGCTCACTGGCATCATGCCTTTAATATGAGATACAAGTGCTTCATGTAGGCTTCCTTTGGCATTAATGAAAACCAAATCTGCTAACATAATGCATAAAAAATCTGACCCACTAGTTTGCGAAATACTTAAGTAGCTTGTTTATCAAATTAGGTGTGAGTGAGCTTCTTGGGTTTTTTTTTTGCTTTGGGTTTTGTAATACCATATGAGGAACTGGTGTTCAGCCGTGACCTACAGAAGGTGCTGGTGGCAGTAACAGGTTTGGGCTGACGAAGCGTCCTGTCAGAGGCAACCTCAGGATGCCCATCAGTCTCTGAAGGGTTGTGTTGTGCAACCACCCCCTTCTCGAGGCTCTTCTTGTACCTGTTCACCAGGTTTACTCTCTGTTAGTCAGACGCTGTATGTTAAGCACTCCTGGATACAACTGTTTGTAAGGCATGCCGATGGACTAACGAGTGGCACGGCAGTCAAAGTGTTATAAGTAACACAGAAGTGCTCTGTTTATATTGTGTTTATATGTAGTTCTTACCAGAAATCTGCTTTTAGTCATCTGTGCTTGCCACGCTTCGGTTTGCCTCACGTACCTGCCTCGGTGCGCACAGGCTGGCCAGTCCAACGTGGCTGCGTACCTGCAAGAGGGTTACAGGGTCAGATCGAGAAGGCAGCCATTAGCAGAGAAACATTACAGCCACACTCATCCAATGTGAGCTCAAAGAGACTTCCTTACCTTTTTTTTCTTAACGACTTGTCTCAATGACTGCCCAAGAGGCTGAGCACCCTGAAAAAAAATAAGGGATGCTCTGCACTGGGAGGCACTGGGACACAAAGCTGCCAAACATTGGAAGAAACCTACACATAATCATAGTACTGTTTGCATTAGGCTAAAGGTGATTTATTAAGCTGCGTCATTTGATGAGAGTTTAAGCAGAACCACCACACTGGACTGTTTATTGACACAACTCTATTAAACCACACAATATAACAAACAAATCAGGAAAAAGAAGAACATTCAATGTTTTTAGTATTATTTTTAAAAGGATGAGGTGAAGATGTAAATTTCTTACAGCCTGGACCACCAGTGATTATTTAAACATGAAATGCGTGCTACATAGTAAAGCTGTTTTTAAACCAGACTTCTGAAAATGAAGAGTGATTGTTCATTAAGAGAAATACTAGAATACTCTGCAGTCTGGAATTTGCCGGATCCTCTACCATTAGCACGCCGTGATTGCATTTAAGGGATTCCACCTTAGGCTTTTGTTCATCACGCAGGGATGAAAAAAAACAGAAAGGAAACGCGGCAGGTAGCGAACGTGGCTGAGAGCGACTAATACTGCCCAGTACACTTTGCAGCCTAGTTAGAGGGAAATTTGTGTGCTTTTTATGAAGAGAGAGGCAGGATAAGGCAAGAGGAACACGTGAAGAGATATCAAAGCACTAACAGATTTTTTTGCTGCCAGAATTAAATGCTAACCCCAAGATGCACTGGCAAAGCTGTACTTACACAACAAATCAATACAAATGGTAGAGCCCTTCAGGTGCCTTTGATTTCTATATATTAATGTAGTTTTTAAGAAGCAGCTAACTTACTAACAGAGCTACGTTACTAAGAAACCCCATGTCCAAATTGGTGAGTAAAGGCTAGTCAATGGAATCTTGCATGTTAATTTGCAGTTGAACCTTGCTGATTCATATTAATATTTAGTCAAACCATTACGAATGATTGAACTCTGAATTCGTAAACAAGTAATTGCAGGAAAGCAGTTGTACCGCTGTGCACGGTGTATTTGTTGATTTTGTGCATCGGTTTTAATTTCCTTTTAATTGTTTTTTGCAACGTGTTACGTGTGAAATGGTACCACGTGAGAAAATGCAATAAACCTTATGTCAGCGTCAGCCATAGCTTCCTCATAAACAGAAGAGAGCAATGCTTTTGTATCAATTTTAAAGAGCAGTTCAGTGAGAATCAGCTACACGGTAACTACCACTCTCTAGTGAAGCACCTAAACTTTCCCAAATTCCCATGCTGAAATGCATTCATATCACTGCTTCCAGCTTCTCTTTCCACCTCTGACTTTTTTTTTTCTTTGCGAGAATTTCAGGTGAGATTTTCCAAGGTAAGGAAGTCCCTTTGAGCTCAGATTGGATGAGTGTGGCTGTAATGTTTCTCTGCCCACTGTGAAGGGCACAAAGCCAAAATCAACACCAGTCCTCAGAAGCCCATCCTTAATATAAATGGGAATGACTCGGGCCTTGCTTTGCCTCATTCTCAGGAAGGGAAGCCCAACAGAACTGACCTGTATGAGTATTAGAGCAGCACCAAGCTTGGGAATGATAAAAGATGAACTCTAAGACTCTACTTTTATCATTCTGGAGAAGGGAAGGATTCTAAGCCTTTTGTGCGGGATGCCACTAAATATTTTCCTCCTTCTTCCCTTTCATGTGATGTAGGCTGCACATCACAAATGAGGCAGAACAGACTTTAAATATTGTTTGTCAATGAAAAGGCGAAACCAGCTTCCTAGCAACAAAAAGGATGTCGCTTGTTGTCTTCAAAAGGAGCCCATTTCATCCCATCTCGTTACAAATGCCTTCCCATGATAGCTTGTGTCAGCATAAAGCTCTGCCAGCAGGAGATCCCCATTAGGAAGTGACCAAGTTTGAAAACCCGTTATGCTCCTGGCAAACATTGTCATCTTGTACATATTTAGCCCGATCACTCTGGCAGGTTATGAAAGACTAAATGGTGCAAACACATGTGGCAGATGCCATTCTCATGATAGTTGAGGAGCCTTTGAGCCGCCGTTGGTAGCGTGCCAGCTCCATCTCATACACTGAAGAGCATTATACTTGCAAGCCTTCCACAGCTCGCCCTGAGGGACTGCTGCTGAAGTGGTAATAAAATTCAGAATGAGCCTCAGAAAGTCAACTTGTTGGTTTGGCTTCAAAATGTTGGGTTTTTTGGGTTTTTTTTTTCCCTTTCTATTATTGAACTTCCCTTCAGCACCCATATGCAGATCTGCTTTCTCAAAAACACCACGTGCCCCTTCAGAAAGGTGACTCTCACTGAACAGATGAATAGATAAAAACTCAGAGCCAGCAAGGAAAGGGAATTGTTCCCGTGGAGAATATCTTTAAATTGCCTTTGGTGGTTATGCTTCTCCAGGTGAAGGGAAGTAAAGGGAATCCAGGAGTAAATGTTGTTTACTGGTAGCTCCTCTTGGCAGCTTATTGAGAAAATGCAGACAAGACCCGAAAAAAGCAACAAAGTCAAGTTCCCGGAAAAAGGGCATTTTATTTGCATTACACATTGCACACCTCAGGTTTTGAGCTCTGGATCTGTGAATATTGACAGCAGCAGGTGAAAATGCAGTTATGGGTTGAGCTGGTGAGAGCAGCCGCTGAAACAGTTTACAAACGTCATTTACTGCAGTGTCTCAGCGAGGCAGGTGAACAACTTAACAAAGGTAAGGCGCTTGGAAGATATGCCTCGGCCAAGACATGAAATCACCTTATCAGAGTTAGAATTAAAATTAAGATGCCAGCTTGAAAACGATGTGCTTGATCAGTGGAACATGGCTTTTAGCGGGACACATCGGTAAAAACTGAGTCTTTAATTATCTTAATGTATTCCAGCATAACACCCCCCTTTGCCCTGCTTTGCTATCTCCTATCAACCTTGAGTTAAAGGTTTGACGTTGGGTGGTGGTTTTGCTTCTGAAAGGGTTTTTAAATCTCTGGGGAATATCCTGTTCTTCTCTAGCTCTCTGCACACTTTACAGGTATGCCGTTACTTAAATAAAGACACTTAAAGGCGAGCTCATCTCTTCTAGTGTGCCACATGCGAATGAACAGCTACATCGAGCTGCAGCCTCTCCGTCCTTTCACCCCTTTTTCACAGAAGAATGCTGTCATGAATGCTGCCGCCGGGAGAAAAGAGTTACAAGAGCTTCCTCCTAGCATAGGTTCCATTTAGCTTCAGTGCACGAGCACAGAGAACATATTGCAACACGGTGGTGACCTGTTTTTCTGGCCTTTATTAATCCAGAAACCTTAATGATGAACAACATTTGTGTCATTGTCTACACAAATTTAATTTGTTTATGCAGCAGTTCAGTTAATCCTGCAATCTGCTTTTCTCAAATGAGGACAGATAATGGAGACACCGTTCTTTACAGGTCTTCAGGCTTTTAAATTCTGATAAAATCAGGATTCTTCACTGGGTCTTGCCACAGCTCTGAATTAAGCCACTTTAAATGTAATTACTGGAGCTGGCTGTACATCAGGAACATCCATTAAAAGAATTGATTGACCATGCTGTTACAGGAGGCATTTTATGAACAAACGATCGCAATGGGTCCAGACTGTAATTTATAAAGGCAAAAAAGCAGGTAAATACTTTATTAGCGATTAATGAGAGGTTCACAGGATAACTAAATTTCTTTTTTTCTAACCAGCTACTTCAGGGAACTTTGGTCCACGGCCATCTATCATGATCGGTTTATTGATCTCAAGAAGGAACTGCGCCAAGTCCTGATGTCGGAACAGGTAAGAAAAATGACCAGCGAGTGCATTTTATTATTTAGGCAATTTGCTAGTGTTGTGCACTTTGGTTTCTTCTCCCGTCTTTCTCCCAGAGCTTTAACGCTTCTGTTTAGCTATTCTTTCTGGGAAACCTGAGCAGACTGTACCTCATGGCGGGGGGGTCACCAAGCATGGCACATTGTTCAGTTTTATTACTCAGGCATATTTTCAAATTTGCCAGTAGACCTTTTCAGGTTGCTTTCTTTTCCTTCACAGTATTTTCGCATTACACGTGTTTAGTACAACTGCCCAGCAGAGTCTGGAGGCTTACTCGTTCAGTTATTCCCTTTTTTTAATTCATGTCTCCTAATACAAATACACCACAGGTCGTCTAAACCTGTCTCAGCTGAGCCTATGAAAAGTAGATTTTTCAACATCTACCCACAGGGAATGCCTTTTGTAGCCGGAAGAGGGAAAGCAACTGGCTTTTTCAGTGATGAGTGGCTTTCCTGAGTAAGGCTGAAATTAAAATGTTTGCTAATGCTGTTTACAGTTTTGGCCTCAGTACCACAGGCAGGGTGGCACGAAGTCTCAGCAGCCGGTAACTTTGCCTGCTTAAAATCCAGACGGCGAGAACTGCTCACTGCAGATCTCCAGCAGCCCCGGGAACTGTCTCCCCTGGTGAATTTCTGGCTGATCTCAAACACGATTTGCAGCCTGTATCTCAACAGTTCCAATCCTGCTACTCAGGACCAATTCACCCTCTGTCTCTCTCTCCTCCTTTTGCTTTTGTGTAAGGCAGAGGGATTGTGGGCCACAGCAGTGTTTGTTAAAGTATTGAAATTGTGCAGGGAAACAGACCTTTTTTTTTTTTTTTTTTTTCCCTTTGTATTTTCATTTGGATTTTCTTCACTGTGATTTTAACTATACTAAACATCACATCGATACATTTTCCTTGGATGTTTCTTCTAGGTATGCTGCCAAACACGTAGTAGGAGCAGATCTTAAATAGAAATACATCTTAAAACACTTACGGAACATATCTTAAAACGCGTCGGGATCAGTGGCTCTCTTTCTGTGTGAAGGAGCAAGAGATCTGCTCTCTCTGCTTCCCTGTTGCTTGTATCACAGAATCACAGAATGTTAGGGGTTGGAAGGGACCTCGAAAGATCATCTACTATCCCAGCTCACTTCAGTGTGCGGGTGAACAAGATGTAAAACCGAGGGGGAAATACTCGTTTGGAAGAGGTGCTTAAGAGCTGCCAGTTTAAATAGCCCGAGTCAGAAGCTTCTGGGGAGTTTGCAGAGAAACTGGAAATCATGCTGGAAACTGGAAGTCATCCCTGAAACTGGGAAACCCGTTCGGAGCAGCCACCGCAAGCGAGGGACCGAATTTCCCCGCTGGTCCGTGACTCTCCCATAGCACTGGAATACTCGTCCCCTTCCACACACGCACGGTTTGGCCGCGGAGGCGAGCGTGTAAACCCAACCGAGCGGTTCTCCGGCCTTCGGGCGGGCTCCGCTGTGACCGCTTCTGCCCCGTAGGTGCCTCCCCCGGCCGAGGAAGACCCCACTGAGGAGCTCCCCGTCCCTCTACCGCTGCGGGAACCCATCCTCCGCTACCTGCGCCGCAACTGCGACCACCTCCCCATGTACGCGCCGCCCCTGCACCGAAGCACGACGACGGCGGCAGGTGAGACGGTTCCGAGGCGGGCTGGGGGGAGTGGGTGGAGATGATGGGGTTGGGGGGCACCGGGGAGGGGGGGGGGAACGGCGGCGCGTGCCCGGCGGCCGCGCAGCTGTATGCTAATGCACCACGCAGCCCCCACCCCCCCGTCCCCTCCCCGGCCGCCCGATGCGACACGTCGCACCGGGCGGCGGGGGACGGGGACGGGGGCTGTGAGGGCGGGGCGGCCCCTCCCCACACCCCCCCCCCCCCCCCCCTCTTTGTGGGTCGCGCAGCTTTATGCTAATGAGGCGCACAAAAGCGCCCGATAAGGGGGGCAGGTGAAGGAGGGGGAGCGGGGGGGGGGGGGGGGGGGAGCGGCGCGCGCTCGCTCGCGTGCCGTCCCCGTGCCCCGCCGCCCACCACAAAGAGACAAGGCGGGGGGGGGGGAGGCCGGCTGGTCGCAGCGGGGGGCGGCCCCGCTCGCCTT
Source organism: Trogon surrucura (assembly GCA_020746105.1). NCBI lineage: Eukaryota > Metazoa > Chordata > Aves > Trogoniformes > Trogonidae > Trogon > Trogon surrucura. The sequence continues at coordinate 116,093,537 of CM036618.1, read as the reverse complement.
CCCCCCCCGCCACCACTTGCGACGCCCGCGGGGAGAGGGAGGACAAAAGGGTGAAGCGAGCAGCCATACGGGAGCATCCCTAGAGCCGCTTCGTCGTAGGGGGATGCTGCGGGGTCCGGTGTAACAGGTGACCCCGCGGTGGGGAGGGGAGATTTTTGTTCGGGAGGCGGCGGGCCCTCCGCGCCGCGCTCGATACCCTCACGCCGCTTGGCGGGGCCCTTCGTTTCGCACCTGATGCCGGCGGCACCTAAACACTTCTCCCCCCTCCCCGCTCCGCCGCACCGGCGACTTTTTTCCTTCTCCTCCTCCAAGTTTTCGCTGCCTTCCCCGCCAGGGCTCGAGCTCTCTCCTCCTTCCCGCCGACCGGTCCCAGCGTGAGGCGGCGCGAGGCCAGGCGGAGGGGGCACAGGACAGGGGACGAGACGCGTCACACAAAGGCCCCGCGCGTGCCGGGCGCGCGGTGGGCGGGGCCGGGCGTGTGCCGCGAGGCGCCGGGGGGAGGTGGGGGGTGCCTCAGGTGCACGCGCTCCGCCCGCCGCGCCGCCGCTGATTGGCCCGTCCCGCCGCCGCCGGGGCGAACAATGGCCTCGGCCCCGCTTAAAGGCGGCGGCGGTGCCGGCGGGTTCCCGGCGCAACCAGCGAGCGAGCGGAGAGGTCGCCGCCGGCGCGGAGGCGGCGCGAAGATGCCCCGGGGCTTCCTGGTGAAGCGCAGCCGGCGGCCGACCCCCGTCTCGTACCGGGCGCGCTGCTGCCGCGAAGCCGCTGGGCCGCTGCTCCCCCCCCTCGCCGCGGCTGCTCCGCCGCGGGACTCGCCAGTGCCGTTCGGGACGCCCGATGCCGCCGTGCAAGCGCTGTACAGCCCTACGCGGCCCGTCAGCAGGGACAAGTACCTGGAGCGCGGCTTCAGCCTGGGCTCCCCGGTCTCGGCCGAGTCCTTCCCCGCCCTGGCCGTGCCCGCCACCATGGACCCGCTCCTCTTCGCGCCCGCCGACCTCAAGCTCTGGGCCGCCGCCGGCGGCCACGCCGAGCCTCCCGCCGGCGGCGCCGCTCCCGCCGCCGCTCCACCGGCCGCCGCCTCGGCCCGACCGCCGCCCGCCAAGCGTCCGCCGGGCGGCCCCGCGGCGGCGGCGGATCCCGCCCGCGCTAAGGCGCCGTCGGGCAAGAAGGCGAAGGCGATCCGCAAGCTGACCTTCGAGGATGAGGTGACCACGTCGCCGGTGCTGGGGCTGCGCATCAAGGAGGGCCCGGTGGAGGCGCCGGCCAAGGCGCGGGGCGGCTGCGCCCGTCCGCTGGGCGAGTTCATCTGCCAGCTCTGCAAGGAGGAGTACGGGGACCCCTTCGCGCTGGCGCAGCACCGCTGCTCCCGCATCGTGCGCGTGGAGTACCGCTGCCCTGAGTGCGACAAGGTCTTCTCCTGCCCGGCCAACCTCGCCTCGCACCGCCGCTGGCACAAGCCGCGCCCGCCCGCCGCCAAGGGGGGCCCCGAGGCGGGCAGGGCGGCGGCGGTGGAGGAGCCGCCGCCGAAGGAACCGGGCCCTGGCAGCGGCAGCGAGCGGGACACGCCGAGCCCCGGCGGCGCCTCGGAGGCAGGCTCCGAGGAAGGGCTTTTCGAGTGCCCGCGCTGCGCGAAGCGCTTCCGCCGGCAGGCCTACCTGCGCAAGCACCTGCTGAGCCACCCGACACCGGCCCCGGAGCCCTCCGCGGCCGCCGAGGAGCCGCCCGCCGCGCCGCCCACCGAGTGCCGGCTGTGCCCGGTGTGCGGGGAGACCTTCCCCAGCAAGAGCAGCCAGGAGCGGCACCTGCGGCTGCTGCACGCCGCCCAGGTCTTCCCCTGCAAGTACTGCCCGGCCACCTTCTACAGCTCGCCCGGCCTCACCCGGCACATCAACAAGTGCCACCCGTCAGAGAACAGGCAGGTCATCCTGCTCCAGGTGCCGCTGCGCCCCGCCTGCTAGAGCCGCCCGTGCCTTCCTCGCTCCCGGTGCGCCCCGGCCCCGCCGCCCGATTAGCTTTAATACGGCTTGTGAACTGGTGGAATCTGGCTTTACCGTTACCTTCACCCGCCTCTCCTCTCCTTTTGTTTTTCTTTTGGTTCGTTCCTTTTTTTTTTTTTTTTTTTTTTTGAACTATAAATGTGAACAGATCAAACCGCAGTCGAGGAGAAGCGAGAACTTCCCTTTAGTTTAGCCACAAATGCCTTGACTCTGCTGTTGATGGTCTCCAGAAAAATGCTGTAGAAACTGCCTTAACTGTGACATGCCAACTTTGTTTGGTTTTGTTTTGTTCGTTTTGCCCTTACTTAAGGTAGCTCATGAGTTGACTATCTGTATATGTTGGTTTGAGTAATTATGTTATTTATTCGTTATTTATTTATATTAATTATGAAGATTGATATTGATTGCAGATATTCTAAATGCGCTTTTTTGCTCTCCCCCGCCTGCCATTTCACTGTGCGTTTTAGAAGATTTTTTTTTTCTAAAGGGATCTGCTAAAAAAAAAAGGTTTTAACTTTTATACCTAGAATAAATAATACACGGTCTTAACCATTTAAATCCCGTGCGACTGACAGCTCTTACTTTTAGATGCAATCTCTTTTCTACACACATTATTTTCTTAACTGTTAGCTATTTATATAGTGCTTCAATAGAACTGTTTCGACTGTATAATTATTTACTATTCAAATAAAATATTTTCAAATGCAAGTGTGTCTCCTGCTCCTTCCTGGGGATGGGGGGCTCGGGCGGCAGGGGACAACACACCTGGAGGGGCTCCCGGCTTCAGCAGGCAGGGGGCCCTGGCAGGCACCAGCTTGCTCGTCCATTTTCGGTGAGATTAATTGAAAATTAATTAATGGGGGGAGGGTGAAAGGACGCTCCCTGGGGAAGAAAAAACTTAGACTTCGAGCTTCTGGGAGTGCAGGTGTTGCCTTCTCGGTGCCACGTTCTCGCCCTCCGGCCAGCGCTGCACAAACAAAGCCTCATGCTGTCAGCTAACGAATCCATTTGCTGGCGGCTCGTTCGCTCTCTCTCTCCCTCTGCATCCAGCGGGGACCAGGAAAAACGCTGATCTTACCCCAAATGCAGAATTTCCACTTCTCAGGGGCGGCTGGCGTGCAGGTACTCAGTGGGGATCTCTGCCCTGCTCGCAAACCAACACCTCAAATCCTTCCGTGCAGATAAAAGAAGCCCTAATTTTACAGCTTTAAGGAGTTTTAATTAAATTTAGTTTAGAATCCGTCTGCCTTGTGGAACGTTCTATTTGTTAATCAGAGAGCTAGACGTGTGGAGCGTGGGGCCGTCATACAGCTAAAGGCTGCAGGGCAGCCCACCAGCAGGCTTATTTTAAAAAAATAAAATTAAAAATAATCTTACTTAATCTCAATGATTTTGCTGTTCTCACCAGCACAGGCAGGGAGAGGCTGACAAGGGCCAAGATGTGCACAGCGGCTGTGGCAGGATGGTGGCACAAGCCTCGACCGGGGATGCTTTTGGGAACCCATCCTGCGTGATTTTCAACGCCCGGCTGCCAGCTCCAGTGATGTGCCTTGTTACTTTTGGAAAAGAATCGCTGTTCCTAAATGATAATAAAACCCTCTCAGAGCATAAACCCAAATGTTTTCCCTGCTGTGCCTCCTCTGTGTAGCCAGGTGTACGTATAGCTGAAGTGAGAGTAGGTATGGTGTGCACGTGTAGGTGTAAAATGTACCGGTTACGTTTAGCATATGCACAACCTACATCCTATATTTTGGTAAAATTAATAAATATATAAGGAATATTAACAGCATTAGGCAGATATTACTGAACAAATAATACACAATGTATGAACAATATACAATACACCATGCACATATCGGGTAATATACTGTATGTTCTATAATGTGTGTCATTCTATGCAGTGCCTAATACACAGATTATAGCTCACAGAGTATGTATATTATGTATAATTAATATAAATACTATATACTGTATTATCTGTATGTGTTTAATACCTATGATATATACTATGTCTAATATATGTATGTATTTATAAATTATGTAAAATATTAGATCTATAAGGTGATAGCAGATAGTATGTATACCATCCAAGATCGTGCTCTTGCCCTCTTGGCTCCCAAGGATGAGCTGCAGATGACTTACTGGTTGTGAGCTCAGATTTTTATTAAGGGTAACGGAACTGTTATCCGGTTTGTAGTACAAAATGACAGCTGAGTTTTTACAAATTAGTCTTTTTAGGTCGCTGACATCAGGAAAACATTTTCACCAGTGTTTTAATTCTTCCCTGAATTAGAGGTGCATACTGCTCTAACAAGAAAACTCTCCTTTTATTCAGAAGAATGCCTTTGAAATCACTTCAGACCATTTATTGGCTAGCTAAGAACAGGACAGCTTCACCTATCCAGTCCCGAAAATAAATTAGAATACATGTTTTTATCCTCCAATTTCCTTTTCCAACACACAATCAGTAGAAAGCAAAAAAAAAAAAAACCCAAATAAAAAGGTGGGCCAGCAGTGCATTTTGCTTCACCCAACTCCCTTCACTTAAACCAAATCCCAGAGTTCAGGGGTGTGCGTTTGAGCGCCGGGTAGCGAAACAAACCAACAAATGACAACAACAACAACAAAACAGAACAAAAAGCAACAACATGACCCAGGGGTCCTCACAGCTCAGAGAACAGGCAGGTGCTGATGTTCAGAACATCGGGAAATTAAGTTATTTGCTTCCCAGCCACCTCTGCCTCGTGCCCAGCATCCCTCAAGTCCCTTCCCAGTGCAGAATCGGCAGATTTTCTGCTTTTGGCTTCGCCCTCCTCCTTCACTCCATCCGGCCCCGCCATGCTCCAGAGGAGGGGAACGTCTGTCGGGCAGCCAGTCATGGGAAAACCTCTATTTAGACACAATTTCCTAAATACTCAGCGAAGCGTTGGCCGGAATGACTATGCACGATGCTCTGAAGCCACGGGAAACAACTGGTTTCCACGTCCTCTGGCTGCAACACTGGTGTCTGTGCCTGGAGAGGGGGGAGAAGCAGGCGCTGCCATTGGTGGCCAGAGCTCTCGTCACCTTTGCTCCCGTTGTGAGACGCGTGATGGCGACGCGGCGACACCTCGTCGGCAGCTGCGTCTGAACACAAGAACCACAATTTCATCAGAGCAAACCCCCTCACCCCTCCGGACCGCAAGTTCTTTCAGGGCAGTGAATCCTTTATCTGTGTTGAGGTTTCCGGGGCTCCTCTCAGGCAGAAGGCTTGCTGAGAGTGCTGGCGGAGCGGCAAAGCTTCCCTGAGACCCGGTTCCTGGAGGTGCGAGGCAGCGTGGGTGAGGTCTGCTCTGACGGCTCTGCTCCGATGGCAGCGAGGTCAGCACTGGCACTGGCAGGGAGGCAACCTGGGAAACAGAAACGGCAGAGAAAAAGCAGTGTAAGGAGCAAGGTGGCCTGCCCGCCTCCACTCCTCGAGAAACAAGGGATTTCTCTCTGTTGGCTCCACGAGGAAGTGAGGAGTGTCAGGGCTGTGAGCGCTTGGCGGCCCTCAAGCACCCTGCATGTGGCTCTTCTGTGTTTAACCTACTCTGGAGAGCTGGGAGTAAGTTTCCATGGCACAAATACTCCAATGAAACTCACCTGGAAGGTGTCTCAGCCTCCAATAAAAAACCCCAAAGAATCCCTATTTTTCCTAATTAGTTACACTACTTGGCCAGGCCGTTATCGGTGGGCTGGGGAGCCTGGGGAGCTGCGGCAGCGCATACACGTGTCTACGCTTTGTTGTTCGACAACATTGTTACATCTCAATTACTCCCCACGGGCAATTTACAGCTAGAGGCCGAACTATATAGTTTGTCTGAATGAGAACAGATGAGGATCCTGCTACTAAACTAGGAGGTAAATGAGTAAGTGGAGGTGCCTGCGCACCTCCCACACCTCCCACCGCTTCCCGGAGGAGAGCGCATGCGATGCTGCAACCCGGCCCTGCTCTTGCTGCTGGGCCCTGGCATCGTTTCATCAGCTCCCTCGGGGAGGGGACGGTATTTTTAAACCATGTTACGGTAACGCGGAGAGTTTTTTTTATTAGAGGTGGGAGGGAGGAACAGCTTCGCGCTCAAGCGCCAGCCGACCCAGTCATGACAAGGGTTGAAATTCTGATTCGTACTTTAAGGCAACTGACCGGAGGGGAAATATCACATTAAAAAAAAAAAGTAGTGACAAATGTGAGCGAGTGTGCAAAGGTGTTTTCTGTGAAAGCACAGAGCTGTCAGTTCTGGGTTAAAGATGCCGATGGCGGCGGGGAGAAAAGCCTGGGGGGCAGGCAGGGCTTCGAGGGAGGCACCATACTTTCCATTCCTGCAGTTAAGCAGAATGGCAGATGGTCAAAATAATACAGTTTTCACCAAGGGGACGAGCTCAAGTGATATTCATGCAAGCACCCAACAATGCCTGTGCAGACGGAAAGCGGGGAGAGGGTAGCCAGGGGGGTGTGGGTGAGGAGCACGCCGGGTGCCTGCCCCAGACGAGCACATTCCTTCACTCCCAACCCTCCAGTGGCCGGTCCTCAGGGCTCCCCAAACTCCCCTTGCTTGAGAGGGGAGGCAGCAGCTGCGGAGCGAGGAGGTGATGTGGAAGTAGAATTCGAAAAGCCAAGCAGTGGCTCCGCAATGGGGCAGTAAATAAAAAAAGTCTTAAAAATTTCTGACTCATGCCAGCGGAGCGCTTGAAACATACCCCTCAGGCAAACGTGAGATTTGCAAAAAGGGAGGGAAAAAATCCAAACAGACCAACCACTGAGCAGGAGGAGACAGGCAGAGACAGAGCCCTGGAGCCCCAGAGGAGGAAGAGGAGGAGGACAGAGCTGTTAGTGATGGAGCACAGTGCCAGCAGCAGCGGGGCCTGCGGGAAGCATCACTCTTACCTGCGGCGATTACCTTAAGGAGACCGTTACATATTCTAATCTAAAGGGAGAGAACACAAAAGGGTATCAATACAGGATCAGCACACGCATCGCGCCCACGTGGAGGCCAGGCCCGGGCGCCGAGCCTGGGCCGAGCTCCCTGGTCGGAGCGACTCAGGGTACAAAGTTCCCCTCAATTGCCTTGGGCACCTGGGCAGAAACATGCACCCACGGGCTCCATCCTTCCCCGGGATGGTCTGGCGATGGGAAAAGTAGGAGGATTGTACAAGTTTAAGGCTTAAGTTTTTAAAATACATTCCTTGCAGGAGGGGGTGAAAAATTTGGTTAGCAACACAGACAAAAGCACTCTTTACATGAAGAGTTATCTTTTGGAACGCCAAAACCAGACAGCTGCTTCAATTTTAGATCTACTGATCAGAAAAAATCCCATTTCTCATGCACCCTGTGCTCTAGGGAGAGAAAGCAACCAAACTCAACCATTTTAGCAATTTCTCTTTTCCTTGTGAACACTCCTGAAAGCAAGTTTCTATTGTATGAAAAAAAAGACCAGGCAGGTGCATCTTGATGCGTGCCCTGAGAATGTAAAAATGGATTCCAGCACCATGGGCAATCGCTAAGGATCTTGAAGCTTTGTATTTGAGAAGACCCACGAAGTTTCCATATGGGCCATGGCCTATCCCCACCTTTGCCTCCAATTAACCCATCATCAGCCATGACAGTTCTGTGGAAATCCTTCATTTTCTTTCCCAGTAAACATGCAGGCAGCAAGATTCCAGCGAGAGTCGTAGTAGTAAATCCGCCGAGTGTTTTGACATCCCCTCACAAGCATAGGCTGGAAATGCAATGTCAGCCACATCCCAAGCCTGCGTGTTCAGGGGAGTAATTCTGAAGAAATCACCATTAAATAAAGCAGTGGCTGCGCTCGCATGAACCCATACGCGTTCAAGGGTCTGACATGCAGATGCGGCAACCAACTGCAGTAAGATCGGATCCCCAGAGCTGCGTTTACACCACGGGGCCCTGAAGTGACTTGCGGGGTTGTTAAAACCACCTCAGGTTTTGTTCTGAGCTGTGCTCGGGCCATTCATCTCAGCCCCCTGGCTTTGGGCAAATCCCACGGGCCCGCTGCCGTCCAGCTATGAAAAATAAGGAGAAAAAAAAAATACGAAAAATGTGATGGGGCCACCTCGCCTGGAGCCTTCTCGCGAGCTGACAGCTTGAGAAGCTGGAGCTGTCAACCGGCAGGAGGGAGAGGCCTGTCAAGCTCATCTTTTTTCCCCATCCCAGCCACTGATTGCTCAGGAGAAGCCCTGCCTCACCATCTTCCCTTCCTGCAGCCCGCAAGGCACTGAAACTCTTCAGGCTGCTCAGTGCACGAGCAGATGAATGAATTGAGCCTTGAAAGGATCTTCCTCTGAAAGAGGAAAAGCGGTGTTTCTGATTCCCAGTCTTGCCTCTGCAACCACAGCGAGTGCTGCTGCGGGAGGAGGGATGCACTTCCACTGGGTCCCCGCTCCATCTCCCCACAGAACCACAATTTTGCTCGGAGCATCCGCGGGGCGTCAGGGAGGTCACAGTGATTTCTCAGTTTTGCCAGTAGAAGATCCACAAAGTCGAGCAGAACTGCCGTGTCACATTATTTAGATGCGCTCACGCGGGTTTTCCTGAGCTCGAAGGAAGGAAGAAGGTGGTGGATTCATTCCCCTCGTCTCACTGAAAGGCATCTCTGGGGAGAATGGGCAAATCGGGGGTTTCTGCAGACCATCCAGACTTCCCTCCTTCATTAAATCAGGTAATTATGCTTGATTCAGCTGAGAATTCCACTTGGCACCTTCTCCTTCTCTGCTAATCCAGCAGCTACCGTGGGCCAAGAGATCCATCCAGCGCTGAGGTTCCAGCTCCGTGTGGCCCAGCTCAGCGTCATGGCTGTTTGCGAGCACCAGATGGTTTCTCCTCGCAGCAGGAGCAGCCCAGCTCCCGGCTGCCAGCGGAGTCTGGAATTTTCTAAGTCTCTGTTACCAGAAATTAATTTTTCAGTTTCAGGCAACGCTGTCATTTCAATCAAGCTGTGCGTGCTGTGATGTCACGGCACAGCTACTCCTTTTCAGACGTGTGGGTTGTTTTTTTTTAAATATTCAGCTCTTCCCTGAAAATATGTGCAAATATTATATAAAAATATCCCACCTCGTACACAGGACTGACAAAACATCCTACAGATTTTTGAGGAAAATGCATAGACAAAGAAGTAAAAAAAACCCAGAAAACCGAAACTAAACAAACCCAAAAGGCATGACTGCTCAGTTAGCACTAAAAAGAACATAAGTCTCTTTAAGACAACAGTTAACTCTGGGGTTTGTTTTGTTTCTGTCAAAAACACATTTTTAAATCACATGGCCGTTTTAAATACTCCTTTTTCTTTAAAGTGGGAAAGATAAAGCTCAGCACCTGGCAAAAAAAGCGTTTCAAAATAAACCATTGTACATTGTTCATTGTACATTCAAGCATGTCCTATGAGGAATTTATGCATGTAAAAGTCCAGAGACAAAAGAAAAGCATGTGTCACCTTTTCAACAAAAAGGCTGCAAAATCTCAGTTTTATGTAAATAAGCAGGCACAGCTTCCAAGACTTCAAACCAGGGAATGCTGAAAGCATCTCTAGTTCCTCAACTCAAGTGTTGCTCCTGGGCAATGCTATAATATTCATTAAAGAATCCATTTATCAACAGATACCACATGTCAGAGTTTTCCAGCACAGTTTTCCTGACACTCCGCTAAAAACGATGCTTTAAAAAAAAAAAAAAGTTAAAAAATTATACTGGAAAGCAATCATGCGAGATGCTTTGCCTGCCCCATTTCATTCCACAATAGCCATTAGTGGCTAAGAAAGCCAAGATTTACACTATATCCTTTCTGATAACGTCAAGCAGTATGCTTTATTTTTCCAAATCATTAGCATGCACAAGAATGACCTCATGGTGAACAGATGCACTTGGATATGGCAGTGATTAGATCAGTCCTCTCAGCAGTCAAGTGTGCCCATTTCAATTAACCCTTTGAAGCACTAACCGTGAGCCCGCACGCCTGGAAAGTGCGTTTGGTTGCTTCTCCCCGCAGCAGCAATCTCCCTCTCCCAGTATAAAGCCCTCCGACACAAACCCTTCTCCAGTGGAAATGTTATCCGTTCTCCTTTCTAGAACAGCCAACTCCTTTCACCTCCTAAATGTTAACACACCATTCTGGCTTCTGGTCTTAAATTGGAAAAAAAACCCCAAACAACCCACCCTGAACGCTTTTTAGTCAGCAGAGGTAATTAAAGTTGGAACGCTTCTGCATCTGGTTGTGCCTGTCTCGGTTTTTTTTAAAGCATGCAAGTATTTCATTGAATAATCATTTTCTTTTTGGCTGAAGGAGTGAGAAGAGAGGAAAAAAGACAGCAGCTTAAAACGCCATCCTCTCAAATGAGAGAAATCTGCAGAGGGAAAGGATAAGAATAATTCAATAGCGCTGGATTACCAAGGATTTCCTGGGCTGACTCTCATACCTGGCCTAATTAAAATACAGCATGTAATGTACCAGTTTAACAACAAAGGACTGTATTCTCATCTTTTGTTCCTAATCTGCACATCCCCTAAATGAGTTTGGAGATGTCCACTTTGCCTGCCAGGCTGCATTTTCAGCCTTTAAGATACCCAGGGCTATCTGTGATACACGCAGGGAGTCGAAGGCTCTGCTCTTGACGATGGCAAGAGAGGTCAGCTGGGGGATTTTCGGGCAGAAAATGCAGCACCTGCAAGGCTGTTTGTGACACTGGAGACTAAGCCTGCAAGAAGACCCCATCCCATCTGAATCTAGGGGCAGCATCCCCAGAGGTCAGGTCAGAAAACAGGAAAACACGTATTTCAACTAAATGGACTGTAGTTAATAACACACCAATAAATGGGTGTCGCGGGCCGCTACGTCTGCGACTCATTTAACAGCCTCTATTTGCTTCTGGTACTGTGCCACCTACTAAAAAAAATCTTAATTTTAATAAAAAGCTTACTTCCTTACTCACTGACCCTTTCTATTGTGCACAGATACACAGAGTGATGACAGGATTACAATTCAGTGAATAAGATTGGAGGAGAAATAATCTTAAATCTAGCCGAAAAGTTTAAGCTAGGCAGGGTTAGTGGTATCAGCTGGCTCATTACTCAGGAAGAGGAAACACAGAGCTGTGCCAGCTCCATACATTTACTGCTCCATTTCAGAACAGAAATTGCTTCTGTTTTAGAACAGAAAATCTCCCTTTTACCTGAAGAAAAATGACCCCGTAGTCCTTAAGCGGGCTTAAGTATGACTACGATATTGACAAAAGCATCTGCCCTTATTTGTCCAGCTAAATTTGGATTTTAGAAGATGAATGTGTGCTGTAAGAAGAGTGCGAAAATGAAACACAATGCACAGAGCAAAACATTTAAAATCTATCAGCATATCTACATTTTCATTTGCTGATAAGTCAGCAGATAAATGACTCGACGTGCTGACAACACCAGGCATGAAATCTACATTTCTATTGAAACATAATTTTTTTTTTTTTTCTGTCTCAGACTTTTGGCAGAGGGTATAAAAGAATTTAATTCACAGCTGTTCTACTTTTTTAATGTAGAAAACATTAATCAAAGCTTTAAGTTATAAGCTTTGCTAATGTTGTTTAGTATTCCAGTTCAACAAAGATCAATAGAGGCCATCCCTGTGTTTCTTGACGCCTCTCCAGGAAGCAGAGGCACGATTATGTAAATCGCCCGGCTCCCCTTTTCTGCTGCCAGCTTGCTTATCTCCAAAGCCTTCTGCCTGCTGCTCCTGGCGACCAGGGCCAGGCCACGCACCTACCTCTTATCTCCCAACAAAGCTCCGAGAGCGCCAGGATGGGAGCCAGTAACACCGAACAATGACGCGCAGCCCGTTTTATTCGCAAGGCGATTAGTTCTCCTGAATTTAATTTCTTCCTCCTTCGGTTTCGCCGTTGAGACGGAAGGGATCTGCTAGCCAGGCAGGCTAAAGGGGGATGGAGCAGATGTCCTGCAACGTTTAGACAGGTTTGAAACAATCTACTGAGCGGCTCGGAAGAGTAGTGGGGAATAATTAAAAAGTGCCAGTTTCACCCTGCGAGTGGAAAGAAGGGATTAAGGAGCTGTCGTGAAAGAGTCCAGCGCACAGGGACGCTATAAATTTTGGAGGCTAGAAAAACAAACCTTGAGGGCAAAAGAAATCTGCGTTTCAGTGTGGAAGCTTTCTCTCAGGAGAGGTTGGTTTAAGCTCAGTTAAAACATCAAGGTGGCGGTTCGCACCCCAACTTCAAATCTCGATAGGAATAAATTCACGATAAATGACATTTGCATCTTCCCGTGGGGCTGATGAATGGTGACCTGTGCGTATATTCACAAATGCATGTGCGCACCTACATATATCAATATGTGTATTAAAAACAATCTGTACTTGTATTAAAAAAAAAAAAAACAGCCAAATTTAAATAAAAAAAACCCAGGCCAGGTGCTGGAAGGAAGGCTGAGCCACGCTCATCTCTCTTTAAGGGCACTTTTAGTGCGCTGCACTGCATGCTGCTCCGATCCTCTACCAGAACACCGTCCTCACATTTCTTTTGCATTAATCCCTGACCTTGGTATCTCAGCAGCATAATCCCCATTTAGCATTAGTAGCAATGGCCTCTACTGTGAGGAACTATTTTTCGATAAGTAAGCACCGACTCAGGCGTAGCTTCTGAACAACATATTCCCAGCTCAGCAAGAAACCCACACTCCTGAATGAACTGGAGCACATTACTGAGAGAAAGTTCATTAACCTCGCTAGAGTCGGGGGTTAACGGGATAGCTGAAGAAAGGAGTGGAGTGAACGGCTCTGATGCAAAACAAATTAAAATGAATGGCATCCTTGCTTTTGATATTCATTAGTTGATTCAGGGGAAGAATGGTCTTCTTAAATTTGCAAGCATTTATCTACAAAAAACAGGTGTACATCTGCTGCTTGAGTGCTTCTCAGCGCTAAAGAGAAGAATGACGCACGGAGACTCACCCGTTCCACCAAGGGAGTAGCTGGGAGAGGGGGAGAAGACTTGAGCGGCAAAATCCTCAAACGTCATCACTTCTTTGTGGTTCTGGATTATCGCTTCGAGGTATAGAGCTCTTTCCTCGTAGCTGCAGGGACTGGGTTAAGGAAACGTGTGTGCGGAATTAAACGCGATTACATGGTGCCTGCCAGTGCCAGCGCTTCAGCGGGCTTTTCGCTGCCAAAACTCAACCTGGGCGGGCAAGCTGTGGCATCAGGCAGAGCTGCTGGTGCAAAATATCACTCTCACAGTGACCCTGTCAGGCTGGAAAAATGATTAGGTTGGAGGAACAAGCCATGGGACAGAGGAGGAACCCCCCCACCATGTATTTATTTGACCACTGCGCTTCTTAAAAGAAATTACCAGCAATAAACCCAATCCCTGCGAGTGCGATGTTTGTGCTGGAGGCAGGTGCGGGCAGGTGCAGCCTGACACATCCCAAACCCACGGCGCTGTTGGAAAAATTCGCACGACGACTCGCCCGCGTTATGCGGATGACAAAGCAGTCTAGAACCAAGATTATTGGCTTTTAATTAAAACTCGGCAACCTGGAACACACAGCATTCAAATGTGTAATCAAAAACCAGTCACCAATAAAACTTACAAGCGTAACAAGCCGAAGCAACTTTCCAGCTGTCTTAATAGGACCCCTGCTTGCGGCAGCTTTTCACGGCAGAGAAAGCAAATCTTTCCCTTTTGTGTGCAGCTCCTGTTTCCTCAGAAGGTGAATCATACACTTCCAATAACAGGATAACGCCTGAAACAAATCTACAATGGGGCCAGGGAACCTCGCGTATGACTTTATGAATTAATGCTTGCAGGAGCCAGTCTGACATCTCATTCTCCAGCTTCCTCATTTAAAACAAAAGTTTTCAGATCCCCTTTGTGCTTCTGTTACCGTGAAACGCGTACGAACTCCACGAGGCTGCAGCGTAGGAGCAAAGGCCAATTTAAATTTAGACATCAGGAGCGGCTAGAATAACACCAGTGACAACATACTGCAGGTGAGGGTATTTAAAACTGAAAAGCATTACTAATTAATACTGAAGGGCCATTCGTGACTTTCACTACATCAACGAAACCACTCTGAAACACATTCAAAAAAAATCACAAAAACCCCACAGAGTAAATAGGTACTTAAAAACAGGACACGATGGTCTAGTGCTCTACCTCTCGGGGCACAGGCAAAGTGTGTCTCAATTGTGTGCGAGTTCCTATGGGCATGGTGGTAAAAGAGAAAAAAGAAATAAGAGAAAGGAGAAAAGAGGTAGGAGAAAGGAGAGTAGAGAAAGGAGAAAAGGGAAAGGAGAAAAGAGAAAGAAGATAAAGGAGAAAAGAGAAAAGAGAGATAAGAGAAAGAAGAGAAAAAAAGAGAAAAGAGAAAAACAGGAAAGAGAAAGGAGAAAGAAAAGAGGAAGGAGAAAGGAGTAAAAGGAAAAAAGGAAAGAGGAAGGAGAAAAAAGAAAGGAAAAATAAAAGAGAAAGAAGAGAGTGAAAAGAAGAAAGGAAAAAGCAAGAATTTTGCTTTTAAAGCTAGTGGAAGGTGGTTGATCCATGATAAATCTGCTCCCAAACTTCTCGTGGAAGCCTGAAGAAAGCCAATTCCCACACGGTGCCGTGGAGCCCACACCTGCTGTCAGTGTCCCTCGCTCCAATGTCTCCCTCCCCACTCGTGGCTCGTCAGCGCAGGCACCAGCTCCCCATCCTGCACTGAACTCCTGATGACTCTTGCTAATGAATCGGCTGCCAAACTTCCTCGTGGAGGAGGAGGAGAGGAGGAGGCACACGCCTGGGCCCTATTCTAAAGGGCCCCGGCAGCCGCCATTCACTTCTCATTACGGAGATGCTTTATTCCGTGCGGGGCGCTTGGCTGTTGCCAGGGCCGGGGGGGTGATGAGGGGGCGGCCGGGCGACAGCGGGCGGCAGGGGCCGTCTGGCCGACAGCCCCTCCGACACAGAGCTGGCACGTGCTGGCGCAGCGGGAGAGGAGCCCGGCGTGACAAATTGTTGAAAAGGGCCCCGGCAAAACTCCCGGCTGACGACCACCTGAGCCTGCAGGGCCGCTCAATTCATCGCCCAGCCGGCCCGGCCAAAAGGAGGCAGGGTGGCCACGCAGGCTTTTCACGCTCTGCCCTAATAACGTCCTGCTGTTTAATGAAAGGCCTTGCACGGCTAACACATTGGCCCACAATGCGCCAAACAACTGCTAACACACCAGAAGTTTGCACCCATCCCGCGCTAAAAAAGAAAAAGAGTAAGAAAAAAGGGAGCGAGGGGATTTTGGGCAAGGGTAGCTTTATGTCTCGTAAAAAGTCTTACTGATGAGATGGAAGATGCTTCCAGCCTCACAAAAGGCTGAAGAAAAACCCACTCGGCCAAACAGCATCTGAAAAATATCATCCTGAGCAGAGTTTAAGCTGAGACGCAGAGCTGCGCCGATTGACTGACAGCTCTGGAGGCAGCTCATCAGATTGAAACGCCGGCAGCAGTAGGTGCTGCAGAGAACCCTCTGTGACACACCCCTGGCCTGCACATTCAGGGCAAGAAAGCAGCGTGGCACTACGATTGCCACCCCATCTCTCGCGCACAAAATGCTTGCTCGGTCACTTGCTCAAGTTGTGTTTCTCGCGTGCAAATGCACACAAACACCGTTTTGGTACTTAATTGGGTTCTTGTCGCAATCTTCTGCGGGTCTTGCTGTGTTTGTCATCTGTCATACGCCCTGGAGCCCCAAAGAATGGCATCTGAGGACCTGAGGCAAGGCAGCATACCCAAGGAATAACAGCACGGGCTCGACGAGGGGTGCCGAAAACTCAGCATTTATTTCATGACCGCTTGTACGGAGGAGTCCCAAAGCCATTTTCAAGCACAGCCTCAAGAAGGTTCCTACTCATTGCCACGCCACAATGCTTCCATCCAGCTCAGCACTCATGCGGTACTTGGGCTGTCAGAACGACAGCCCTTCTAAACCCACCCTTAGACATCAGGGATGCGATTTTACGCACTCACACACGTTAGAATGTAAAGCTGAATCTTTTTTAAATCCAAAATTTGCGTCCACTCTATCCTGCAAGCTTTCAGCACAGCGCGCCCAACACAAAGGCGACGGGCCACGCCTCGACGTGTTATTTCCTTCAAGCCAAATTGTGCAGAGCGCCCTATAAACCGCTGCTTGTTAAAAAAAGCAACACGTACAGCAGCAGAGCCCCGTTCCCAGCTCGTTGCTATGCTCTGGGTCAAGCAGGGCCAGGAGAAAGCCTCAAGTGCCTGGCTGGCTTTTCCACAGGCGCCTCAAGGCTAGATTGCAGAAGCGAAGCATGCAAATCGTTCTCTGAAGCTGGCCTGGCTGTGGAGAGAACGGGCGATGATCTTGAACCCGACCCGGGATAAGGAGCCGGACAGCTGGCTTCCCTGATTAACTAAGCCCCCATTTATCTGAAGGTTTTGGGCATCCCCTGAGATTTTCAGATAAACAGAGTTATACTGAGCACTCAAAGGAGCCGATCAAAAGCGGGCGCTTTTAATACATATGGCAATTTGATCCACCTCCTCAACCACTGCATTATTTTACATTTCGCTTCCAGCAAGGCAAAACTCCAGAGCAAAATGCTTTCAAAGGGCACTAACGTTTTTTTGTTGTGTTGTAGGGTTTGATTTTTTTTAATCCCTGTATTAAACAACGTAGAGAGCCATGACAAGTTGTGAATTACTGACCGTGAATGTCTGTAACTGTGGGAGAGCTGAGGTTTAGCTCCAGTTTGCATGCAGCAATCAAATCTCAGTATTTGAATATCATGATCTATTTTAGAACTGTTTTCTCAGTTTACCAATTACTTCAATAGCTCGACCATACAATGTACATGGGCTGCTGGCAGGGATCTGCTGCAAATTCCATCTGCGACGTGGATCCCACCCTGAGAAGGGCTTTTGGGGCATGTGGCTGTAGAGGAATTTCTTGTGGAGCAGAGGCGCGGTATAACTTTAGAAGTGTGGACAACCCAGCTTAGGCCTAAACAAAGGCTCTGTCCTTGAAGCTGGGTTGTCCACACTTTTAAAGTTATACCGCGCCTCTGCTCCACAAGAAATTCCTCTACATGTGGCCAGTGAAGAAGCTGGAAGCACGGTGGTCTCCAGCTCTTGCCAGCCCATCAGACACCAAGGCTGTCTGTGTGCCAATTCCTTCTTCCACCTGCCTAAGGAGACCTGAAGGAAGAGAAAATCTTTGACCGCAATGAAGCGCGTTTCCCAAATCCATGCCAGAGCTTTCCAGCCTCACATGAGGAGCATGTGGGCAAGAGAAGGAAAACCTGTTTGGCAGATAGCTGGGCAGACCCTGAGGCACAGGGAAGACAGGGGTGTGGTGGGCTTTTGTTTTACTGATCACCCCTTCAAGACCAAAGCTGCGCCATTGCTGACCATTCCACCTATTTCAGCATCCTCCTAATTAGTATCTAAGAACCAAAGAGGGTTCTGCAAGGAGGGTTTGCTCCTGACACCATGGCAGCGGTTTTGGAAACAAACAACAAGATAAATGTTTGGGACTTACCAAAGGAGAATAAAGTAGGGACCATAAAATTAAGGTTAACATGGGTGGCCAACCTCTGTGCACCTAATTGTCCTCCCTAAGCTGAGAGCAGCACAGAGTTCCTGGGCTTTTAAAACGTTTTGGCATGAAACTCAATATGCTTGATGAGTCTTGCCATAATTTACGGTCTAGTGACAGCCTGCATAAATTTAACTGAAAACTTTTGGGGGAATTTCAGTAACATTATAATATTATAATAATTATAATAACCCTCACCGAACAGGTGTGATTAAACTATTACCTGACAACAACGGCAGCTTTACGTGCCTTTATTTTTTTTTTTTAGAATCGAAGCATCTGAGATTACAACTCTTCAGTGGTGCGTGTCTTAAATCGGTTCACGTCAGACACGTATCTGACGAGGCTGACTCTGTAACAGCCCAGCTCCAACCGCTGGTGTGGCACGCGAGGGGGCGAGGCCAGCTCCCTCGCCCCTTGGGCAGCTCCCAAGGAGACCATCTGTGTGCCGTGCAGCCAGGGGAGCTAGGGCTTGGGGCTCTCCCTCAGTGGAGCGAGTGCCAAGGCTGCTGTTCCTCTTCCTCGTCCAGAACGGGCAGATGATTCTCTGCTGCCAAAACCAAGAGCTCATCCTCTCCGTGGCATCATTTTTCTCTCCTCTGTCACCCCACACCGCCTGGCGCATGGGGGACTTGAGCGGGGGGGATTTCCAGTTGCGAAACAAAACCCTGCTTCAGGTAACTGCATTTTCCAGCATGCACTGTGGGAAGCGGTCGTCTCCTTGCAGATGACCACCGCTAATTGCTCTGAAGAGCGAAGTGAAACAAAACAACCGCAAAAGCACGTTTCACATGCTGATGCAGCAGAAAGGGGACACAGCAGCGGTGTGCCAGCTGCCAGCACAAAAACGGTGCTGTGCCTTCTGCATCACCCCATCAGCCCTCGGTGTATCCAAGGTCTGTTTAGCAGCTCTACTCTGTGTTTCACCGTTGCTGATAAGGCTTTGATCAAAATATGTCCATTGATTAAAATTACAGCATAATTGCCTGTTATTAGTAAGTGTGGCAGCAGCCCTGACTGTTAAATCATTCCACAGGGGGGTCACCAAGATTTAACCACTAGGATTCTATTTCTAAAAGAATTCTGTATGCAAGAGCTATCCGTGGCTTCGGTTATGCAAGTTTTTGACCGGCAAGTTAGTGGGGCATAATTTTCCCAATATGTATTTCCTCTACAAGTACCCACAGAGCCAGTCCTGAGAGACAGACAAAAGGGCTAGAAGCTGCTTGGGCCCGGGTGCAAGTCATCTTCCCAGTGCCCCAGAGCAGAGGGAGAATCATAGAAGCTTCGGGTGGAAGAGACCTTCAAGAGCTTCTCTCTCTCCTGCAGGTGGTGGGGTGAGTTATCTTCCACCCAGCGAAGTACTTGCTCACCCAGGGAAGTGACCCAGAGACTGCAAAATTCAAGACTGGTGGGAGAGGCCCAGAGAGCTGATGCAGGAAGACATGGACCTTCAGAAGAACCTCACTAAGAGCAGAGCCTGGCCAGGTCTCGCCTTTGCCTCTGCACCGAGGGGGAGCTGCCGTCATGCAGAGCCTTTGCCACAGCGGTGCAGGAAGAAAGATGTCCGACAGCTGCAGAACACAACCCCCAAGGTTGTATTTTCAGACAGATCGTTCTAACGCTGTGGCTGCCCTGGTTTATCAGTGTATGTACAGCTGCCTCTGCTTGCGTTCTGAAGTTATCTGCCTTGTTCCACAGGCAGGGGCATCGTCAGGGGATAAATAACCGAAGGAAATGTCCCACATTACCAGCTATGCTTCCCTGGGCTTTGTCGCCACCCTGATTTATTCAAACACTAACAAAACACACCTATTTCACTAATTCCTAATGCACTGAATTCCACTAATGAGCTGCAACTTTCGGACATCCTAGAGAAAGGACAAAGGTACAAAGGTTCAATTATTTGTCATTTACTTATGTCTTCCAGCTCCTTCAGAGTGGTTGCCTGAGCACACAGGGATAACACCCCATCCTGGCTCTGCCACTGTGGGCCCCGTCCTGGGGATGCCACTCCCTTTTACTTCTGTTCGCCTCTTTGTTACAGCAAAAGTGTGTCACAAGGGAGGGGAGGCTCCTTTTAAAAGCCTGAGCATCCTTCACTAAAACAGGATTCTAAGACTTGTTTTGTTATGAACAGCAGCAGCGGGATTTTCAGAACCATTAAAAGTCATATCTCCCCCCCACCTGCCTTTGGGAGGGGTGGTAAAATGGTTTTTACCAGGCAAACCTCGAGAATTTTTGCAAACCTCAACCCTGTAGCAACAGCAATAAGGACTGCTAATTTCTGCAGCATGTAGACCAAATATTTAATTAAAGCCAGCCCCGGCGCGTGCTCTCGCACAGTACGGCTTACCCCAAAGCGCAACATAAAGACATTGTCCGCCAGTGATTAATTTGCCGCTCGCAGATGGCTGAGGCACGTGGGCTTTATTCAGCGTATTCCAAGTGCGAGACCCTTGCTGGCAGGTTGGGTGACCTCATGGAAACTGAAGGACCAGAACATGCGAAGTGAGAAACAAATAATGTGATAACTGCAGCACAAACGAATTAAAACAGGCTGAGGAATGCTCTGGCGCTTCACCCGTTCTGTAGGGAGCATCCTGCACCCACGCTGTTAATTTGGTTTTCATTTCCAAAGCAGGATTTACAT
Source organism: Trogon surrucura (assembly GCA_020746105.1). Taxonomy (NCBI): domain Eukaryota; kingdom Metazoa; phylum Chordata; class Aves; order Trogoniformes; family Trogonidae; genus Trogon; species Trogon surrucura. The sequence goes on along the minus strand of CM036618.1, from coordinate 116,073,275 downwards.
GTCCAAACGATTTACACTCGAGGAGAGAGAAAACCACATAGATGGGGAGAATTACCTCCTTCATTCTACAGAGGACAGAGGGGTTCAGAGAGACCGAAAAATGTATTTAGAAGTTACACAGGATGATTTTGTGGTTAAGGAACTAGAGAATTACTCTAGTCTCAAATTTATTTATTTTTTGCCTTAACAGATTTCCTGTCTCTCCTGTTTTAATCATTTTTAAAAACGTAAATGGTGTATTTTTAAAACTCTTCTGCTAACTAGAAACATAGAAGAGACTTCGATTCGGATTTTTTTATGGACAGGAATGCCACAGGTTTAAAAACTTAAGTAGAACTTGCTTCATTTTTGCAAGACTAGTAACTCTCTCTCCTGTATGATAAAGCACCCACTTCTGGTGGCAGCAGCAGACTGCAAAACATCCAAACCTTTGGCTGGACTCAGGCTTCAGCACCTTCAGCTTTGAGCTTAACAGGGGGAATCAAGTACAGGGGAGAAGCAGAAACGGTTTTCCTGGTAGCTGATTGTTTGCATTCGACAGCTGTTGGAAAGTGCTTACCCGCTGGAAATATTAATAGTCTTGCTGGAGATAAGTGAGGCGGGCAGGCAGGAATTAGCAGGGCTGTTTATCACGTGGCTCTCCTGCATGGCTGCAACTTCCTCCACGCAAGCCAGTTAATATGATTTGGTGCTAAAACACGTGCAGCACATCGTGGAATGTTTACTTGGAGCCGTAACCGGAAAATAAAGACTCGGTAAGTGAAATTCTGCGGCCGCAGCAATTCCTTTCCAAGTCTACACGGGAAGGAGAGAGAGAACTTCACCTCTCTCCTGCCGACCTTGCTCCAGTGGTGTCGAAGGGAATAGGCAGCTAAGAACCTCCAAGGATAACGGCTTACTCAAAACTATTCAGAAGCTGAATGTAGCAGCAATAACCCAAGTCATTCTCAGCTTTGAAAATTAAACAGCCAGAGACAAGGGAAGAGGGGGAGAATGACAGATTCATAACTCAAAATTCTTGAGAACTGCTCATCGGGCTTACATGACAATTAAAGTAACCTGTGAGGTAATTTCACTGCAGCAAATCGCAAGTCAACCTTTGTCTCAACATTACATTTAAAACGATGAGGGAAAGCAAGTAGAAATGATCAAAATACTTCCCTGCACGCTCGCTTCAGCAACCTGGACACTTCGGAAGTTGAGAAAGGGATAATTACAGACAGCTTAAAGCCGGCGAGCAGCGCAAAGGCAGCAAAACGCTTGCTAAATTGTTGATGTAAGTGCAGAGAGGACTCGGCTTCACTGCGCACAGCCAGAGTGCGCAACCCCAGAGCACACCTTCCAGCGACCAAGAGGGAACGAACGACCTGCCCCACCGCTTCTCAGAACAGAACACTCAGCGGATCGCTCGCACAAACGTACTTCATTTCTGGATGTTCAATAGCGACGGTACCAGCTTTGCAAAATTACATGTTTTCCAAACGTAAAGCCTACTTTCAAGGGAAGTAGAGGATTCCCAGGATTCACCCGCCCGGCATTTCACCTCCCAGCACACACATGCAAAAGTCACCTTTGTGCCTTGGATATAAGCGGGTGGCTAGCAATCTCTCCTTCAAATTTTCACTCTTTGGTTACGGGACGATCTTTTCAGATTAATTAAAAACCGTATTTTCTCACTTACCTAAAGGTTAGTAAAACAATCACTGTGAGTTTGATAAAAGTGTAAGGATCAGGCAGCTAAAAGCAGGCTAAAATATAATTGCACAAAATAATTTTGCCCCTTTTAGTTTACTGCAGTTCTATTCATTATTCCTGGGACTAACACTAAATGGCTCCGCTTCAGGTCTATTATGCTTGATAATTTCCATTCATTATGACCAGGGATAGGTAACCGTGGGGCTTATTATCACATCCATTATGAGTGACACCATTTGCAAGATGCTCAACACTAAACATACTTGTTGCCGCAGTGACACGGGCTGGGAAATTACTCCACATCAGAGGACAGGAAGGAAGAATAAATCAGAAAAAAAGACCAGCAAAAAATCAGCAGGATGTCCCAGCTTTAAAATAAAATAAATGGAAAAAAAAAGCAAAGGGGAGGTGTGGCAGCAGAGCCCGACACCTGGTCCCACCGGCCAGGCCCCGTCGGCAGCTGAGCGAAAATGTCCCTGCCAGGTGGCTGCACTTCAGTCACATCAGCCAGGCACTGTAGGGTTAACGAGGATCCAGAGGAGATCTTTTATTGATACAAGGCAGCGTGCCTTTTGTTGATCTGGGAATAATATTGCTTAAAATCCATTCAATTAAAATGCTCTTCAGAGCATGCAGCCTGCAACAGGTACGGCAGTGCATCCCCACCGCCAAACAGAACAAATAAGAGCCCCTCGAATTCCTGCCCGGATGGCCCAGGCATACGGCCGTCTTGGGTGACTATGTCAGCATTTAAAATAACTTTTTTATTTTTCCCTGAAGTGACCTCTCGGGGAGGGGAATGGTATAGCTCGGCCAGCCTGCACACTGCAGTGTCCCTCTGTTTCCTCAAAGGAGAAATTAAAACTGGAGTGCACGTTTATGAAATCTGCCTCTTTTTTTTACTTATAATATGGGGATGGGAGGTGAGGAGGCAGAACTGAAAATGGAAGCACCCCTTCACAAAAAGGCAAGCTGATGCAATAGCTCCATTGCTGCTAACTCCTAAATGCTCTATGGCTGCTAAAAACCTTCCCCATAGGTTTTCAGTAACTCAAGTTGGCCAGAGTCTCATCATCACCTTTAATTACGAGGCGAGTTAACAACTGAGCTGTGTGATATCCTATTTAAACGGCCAAGTTCTGAACTCAAACACAAGGAGTTGCAGTGAAAATGGAGGGCAGGTGTTAGGGAGGAAGGGCTGGCTAGCTGCCCATCACTATTTTGATGCCTAGGACTAGTCAGTTTTAACTCACTTGAAAAAAACATAAGAACAAGACAGAGTCAGAAATCAGACTATCGAGTACAGGTGATATAATGCACAGAGGAACAAGAAGAGAAGTGCTGAAAACTGCTCCAAGACAGGACAAAAGGCTCTTCAGGGCACGAGAAGTGTTCAGCTTGGAGAGCTCTCACCACAGGCACCATCTGAGCCAACACCCAGGAAGTTGTCTTCTTGTTCTTGGTTTCTGCCAAAATGGATCGTTTTTGCCGTGTCAGCACGACTTCATGACGACAGTGCCCTTCAAGCTGAAGTTCTAAGTCCTGAACTGCTGAGTCACTTCAGATGTAAAAAGGAGATCATGGGGATTCCAGGGAGAAAGGGGGAGAGCAAAACAGGAATTCTTAAATGGAGCGTCAAAGTTGGTGGGAGCGAGAGGAGGAGAACCTAAAGGGCCACTGACCTAGGGAAGCGACACAGCAGCAACGCCGCGTGCTGCTGCCATCCTATCTTGCCACACATGATTTCAAGTGTGGGCTTCTGTAAGGCTTCCCCTTATACCTGGGGTTTTTTTTTTTGCAGCTTACTGTTTTTATAACTACAGCTTTCTGAAAGCGATAGTTCCCACTGCTGGAGAAGCATGACGAGCAAATTTTCTGAAATCTGAGCGGAAAGCTGCTCAGCATACTAGATCACACTTTCCTGCATTCTCCACCACCAGAGCCTAGTTTATTTAACTCACATTCCCCAAACTCAACCACCAAGTTTCACCTCGTTTTAAAAAGGAAGAGTTTTGTCACTCGTCAACTATCCTGCCTCCTACAGAACACAATCAACGCTGAAGTCCCTCCTGCATGGTTCCACTCTAACACTTCCTCTATTTGAATCGCCACAGAGCTGTTTCTTCACAGCCGGTAACAAAAGGCACCAGCATCTCCACCAGAAGCCAGAGCGGCTGGAAACAGCCCTTATCCATTCAAATTTGTCACGACGACTGTGTCACGACCTACATCAGTCCCCTGCTACGGGAGCTGTGAGCCGGCCTTGTGAGCAGCCCGCAGAATTTCATCCGTTTACTGGAAAATATGCACCGCAGCACAAGATAAGGCCGTCCAAATAATTTCACTTGCTAATTAACTTTGGGAAGGCATCGCAGCTTTGTCTTCAGGAGTGATTTTAACAGATGACGGTGCTCACTGCACTGCCAAGCCTGCTTCCTATTTTACAACCGAATTACGTGACCTGGGATGAGAGCAGTAACGCTGATGCATGTACGTGGATTATTGGAAATTAAATATTTGGCTTTTTTGCAACATCTATTTTCAATAAACACCTTGGCTTTGCTGGGTTATTTATCTGTGCTGGCACACTGCTATCAGATCCCGGTGGATAATACCATTAATATTATTGCATATTTATATTACGCTACCTTGAGCAAGGTTGTGCTACCAGGGTATTAGAGCCCTCCTATACAAAGCAGACACCGTTGTGCAGCTCAAAACAATGACCAGCACTTCTGAATGAAAAGAGAGAAAGTGAACATTAGCACATCAAAGGCCCCCTTCTGAAAGAAGAAAAATTGCATGACGCACACTTTAATCTCTCTGACAATCTATGCACGGATTGATCTGAATTCTGTTTTTCACACAAACGCAAATGCTTGATACGAGGGCATCTTTACCAACAGCAAGAAGAATAGAGGAAGACATGCTAGCACAGCCTTTAAATTTTTAAAATATGGATTAACATGCAATAATATTTAACAACTGACAGAACAACAACCTTATTTTCTCTCTTAACAAACCCAAACAATGTAACATTTTACAGGCAACATACAGAAAAACAGTTGTAAGTATTTTAATCTTCAAACAAACAAACGAAACTATTTCAGAAGTAAGTAGTAAACCTATATTACACTCATCAAGCTCATTCTGCTGTGGCAAGGGCAGAGATTTCTGTACGCAGAGTATCCCAAATTACAGAAGGCTCGTGTCAATCAGCCCTGAGAAGCAAACGCTTCAGAGCCATTCAATCTTGCAAGCTCCCTGCTCAGCAGAGGGGAGCAGGGACACACAGGAGCACTTCCAGAAAACCAGAGCATGTGCCACAAGCACGGCCCTCCCTGACACTGCACAAACACCTTAGCGGCACAGCTCTCTGTACGTGCTTCATCACAGTACTGCTTTGTGCAGCATAACACTGCACACGGGACGACACCTAGTTCCTGATGAAGGACAGGTAAAAAGCATGAAGAGTAAAGAGCAAGATGTTTCTCCTCCCATTCCTGCACCAGGATGCTCTGTTTGCTGCTAAAATTGCACCAAGGTTGTCAGTATGGTGGGTTTTTTTGGCAACGTGTTAAACTGTTGAGCCCAAACAGTTGCGGAGAACAGGAAAGGGGCTGAACAGAAACATCATCCCGGAGTTTTCTTCACGTCAATAGAACTGTGTCCTCACAGCAAGCAGCTTGTAAAGGAATGGCACAAGTTTATAACCAAGCTTTATTTAATGCATATGCTGAATAAATGCGTTCCTAAATAAAACCAAACTAGTTCGTTTGGTTATAACTCCACTACAGTCAGTGGAGCGGCATCTCAGAAGAACTTAAGTAAGATCACAGTGCACCTCCCCAAAAACTAGAGAGAAACAGGTTTTTCTTGCAGGTACATCAGCAGCCCAAAAGCTAAACTACGACAGTTACAGGAAGGAACAGCAGGCCACGTTCTGATTCACCTAAAGGGACTGCTAAAGTGTGGGGCCAGCGGTGAGAGCCTGAGCTTGCACATGGAAATATTGGGAAAGGAATTTGAAAAACCCACATTTTGGAAATGTCTCTTTGAGGGCAAGGAAAAAATTCAACATCCATGTCAGAATTGGTCCAAAAGAAGAGAGGGGCCTGAGGAAAACCCAAGACTTGTATTTCACTTCATATTCTGCTTTTCCAGGGCACCACCTTCCTGAAAGCCTCGGCTCGGGCACACGTGGACAGAGGGAAGAATGCCGGGGCCGGACAGATGGTCTGCCTTCGGATGCTCAAAAGGATTTGGAGGGAGCTGAGCAGCAGGACTTCATTCTCCTCCTGAATATTTAAGGTAAATACACATCAATCCAAATGAGGTAACTCATAAACTACAGCAGGACAGTCCAAACTCACGGAGAGGTGAGGCGCAGAAACACTCCGAGCGTGTAGGAACCCTCGTCCTGCTCTTCAATCGCAGCTCTGGACCATTATTACAACAGTCTCTGTAACAGCTCCAGTGGCACTGGGGGATTCCACTCCACCCTAAAATCTCATCACACTAAATACTACAGAGAAAAAACAAAGCTCTATGGGTCTCAGTGCTTGAAATGTAATGAGGACGAATTACAAGGGGAGGAAAACGTGTCTGCATGCAGTGTATTTCTAACATTCTTCCAGTATGCGCTGAGGCAAAACATTTTACTTACTGGTCTCTGTGTATCTTCTTCAATGATATAAGGGAAGATTAAAAACTGTTGGTTTGGACATTAAAAAGATCACTAAAGCCCGTGCGAGCCTTGGATTTGCAAACACCAGTATTACAGATACTGTAACTGACATGAAAAATCGAAACTAAAAGTGAAATCTCTTCCTTTTGCTTTCTGAGATCCTGGTACTCTATGTGCTGACTTTGGGGATTCCAAGATGCATGTTGCTGCAGCATTTAAAAAGAAAACAAACCCCCAAAAAAACCCCACACAGAAATGCTGGCATGCACATCCTATTCAACAACTTGAGAATACTGAGGGCTTTTACAAGGCAAAGAACACGTTAAAAGTTCATTAATTAAACAGTGCTTGTGAACAGATGGAATGGCTATCTGCGCTCTAATTACTGTAAGTTGGTACAGAGGTTTGCAGACCTTAATAAGGTTCAATAAAATGAATGATTACACATCAATCACAATTAGAGAAACCTGTAAGATGAGCTGAATTATCAGGGCAACAAGTCATAAAACGCAGGAGCGCAGAACCCAACAGGCTCTGCGAAAGCCCGTAAAGCAAGGCATGCTGGCTTCAGGTTACTTTCTACACTTTAATGACTTTCCTTGCATGATGCTGCGCTTCTGGTATCAAGACTGCAGTAACAACAAATCTGAGCTAACCCCAAGTTCGCTTGTTATGGTGCTGCCGTTAAGATTTCTAAGAGAAATAACTCTTTACCTGACCACCACTGCTGTGCCCAGCTGAAAGGTGGGCAGGAGAATGCCCGTCTTATTTGAGGAAGCCCACACCCTGCAGACTAGCAAGGGTTTGTAAGATCACACACATTGTCACACAGGTGAAAATGAACCAGCAGGTACAATAAATCTAGCTGCTCAGCAGAAGTTACAGCTACAGGTTCTCAAAAAAAAAACAAACAAAACTCTGCCCAGGCCAGTTCAGAGAAAGGTAATAAACCAGTAAAAGAACTGAGTTGGTTTTTTTTTTTTTAACAGAAGCATGTACTAGGTTGTTACTTAGCATTAGATTTAAGAAATCATTAAAAGCCATCTGCTCCTGTTTATACACTAGAACTCTGATTGTTAATCTTGCTGTGAAATACAGACAAAAGTACGACACTGAGGAAAGAAAAACCCACAAATTAAATATGCTAGCCAAAAAACGCACTGTGAAGAAACTTTCTCCTATTCCTCTCTTGCTGTTTCCTAACCTAGTAAAAAAATTCCCAGCAATAGGGTGGCTTTAAAAGTTTTTCAAGTGTGTGTAGAGGGAAAGCCTTCCCTCTCTGAAGAGTGATGTGATGAAGAAGGAATGAAGGTTACAGTGCTAACCACTAAAGTATCTTTTGTGTAATAAGCGCAAAAATTACATGCCTCATCCTCTTAGTATCAGATGCACGGAATCAGTCAGGTTGGAGGGGTGTCAGGAGGTGATCCAGTGTCATCTCCTCAAAGCACGCTCCTCTCTGAATACAGCAGCTCTTTTCTACTGAGAGAGAAAGCAAGCAACTAAGAAAACTCAAATATAAACCTAAAAACATTGTTCCCATTTAGAAAACGGCTTCCTAACTCTTGCATGAAGTGAGTGCAGCACGCACGGTTAGTGAAAAACACATACTGAAGTCGAGTTTTCCGTAAAAGGGAAAAGGCAGAAAAGTTTGAATAACACTGTAGACCTAGGCCAGCGATGACACATTTGCACCGAGGTGAGCATCAAGGCAGTTGGGGATGAGCACATGAAAATGCCCACATGTGTGTCCAGAAGGTTGCGGGCACCTCAGCACCTTCTTCTCACCCACGGAGAGCCCCATGGGCCATTCCAGGGATGCCAGAGCTCCTGTGCAGGACAGGAACCGCTGCTTCCCAGCCTTGCACCCAGGCTGCGGCCGCTGGGCCACCCATGGGGAGTCACCGGTGTCAGCAGAGCTCCCCAAACCCTGGTGAAGACTCTCCAGAGGCAGGACTTCTCCTAGGAAGCCCCTGCCGAAGTGCTGCCTGGGGGGGTCCCCCATCACGGCCGCACTCGGCCACCTCCATCCGTCTCCGCAGGTCCCTTTGTTCCTTTGTTGTGTCAGAGGGAGCAAGAGGTTCCCGCTGCAGCACTGCCGGCCGCTCGCACCGCCCGTGAGCTCCTTGGCTTATAACAAGAGGAAGCAAGTCTCGGCTCTGCACTTGTTCTTCCAACGGGGCTTTTCACGACCTATATAATTCCACACTCATGGAGAGCATCTGTGTGCTGAGCAACTGAGGCATGCTCCAGTCTTCTCCAAATTCCATGGTGTAATGCAATGATTACACTGTAAAAAAAACTGAAATGCATCCTCTTAACCTAAACTGCTCGAGGTAATTTAACTTCATTTCATTAAACTGTAGAAATGATCGCTGTATGTTCTGCACAAAGGAATTAGGCTGGAAGGTCAAAAACCGGCATCAGCAATACCAGCAGCTCCCTCTAGTTGGAAATCGTATTATTTTTCCCCCCAAAGAACTAGTATATCAGAAAGATAACCAGATATTACAAGTGGCTTTGCAAATTGTGCTGTAATATATGATCATTGTAGATTTACTGGCTGCGCCGCTTCGATTCTCGCTTAAACAAAAGTAACTTTTCATCACCTATTCTGACTTCTGACTATTTTTGTAATACACAACTACCAAAGAATTAAAAATTCCCAACATGCGACAAGCAACCTATTCAAGAGCAAGAAAAAAATCACACCCACACCACCCCCCCCCACACACCACACACCCCCCCACCCCCCCCACCCCCCCCACCCCCGTCTTAGAATGACGACTTGAAAATCGCTTTTTAAAGCAATTTAAAAGAAGCGTTAGAACTCACACCCGCTTTAAATAAACACGGGGTTTCGTATATCGATCCTTGCATTTTCAAGGCTTTGAAACTAAAGAAGAGGCTTTTTAGCCCGAGGGGTTAAAAGTGTGGGTGTGGAAGTGGGGCTTTTGTTCGAAAAATTAGCAATGCTATGAGTCATTGTGCATTAGCAGCAGAATACTTTTGCATCTTGCATGAATCCAGACACCATATGCCATGCGAGGGCCCCGCTACTTTATGCGGTGGGGTGGCCCACGTGGGCATCCCCAGCGGAAAGGGCCGTCTGCGCGCGGCGGCGAGTGCAGGAACCTGGTGATCCGGACACGGCGGACATTGTCGGGAGCAGCAGGAACAGCTGGTAAGCCAGCCCGGCTGGCCGAGCAGCGCCCGGCCTGCAGAGCCAGCGCAGAGTCGCGGCGGCCGGCCGGCATGCTAATGAGCCAACGAGCGCGCACAAAGCCCCGGGCGACCCACATATCGGGGGGGGTTTTGAGCCCAAAGCCTCGAACCCGCGCCGCTTGAAGGCAAAGAGCACCTCGGTTCTTGCCAATGACCAGCCCGCACTGACGTGCAAACAACTCCCACTGCCCAGTCAGATAAAACTCGACCTTTTTTTGTTTGTTTGTTTTCTTCTCCCCCTCCCCAAATAATTTGTGACAAACCCCAAAGCACAGAGCAAGCGTTCGGGAGCGAGTTCCCACGAGGCACCACAGAGGTTTTAGCTACACAAATCCCTTTCCAAGTTAATAAGGGCACAACAGCAAAAGCATCAAAACTTAACCTGGAAAGAACACAAACCTCTCTCATTTGTCGGGTGTGTCAGTGAAAAAAACCCACCCATCAAAAACACATGAAAGTGAACAAACTACTTTGGTGTAACCTGATTTTTGCTTCTGTTAAAGAGAACCTCTCACTAAACACAAGTTAGGGGTTCTTTGTCCAACAGAACAGAAATCGGTGAACACTGTATTGTACTGGACCAAAGTGGGAGCTGGCACACCTATGTACCTTAGGTATGTTTACTAGCTAGTGATAAACAAATAAACAAAAAAAAATCAACCTCTTCAGCCCCTGCAACTGCCACGTTTTGGTGGCAGACACACCAAGAACTAGGTTATGCTTTTACAGATTTCAGCTGAATAAATATCGCTCCCGGCAACGGTACACGAGCCCTTTGGTACAACTAGTCTTTGATGCAGTGCTTGGACACAGGTTTAAAGCAGCACTTAAATAAAAACCCCGGTTTCCTGCAAAATTATTCACCAACAAATAAAATATTCCTGATGATGAAACGGGATGAGGAAACGAAGCATTTCAAAGCAGCAGCTTCTCCATGGCAAAGCAGAGATAGGATTCAATTTATCAACACTTTACAAATCCTAAGCTGAGTTTAAGGTGGATTTTTTTTCCCCTATTTCTGGCAAGTGTCACACAGTGAATTCACTTCTCATTAAAAAAAAAAAAAAGGGATGCAACTTATCCACAGGTTCATTTTTGGAACTTTCCATTAAATCACTTGGCAAACAAAAGCCTTTAAAGCTGTTGGGGTTTCTTTTCTCTTAGTGAAGAGCACAGGTGCTGCCCAGCAAGCAGCATGAGGAGCGGCAGCAGCCACTAGTGCCGTTTCGAACTCAGCTACAGAATCAGCTCAGGACTTTCCCCACAGCCCTCAATGATCTTTACAGCTTCCAGCCATGGAGAGGAATAATGATGCCTCGTGTTACAGCAGAAAAAAAACCCCAAAACAAGTGTATTGTGAAGATGCCAGGTTCACTGCCGCCTCCCTCGCCCTCTGTCAAACGTGAAGTTCTGAGCGCCACTCTTACTTGTCGCGTGTCTAACCAGAGACTATGAGCAGGGACAGGTACACAGGGATGCCTGCACGAACCCACAGAAATTTAAAATTCCGTACATCGCTCAGCAGCGTGTGAAGTTTAAATCTGCAGAAGCATTATATATTCACAGGCAGGAAGCAGTAGATTTCTCTGTGAGTCTATGAAGAGCTCTATGAATAAGAGCTGAAGAGCCGCCTCCACAATCCCATGTAATGCCACCTAAAAGCTTTGCCTCGCATGACTTATTACAGGCTCGAGCAGATTAGATGCATTGATCGCCGCCTGGAGAAGGTTCTCGCTGCGAGGGAGAGGCAGGCGCAGCCCGGCCATCGATCGGCTGCGCCAGGGAGCTGCGCTACCGAGCCAAGGTCGCTGCTGCTCCACGCCGCGTTCGCTGGCGTCCCTCAGAGACGACGCTGCGGGACCCAACCCTGGCAGTCAAACCTCCGTTGCCAGGGCTGGGCACGGCCGCGCCGGGAAAGTGAAGGACGGACGAAGTGGCAGAGGGGCGACTGCAGGTGGACCCTTCCCTACACAGAGCACCAGGCTCTCGGTTTTATTTTCGTAGCACGATCAAGCACGCCTTCACAACCCAAAGCAGGGTTCTGAGCGCCACCTCGACAAAGTGCACTTGGAAAGGGATGCAAAGTGCATTCTCAGGCGTCTGACGTGGCGTCCACCTACCAAATGTACGGCAGCCGGTCACGCAGTTAAGCCCGTCTTAGCAAATATCATTCTCTTTTAGTCTCCGCTAAAGCAGGTAAGCAGATCAGTCACTCTACATTAAGTTAATCAGAAACTGGCTTAAGGCAACAAAACGAATTAATTCAGAATTCAAAGTTGATGGTCTTTGCTTAATCTTCTCGATTCCAGGCCTGACGTACTCATATACAGTAGATGTGTTACTATCTGGTTGCAACAGAACGAAATTACAGATACCTTTTTTTTCTCCTTACAAATTGAGACGGTGTTTTGATTTTACCCCAAGGACACACTCGTTCAGTACGGCGAGGCAGGCATCCTGCATGCATTAGAGGGCAGGAGACTTTTAGAGTTACTCGTGTATCAGATTACTTCTCCAAAGTAAGGGCTGTGTTTTATGCTGGCCCACAAACAGGATCGCAAACCGTAAGCAGGGAAATGGTGACATCCAGTGCTCAGACATTACGTAAAGCGTAGGCACCCCCGTCACACTCCTTCGTGTTTGTTCCAGCACACACACACACACAATGTTGCAGCAAAGAACTATGAACACCCACAATAAACAGAAGAACTTAAAACTCTTTTACTTTCTGGTTTTCCTCTTGGAACGAACAACAAACAATGCCAACAAAAATGCCACAACCTGCCACTGTGGTAGTTTTTTCTTCTTACCAGACTATTTAGTTCAGCCCTTATATAAATTCTATTTGTACTAGTGAAAAAGGCAGAAGTAGCACAGCTTATATCAAGGCTTTGTTAGGATTCCATCTCCAAGATCAACTCGCACAACTACCTGAAATGGATGTTTCGACAGCAAAAATAGCGGCTGCCAGAAACGTGCCTGCCCACCTGCCCCATCAGTTATCTCCTCCTCCCCTAGAGAGTAACACAGCACCATACTCCCATCAGGATGCTAGGTTTTTTCTCCCCCAGTATTTATTTTAGAGGTAGGACCAGCTTCCAAACACGTGCACTGCTGCAGCTTAGGGTGACTGGGGCTCCAGAATGTGCAAGTGTTCAAAAATCCTCTCCAGTAGACAACTGATTAAATATAAGCTGGAAAAGATGCACAAAGACACAGTTTTATATCACCACCCCCGCCGTTTTCTGAAACACTCAGTATCACTGGAACCAGAGCAGCCCCTTTCTCAACCCAACTGCAATTACAAAAGCATCGCGTCAGGAATGTGCTGATTTTCCATCCCTGCTCTCATCTCCTAAGGCATCCTGCTAATAGACTCACACTACTCTTAAATACTGCCAATTAGCAACCCTTGCTTTATCTGGGCTTCATTAAGAAGAACTTCAGTTTGGACATATAATCTTTCGTCTGTGAGACTTGTTCTTCCTTTCTTTCCCCAGCACGTAAAAAGGTGGCTTTAATGCTCTCAAAAATCTTGCATAAACATATGCATTTTTATACAATAATTTCAGGAAGTTTGAAGATTATTCTTCCTTGGTCTCTTACAAATTAAGCCACCTTATTGTTTATGATTTCCGTAAAACATACCAGGATATTTAAAATAAACATTATAGCCTGAAAAAGCAGCCTGGTGAGGCTGCTGAAACACATGACCTCATGCTCCACAGCTACTTAAGGATGGTGAGAGCATCAATTAGCACAGTGTGCTGCCGCTCCTCCAAGATGCTTTGCTGCACCAAGGATGAACGTGCTCCCAAAAAATCTGAGATTTAGAAGATACACTAGTGTATGTGACAATGTAAACACTGCAGCAGCTACAGAGACAGCAGAGTTTTAACTGTTCAAAAGATCAGCCTATGCTCGTAGGCAAAACAAAGGCTGTCCAGGTTGCTACTGCCATCAAACTTCTTTAACTTCACACCATAAGTTTATTTAACACATTAGCCAAAACAAAGAAGACAGACCAAAAACTCAGTTGCGATGCATTCAGTTTTGTTCTTCTCCAGACTTAGTATATCCCAATACTGTCTAATGAAGCACCTAAATTTTTGGTTGTTGAGGAAAAAGTGTAAGGCTCGACCCAAAATTTGATTACTTCAGGAGATCTGTTCGATAGATTGTCCCAGTCTTCACCTGCACATAAATTTCTCTCACATGAATATAAAATATAAAACCCCAAACAACAACAGTAAAACAATCCCTCGGCATTTTCTCCAATCTAAAATCACATGAGTCATATCAGCAACTTCGTCAAATTTGTATCAGAAATTTGAGCAAAGTAAAACGCTTTCAAAGAATTCCCCTAACACCAGAAAGAAAGGACATTTTTCTAGCTCAAACTTTGATAGAAGAGTGACAGTAAAATTGAGATCCTAAAAGCCTCACTGGAAAAAACAAGAACACCTGATTCATTCCCCACAGCAAAAAGGAAGGGAAATTGTAATATCGGTGGAGTCACGTCCTGAATGGCAAGCAGCAAGCTCTGCAAAGAGCTGAATATCCCCCCACCTCTGGCCATCAGGCAAAAGGGGGGGACCTAAAGGATAGGGAGGAGTGGAAGCAGGTGCCTGCCAGGAGAGGAAGGAAAATCCCTGCCCGGCCTCCCTCACCTGCCTGGTTGCCCCTGCAAAACAGGTATGGGGCTCTAGGCAATGAGAGCCAGGCCAAGGAAGAGTCAGTGGAGGGTTCACCCATAGGGCTGTCTAGGGTAAGTCGCTCGGATACACGTATTAGGACTTCTTCATCTAAGAAAAAAAGGAGGGTAATCGTAATTGGAGACTCCCTCCTGAAGGGAACAGAGGGCCCTATCTGCCGCCCAGATCCGACCCACAGGGAAGTCTGCTGCCTCCCTGGGGCCCGAGTTAAGGATGTTATCAAGAAGCTTCCTGGTCTGGTCAAACCCATGGACTATTACCCGCTTTTGGTTATGCAGATCGGTAATGATGAGATAGTAGAGAGACGGCCAGAAGCAATCAAAAGGGACTTTAGGGCACTGGGGCGGATGCTAGAAGGATCAGGTGCACAGGTTGTGTTTGCCTCTATTCCTTCAATTATGAGGAAAAATAGTGGTAGGTTTGACAAAGTGCAGCAGATTAATACTTGGCTAAAGGAGTGGTGCCAGCGGTCTAGCTTTCGATTTTTTAACCATGGGGAGATCTACAGGGCACCTGATCTACTGAAACAAGCTGGGGTTCAAATGACACAAAGGGAAAACGGATCCTTGGTCACGAGCTGGCAGGACTCATAGAGCATTCTTTAAACTAGATATGAAGGGGGATGGGGTTATAGCTGGGATTGCAGTGGGGCAGTGCTCTAGAAATTATAAGGACCGGGTGGCCTCCAATCCCCCTAGGGTGAGATCAGTGTGCTCAGCTTGCTCCCTGAAATGCTTATACACCAATGCGCGCAGCATGGGGAATAAGCAGGAGGAGCTAGAAACCTGGGTTCGGGCAGGAGATTATGATCTGGTGGCAATTACAGAGACATGATGGGACAGCTCACATGACTGGAATGTGGTCATGGGTGGCTCTGTCCTTTTCAGGAAAGACAGGCCAGCCAGGCGAGGTGGTGGAGTCGCTCTTTACCTGAAAGAGCAACTACAATGTCTTGAATACCATCCAGGCATGGATGAGGAGCAAGTTGAGAGTGTATGGGTTAGAATTAAGGGGCAGGCTGGCAGGAGAGATACTGCCGTGGGTGTCTATTACAGGCCACCAGATCAGGGTGAGGAAGTTGATGAGGCCTTCTAGAGGCAGCTGAGAGCGCTCTCACAATCACAGGCCCTGGTTGTCGTGGGGGATTTTAACTTCCCTGATATTTGCTGGAAGGACAACTCAGCCAGCCAACCACAGTCCAGGAGGTTCCTCCAGTGCATCGATGATAATTTTCTGATGCAAATGGTAGAGGAGCCGACTAGGAGAGGAGCACTGCTGGACCTCATCCTCACTAACAAGGAGGATCTGGTTGAAGCAGTAAAGGTTGAGGGCTGCCTTGGCTGCAGTGACCATGAAATGGTGGAGTTCAGGATCTCGTGTAGCAGAAACAAAATAGCAAGCAGAATAGCAACCCTGGACTTTGCCAAGGCAAACTTTGGCTTTTTCAAACAATTACTCGAGAAAATCCCATGGGCAAGGCTGTTTGAAGGTAAAGGGGCCCAAGATAGGTGGTTAGCGTTCAGGGACTGCTTCTACCGTGCTCAAGATCAGAGCATCCCGACACGTAGGAAGTCAAGCAAGGGAGCCAGGAGACCTGCGTGGCTAAACAGGGATCTGCTGGGTAAGCTCAAGGGCAAGAGGAGAATTTACAGATCTTGGAAGGCGGGGCTGGCCACTTGGGAAGAATATAAGGCTGTTGTCCGAGGATGTAAGGAGGCAACTAGGAAAGCAAAGGCCTCCCTAGAATTGAACCTGGCGAGAGGGGTCAAGGACAACAGGAAGAGCTTTTTCAAATACGTGGCAGATAAAACTAACACCAGAGGCAATGTAGGCCCACTGATGAATGAGGTGGGTGCCTTGGTGACAGATGATACAGAGAAGGCAGAGTTACTGAATGCCTTCTTTGCCTCTGTCTACTCTGTCAGAGGCTGTTCTGAGGAGCCCCGTTCCCCTGAGGCCCCAGAGGAAGTCAGGGCAGTGGAGGAGTTTGCTTTAGCCGATGAGGACTGGGTTAGGGACCAATTAAGCAATCTGGACATCCATAAATCCATGGGTCCAGACGGGATGCATCCACGGGTGCTGAGGGAACTGGCTGATGTCATTGCTAGACCACTCTCCATCATCTTTGCCAAGTCTTGGGAGACGGGAGAGGTGCCTGAGGACTGGAGGGAAGCAAATGTCACTCCAGTCTTCAAAAAGGGCAAGAAGGAGGACCCGGGAAACTATAGACCGGTCAGCCTCACCCCCATCCCTGGGAAAGTGATGGAACGACTTATCCTTGGTGCCATCTCAAGGCATATCAGGGATAAGAGGGTCATTAGAGATAGTCAACATGGCTTCACCAAAGGGAAGTCGTGCTTGACTAACCTCATAGCCTTTTATGAGGATATAACAAGGTGGATAGATGATGGCAGAGCGGTGGATGTGGTCTACCTTGACTTCAGTAAAGCATTTGACACAGTCTCCCACAGCATCCTTGCTGCTAAACTGAGGAAGTGTGGTCTAGACTGTCGGGTAGTGAGGTGGACTGTGAACTGGCTAAGGGGAAGAAGCCAAAGAGTTGTGGTCAATGGGGCGGAGTCTGGTTGGAGGCCTGTATCCAGTGGAGTCCCTCAAGGGTCGGTACTGGGACCAGTATTATTCAATATATTCATCGATGACTTGGATGAGGGACTAGAGAGTACTATCAGCAAGTTTGCCAATGACACCAAGCTGGGAGGAGTGGTTGACACGCCAGAAGGCTGTGCTGCCATTCAGCGAGACCTGGACAGGCTGGAGGGTTGGGCAGGGAAAAATTTAATGAAATATAACAAGGGTAAGTGTAGAGTCTTGCATCTGGGTAGGAACAACCCCGGGTTCCAGTATAAGTTGGGGAATGACTTATTAGAGAGTAGTGTAGGGGAAAGGGACCTGGGAGTCTTGGTGGACAGAAGGATGACCATGAGCCAGCACTGTGCCCTTGTGGCCAGGAAGGCCAATGGCATCCTGGGGTGTATTAGAAGGGGGGTGGTTAGTAGCTCGAGAGAGGTTCTCCTTCCCCTCTACTCTGCCCTGGTGAGACCCCATCCAGAATACTGTGTCCAGTTCTGGGCCCCTCAGTTCAAGAAAGACAGGGAACTGCTGGAGAGAGTCCAGCACAGGGCAACTAGGATGATTAGGGGAGTGGAGCATCTCCCTTATGAGGAAAGGCTGAGGGAGCTGGGGCTCTTTAGTTTGGAGAAGAGGAGACTGAGGGGTGACCTTATTAATGTTTACAAATATATCAAGGGTGAGTGTCACGAGGATGGAGCCAGGCTCTTCTCGGTGACAACCACTGATAGGACAAGGGGTAATGGGTTGAAACTGGAACATAAGAGGTTCCGCTTAAACTCGAGAAGAAACTTCTTCTCAGTGAGGGTGACGGAACACTTGAACAGGCTGCCCAGAGAGGTTGTGGAGTCTCCTTCTCTGGAGACATTCAAGACCTGCCTGGACACGTTCCTGCGTAGCATAATCTAGGCATTCCTGCTCTGGACGGGGGATTGGACTTGATGATCTTTCAAGGTCCCTTCCAATCCCTAACATTCTATGATTCTATGATTCTATGAACTGAGCTATGCAGTAACTCCCCCGGTTTTGCTCCCATGTAATGTCACTGCAAGTTTGATGTGTAGAAAGAACTTCTAGCCAAGAATGGCTTTAAACTGAAGTTTAAATATGGTTAACTCCTTTATAATGAATGTTCCTCTCGCCCTAACAAATCCCTCAAAACAGAAACAGTTACATAAACATTTAAAAAGATGTAAAAAAAAAGATAAAATCTGATGCGGCCTGCCATAGTTACCTCCCTCGCTTATCAGAGAGGTTTCCAACAGAAAAACGTATTTGGGGACGACAGTGGAATTTGTGCCATCACAACCAAGCAATCAGAGCACGCAGCTAGATTCTCCCGAGGCTCTGCAGTCCCGGTCCCCATGGAAACCGGACTCGGATATTGTCCTCTGCTCACTGGAGCCCTGAGACTCGGGAGCCTTTTGTGCCCGACGAGATTTCTTCCACAACCTTCCAGCAACAGACTCTACGCTTCCTCCTGACTCTTTCCTAATTGAGATGCAAATTAATCTCTGTGGCTGATTACACTTCCCTTAAAGCCCCTGACAAGTGCAGCTGTAACCCGAGTTTACGGACTTTCCAACAAGTGACTTCAGCTGTCAGGGCCGCCAGCGAGGGGCTGCCCAGCTCCCCGGCACGCGTCGGGCCCCCCTGGCCCCTGCCCCTCACCGGGATGAGGTTCCTGTTGCTGGGGCTCCTTGGCCAGCAAAGCCCCTCGCAGCCCCTGCGCCCTTTGGCAGCAACGTGGCGGCATTGGCCAGTTCCGAACACCTCCTCCACACCTATGCATCTACCTTCCCATCATCAAGAACTTTGGTGTATCTAAAAGCATTTCACTATCTCTAGAAAGCAGCGGATCGCTTTCTCTCCTGCTCCGGTGTCATCTACCCAGTCCGTGACATGTCCGGGTTCAGGAGTTTCTTGCTGTGCTTTCATTTATCAAAGGGACAAGTGGCAGTTGATTCGATACAGGTATTGTTGGTGCAAAAGCAGGCACAGAAAAGGAAGAAAAGAATGCTGGGACAGATGCTGTTTCAGCGAGACCTCCGACATATGCCAGAAAGCAGCACGTGCTGTCCTGTTTGTGCTGCTCGGGTTTCCCCAGGGACCAGGGGGCACCCAGAGAGAGACTCCATCAGAGAGCCGCGGCACAGCCATCACAAGGCTGGGGAGGCTGCTCGCTCACAGAATGGTGAGAGAGAGAAGAGGGAACAGGATCTCTTCATTCTTGGAACCGCTCTCACTTAACGTTGATTTCTTATTACACACTGACTACAGAAGCAGAGGGATTAAGCTACGTTCTGCATAGAAGAATGGATTTCTCTCAGGAATATAAAAGTGCAAAACTTGGCAAATTGTGAATTATCTGTCGAGTCCTGCCATGCTTTTGCAACTGATGTATCGCATTCAACTGCTTATGCAATTGCCACTGCCTTTGTTTTAAAACGAGCACAAAGTGAAGTTAATAAAACACAAAGTTATTTAACCACAATGCTGCATTTAATTTCTGTTGACTTTTGCAAAGTATAGTGGATAAAATTTACCCCTTTTTAAAACAAACAAACTACTCTGAGGATATTTTGTTTTAAAAATGTGCTTCTCCAGCTACTCAATGTTCTTCCAAAGATCAAAACGTTTCATTTACAAACTCTCTCTCAAATTCATAAGGTTAGAAAAGTACTCAAAAGTTCTCCAAAGAAAAGTTCAGTCAGTGCTGAACCCAAGATCAGCGATATAATAAACAAAACAAGCCATAAAATGTTTCTAGCATAATTACGGCACTCTGAGAAGATCCTGGAATACGTCAAAGCCAGCATTAGCACTGTTAGTCTGCGTATCATGGAAGAATACAAGTCTGCGCTGCAACTCCAACAACTGTTAGGAAATATGTTCTGGAAACGCCCAAATACAAACGTGGCTGGAATGAACCTGGAATGCGGGAATGGTAATATCTGTATCAGCAGGCCAAATCCCACCTGTCTTACTAATGTAATGAGTCCAGGTAAAGTCAGGTGGACTACTTCTTTGAACAAGGTGAGAACAGGGCTGAGCTCTGTGTATTAGCCCAACGCGTGACAGAAAATGGAGTATTATTGTCACTTACGGGTCAAAGCATCAGTCTTCACCAGCAGCAAAACTGAAGCTGCTGGTGAGAACACTCTTGTGGTGGTACCATCTTATTTTAAAGCACCGGGTGCAAACAACTGAAAACATTGTCTTTTCCAATGAAATGAAATGGGAAGGCTTTTACTTAGAGCTTACCTATATAAAGGCTTTTTGTTAGAGCTTACCTCTCCGCAGAGGAACGTTCAGAGGACAGAACCATCCCTCAGGGTCTGTGCCCCAGCAGGAGGAAAGGATACAAGCTCTGGTAGAGCGGGATGAGCGACTTGACGGCTCTGCTGGCATTGATGCATGTGGCACAGATAAGGCTCGGCAGCAGCTTTGCAGTCACGATGGCTCCATCAAAGAGGGGGCCGAAAAATGGCACCTGCGGGCCCCAAAACAAAAACAAGGCATGTAAGGCCGAGGACAGCTGAAAGACAAGTGCAAGGCACAGGAACAACTTCAAAAATCACAAGCAGAAGTGACATGCGCTGCACCATATTAATAAGGCTCAAAATACCAAGTGTCAGACCTGCTACAGAAAACCAGTATATTATTTTCCGTAAACTGGTGTGGCCACATTGTCTTCCATGCTGAAACTTCCAGCATGGTATCAATCCCCCTGGGGTTTCATTTTAAGTTTTTAACTCTTCCGTAATTGCCATCAGCATGCTTTACATGTATATGCACATTATGCAGGATGTGAATTTCTGTCCAAAATTAATCTAAGAATTTGAAATCAAAATTCCATTTGGTGTAGATACACAAAGAGCTGTTTTCTGTCCTGCAGCCCCACAGGATGCCGTGATTCACTGTCTGACTCCAACATGGGCAGGGCTTTCTGCAAAGAAGTATTTGTTTCAGATAATCCTCTATAAATCCCTTCCACAGAGGAAATAAATAAATAAATAAAATCATGCTGATCCAAGATAATAAACCCATAGGAAGCAGAGGCGATGGAAAACGATGCTTGGCTGGGACAGGTTTGTACCAGCAGAGCACGTCGAGGTGTGAAAACGCTGCTCCTCCAGCATCACCTCCAGAGGAAACCTCCACAGAATGTTACTTGGTGACAAAAGGCTCTTCAGACAAAAGCTATGCCAGGTCAGAGAGACTTCAGAAAACATCCAGAATATCCGCAGTTACATACACGTAACAGGCTTTGCCATGCCAAACCCAGGAAATTTTACTGTGTAAGCATATAATAAATGGTAGCACTCACCAGCAGTCAAACTCGTTTCCCTTCTGCAAACTCAAAATGAAAAAAACCTCAAAAACCAGAACACAAACTCAAAACCAACCCGACCAAAGCCCTAACCAGAAGCTAGCAGCAATTATCAATATTTAGGCTATGGATTTTTTCCATCTGTACAGAGGCTTATTACCTAAATAAATACCCTCTATTATTCTGCTGCAACTGCTTGTGGGTGACTGTGACAGTCATTCAATAAATGGACAAAGGGAATAATATAAATCCCCTGCATCTAGGGAATTCCTCTAATTACAAGTGGCAATGAATTACAGAAGAAATTTGGTTTTAATATAACATCTGCAAATGACAGCTGTCTTTTCACACAGTTATTCTGTCATTCCTTTACTTAAAATAATTACGCACCCTCTAAAAAAAATAATTAGTGTAAAAAGCTTCCACAGTGGTTTTGCCTTTTTCTTTTTCTTTTTTTTTTTTTTTTTTTTTAACACTAGCATTACTATCTGCGCAGGTGGAAAGAAAGGTCACAGGAAGAAAATCTAGGCCACCAAAACGAAAATGTTCTAGAGCATCAAGTTTTTCCTCTTTAAGCACTAACACTTCTAAGCGAAAATTTTAACTCATGGTACAAAAGGAGAAAAAAGGAAAACTGTATCTTTATATAAGCATAAATAAGGAGCTTAAGTACATATTAATATTAAAATTATATCAACATACAAACACCAGTTATTTAAAATCAGGGGACACTCATCAGCAGGCACTGCTGAGAGGCCGTTTTTGCTCATGGGACTTTTTTGTGCTCTTTCGAAAGCCCCTGGAGTCTAGGGAGCGTGGCAGATTTTCTCAACGCAGAATGTGTAGACTTAAAATAGAGGCAAGGTGTGTATATTTTATACACCTTACATGTGTGTATACAGGTACAATATGCAGGGGTATGCTCAGTGCATGATATATATCTACAGACGCTCATGTTAAAAAAAATAAATAAATCTTTCACTAGGCACCTCCCAGCAAATCTGTGAAAAAGGACCTCCAATCTGCCTGACATTTTAGAACAAAAAGTTCAGCTTTCTCTAAAAGTTTAAGAGTCATACCGCAATAAATCCTACTTTACTGAACTATAAAATTTCTTTTAAGTGAAAATACAGGCTAATCCACACTGAACCCTAAAACCTGAGAGCTTTCTGTAGCATCCCCAACCTTTGTCCCCAGGGTGCAAAGAGTGCAGTGGGTGTTCGTTGCTGTGGCTTCCATGAAATTGGGAAATGTGCTCTTTTTTTTTCCCCCAGGCACGGTTCAAATAATGGCCCAGATTATTTCGAGCCCGGTGCCCGAGGCACGCGTTTTGTCAAAGAGCACCCATTTTTCATGACCCGAAGCTGGCACACGCCGGCAGATGGGGGAAGAAAACAACGCAGAAGGCTTTCTACAGGAGCAGCTGACTCAACATTCCCGAGCGTCACCCACGTGGAGCCAGCCCCAAGCACCACGATTCCCCCGGTGAGTCCGTGGCTGCTGGAGGTGGGGGTAAACCCACAGAGATGCCCCCCTCCCAGCTCGGGGAGGCCGCCATGGGATGAGCGCAGCACACGGCCGGGCCACACGCCCACCCGGACACAAAGCCGGTGATCATTAATTCACGGACGGATCCGTCGGCCACGGTAAGGGTCATTAAAGTCGATGGGACTTGTGGATCATCAGCTCCCATCTGCACGGGGGGGGCTCGGCCCTAATGAGGGGGATTGAGGTGGGAGAGCGACCCAGCACGAAGGGACGCGGCCCCTGCTCCCTGCTTCTCTGTAAGTTGGCATTAAATATCCATCTGAGGAAAGCAGTGTTCTGAATGGTCACAAAATTACCTTATGCTTCCAGGGGAATGGGTAAAGAAAAAAAGAGGGAACTATTCCCTTTCCTGGAGTGCTCCAACTGTCACCACGAGCTACCCACGAAACAAAAATTAATATTCAGCCTGCCACAAACACCTGCTTCATTACAATTTCCAAGAAAAAAAAAAAATTATTTCTGCTGTACGCAGAAAAAGTAGGCAAGGTCAAATAAACCCTTTGAGCACAAAGCCTTCCCCTCTCCAGCGGGCAGTGCTAGTTAAAAGAGTGGGGAATGGGTAAATTATTGTACCAAATGGCTGAGAATTAATCTCCGCTGACTAGCCGCAATCTAACGAGGCATCTGTGTCCCAGGGAACCCGCAGTACGTCCCTGGCGGTATGTGCAGTGTGTAGAGTCTGCCTGGCATTCTTTGTCCTCTTTTGCAGGCAGCTTTTCGTCTCATTGTTTAGAATATCCTCATGCATCTGTGACGCGTGGAATGCATTCACGCCAACAGACTTACTATTGTCTTCCCCTTGAAGCTTTGTCGAGCAAAGACTGCATCACAGCTCCCGATAATTATATTGCTTAATTAATCAAGACAAAAAAAATTTGCAAATCATTGCCCCGTTGCCAAGCAGGGAGATAAAAAATGAAAACAATATAAGCTGAAGCAATATAACAAAAGTAACAGCTATCTGATCAGAAATTCTTATATAATGAAGCTATTAATGCTAAATCGGTTAATGTTAACATTGCTCCAGGTGTCTCTACTTAGACACAAACAAAAAGGCTAACATTATGGATATAAAAGGCCAAATGTTGCCATGGATTCTGTAACCTGATAGAGAGGACAGCCTTTTCATTTGATTAGGGAATGCAATTTAAATACCAGGGACCGAAGCCAAACAACAGACATTTCTCTCTGCAAGCCTCTTTCATTCACCCTGGGGTCAGTAGCTGGTGAACAAAAGGTCAGCCACACTTGCCCTGGAAATGTCTGGATTAATTTTATTACATTGTAATGGTTTGTACTTTAAATGTAGGGATAACACTAAATTTCCAGTTAGCTATTATTCTTGCTGCCCATTGGGTATTTTTGACTAATATGTAAGGTGACAGAGGTGCTCTCCATCACTTCACAGAATTTTCAAGCATGTTCCTAATGCTAAATTGTCATTTTCCTGGTGGAGCATTAAGAGCTAAAACTCCCAGAAAGTAAATTGCGGAGCTCAAAATCAAACATAGGAGGGTAAAAAAACCAAACCACTATTTCAATCTATCAAAAATTGTCAGGTTTGAAATGTCTGCTGGCAGACCACTGGTTGTCAATACGTAACAGCTCCATCATTCACAACTCAAAAAACACCACACACAGCTGGTAAATACGTCACCTGACGTATGCAGTTTTCCTTGGTTGCTTATTCTCTCGGACAAATCCTGTCCCTTGTGTAAGGAAAATGGTATTTATCACACCCATCACTTTCACAAAGTGTATTTCACATACATTTTTGCATCCATAACATACCTGGCATTAATTAAAAGTAGATTTTTCATACGTACGCACAGACGTACATACACAAACACACCAGATATCTTGTAGAGAAAAAAACTCTATTATTTCCAGAAAAAGTGTCTAAAATGTGGTTGTATGCCAAAGGTTTAAACAGAAAATATTGCAACCCCAAAAGACTTTGTTTGCCGTAAGGGTATCAAATACCTACACCATCCTACTGAGTCAAAGGAGGGTCTCAGCAAATGAGGAACTTAACAGTAAATGAGGAACTGAAATCTTCGTCATTTTATTGCCTCCCATTGGAAATTCACAGGGTTTTTAAACATTGTTCTTCGCACAGTAACTCCTATGGGTTGAGAATTCTGAAATGCTTCTTTAAGCGTGAACATAAAATTAATTAGCAGCCATCTCGATAGCTAGTAGCAATTCTAGTTTTAAAATACAAGCTCGTTGCTCAGCATACTTTGAAACCAAGGTAGGTCTCTGCTGGAATAAAAGCCCCAAACTCTAATCCGCCAAGTTTTATTTAAGCAACAACATGTAACACATAGGACAGAGATGCAGTAAAGCAATCGAACCATACCTCCGGTTTCTTCATTATCTCTATGAAAAACATGTGATTCTTCATCGGATAGATAACAATTAAAACATCTCCAAAATCCGTTGGTATAATGCCTCTGCGGTAGTTTCTGGTGTGTTCAGACCAGACGATGTGAACCTCGTCATTTCCCAAGTGACGAAGCTGCAACAGCAAATTGCCTCTTTATTAATCAGTGATAACAACGGTTTAGGAGGGGTCACGGCTTACAAATTGAATTACAATGCTCAACAGTAGAAATATTTCATTATGGAAAAAGTTAAAATATTGTTTTTCTCCAGTTGCTCATGAAAAGATCTGCTAAATAATTCACTTCATTCAGCACACATTGCTGTCTGATGGCTTAATTAAGTAATTATCAAACTAGCCATTAGCATGATATGTAAATGTACATTACCTAAAATAATGTAAGATGGGAATCTGAATCGCTAGAACAAAACAACCGGCAGAACATCGTATTCCAACTGAAACAAGGCAGCTGTCACAGAAATATTAAATGTCTCGACTCGGGACGTCGAGAAACTTTCCATCACGAGCTACTATTACTGAATATATTATATTAAAAATATCTCCTTGCTGACTCGGTCTGGAGAGGACTTTTGTTGGAAAATGCAAACAAAATATCTGGTCAACATGAATCAAGACAGGAAAAGGAAATACTGCGGGGGTTACCTTTTCATTTGGAGCAGAGCTGCGTAAAACATGGATGAAATTTAAACATGCACAAAATGCATCTGAAAGGCTGTGGGTTTGCTTTGCTACTGAAGGAAGTGGAGGTGATCTAACAGATGGCAAAAAGTAATTGTCAATCACGTACAAACTATGCATAATAGTTTCAACTGTAAGTTTTGAAGTTAAAATTTAATCCACACGCAGAATGCCAGTCCAAAGCATAAAGAGAATTTAAGTCTCACTTAAAGTTTAAAAGACCCCCACCCCCCCCCGCAATTTGGTACGAGCCCCTTGAACAATGTGCACAATAGACCTAACAAAGAAGCCAAAACGTAGCTCTGCACTCTTCACTGTCTTGGGGGGGGGAAGTGAGGGTGGAAAAAAAAAAAAAAAAACACACCAAAAAAAAGGTAGGCATTTTCACTGGTAAATAACAACCAAGCAGTCTCCACATGCCTCATATCAGCCTGTGTGGTACCACTGCATTTTCCCTCTTCGGAACTAGGCACTGCCTTTAAAAGCAAAGGTTTTCACTCCCATGTATTGGGCGGCACAGGACACCCCACTTGTTACAAGAGTCAAAAAGTTAGAGCCCTGACCTTCGTTCACAGCACACAGCAGAGTAAAATAAAGCCAAGGTCACAGAGCGACTTGGATTCTCAGTTTGTATCAAACAGAACAGAAGATGAGGAGTCATATTTTATTTATGCCTACAAATAAGACATTTTCAGTTCTGCCTGAAGAAAATACAAACCCTTTGCGTCGTATAAAACATGGAAATATTAACAATACTGTTACTAGAGCTTCTTGCACGTACACAAATCAGTGCAAATCACCATCCTCATGGTCATCCTGATTTCTGCCACCAGCTTCGCAACACAGGCAGAGAGCCCCAAACAGTGGTGTTTGGCATCCTCGGCTCTGAAAAGCCCAAGGAATAGGCATGGGGAGGGAACTCAGGGAGGCGATGGGGCTGGCCGGTCGCACAGGCCATCTGCAGCCCAAACACAGCTCTGTCCTCTACAAAACCAAACCCTGCTTTAGAAAAGGCTCCTATTGCCTTGCCTCCTATTGCTTTTGGAGTGAGAAATAGCACATCCGCCCTGCAAAAACCCTAATCAAAACATGACCAAACCAGCCTTGAGAGACCCCTTTTAATCCCAACAAACTATTCTGATAACAACCATGTACTTTTCACAGTGAAGAATCCCAACACACTCTGTTCTTCTATCACCCTCGAGGGAACCAAACACAGTAAGGAGGGAGAAGCTGGATAAGCCAGGGTTTGCTGTGCTCGTCTGAGCCAGGCAGTGCTGGCTGTGAGCTCAGAGCTCGCAAACACTGTGAGGTAATAAACCATCACCTTCGCTACCATCCTCACTGCAGGCTAGGAAGTAATTTTTAAACTTGAGCTATTCCCTCCCATTGTTCTGAAGCCATACGTTGTTGCTTATTGCATTTATAACGTACAATGTTACAAACATAAAATTGCTACTAATCCAAAATGCTTGTTCTTGAAAGATAATTTAGTTGAGAAAAAAATTCAAAACAGTAGAATGACCTTATCCGTGAGGATGAGTCAGCTGCTGTTTTCCTGTATAGCCCACTCAAAGCACAAGCTGTGGGGCAGACTCCGCCCTGAAGGACCTAAGTAAGCTCTGCTCAAAGCAGGCCAGCCAATGCCTTTGGAGCCAGCCACGCCACGGGGGGCAAAAAATTAAAACATTATGAAAAAAAGTCCCAAGGCAGCGAGAAAGTAAGACACCTATTAAAAAGCACAACCAAACCAGCGGCCAGCTCAGCCACGAGCCGTCGGGTTTTTGTAGGTTTACGGCTGACTCGAGCCATCTCTCTACATGAGTTGCAGGAAGGCGGCTTTTGAAATTGCAGTTGCTTCTGTTTCCCGAGCGAGCTGCCGGGGTGGGAGGTTTTCGCCCTCACGCAAAATCCATCGCGGGGTGCTGGCCAAGCCCTGTGGTGGGCAGCGCGCCGGCACTGCTCACGGTGCACACCTCGTGGCCTGACCTCCTTTCCCCACTAATTGCATTACCCGGCCAGCTGGCTCCAGAGAGGAGTCGTCTGTTTGACTGAAGAATTTCTGCTTTTGGGGAGGCACGGCTGCTACTTGCGCTAAGCAACAGTCGGGCCTGACATCCCCATTGTCTGGCTGACAGTGTGCCCATCCTAAAATCTAAGTTTTATTTGTAAATTAACCGAGAAACTTCCTGCCAGAGCAGCGCTGCCTGGAGACTGATAATGTGCGCCTTTCATTCCCTTTCACTCTTACTGTATCACTGCCAATTTGTTTTTCTGCTGCTCGCCAGCCCTAGGCTATAAAAGCCTTGTAAGACATAAGTGCAATTATAGTCCTGGAGTCAAATGAATTGGACAAATCCAATAGCACAGCTCTGTCCCCACTTTGCAAACCCCTACAGCAGTTATATTAGCTGCTAAAAATCTAATCTAGCTCCAGCTAACAAATTTTTGCAGCGCAGGAGCAAGAGTTCAGTATGGGGTTGCAACTAGATTTCTGAATAGAAAAAAGTTCTGCTACAACGACGGAATAAATCCCTTAAAAATTCTGCAGCTCATTTTTAAACCGCCAAGTACAATTTAGGCAGAACAAGACAGGGAATGGCAGGATCCTGTTACCATGATTGATTTTCTTTCTTGACACAAGACAGGCAGATTAAAAAAAGGTTGGAACCAATGATGCTCAGCTTTACAGCAGCAAAAGGTATCAGCTGGATTTTGATTATGCCACTATAAAAGATTTCTTTCAGGGCTAAGACTTATTTGCAGAGGTGTGGGGGTTTTTTTCTTTCTTGTTTTTTTTCTGCCCCTGAATGAGCAACATAATGTGTCAGAACATACATCAAATAAAGCAACACAAACTGCAAATTTCAACTGTGCCGCACAACAACAAGGGGCCAAGCCCATTCGTGGTGGAAGCACGCTTATTCTTGTGAATTTATGCCAGAAATTAATTCATCCTTGTGCGTTCAGTAAAAATAAAGAACCACAGTAACATATTTAAGTAAAATTACTGCATCTGCTTAATTCCTCAGCACACAGAATTTACGGCCTGCTGCACTACTTCCTTGGCCAGCAGGTGGTAAGACCTTCTGTTCAGCTCGGGAGCCCAAGCATGCTGGTTGGTATTGAATTCTTTTTGCCTGTCTGCAGGCAAAACAAGCAGGAAAGAAGCCACAGAAATGACAAAGATTTTGGAGATAAGGGGGACCTCTGATCCCAGACAGCATCCACGCACCCCAATGTGACAGAAGCCGTTGTGGTCAGCACCAGGCTGCCCAAACAGACATGGGACTCATGCAGACTGAGGGATTTTGTTGCTAAAGCATCGAAGGATTTGCCTTTGTGTATTTCGGGCTCACAAATGCCATTGCAAGAAATCGACACTTTCAGGGTTACAAGAGTTCTTGCAAGATGCTTTTCTATTGCCTCTAGAAGTGGTTCGGGTATACACTTATGCTCAAAGCACTGGTTTTAAGTGCAGGCTAGCCCATCCATCGATATTTTCAAAGAATTTGAGAATTACCAATCGTGCAGAAATTTTACAGCGCTTCCGAGATGCATCGCACCTCCGCTCTCAGCTGCAGTTCTGTGTAATTTGCAAAGAAGCCTATGCTAACGCACACAGAAATCCATGCTCGCTTACAAAAGAGCTGCGACTAATGAAATGAAACCACTCCGTGCAGAAGCGGAGAACAACGGAATATTACAGGTTAAAAAAGACCTCTGGTAGTCATCTGGTCCAACCCACCGCTTACAGCGGGGCCAGCTCCCGAGGTCCATTAGGTTGCTCAGAGCTTTTTCCTTCTTTACAGGAATACACAGTTTGATCCCTGCAGGGTTCCATTCCTATAGCAGACTTAAGGTTTTCTTTTTCTGAAGTCTTAAAGCAATTACTTTGGGGTATTTTCTGTGGATAATACGTACAGGACCTAGCCTTGTTTTCTAGCACGTTGAGACTCGGAGGCTGGCAACTACAAAATGCTTTTTCTTTTTCTTTCTCACAAGGAAGAAATTCTCTCAAAGCAAGCACAGGGAAGAGAATTAAATAGAAGAACCAGACTCTCTCAATGTCTCTGCTAATTCCTAGCGTGGGTGGGAATTAGCAGAATTAGTAAAATAGACTGTTTGCAATTAAACCCCATTTTTCCCCTCGTGGCAGCTCTGTCAGCTTGTGCACGCCCCGCTCCCAGGTGAGGTATTACTCAACAGTTACACGATATTTCATTGCCTCTGCTACACTCCCATGAAGCCCAGGCGCTACGACTTACAAGGGAAGACCAGACTAAGCGACCACAATTTGTGTGGCAAAAATAACACAGAGAAAGACACGGCAGCAGTCCCCAAACATGAACGAGTGCTGCAAAAGGATCTGTCCTCCTCATCCATGTGGAACCACGCAAGAATAAACAGGCTTAAATGGAAGGAAAGTATCAGACTCATGGTATGAAAAGCGGAGCATAGGAATATGTTGCCTAGGGAAACTGGAAAGCATTCATCACTGGAGTTTTTACCCAGCAGCTCCGTAAACACCGGCCAGGAACAATAAAAATCCAGATAGTCCTCCAGATAGTGAGACACTGAGCAGCCTCTTAACATGTAACCACGGCCCGACCTCTCAGGTCACAGGTTTTTTCCACAGCCATGTAAATCTACTAATATGAAGACAGTGACTCACATACATGAAGAGAAACACGTAATTTTGTTGACTTTTTTTTTCTAGAATAATGACAGCACAATAAAAACGAAAGAATCTAGCTTTACTGTTAAAAGCTGGGCAAGATTTCAGGACTGGTGATCAGAAATTCCACCTTTTTGTTTTGAGGAGAGGCACGTGTTATTTTGAAACCCACCGGAAAACAAATAGAGTCGCTGGGTGACATATTTATAGATAGTTTTCAGAACACAATAGTATTGCATGGCAGACTGGATGGCTGCGGAGGCACTATTAACGCACATTAACAACCTATGCAGGACACGTTGCCAGTGCTAATTAAAAAGGCAAAGATTCAGTAGGCATCTAAAATCTTCTTTGCCTTCAAGCAGCAGTTGGCAGCAACATAATCTCACATCGCTCCTCATTAGTAAAGACAAATGATTAAGAACTGATACCAACACAATTTTGGGCTGGGTTCTGGCCATCTTTGAGGCAAAGTCTGCTTGTCACAATCGTGAATAAATGGCCTTAAATATCAGCTGGTTGCTTTTGGTACTGCGCTTGTCACTTCTCTTTCACTTCTCCTCTGTTACACACAGGATGATTCAGTTGTAAGGTTTTATTATGCTGCACTTGGTTGTTTTGCTCAACCCAGCTACAACAGTTTTGGCAGACGGACAAAATACAAATGAAATTATCGCTAATATTATTACTAATGGTGGTATTCAAGGCTACCATGGAAATGTTAATTGTGTTTCAGAATCCAGAATTTACATGCCATTTAATTCAGATCATCCAGCTGCAGAGCGCCATGTGGCACAGCAAAGCTGGCCTGCGAGGACCAGTCAGCGCAATCTGTTTTTGGTTTAAACTTCAATTTAAGCACTTGAAGACCACAGACAATGTTTTGAACCACGCAGCAAGCTATTTACCTTTTTGGTCAGTGAATCGTCTGAATCCGATGGCATCCTTGTAGACACATGAAAAATGATTTCCACGGTGGAGGTAGCATAATAGGGGGCTGTCTGCCCCGTGCTGCCGTTGCGCTGCAGGCCACCCATGAACCCCCCGTGTGTCGAGAGGTCAACCTGATTGATTAGAAGTCATAATTAGAAGAAACGCGGAAAGACTGATGAGGGACAATCAGTACTTATTTCTATATCGGAGACCCAGTGAACTGGCCGCTAGAGAATTCTGCGGCTGTACCAGAGAAAGAGAAGCCTTCCCCAACGGGTCTTTGCGTTCAATCTTTCTGTTTCCCAGTCCCATGTTTGATATTCACTAAAAGCAAACATCTCTTAACGAGGTGCCGAGTCATTAGCTATCTGGTTATTTCACCTCCCAGCAGATGCATTCTGCCCAAAGGCGTACGACGATTTTCACAGGTAATTTACGACTGGATTTACGACTATTACCTCCCAGCCCAGTCCGGCAACAAAATCTTCATAGGCCTGGCTCCCCCTTGCATTGGACAGTATTGAACACTTGTCCTCCTGGCCTTCTGCAATGTAAAACACTGCAATTTTGTGAGTTTCACGGCTGTAATTAGATATAAAACCGAGCAAAAAGTTACAGAAGTCTTAGTTCAGAGTTATTTTTCAGACAGCCTGCACTTCAAAAGCTACAAAAAGGTGGTCACGTTTAACTCTACATGCCCACTTCTTCCAGGCACGAGTATATCATTTCAGTTACAGAAACCTATTTTCCCCACTTTTTCCCCCCATGGCCACGCTGTAGTTCAGAAAGCAGAGCAGAGTCAATGCTTTCCTCGCATCGGCAAAAGAACTGGCGGCCAAGTTCAATTACAGGGTTAATCACATCTGAGCAGTGGTGCCAGAGACCGCAGATTGCACAGGTGTTAATGGGAGCATTATTTGACCTGCAGAATTTTAATTATAGGGTGATGATACATGAGAAGGAAAAAACGTTATTGACTTCCAGATCCTGGGTTGAGTTTTACAAGGCTGACAGCAGCAGTTGGCTTCTTCAGAAACAAGCCTGAGTGGTTTTGGTATGCAAATTGTGGGGATACAATCAGAACTCTGCAATACTTTTTCCAAGAGCTCTATGTCAAGTAATGAAAAATAAACCACAACAACCCAAAATCTATTCTGCCACTACTTAGCTGTAGCGAAGTTGTATGTAGGTTACCCCTTAAAATATTGCTCTTGATACAGGGATCGGACGTCCCATAGAAAGTGGTCCTGTGTGGGAGGTGAGCCAAGGTCACAACAAATTCTGAAAGCTCTTTCTTCCCCTCTCACAGCTAAAGAAAACAGGAACTAAGTTGTTGGCTTTTTGTCGCTTATTATTTGCTTCTGATTTTGAATCCTATGTCTACAGTGGCAGTGAAAATAGCTCCAGAACCGTTTAGAAACAAGCAATCCCTTTTTCACACTAATACTTGCATTGCTAGCACCTGCAATTTTAATGAATCTCTGGTTTTGGTGCGGTGCTTATTCTTTCCTTGGAAATGCTGACCTTAGCAATTTAGTAAACGTTACCTACCATTGGCGGGAATCCAGATTTTTCAGTTCTCGCAGTAATTTTGAGTTTTTCTTAAGAAGATGAAAGTTTTTTCTATAAACACATAAAAAAAACAAGATTTGAAGGGAAATGCAAGACAGTACAGATGCAGTATTTTCTCATTCAAATACCTAAGAGAATCAAATTAGCGTTTGAATGATTCTTTTTTTAACGATTATTATCAACAACCTGCAGAAGTCTACTTAAAATGATCACTGAAGCAGATATACATAAAAGTTCAAAAGATTGCTCTGACTACCAGCCAGCTATATAATTCTCACTTTCTTAAGCATGTGTACATTTGGGGGCAGACATAAGAAGAACAGGAGTACCATAAATGTGCTACGAATCCTCTTTTCCTACCTTCTGTCCCAGGAGTTCATCCCCAAGTCATTCAGCAACAGCCGACAGAAATAAAAGGATGCTTGAGGTTCAGCAGGACACGGTTCTTCTTGACGGGCCACCTTCATATCGGGGTCCGAGCTGCATTTAACTACATGCTCTTCCTCCCGGGCGCTCTGCCGCAGCAGGGCTTCAGTGATGGCATGCTCTTGCTCCGAGCTCATCCCAAAGGGCGGTGGCGACGGCTCGTTCAGCTTTCGCTGAGGATGCAAGAGGCATTCAGGACTGGTGCTGCTGATCCTTTCCAGCAGCTGGTCGAGAGCGTCATCTCCTTCCTCCACCTGAGAAACGTCTTTCTGGGAAATCAAGTGGTGCTCAGGGTTGCCCGGGATCATGAATGCGCTGGTCACGGCCTGCCGTGGGAGGCAGCCATCCAGAGGTCCGTACAATATCCTGCCATCCCAAGAGTACTTCCCTGAGATATCCCTGACAATGACCCTGACGTCCGAGGGGGCCACTGCTGCCTCGGTGTCCATCTTCTTCTCTGCAGGGATTTGGAGGTAGGAAATAAGAGTGCTGTCATTGAACACGAAGAGTTGCAGGTTGGGGCTCCGGAACACTTCCGAGGACAGCTCTGAGGACTCCACGTAGGAGTTGTCGTGGTTCTCGCTCAGGAGACTGTGGAGAATGGCCGGGCCTCCGCTGAGCGGGTAGTGGCTCAGGTGATTCACCAGGTGAGTCATAACCATTCGCGCTGTTAAAGGTATCAGTTCTAAATTCCTCCTCTTTTTTTCTAAAGCCATCAATGAAAAGACAGGAGATCGATAAGAGCAGCAACTGAAAAGGAGCATCTGCAAATTTGTGTCAAATTTCAGAAGCTGGCCTTAGTTGTCCTCCTAATCCTTCCTGTTCAAGAAACCATTCACAACCACCTTCCAAGAAATTCTACCTGCTGTGCATTATTTTATATTACCACATGCCCTTTGTTTGACATTTAGCCTGCTGTGACCCCCAGGTCTCCATACAGCCCGCAAACCGTCCTGCACACCACTCTCACCACATCTGCTGTCACTGCACTGTCATCTGACAGGCTGAGGTGTTTCTCCCTGCTGCCCACACTCTCACAGTCACCCCCTGCCCAGCTTCTGAGGAACAGCTGTCCTGTGCAGCAAGGGGAAGCACATTTCCAAGGAGGAGATGTAAACCGGAAAGCTCTAATTCCCAGCTTCAGGAACTCCCTTACCTTCAGCCACAGTGAGCAGGTTGCCCAGGTCAGCAGATGAGTGGCACTGGGCCGGCTCGGAGCTCTTCACATTACCCAGTGGCAAAAACGGGTCATAATCACTGGATGAGAGGTCGGCCAGGCTCAGCACGTAGTGGCTCTGCTGAGTGGAGGTGCTGGAGCCGTTCACACAGCAGTGCAGAACCTGGAGGCAGGCACCACGGCACAGAAGATGTGATAATGCAGATGTACACAGCAGCACCGGCTGAAACACTTATTTCTGCAAAGATCATTTTCCCTGGCTCATTGTTTGAAGCATTTTACCTTTCTCTCTTCACCATCCTCTGTCTGTTCTCTGATCTTATCTTCACATTTTCTATACCTAACTTCTCATCTGTATGACTTCTTCCCATGCTGCGAGAATTTATGAATTTCTACAGCTTCTTAAAAATGCCTTTGTGCCTAACAGGACTCGTGAAAGGCATCTTTAAACATCTACTCACAACACGTTGCACATCCGTTCCTCACACTCACTCTGTAAATATAGTCGAGCAAAGGCGCTTTGGATGCATGTTGATCTTCAAGACCACCAGCAGACACTGGTTCCAGCAACATTTTCATGGGCAATGCCATACACCAATCCAACAAGCAAAGGAGCAGTGAAACTATAAACTAAAAAAAAATAAATAAATAAAGCACGCAACACAGTATTTAAATGTATTCAATTAAATTCACCCAAACTTAAAGGTATGAGTTTTGAAAGTTTAAAATATGACTCTGGTTCAAAGTGACTTCACTCAATACCCATTCTGAACAGCATAAAGAAAGAGAGAAGACTGCTCTTTTCCATGATGTACCTTTTTATCTGCTTCCACAGAGGAATACTCCGCACTCGGCAAAAGAAATGCAATAGTGGCCACAAGGATCTACATTAAAATAAACAGAATTCCAGAAAGACATTTAACTTTTTTTGGTACAGAGACAGAGCGTGAACTTCATTTGAACAGAGCATGAAAAAGGTTAAATTCTTTCAGGAGCATCTAACTGCCCTTGTAAATCAACATCCGAGTGAAACAAAAGAATCTACTCGGCATTTTGGAAATGTATTGCTACAAATGAGAGAAGTCCCTGCTCCAAGCAGCACAGCAAGTGCATCTCTTAACAATAATGGCAGTAGGAAGTAAAATTTAATGTTAAGTCCCAGCTACAGTGGCTCAAGTGGCTCAAGTAAGGTATTTAGACAACTTTGCGTACAATTTCCATACAAACATTTTAAAGAAACTGACGTACTTCTGTAATTTTTCTGGACAGAGAGGATTCGTACATCTGAAGCTTTTGCCAGTAAGAAACGAGCAGCTGAAGAACGTCGCAGGCTACCTGAGCTACTGGCTTATTAGGAAACTGGAAGAGAAAAGGTGATTAAAAGCCAAATATAATATTGCGATGCAATACAATGCATTCGCTTTTTCTACATTGTAAATTATTTTGCATCTATACAAATAAGAAAAGGTCAATGTTGCAAAATCCCCTTGTCAGCATTAGGAGACAGCAGGCTTGACATCAGCTGTATAATCTGAACTAGGTCCATTGTGGAAGGGGTCTTTAGGTGCATAAACACATGCTATTTCTGCAAATATTTTGCAATTTTTTTTATAGAGCACCACCTTGGTCCCACTGAAGAGCTCTGCATATGCCCTGAACTCTGCTCGCTGAAGATAATTACACACCAAGGTTCAGAACTGGGAGGCTTCTTTTGGAAGATGGCTAATGTCCTATCACTAATGTTATGCAAAAAGTCCCAAGCAGTTGGGCGTTAAAGCAGCCCTCAGCCAGCACACTGCATTCCGTATCATCAGCAACTATTTAACAAACAAACAAAAAAATGAAAATCCCTTTTTCACACAGTGCTTTTATTGGTTACAGAGACTGTCAGAGCCATACCTTCAGGGTCACACCTATGACGTTGATGGCTTCCTTCACCTGCGGATGGTTTGTGCACTGCATTAGCTCTTCACATATCCAAATTCCAAGGCCACAAATGGCTACGCATCTTTTTCCAAAAGAAAGAGGGCTTTTGTCAGAAGTTTTAGAAGAATATTTAGGAAGGAGGAGGAGAAAAAAAAAAAAAAAAAGAAACGCACAGAGATGCGATCCTTCTTTTCCCTCTCACACCCTTGTCGACACCCTTGTGGAGCAGAGTGGACCTTACCCGAACAGGGCTAAAATAAAGAACTCATCTCAACAGGATCAAACCACAAGGCAGTGGTAAAAACTCAGCTGGACAAACACGAGAAATAAGTGGCAAGAAAGACTTCCCTGTTTCCCCACTCCCTTTACTCAACATTTTACCTTGCAGGTTCATTTGGCTCCTCTGTAGCATTCTTCAGTAGAATATTTATGAGGTAACACTAAAATGATAAAATAAATGAGAATAAGCATCTTCTTCATACAAGCGTACAGGCAGCACGATGGAAATCAATTTGTTCTTAAGAGTTCATGCGTATTTACTAACAATGAGTGGTAGTTTCTTGGAAATACAAATTATACTCAAATGAGAGCGTGCAGTTGCGAGGTTTTGAGGAGAAGGAGGGGCTTATTTTTTAAAAAAAAACGTGCAGTAATAATGAAGTGACTGAAGATTCAAAACAGGCTGGGTTACCTAAGGATTTACTAGTGAAAGGTGACTTTACCTTCACGTCTGCAGTTCCCGCGACGATCTCACCAGTTTCTGAAATGGGCCGCAACAGCGGGATTTCTTGGTAGATGTTTGGAAAGCAAACAAGAGAACCGAGGATCGTGTGAGCTTCTGCACGGGGAGCCTAATGAAGGAAAACCAACCCAAAATATCCATTAAAAACACTTCATGAAGTTATGAAATGACATCTCACGTAATGT
Source organism: Trogon surrucura (assembly GCA_020746105.1). Lineage (NCBI taxonomy): Eukaryota > Metazoa > Chordata > Aves > Trogoniformes > Trogonidae > Trogon > Trogon surrucura. The sequence goes on along the minus strand of CM036618.1, from coordinate 116,035,759 downwards.
TGAAAACGCAATGCTTCACACGTGTGGGAGAAACGGGAGGTGGCTGTGTTACTCATCCTTTGTAAATCTAATCCATTAACAATCACATTTCTACTTGCATTGATATTTAGTAGGGAGAGCTGTTATTACCAGAAGGGTTACATATTTTCAACTTGTGCTCACTGAGAAAAGTTAATGAGACCCTCAAGAGCAAGCCCCAGTTTCAGCACGGCGGCGTGCTGCAGCCTTAGCGAGCACGCACCTTCTCGCACTTCGGTCTTTTTGATGAAACACCTCTGCAACAGCGGCGTGTCACCCCATCCCACAGTGTCACGCAGTTGCCTGCCGTGAGATCTGCCCCATGAGCCCCGTTTCGCTTCACGCTATTGAGTTGACACCCGTGGGAGCTTCATTAGCAAGGAGGGAATCTCGGGGGCCACGGGCATTGCCAGGCTCACCTCCGGTGCATCCGCGCTCAGAACCCTGGCCGCCGCCGTAATGAAGTCTCCAATCAGCATCGTAAAGCCGGGTAAGCTCAGGAAGAAAAACCAAGGCGGGCAGTGCTTTATGACAGTATTTAAGATATCCTGAAAGAGAAGTTGCCTGATTGAGAAGAAAAAAACCAAACAAACAACACAAAACACCCCCCACAAAACAAAAGAGCCCAAAACTAAAAGGGAGGGTTTGAGGAGATTTAACTTTGCAGTTCCCCAGCTCCATGCTGATCAAGGTGATGAGACAGAGCCACACAGCTCCATCTACAACTGGTCATCATGTAACAAACAGTACTTCCCGCTGCAGGTGAGTGTAGTAGGAAAAGAGAAGAGCATTTTGTATTTTAGCTACACCTGTACTCTAACATTCCCGTTAAACAACAAAAAAAAAAAGACTCCACACACATCTCTTCATGCCTAAGCATAACTGTTCTATTAAATAAGAGTTTGGATGCAAAACAATCAAACTGTTAACCAACTTGAAGCATCGCACTGCTACAAATAAGAGATTTTCTAAAATAATGTCACTCACAATTCTGAGGCCATAAAACCACAAGATGACCAAAATGCCTGCCCTGAAGGAACGTAAGGCAGCAAGTGCCACTACTCCCGGGGGCTCAGCACACACTGGAGAATTTAGCTCTTCTGGCCTAGCTGAGAAACACAGCACTGTCAGATGCACGGCACAGTAACACAGGTACATCTATGCTTGCTGGTTTACTCTAAGCCACTCTTCGAAATAATTCAGATACCAGAAAATAAGAGTTTTTGCTGAACTCTGGAAGCAGCAGAGATGCTTCTGTGTTTTTAAGAGGTGGCACCCCATGTGTAGGAATAGGCCATCAGCCACAGCTCCACCCTCATCATCCCCCTGTGGCACAGAACGCATTCAAGAGAAGCATTTCGACTTCAGTCCTTCCACGTCTCGGTTCTTCATGGTCTCTCCAAATCAGAGCCAAGTTCCTCTACTTGAGTAAAGACTTCCTTCCTACAAGGTTTCAGCAGGTTTAAAATTAGGCACCAAATCTACACAGTCCTTACCTGCAACATTCTATTTGCTGAAGAATCAGATAAAGCTGTCTCTATATTGGGTAGAAAATTATTTTTCATTTCAATAATATCACAAGGAAAAGCTGCAAAAGAAAACCATTTTCAACATCCACCTGCACTGGTTTTATGATGTATTAAAGAAGGTATGAACTTAAATTTAGTCTGTGTTCGTATGCTCAATTCCTGTATCAGAAACTAAAAGAAGTCCAATTAATTTTTCGCTGTGAGAAGAGACATTTTAACACCCCTAATATTTTGTCAGAGCCCTGCTAAACACCAGGACAGAATCTATTCTGTATTTATTGTTCCACTAAGTATTTACGGTGGTATCATCCTACAAAATAACTGCTATATATTTTTTAATAAATAATATTTGTTTCCAGTGTTGTAGCAGATAATGCTTTCAGTTCCCTGAATAAGCTAAAATGCCACTCGAGTTAATGTTTAAACTAGTTTTAATCACTTCCTTTGATACATTTTAAAGTCAATATCACTCAATGCAAACATTCAAAACGAGGGAGCAGATGGATGCAGCAGCCCATAAAGCGGGTGGCAAACTCGCCCTGAGCGCAGAACAAAAGAACCACCTTTCTGTAATTAAGGCTCCGATTAACACGCCGGGCTCCGCGCGGCACCACGCACCTGTAATTACGGACTGAGTCAGATACCACGACGCGTTTGGCCTCCGAGTGATGGGACCAGGAACTGTGGAGCAGCAGATGGGAGCATGCTTCTGCTGACAGATGCCGTGATGAAAGAGCCCACGCTAACCTGGCCCGCAAGGTAACCCAGCCACAGGACAAAGCCCTGCTGCCACCAACCGCCCTTGCTCCCTCAGCCCTGGCTGTTAAACACCACCAGGACCGGCGGCTCTAGCCTTGATCATCACACAGAGCACTTAGGAAAAAACCCACAAACACAGGAATTGCAAACCCATTAGTTTAAATACCAATAAAGTAACCCACAAGTCTACAGCACAACCGATATAACTTTAACAAATGCTGCGACGACACGCACACTCCACGAGAGGTGCAAGAATGTGATTATGTGGACCTACTTGCTGTTTATCATACGTACTTCAAAAAATAAATTTTTTTCAGACTAAGAAAACCTCAAAAAAATTATTCTGAAAAGCTAAGGAAACAACCCTCCACTTCTCTTTTTTGCTACGTAGCTTCAAACCGATGAACCGGGGTGCTGCGGCAACACGAGGCGCACAGAGCTGCCCAAAGTTTGTGACAGGCGAGCGCTTGAGAGCCCAGACAGAAGCACGTTGAGCCTCGCTTCCGCTGCTGCTTCTCATCTTGGGCATTTCAGTACAAATCTGTGATAGTTTGAGTGACCCCATGAAGTTAACCCGAGGCAGAACACCTCCTGACTATGCTATTGCAGCTCTGATCAAGCTTACTCCAAAGAGAGAGAAGGGGCAGGGAAGAACCCACAGCCCAGGAGGGTGCTCCCAGGTAAAACCCGACCGGTTTTCTCCCGCTTCCCAATTAGCCCGCTCCCATGACACAGCCCGGCTAACAATAAAAGCGTGATCTCACGCGGTAATTCAGTAGCACAGCAAGCTTATCGGGAGATTCAGGCTTATGAGAAAGAGACCGAGTGAGAACATATGTCCTATCGGGGAGATTGCGAAAAATCAGGTAATTCAAACAGAGGAGAGCTGTTTCCTTCCCTCCAAAGTGCTGCTCCATAAACGTAAACTCTGTTCAGCAGCTTCCAGCCTAGTAAATGAATCACTTTAATTGAATGCTATGTACACAGTAACTGGAAAAACACAAGCAATAAGAAAAACATGGTGATGGCAATAGAAATTGGTTTACTCGTTCTGTACAGTGTTGTTTCTTTACTTCTTTCATAATTGACCTTTGGAACGATAAACGCGTAAAATAATTTCGGTTTATTACGGCTCCAAACCTTTCAGCAATTACACAAAATGAAAATTTAAAAGGAAGTATTCATTCTGGAAGCATTTCCATTGTTTACATAATTGCACAGCTACAATTTAGTGTTCATGTTGTTAAAGAAACGTGAAAAAAAGGACCATTACAGACTATTTCAATTCAAAATGATGCTCTGCAGTGTTAAAAATGGGAAGGAGGGGCGAGAAGGGGGCAATAACACACACGTCCCTCTTAAATGCATTAAACCTATAAATGGCATAATACTTCAGCACAGGTTAATCTAGTAATCCAAATAACATCGTAAACATCCACTGAGTAAGTAAAAAAAATTTAGGCAAGTTCACCGAAAGGTCAATTGCAAAAATATTCTTCATCTAATTTTTGTGGGAGCTTTTGCAGATTACAGGTGTAACCAAATAGCCTGCCATCTGCCTTCAGCACGTTCTCAGTTGTCCCTCAACAGGAACAACATGGATTTTTCACTTAAAATTCACTCTGTTCTTCACTGAGGGACACCTCATTAAGGGTTGAAATTTACAGCATGGGAAAGATCATTAATTTAGACAAGACTTAAGTGGAAAATCCTTAATTTTTTATTCTAAAGAAATTAACACATTTACTTATTTCAAGTCCTCCTCGTTACATTGTAGGTAAGTGTTAACTCGTCAAAAATTAAGTTGCAATAAAAATTTATCAAGTATTTTGACACCCTGAGAAAGCACAGGATTAGCCAGAAAAACATATTTCAAAGTGCCATGTAAATCTCACCTCCAAAAAAGTTACATTTGCTAAAGTATCTTGTGACCAGAACGCAATAAGGAGAGGGATTAAAAACCAGAGGAACATTGCATTTGTGAAACACAGGCAGGGTTATTCACGAGTGGTAGAGATAACACATTACTGCCTACGTCACCTGCTGGTAAGTGCCCCTTCCCCTCTAAGCCACACTAGAAATCTCTCTCTTTTACAGAAGTATTAGGAACAAAAAAGAACACCCCAAAGCCCTTGTGCTGGCGGAGGGGTGCTCAAGTGCCCTCTTAACAGAGACCACACCAAGCAAGCTCAATTTTTAAAGTTTCTCCCCCATTAGGATACGAGTGATATGCTCACAGCCCATGAGGCCACCGGGATGCGCGCGCTCTCGATCAGGTTTCAAGACAGAGGGAGGCATGAGGGAGTATATGAGCTTGTTTTGGATATTTGTGTTAGAACATTCCTCCAAATGGTCAATATGTTCAACCTCATCCAGAAGTTGTACACTGTTCCTCACTGTTGAACGAGAAGTTAAAAAATATAAAAGCTCACAAGTGCTTTTTTTTTTTTAACTTCAGATGGAAGTTAATACAAATACCTAACTAATGCAGCTTCTCCAGTAGCAATGTCACTAAAAAGACTCCACTAAATGTTATAAATTAGCCATTTCTCACGCAAAGACCTATAGTCAGTATTTTTACATAAGACTACTATGGAACCGATTTCCATGAGTAGCAACAATATATTTTAAACAAGTTAAGAGGTTTAGAGACAAGCATAACATACGTTAGCCCATCGCTATCTTTATTGATAGAGCATTTCATCTAAGTCCTCCTTCTACTACTGGAAGGAACTGAGCTAAAAGCATAGCTGTTAACTTCCCTGCCTGCAGCTGGGCTGTGTTCCGCAGGCAGCCCCGTCTGCATGTGCTGAAATGTAATCACCAGGGACATCTGTCAGCTCATTTGGATTTGGGCTTCCCTTTTTTCTGCCCATATTTCAAGTTTGTTTTGCCCTTAACATCACTAAACTCAAAAAAGCCACCAGCACCGTCTCTTTCCTTGTCTATTAGTTGCCCTTTCTGCAGAGGATTTCTGGAGTCTGTATTTTTTATTATGTTCCTTTACATCATCTTATATATATAAGCACCCTATGACAAAAATAATAAAATACCTTTGCTTTCCGAGTTCAGGTATTTGTAAAATTTTTGCACTGCATCATTAGACCTGGGTTTATGTTAAAAAACGCTGTATTTATTCTCAAAAGACATGCACAGGTGCAAGGGTTTTTGAACCACAGGTCTCACCTAGGAGCACAAGGCAGCTATGCCTACCCACACACCACCACTGGCTATCGCACAGCTTCTCTTCAAAACCACACCCCAAGAACATTTCATGATTTGCCATAATCTGGACAAGGAATTGGAGCAACCATAGGTGAGCTAACCCACGGCGTGGTAGCGAATTTCCTTGCCTTTATGTCAGAGATGAGGGAGGGGAGGTGGTGACCCTCTGGGAACTTTGTTCATAAAAAACCAGAAGCTTAGAAAAAAAAAAAAGACAGGCTCTCTAGAGAATGAGAAAAACGCCCGCTGACTTGAGCGGCACAGGGAGCAGTCACCATCCCGCAGACAGTCACTTGCGCCTTGACCCCAGGCCCCTTTGCAAGCTGGAAGTAATTACGCCACCATATCGCAAACTGGGCCACAGTGCCGTCTGCGCGTTGGCTTCTCCCACCTGAGAAAGTGATGCAACTCTTACAGACGATTGTTCCCTTCCTCATACAGAGATGTTTGTTGTCAGGCACTTCCACACAGCCAAATTAGATGCAGCTCATTACCTCGCGATCTCCTCTCTCATCTGCTAAGCTAATTGCTGCATCTTGAACTCTGAGTGCCATGGGAGCTTTCTAGCAAATATACCCTCACATTGCTCTTTTATGCACCCCAGGAGGCAAGTGTGCAAAGTTAGGCTGCACTTGCTGGGAATCATACTGAAGGGACTTAAACCTATACTCCAAAATGCCTTCTCCTGGTTTTCTGTCACTACCAAAATCCACCCAATACAGCAGAAACCTTGTATACTCACCTTCTCAAGTGAGGAGTGAAAAGAGAAACAGATTTCAAAAAGAAACACTTCTAATATGCTAAGTAAAATACTGACAAACACATTCAGGCTGAAGAGGTTTGTCATTAAAGTACGAAAACCACAAAATCAGTCCGAGCACCGTCTCCTCCAGATTGGTCTCGGCACCCACCAAGTACCTTAATGCTTTCCCATAGTGGAAATGCAGAAACAGGCACAAGGTTCCTGCTTCATATCAACACGCTGCATGAGAACCCGAGCTCCAAAGCACCGAGAGCCAACACCTCAACCAGTTCCACGGCCCAGCAAAGTCAAACAGGCAGGACGGAGACACAAGAGCAAGCTTGTGGTCAAGCGTGCCACCAAGAGGCAAAAGAAGCAAACTCGAGCAAGGCGAGGAAGAACAAAAGAGCAGCAGCTGTGTGCAAAACACCTGGAGTGCTCTGGCAAAATTTGAGTCTTAAAAGTACTGATATTTTCCATCCCTGTGCTGGAAGGAGCTGCTACACTGATCTACAGGTCTTTGTTTTTTCAAATATAAAAGCAATTTTTATTTTTTTTTTAATCTGGACTACGTTAGGCTTTAAAGTTTCCCGAGTCATGTGTTTTAAGGGAGAGGATTTCATGCTGTGTGGTTTTTAAAATTCAGGGGGTCCGATCATAGTGGGTGTTATCACACAGCCCATTTTTCTGTAAGGGAATGAAGTTACTCTGTATCTCAAGTAGTGTACAACTGTCTGAAATCTCAATGGCACTGGTGAATAATCAGAGTTTACACCGGGGTCCATGTGCCCCCTGCTGGCCATCATCACCAGAGCTCCAGCCACTGCTCTCACAATTTCTTTTAAGGAAGAAAACTCACTCCTACCACTATAAAAACACAGAAATGGTTTTAGATATTTTCTGTTTTGTCAAAAAATAAAAAAGTAAATCTCAGCAAACTGCATCTCTTCCTCAACTCCTAACGAATACTTTATTCATATGGGGCAACCCAGGACAGAGGGATCAGAAACCAACAATAAGTCACAAATAAGTAGCAGTTTAAAAATTTAAACTGGGAAAGCAATGAGAAAGTTAGGGCTGCGGAATTTAAAAGCGAGGTACATACAAGGCTACACTGGGATAATTTCATGCAACAATTGTTGCGAAGTTATTGCTTTCTTTTTGCTTCAGGTCTTAAAATATGAAAATACATTTCTGTCAGCACACAGTAATAAATGTATTTTTTTTTCATCAAGTAAAGCTTGTACCTGGTCTTCACTTGTTAAGCCGAGGTGCATCACAAAATAGAAATGAACAAGGAAATCAGAATTTGGCAGAACATCTTGACGCCTAGTCATCATAGCGCAGATCAGCCTGTATGCCTGAAGTTTGCCTTCCTTATACTCATTTGGCAGGGTGGTTGCCTGAAAAGAACAAAAATCTTGCATTACTACTTTTTTCCTAATAGGCAGCTAACACCAGCTCTATCTTCAGCAGACTTTCCATAAACCAGATCTGCTCTGCATATTTATTAAAGTAGACTCGAGTCCAAATAGCTTTTGGAGGGTATTTGTGTTCTTAGTCAGTCAGGACTGTAAAAACGAAAAAGAACACAACTAAACATACAGAAATTCAATACCACTATAGATGAAAATTTTAGAAATAATTCACCTTGAACAACCATGATGCAAATATTCTGAGAGGAGGAATTAAGACAGGAGGAGAGGGAGTAGACTGATTGTCCACACTTATAGCCAGGTTGTCCCGTATCTAATGGTTTTAAAAGAACAGAGTTAATAAAACTGATATCTTGCTTTAGTAATACTGCTTATTTCATATTATTACTTTTGCATTTTATTTACTTGAAGGCACTGCAACACTCTGAGCTATACAGAGTTCCTAGATAAGCCAAAACTATGAGGCAAGCTAGTTCTATAGTGCTTCCCCAGGGCCTAAGCAAATATTCCCATTCTAGGTCATACCATGGGCTTTTACACTGAATACCAGCATTCCCAGTATTCTATTCTACGCCTCTGTTTGCTACTGCTTCCTTACCCCATTTAAACTAACTAATTTAAATCCTCTTGCCATTGAACAGGAACATTCTCTATTGGGGATATCTGCTGGAAATCAAGCAAGATGAGCTTTATGACAGAATCCTCCAAATCCCATGCTTACATTCCAGATGCTAGTACCAGGTCAAACTTAATAATAACTTCTAAGAAAAAAGAAAAACCATTATCATTAGATGTAAGCATCACACACGATACCTTTGCAAGTTTATACCACAACTCATAAAGATACCCAAAAACTTTTGCGTGGATTTTGGGTGACTGTATATTGTTCACATCTCCAAGAATTCCCAGGATCCTTCTCCACAGCACAGCGGCAGAATCGGGATGCCAACCGATAAGGCTTCCACCGGCAATTATACTGCAGTCATCCGCAAGGAACTCACTGCTGTCTGCAAATTTAAGTTCCATTTCCATGGATTAGAAATGCAGCGTAAGTTTGCTCAACAAAATAGGCACGTTACTTCTTCCCACCATCTACCATCTCGAAAGCATTCTCTCCCACCAAACCACCTCTCTCTTGTCTATCGCTCAGGCTAGCACACGATTCAGATCCAAAACCGGCAGAAAACAAGGGCTGAAGGCCGTGAGCCACACAGAGATGAGACAGCTACAGATCAGGTTGCTATCAGACAGATAGACCCCAGTCCAGGGTTCGGTGTTTTGTTTGTTAGTTGTTTTTTTTGAGGGAGGCAAATGCAGTTAAATGGAACATTCACATACTCCAAGAGATTTGTTTAGTCAATAACTGGTTTTTATGGGTAACATTTTTATTTCTAAAAGACCTTTCACAGTATCACAGTATGCTAGGGATTGGAAGGAACCTCAAAAGATCATCTAGTCAAATCCCCCTGCCAGAGCAGGAACACCTACATGACGTTACACGGGAACGCGTCCAGGCGGGTTTTGAATGTCTCCAGAGAAGGAGACTCCACAACTTCCCCGGGCGGCCTGTTCCAGTGCTCTGTCATCCTCACTGAAAAGAAGTTCCTTCTCAAATTTATTTAGAACCTCTTGTGTTCCAGCTTGATTCCATTACCTCTTTTCCTGTCATTGTTTGCCACTGAGAAGAGCCTGGCTCCATCCTCCTGATATTCACCCTTTATATATTTATAAACACTAATAAGGTCACCCCTCAGTCTCCTCTTCTCCAAACTAAAGAGACCCAGCTCCCTCAGTATTTCCTCATAAGGGAGATGCTCCACTCCCTTCATCATCCTAGTTGCCCTGTGCTGGACTCTCTCCAGCAGTTCCCTGTCTCTCTTGAACTGAGGGGCCCAGAACCGGACACAATATTCCAGATGCGGTCTCACGAGGGCAGAGTAGAGGGGACGGAGAACCTCTCTCGACCTACTAACCGGCCCCCTTCTAATATACTCCAGGATGCCATTGGCCTTCCTGGCCACAAGGGCACAGTGCTGGCTCATGGTCATCCTGCTGTCCACCAAGACTCCCAGGTCCCTTTCCCCTACACTGCTCTCTAATAAGTCATTCCCCAACTTATACTGGAACCTGGGGTTGTTCCTGCCCAGATGTAGGACCCTACACTTTCCCTTGTTGTATTTCATCAAGTTATTCCCTGCCCAACTCTCCAGTCTGTCCAGGTCTCGCTGGATGGCAGCACAGCCTTGTGGCGCGTCAGCCACTCCTCCCAGTTTAGTGTCATCAGCAAACTTGCTGATAGTGCACTCAATTCCCTCATCTAAATCGTTGATGAATATATTGAATAATATTGGCCCCAGTACTGACCCTTGAGGCACTCCACCAGATACTGGCCTCCAACCAGACTCCGCCCCATTGACTAAGACTCTCTTTATGATCACATAGTATAAAGCAATCTGGAAACAGATCCAAAGAAAAGGGATGAAAAGTAGGCACTACTACTCCTATATATGGTGATATACACCAAAGGAAACACACTTTTTATTAAAAAAAACTGAACTCCCTTTTGAGATAAAAATCTTAAAATGGTGAAGCCATTTTCTGGACTACAGTACCTGTTAGATTTGCAGCATCCGAAGGACTCAGCTGAAGCCAGCGAGGTGCATCAGGGTCCACACACACATCTGCTGCCGCATTAACCTCATGGTCATCTTCAGAGGCTTGCCAGGGGAGGAGCGCCATCTCCACCTCGTTATTGTAGCCAAGGGACGTGTCGCTGCCCACACTTTCACCTACAGCAACAAGGGGATTAACAAACAGCACAAACGCTGTTTTTAAAGACTACATCAGCAAAGCGTATGGCATATGTGCAACAAGACCAAATTACACCACTGATTCCAATTGCTACAATTCAGAAAAATACCGTATTTCTCGGAACTCACTTTTTTCTCTCTCTCTAACATTTCCACGTGACTGCTGCAAGTCTGCTTTCACATCTAACTCAGCTGTACTATTGCTTCTTCGTACTGGTACCTTCAGAGAAAAAATAAAAACATTAATTTCAGCTTGTTACAGTTTTGAGAACTACATTCTACTTCAGCAAATTCAAGACGTACACACAGTTATCAGAAATTAATGACAACTCAGTCAAGATATTTTCATGAATATTCAGACTACCCAAATACACTTTACACCATCAAACATTTACTCCAGCATACTGTAGCTCTACAATAGTCATGAATTATCTATGTTCAAAAGTTATGGACTTGTTTATATTTAATATAACAAAAAAAAAAAAAAAAAAAAACACAAAAGTCTTGCCTAAGACTAGAAGATGACCAGTTAGGGAAAAGTGCAGAAGAAGCTGACAAGCTCCTACAGTGACCGTACCAAATAGCATCACGGACAGCTACAGCTCAATTCCAGGTGTCATGCTAGAAATGGGATTAATTGTTTTTCACGCTTTCAGTAGAGTTTCTAAATACTAGCGGGCATCTGATCAGAAATAAATCATTGCTTAAATGTTATAAAAAAAAATCACTTTCTCTTTTGCCTTACTTGCTCTGCTTTGTGTTCCTTCTTTGTGTATCCTTTATTTTCCTGAACTGATTTGGAATCTGAAGTTAAATTATGAGAACTTCCAGCCTTTTTACCTAGAAATTTTAGACAGTAAGCAAGAAAGAGACATTTGTGGGACCAAAGTACATAGCAAATCCTACAAAAATTTCAGCTGCATCTACACATACACTTGTTGCATTTATAGTTAAGCAAAGCAATGCAACATTAAAATGGAATACAAGATGTTCCGAAAAATCTTTTGCAACAGGAAAATTTACACGATAGGAACAGCATGAATACACAAACTTTAAATGCAAGCCAGTTAATAAAGAAGTTTAAGAGTTAAATTTTAACCACTCTGCTTTATAAAAGGCAACATCCTGCATTTGTCGTCTGTAGCATCTTAAAAATAGTTCTTCCAACAAGATATCAACAATATATTCCCTAAGAAAACAAGATAAAAAAAATTTTAGAACAGAGCTAGAAACCAAAGCAGGTAAGAGCAGCACATAAGCACATAAGGCTGAAGAAGTCTCAACACTTTTTTTTCCAGAAGTACGGTATTGCTGTATTTTATCAAAATTACCTTGAAAAAAATCAGATGGAAACTGATCCATAATATCTGAAGTGCTGCTACTTCGAGTTAGCTCCTGCTCTTGGTCTACAAATAGGCCCATAGTTTCTGTTCCAGTCGAATTTTCCAGCTGTTGAGATTCTTCAACTTCTGTTGGTTTAATTAGAACACCAAATGTTTACACAACTTCAGAATTACGTACACGTGTGAACACCTTTCCTAAGAAAGCTATACGAAAAAGTGATCCATTCCAATATTTCCCAAGTTATAAAACTAGAACATAACTCCTAGTTACAGGAATTATAGTTTAAGATTTATAAAATGGCCTTATAAAAACGGCAAAGTTTAGAGAGAGATGTATGAGCAATGTAAGCTGTAAAAACTCTACAAAAAGGACAGAAATTACTCTGGGGTTTTGGATTGCACGAGGAAGGGTGGGGAAAATATCATGTGAACAAAGTTATGTCTTTCAGTGCTAGAGACCCAAACTAGACCCTGTTCATTCTGGGAACAGAAAGAAGAGAGGAGAAGCAGCAAACCTACTAAAAACTCAGAATGCACAAACGATGGCTGTGCTTCATGACTTTTCCTCCATAAAGAGGGGAGGGGGAGAATAAAAAGGCAACTATACAAACAGAGTGAAAAAAGATCTGAGCTAATATGACTATATAAAATCTAACTGTAATTTATGGTAATATTTAATATTAAATAAACAAGAATTGCACTGCTTGCAGTGCTACAAACACTCTGAGAGAAATGAAGCACTATTTGAGAATTAAGACGCCCAGACATATCTTTTAGATTTGCTTCTAGCATTAATAATTATAGGAAGATTTCTGTAAAGGAATTAAAAAAAAATCCACAACTGTAAGCTCTGATTTGTAACTGAGTATAGCACAGACTGAATGAGATTTTGCTTTTAAATCAAGTAGCTGGACCAGTTGCACTTCTCCGACCGGATACTTTGCCTGCACCCTCACATATTTGGCTGCCTTGTACAGCAGTTCCTTGAAAATGAACCCAGTTGAGAGAATAACAAAAAAAGCATTAGAAGCACTTTTTGCCACCCCTTTGTAACTCTGAAAAAGACCAAGATATGCTCCCATTGAATCTGCTCACCCTTTTCAGGGCTACCCATAATACTTAATACCCTGCTTTGAACAGATCCGAGGCACAGGAAACACAACCAGTGCAAAACATCTCATCCCGCACTACTACAGAATAACCAACTGGACAGAAAGGGAACAGACAGACAGCAGTTTAAAAACATAAGGAACATGTATATAAAAGATGGCATTACAGTACCTGACAGTCTGTGAGAGCAAGAAGTGTAAGAGATACCAGGTAAGAGAGAGCTCACAGTGTGAAGCAGAAGAGGGACACTTTTAGTGGCTGGCAAAGCCTCAGAGAGGTGAACACAGTTGCTGATAGACTGGCTTCGCTTAGCTTCCAGGAAAAAATAAAGCAATAATTACGTCAGAAAAAATAACGAAATATTTGGGGTTCTGAACGTCAAGATACAATGAAACACAACAGTTTCAGAAAATAAAATCAGAGTTTCACAAGAGTAAGCCCCAAAGTATTTCCCGTAAGCTGTAAGTTAATAACCCGCGACTCTCACATTGAAAGTGCGATAATCAGCGACTTCCGAACCACAGCGGTTCCACAACGTGGAACATTTTGTAAGTGTACAATTCCTACCAACTCCTGGGAGCAGCCACAGCTCCAAGGCAGATTTAAAACTTGAGTGTTACAGTACGTTTGGCCATATAAGCATTTAGTCAGGGTCTCACCTGTTGCCCTCTGACGAACAATGTTCCTCGCCTTCTCAACTCCGGGGGCACCAGAGGTCGTAGCACTTCGGAACCTCATTGGCTCCACAACTTCAGGATGACTTTTCCAGCTTAATGAAAAAGATCTTCCCACCACAGCTGTCTTCTGAGGCTCTAAAACACCACCTTAGAGCCAAAGAAAACAAAATCTGTGTTTTGGCACAAATTTTTTGCTAAATTATGAACGGGCTTACAAGCACTCAGACATGAAAAATACAAATCTTGAAAACATAAAGATGGACTTCTACTATTAATAGAAGTCAATTGCTACTTCAGCTACATGCATCAACTGCAAAGTGGCACAGAAGTGTAGCTAAATATAGCTAAAATATCGTAATCAATAAAGTTTAACAAATATGCATGGAAGCTTATTTTTCCCTTGATGACTATGCCAGACTGCTGTGCAGGAAACCACATTTCATTTCCGCTGCACATAAAAGATCAATTTTAAACGTTTACTCAAAATTGCTAAACAGCTCTCTTTTGTTGACCCCAAATACCTTCCCTTCCACAACGAAGGACGAGGATGCATAAACCCAAAGCCCTTCACATCTGATTACACTAGATTAAGTAGTATTTAATGTTAGATTAAATTTAATTAATTTTAAGGATTAAATTTAAATATTTAATTTGTTTGGTACAAAAAACACTGAAGCCCAGAGACTAACCTTTTCCTCTCTGCTTTTTTTCTTTTTGTTCACTGAGCTTATCCAAGGGCAAGTTTGTCATTTCCACCCCATACACAGTCCTGGCTAGCACCGCTGTCAGCGAGTCCATGATGTTGGTCCACTCGGTTATGAGCTCCTCCCAGTCAGTCAGGGCAGATAGAACGCTGAGCAGCTCATCCCACAGTTCCCGAGAAATGTAAACACTCAGGTTTGCTCTGATCCAAGCCACAATGAGGGTCTGATGGAAAAGAAGCACATGAAGCTAATGAATGCAGCACTCTGACACCAACCCCCATGCACCTGAAGAACAAACCGGATCTATCCATCTCCATCTCCTAGGAAGAGTTTACAAAACAATTACTGCAAGGGAGAACTTTTTTCATGTTTTACAAGCAAGTTTCATAGTACTGTGCAACAGTGCTTAACTAAAGCTATGGGTAATCATTATGTAACACCAACATAAAAAACCCTCAACAAACAAAACCCACCACAAACACTCACCCGGAAAAGTAATCCCGACATGCTTTGAGCGAATGTATCCTCTATTTGCTTTTCTTTTGGCTTCTGCATGATGGCTTCTGTTATTCTAAGAAGTATCTGTAACATCTGTTCCCTGGTTCCAAAACAAAATTGTACTTTTCATTCACATGTTCTATTAATTGTACTTGTTAATCTTCACGTGCCATAAACCCCTCTCAATCTTGCACACCGAGAACATGATCACACTTCAAACTTCACAGATCATCTCCAAAATTACATTGTTTCGTTGTGGACTCTAAAACCTAATTTTTGAGAAGGTAAAGTCAGGGTCACAAATGTGACTTACGTAGTAAGGTCCACCCTTGAGAAAGTCAGGCTTTTACCTATCCAACAATTTGCCCATAAAGCTTAAATGTTGATAATTTTCTCTTTAGTAATGCAGAATACATCAAGCTTACCATGTCTTCTTATCCATTGATAGCTCCATTATCATGCGTCTGAAGATACTCAGAACTGCTTTGCAAGCATCAACCTGCTCCTTCAGAAGCAGCGGGACTTCAACGCACGGTTCCAGCAAGAAAACATTGGCGGAGTTTGTCAGGAACACCTTAAAGGCAGGCATTTACAACAAGGTTACACACTGTCAGGAGTGAAGTCCAGACTTGTTATAAAGCACTTGTCCTTTTCCTCAAATTTTTCACTTTCCTTCAAGCAAGTTTCATGTTTTACCTATCACTTTGTTTTTCTACATCATTCTAGTGAAAAACGAAAGGCCTGCATTACATGGGTTGTGTGTGGGTCTCTGCTATTCGGTCAGGTACAAGTTACATTCCTCCAGCTACTCGCTTGAGCAAGCACCAATATTTCCAATAAATGAGCTTCAACGAAGACACACAAACAGTTCTGATTAACTCCTAGTACCCGCAGTGGAAAAAAAAAAAAAAATGAACCTTCTGTCTTAAAATAAATACTTGGCTCTAAGACATGGCCACGAGGTTTAATTTTAATACTAAAAATGTTATAAGGGAAGCCCAAATCATATCTTTCAAAAATGATCAACTGCTGGTCGTTGTTTTTCTTAACCTCAGAGACTGTATTATAATTCATATGGCAAGTTAGGTGATTACATAAATTACAGCCTTGTACCCTTTCTGTACACCACACCTGTAACGCTGCTTGAGCCCCAGCTTTAACGTTTTTGTCCTCATCTTCCAGTACACATCCCCTGTTAACAGCACTGGTAAAGGAGTACGTTCTTCCCCAGCTGGATGAGCGCTTATGTCCTGAATGGTCAGAGGAAAGCTTTCAAAAACATGCTTCAGTTAGTGAAAAAGCAGAAAGGAATATGTCTGTATTTATGCAAAATCATGTAAAATCTCAAAAGCAAAGAGAAAAAAAAAGAAAAGGGAAAACTGTCATGTCCCATGCTCACTTCAAGAAATTTGTGTCTATTCTCTGAACAAACAGTATATGGAATTTAAAGGTTCGGAAGAGTTTTAAGCGTTGTGTTATTTAAAATCACAGTAACACAGTATGCTAGGGATTGGAAGGGACCTCAAAAGATCATCTAGTCAAATCCCCCTGCCAGAGCAGAATCACCTACATGATGTTACACAGGAACGTGTCCAGGTGGGTTTTGAATGTCTCCAGAGAAGGAGACATTCCAGCCTGTTCGTGTTCTGTCACCCTCACTGAAAAGAAGTTTCTTCTCAAATTTATTTGGAACCTCTTGTGTTCCAGCTTGATTCCATTACCCCTTTTCCTGTCATTGTTTGCCACCGAGAAGTGCCTGGCCACATCCTCCTGACACTCCCCCTTTATATATTTATAAACATTAATGAGGTCACTCCTCAGTCTCCTCTTCTCCAAACTAAAGAGCCCCAGCTCCTTCAGTCCTTCCTTATGAGGGATGTTCCACTCCCTTAATCATCCTAGTTGCCCTGTGCTGGACTCTCTCCAGCAGTTCCCTGTCTTTCTTGAACAGAGAGGCCCAGAACTGAACACAATATTCCAGATGGGGTCTCACCAGGGCAGAGTAAAGGGGAAGGAGAACCTCTCTCAATCTACTAACCAGCCCCCTTCTAATATACCCCAGGATGCCATTGGCCTTCCTGGCCACAAGGGCAGGAATAAAAATATTTTATACCACTTTTTGTAGTCAATGATTGCAGTAATATTTGAATTTAAGTCCGGCAAAACTAAAAATAGCTTACAAAAATCATCTGTCAAAACCTTGTAATTCTCACTATGTGTTTACAACTTCAACCTCTTTCTCAATACAACAAAACTCCCCTTTAGATAGCTTCATAGCATCAATAGTGTCAAAGCCAACTTTTCCTGAGGGTTTGATATGGGACACCGGAAAGATGGCACACAGAATTTGTGAGTATCTTTTAATTTCTTATATTAAGATGTCTGAATCCAAATATTTCACCCAGTATATACAAACCCGTAGATATTTTCAAATTCTTAGTGCACTAGGCCAAGAGCATAAATTTTAACACTGCAGAACTTACTAGTATTTCTTCCATTAGGTTCTTACTAGCATATTTGTATAGACGGGGAAAAATCAGCAAACTACATTTTTCAAAATAGCTCCCATCTTTTCCTGCACTCAGTAAGGTCTACTGAACACTCAATATTTATTTAAAATTCCGAACCTTAAATAAAAGTTTTTACCTTTATTTTCCACACATTTAATTTTTTTACTCATGTACAAGGCGTGTTTAAAATTTACATCATGGATCGTAGGCAAACAGAATAAAGTTAACGCTGATACCATACATGTTTACCATCCATCTGCACTGAGGAATCCTCTAAGCTGATGACGGCATCCTGACTGTCTTCCTTTTTGTCTGGCTCCTCCATGAACACAGGTTTCTCTTGCAGTATCCACTTTCGATATACCTTCACCACTTTCCGTGTCGCTGATATATCAGAAGGCGGCAATAAAAAAGCCTAAATTGAAAAATTAACTTGTTTCACTCTATTTTCCTACACCTGGTTTAGCTGCAGTAACATCACAAAAGGCATCTTGCTCAGGTTGAGGAAGCAGAAATGGAAGGGCTAACAAAAGCAGATTTAAATATGCCTCATGGCTAGCCTATGGGAAAGTTCTCAAGATGCCTTCACACATGCTGTCAAGCCAGAAGACAGCTCCTAGAATATCAGAGAAGCAGCAGCTCACTAGCGGGACGAACGGATGCTATACAGGCTAGGAAGGAGCATAGAAAGGAGAAAAAACAAACAAAAAGGAAGAAAACCAAATAAACACGAGATGCTTCACAGTAAAGCCTGTCAGTTCGCTCAGCTGCTGCCAAGTAGCTTCTGCACATTTACGTGACCTGGAACTGCTGCTTCAATCAATTTCCACCTTGGTGCCAGAACAAAAACCAAAAAAAAATTAAATTTGGGCTCTCCAGTAGGTCCACAGGTATTTTTATTCCAAACAATTGAAAGAATGTCAAATTAATGAAAAATACTAGTAGGAGCAATCAGTGTTCCAAGAGCCATTAAAAGCTGATGTTGATCACAGGAACAAGAATCTTACTATTTGAAATAATAAATTTGCAAGCTAATAGCTCTTTACATGCCTTAATATCAGATCATAATACCAAGAACAAAGTGGCCCGTTCCAGATGAGGCACGATGTATCCAGCACCAGCAACAAACTTCAGCTTCTACAAAAATGTCATCATTTTATCGTTAAAACTAGACCTAGGGAGGGTCTAGATGAAAAGGGTGTGTCAAGTTTGAGCAGTTACCTGATTAACAGCCTTCATGGTGTCCTTCCTCACACACATGACATATTTTTTTTAAAAGTATACAATAGCAACCAAATGTGCGCACTTACTTGTCGAAACACCTCATTAACGAAGTTAACATATCCTCGAGTGGATAAGAGGATCCTCTGCACCATCTCATAGACAGTGCGGTGCTGTTCATCGATGCTGCAGAGGCTAGAGTTGCTGAGCCTTCTGTCGGACAAGGTGCTGCTGTTGGAGTGGCTTCTCTCCTGCTCACCCACGTAACACACGACAGTTTCCAGCTCTGCGGTTTTATCTTGGTTTACCCCACCAACAGTCTGCACAGAAGGAAACACACAGCTAAGACTGAAGAGTCTCTTAAAAGGAAAAGCATCTATTTCTGTTAAATTCATTGTGAAGTCTCTAGTCTGAGAGAAGTCTCAACTCGCAATCTGAAAGTGAAATATTTGTCTAATCCCTTACTGTAAACAGCTGCTATAATCAAGAGGAAAGCAAAGCAGCCTTTGGTATTGCTGGGAAATAGTTCACAGCACAAATAAGTTCAACACTTCACAGACTAAATTCCCAAAATCTAAGCATAATACTGATGTAGCTGGTAAGGAAAACAGCTATATGGGAAAAAAATCTAGAAAATTACTGAAGGGTTTCCCTTGGAGATTCTCTGCTCCATCAACAAGGGAAAAAAAAAAATCAAAACACCAAGTAGCTCATTAATTTACCCAGGGATAGCATTTCTTTCTTGTTTCATTTGTCAGTACATCACAATCATTTCCACGGTGAGCACATACATACAAAAGAAGCAAATTGTAAGGCACACCTGAATAATTTTAGGGAGCATTTCTCCTCCATTTTTTGTATTCTGAACTGCAGTTAAATATTTCTTTTCAAGAAAGAAGGTAACAAGCCACTTAATAAAAATAACTCGAGCTGCCATATATGGGATTTTTGTGCTGTAGACATTTTCATTGTTATGTGTTGCAGTAATGTATACTGGTCTTGGTCTTATATCAGGAATATCTGGAGAGATAAAAAATAGAAGACGTAAAGAAAATCTATATTAAAAAACTGTAATTGCTTCTAGAATCTGATTAAATACATTCAACATGTCACCAACATAATTTAGTCCATACAAAACAACAGATGCAATGACTGACTGCTTTTATTATATTAATGCTTGTATTTTATCATAATGTTATTACTCCTACAGAAAACTCAGAACATAAATGCACAGATCTGTCCTGAACTTTGTAATTTGTATCACAATAAAAAAAAAAAAAGGAAAGCAAAAGGGCTGCAAAAAGAAGATCAAAGTCTGAAACAAAGAATTACTTCTACTACAATGTATGTTAATAAGTTTCACAGAGTTTTGTTGAGTACAGTGAGAAAGAGAAGATGGTTCCTGAACACTCAATAGTGCAAAGATTAAGAAGAAAAAGCACACTGGAAAGAGAAGTTAACTTGTGTGCAAAGAGCACTGTGCAAGTTGAAATAACAGAAAGACCACACATGGGAAAAAGTTGAATATTGCCAGACGGAGATAGCCTGGATCACAATTCCTTCAGGCTTAGATTTAGGGAAGGCTCCCCTGTATGCAGGTGCAAAGCACGGAAGGCCTGCGCTTGAGATGTCAACAACACATGGGACAAGGGAAGAGAAGTCCTCAGGTCAGAGAGCTGTGCCAGTACACCGGCAGGTAACAGCGATGTTACTGAGAACAGTTGTCATTATTTCTTTTTCTACTTAAAAAAAAAAATAAAAAATTGCTACTTACCAAGAACAGGTTTGTAGAGGTTGGTGAGCTTTGTAAAAGATGGAAACAAGTGTGGAAGGTAGTATTTTCTAAACAAGGTGAAGAGAAACTTAAAACCAGTGTCTTGGTTCTCTCTATTCTTCCACTCCAAGCTTGCAGCCTTCATCACGCAGTTAAAGAGGAACAAATAAAAAGCTTTAAGTGAATGTGTTACACTGACGATCACTCCACATTGAACACAAAAGATAAACAATTTAAACTTTAATAGAGAGATGAAAAATTAGCACTGTCCCAAAAACCTTTACAAACAAGAATGTATCACCATGATAATTTCATACAACCAGTTTTCAAAATAAAGCATTTCTTCAAAATGGCAAATCCTCTTCCAAATGTAATTTTGGTCCTGTCTTTTGATATAAAAAAATGTATCTCAAACTATTTAATTACCTTTTTTTTTAATACTGAGTTCTTTAATGTTCACTGTCTATACAGTTTTCCCTTTATTTAAAATGTTGCTTAATTTGCACTTTTAAAATATATACATTATCTTATTTTCTTTCCTGTGCAGATTAATCTGATCTATTTCTAATTAAAATTTTTCATGTACATGTTACTCGCATCCTTTAAAAAAAACTCAGAAGCCATCTCTCCCTTTTCATCTCTTTCTCCAGTGGTCCTTTACACATGTTGCTGGCTGTGTATGTGTTCAGAGAACAAGTTACATCTTTACCCCATATCAAATTTCTAAATGTGACCACAAGCACATAAAATAGTTGGTTACCCTGCAAATTTGGCTAACATTCATCAATTCTTATCATAAGTGTGAAAAAAAATCATATTTGCACTCAGAAATACCTTTGGGATGACTTCCCTTTTAAAAACAAGAATAAGAAAGGGCAGAAGACACTTTCTCCTGGTGAGAGGCAAAACCAGTTCCATATAATCAGAGTGTAGACCTGACTCTCTACCACATGTTCATTCCTCTAGATATGCATAGTTAAGAACACACATCCTCCGCACCTGAATTACCATATATTTTAACAGTAGCTGAAGAAAATAGCAGGTTTGGTCTTCAGCAATTTTCTCTCCAGAGACAGCTGGCAAAAGAGGGGTTATTTCTTCCGGGTAAATCTTAGCTAAAATAAAAAGAAAACATTTTAAACACAGAAAATCTGAAAACAGTTAAATAAAAAGTATTTTCTCTAAAAAAAGATGTGGAAATAATCATTAACATGCTACAAGGTTGTACAAAGTCAAAGCCCAGCAACCCGCTGGGCTTCTCCTATTTCCCCCAGCACTAACAGAGGATGGTGCCACCCAAACAGAGACTCTACAGCTCTACAAGTAGCTCCATGACAGGGGGTGACACTCATTTACTCACCGTCTGGGGCACTGGGAGGACTAATGAGGTTATCGAGGGTGCAGGGACCTTGGGAGGACACAAGGGGTGGGAAGCCAGGCACGAGGCAGGCAAATATTAATGTCTGCTCTTCCGCACAGTTAGTCTGCAGCGCTTGAAGCCAGAGGAGAAACAGACGGATTCCTTCACATCTTATCTGCAAGGGGATGATTTGGGTGGGAAGGGAAAGGGATTAAACCAAATTTCTAAGTACAGTAACCCAGTTAAACAGCTAAGAAAATGCAGGACAAGCACTTTCATGCCAGCTGTGTGCCAGTGAGTCCTTCCAGCACACCAAGAGACATCACATCATTCATTTAACCATGGGCACAGAAGAGTGGAAGCAGGTTGTACCCAAGGCAGTGGCACCCCAAGGAGACAGCACTGCCAACAGCAGAAAATTGTAAAGTAATATGCTTCATAAGAATTAAGAGCAAAAAGAAATATGAATACAACAAAGAGAAATACCTTGAGAGCATTTCCAGTGTGCAAAAGTTTCTTCAGAATTGACCCTGGATTAGAAAAATTAAATAGGCATGTATCAGATACTCAAACACTCACCTTCCACCAGAGTGTTTTTTAAAAAATACTACAGAAAAAGCAAGTTTAATGCCATTTACTGTCTGGCCACTGAGCAAGTTTTTAAGAAAAGTATGGGGTAAAAAACCCCAAAAAACCAAAGCATATCTATTTATAGTCATCACCGTCATCATCAGTGTTATAAGGTCAAATATAACATATCTTTGCAGTGAGGTACTTTGGTTTTAGTCAGACAACAATTTCTCAAATTACTTTCATTACAAATAAGATATCTAGGGGATATTTTGACCAAATATGACTACTTAAGAGAAGCATAAATATAGACAATATATCAGCTATTAAACAACTGACTAAACCCAACGTGTTCTGGACTAAATTGGCCACTTCACTACCCAGATGAAATGGTAGTAAAGTGGCCAAGCAGATGTCTCCTTTTATTTTTGCCAGCACTAACTGGAAATGTGACAATAGCCCTTTCCTTGACCTTTAACTTCCACTCATTATTTCCTCTGCAACAGCAAATTCATTGTTCTGATGAAAAACATGGCAGTTGATGAAATAGTGCTGGAAACCAAACCAAACAACAATGCTGTACTACTTGGAAGAAATATAACTTCTCCCAAAGCAGCATGAAATTTACTTTAACAGTCAGCAAAACAAAACATTGTGACCGCCACTCAGAAGTGTAATTTTCATAGTAGTGACAAATCCAATATGTCAAAGGGAAGCACCAAGTTAAAATACCTCATTGGACTTCAAGGTGGTTTGACTATCAAAATAAACTTATTTCACTTTTCAATGCTTCTGCACCCATTTGACTCTAGCTTTACTCAACCTGGTCAAATGAGGAGAACAGTTAAGTTTTGCTTTCTGGCTTCTGTACACAATCATAAGGACAAAACATTCACTATATAGTCCCTGTGGCCTACAGTGTTTATTTAAATATCATTAAAAAGTTAACTATCTTCAAACTAAAGACAACAAAAAACAATTTCCCCATAGCATTTATGTTCGAATCTAACTTTACAATCTAGTTGAAAGTCCTATACAAACTGTATCAGAAATTCCAAGTTGTCTGGAAAAATGAATCCTGCTTTTCTTACTTGGATTTTCAAAGTTGACAAGTGACTAAACCAAGCCTATTAGATATCTATTATCTTTCTGCTTAAGAGAAAACACCAAACAAGAAACACACAGAGCTGCAATAGAAGGTGAAAAAGATTTTTCATCTGCTTTGAGAATTTTCAGCTGCAAGTCTCATACGTAAGTACTAGCTGTGTATGGACAATACCAAGGGATTCTGTGGTTCATGGGACTTTTAGAACCAGGGAATGTGACTAGAGAAAATATTGACTTTATTTTACTAGAATTTTTTTTAAACCATTCCTTCTTACCTATACTGCGAAAATGCCATCGATAAAAAATCCTCTCAGGGAGTAGCTGTAATATTTTCTGCAGGAAACAAAACTAAATAGTCAAATTTTCCATAATAAACCGCTCCATTCAGAGGATACAGAGAAAATGATACACAAGACATAAATGAAATGGTAATATAAACATAGAGAACACAGTTGAAAGCAAACACCTATCACAGTAAGGATTTCGGCCCATCCCTTTGCTCTTGTTACCAAGAAAGACACCTGGAATGATCGTGAATAAAGATCACAGCACTGTCACAAACAGCATTCCCTTTCCCACTGCCTCGCAAAACCCCCAGATGCCAGATCACAGGCTGATTTCTAATGAAGAGGTTGCAGAAGCAGCTCACTCTGGGTTACGTTTTTGTGCAATTTCTGGCAACGACTCCTGCTAGATTGATACCGTGTGGATTGTGAGCTTCTGGGCCTTACATCTGTCCTCCTCTCAGCTACTGGGGCCTGACCTCCCAGCTGCAGCAGCGGGGAGCAGCGGTGCTGCTATTTTTACATTGAGGTCAGTTACCTGTGTTTTCTGCTGGTGAGAGAATCCAAGCCAATTACACAAAGCTCGACTCATTCAATATGGCACTTGCATGGAATAATGCTCAGTGGCGTGCCGCTGTAGTTTTGGGCTGACCCTGACAGGCAGATCAAACAAAAGATGAGGCCATGGTCAAACCCATTCCCCCTCGGTTCTGTTACACTACAGGGCACCAAAGCAAAGCAATTTAAGCATATGCTTAAGTGTTTTCCTGAACAGAGTCTTATAATCACACTTGCAAAGAACAGTTTGGGCTGCCAAATGTTGTTCTTTGTCAGTTTAGCGGATGGTAATGCCACCAAATAATCAGAATAAACCAAAACTATTTGGGGGTCTTACTTGGGTAAATATGGTTTTTAAAAGGTCTTTACAGGTTCTGAGACATCTTTTTTCTTTTCCTTTTTTCCTCTTTTTTTAAACTATCAGCAGTATAGACTAAGGCGAGTAGGTGCATTAGTAGTACCAGACAGCCAACGTATTGCTGCTCAGCCTCTCAGAAATGTGAGAGCATAAACAAGGTTTCATGTAAATTTCATAGAAAAACATGTCCGGATCTTACAACTTGTCAGCCATTGAAATATGAAGCTAAGCAGATCTATTTAAATGAGGAACTACTTTTCAACATCTACTTTTGGAAATTAGCTTAAATTAATCAGTGTTATAAATGACTGTCAGAGTTCCTTGTAATCATCAAACAAAACCACAAGAACAAACTTCTGCACAACAAAGCGCCATTAAGTTTTCAGATATACTGCATGCGAGATGCAAAATGAATGACAAGTCATTTAAGCAACGGTGACCCATTTGTTGGTCTTTTGCATATGAAAGCTCACAAGAGAGAATAAAGTGTCACAGCCAAGAAAGCAAGAAATGGCATTTTAGGCAATCCTTCAGAGACGGCCAACACATGAATCATTATTGCTGTTAAAAACAGTATGCTCGAGAGATGGAATAAGATAGACTTTTTTACTTTTGACAACGAAATGCTTCAGAAATTATATATACAACACTCAGTCTTTTTGAAAATGGCACATTCCTTTCTCCATGGCAGAAGATGGAAGTCATGACAAGTTCATAGATGTAGGGAACTAGACCTCAGGTCACACAAACAGACTGGTCTTTCCTTCTTCACATCTTTACCAAATACTATTTGGCGTTTCTAAAAGTTTACCTAGAACAAAAGTACAAATCGGGCACACCTCTTTTACATTGTTGTTGCGTTTGGTTTCAGCGTTACTCCCACAGCTGCCTCCCTGGGGGCGTGGTGGCAGCAGGGAAGGCAGGAGCTGGCAGCTGGTGGCCAGAGGTCTAGCTCCTCATCCATGAGCAGGAGGAACACGCTTGGGATGGAGAGGATCCAACTGGCTGAAAATGAGGCCACAAGTCACATTTGGGCTTTTACCTGTTAGTTAGGGACCACGTTTCTGCCATTCAGATTGCGAGATATCCACAGACAAAGAATTATCATTATCTGTCTAAATACTGAAATACTAGCAGCCCATCACTTCTCAAGACCAAATCCAACACTACCCTTTCCTTAACTTGGCACAGGGCAGGAAGAAGCTTGCAGCCTAATCCATGGATGTTTCAAGCCCTCACAGAAGCGGCAGCATGCACCGCTCACTTTGTACCCAGGCACTGATCCCATACCACTCAGCCAAGGCGCACGAGGAAAGGCTCTGTGCAACAAAACCCTCAGCCGGACCGGCGACAAGAAATGCTCTAGATTCCAGTGCCAGAATACACTGCAGGGAGGAACTTTCTAATGTCTTCAGGCTTATTACGGAAAACCAGACAAAAGCACAGATATTTGGTTTCCATTGTTAGAGTCACTGTAAGCAGCAGATTGTTAGAGCAAAACCAATTTATATTTACAGATCACACTAACAGGATAACTTCAGCTTGTCTTTGGATGGAAATTCTCTCTCATTTGTTTCAAAACACTAACTATTGAGGGTCAATTGTACTAAGAAAAATATAAAAAGAAATCAAGCACTGCTGCTGTATCAGAATGTTTTATAAGAAATTTGTCAAAACCTAGTAATATTACTAGTGAAGATGCATGTCTTAGTACCTTTCAGATGACAGGCAAACAAATTCTTTGTTGTAAAACAAAAATCGTATTTAGAAAATATGTCTACTTCACTAAAAGCCTGATACATTCTTAAACACCTGGCAAGCCCTACTCATGTATTATGAATGGAAGTCTGTGGAAGTAATCTGATGATGCACAAATAAACTTTCCTTCCTTGCCAAATGAAACAACACGTATTTCCCCAAGAGCTTCGGCACTGCTTTTAGAGCAATTTTAACAGTTTACACATCCCAGCCGATTCAGGGTCAAAACAAACAACCACCGCTGGTGGTTGCTGCAAAACACAACAGCGCATTGAAGGCAGCAGGGGTTTCCCATGCCCTCCCTGCGAGGTACAAAGCACGTGAACTGGCTTTGGGGGGAAGGTCAGTGATGGCAATATCTTACACATTACACAATTTCACCTCAACGTGAACATGAAGGGCACCTCTGGCACAAGAGTTGTGATAAGCTGTAAGCTCATAGGGTGGCAAAGCCATGTAATAGAGACTCATTTTTTGAAAAAAGAACTTAACTACTCTCGCGTTTGAGTGTTAGTGAAATTTTTGGCTAAGCCCACAGCAAACCTGAAAAAGAAATGCTGTAACAAAGTAAAAGCACTATCAGGAAAAGCAAGCTTAAACCTCAAATTGCATGAAGCTGGAAGAGTTGGGGAAGAAAAGAACAAGTTTACAGTTTTTTTCTTCTTTAAAAAACACAGAATCAAACACCCTTGCCAGGTGACTGAATCAAAACAATACAAGTGTTGAAATAAATAGTAAGAGGACAGAAGTTCCTATCTGAGGAAAGCTTCCATATTCCAAAATCTTTTCATGTTTCAGTAAATGAGACACTCTCACGCGACTCTCCCCTTCCAGCACCTCAAAATCAGGAAAAAAATGACAATAATATATGGATGCACTTTGAAAAAACGCAAAGCTGTGATTAATCACCTGCATAGTACTACCAAGCAGTAAACGGCAGTCACTGTAAAAAAAAAAAAGGCAAATTAGTTTGGTAGCATCATAGCTACCGAGTGAAGATACAAAAACTCTGCAGCAGATTAGAAAGAATATAAATAATCTAAATTCAGAGTCCACATTTGTTCCTGCAATGGAAAAAATCAAGTTATCATAGCTAAAAGTCTAAACTATTTCATAAAAACTTCTGAATGTTACAAGTTAATTCAAAGTTACAGCTAGGATGCCTTTTAATAAGTAATTTCCCCACGTGTGCATTGGAGTTCCCAGATTAAGACAGTGTTGCAGCGTGACACAGGATCGCACGTCACCAGCTAGCTCCAGTTGTCCTTCCAACCTAGCATTCCCAAGAACATTTTCTACACCCTCCCAAGCCCTGGTGCTCCAAAAAGCACGTACTGCTTTTCCTACAAAACAAATGACAGTTTCTTCCACTCCAGCCTAGACTGTTAGCGATACCGCTGTGAATCCAAACTGGCTATTGACATCTTGTTTCTAGTTTCACAGTACCCTAATAAGAAGTATTTTAAGAAACCCCACAGAGCGAAATAATATTGCTTTTTCAGAAAACACACAGATCTATTTAATGCTTAGTGCTTTGCTGCATCTATATGATAATCCATTATAGCACACTTGAAATAGAAATTAGGTATTACTACTGATCAACACATCAGGGTATCTGTCAGTTCTTTTAACTGATTATCCATAGTTCTTTTTCTTTCGGACTTCCTGCATGACTAGGAATAATGTTAACTTTAAATCTCAGTTTACACAGGATGTTGCTTTTTCAAAGATCTCTCTCGTATCAAAGTAAAATAAGAAGGAAAAAAGAAAAAAAATCAAGGTCTGTATTTCAACAGATTCACTCTGACTTAACCAATACTGCAATTTCTTTTCAAAAGTATCGTATTTTTAACATCTTTGTTAGCTCTGTGCCTGCTGTTGTGCACTCGCTGCCCGGTCGCCAAACGTAAAGCTAAGGCTGTTCTCAAACCTAGCACTGATGTTCCCTACACCCCGAATGTCTTCCAGCAGAACTTACATCAAAGCGAGACAACGAGCATTGCAGTTCTGCCTTCCAGAGCTACAAGAGGCTGTTCTCTAACCTGCCGTGCAGAGCCTCTTATTAAACAACAAACACAAATGTGTTCCTGCTGACTGAACACGCACTCAGAGGCAATAGCAGTGACAAGGTCAGAATAACGCTCATTCCAGGAGAATGGATTCCAGGAAAAAATTGCTTTTTTTTTGAAATAACGTGTACATGATAAGAAGTTTCTATTAGTCAGTGGCACCACTTTAAAACCAAGTCAAATGTAGAATAGCTCTCCTGTGCCTTTGTGTCCAAGTACTGTTCAGTGCTATCTTCACAAGAGTTTCAGTGTTCAACTGCCAAAAGCTGCAGTAATTTAGAAATTTTCTAGCTATTATTCACTGATTCAGGTGAAGCCAAAAGCCTGATGAAGTTAGCATGCCCACAGCAGTTCAATCTAAATAAAGGGATACTCCATTTATTCCAACAATAAATTTAGTTATTCGTTGAGGGAAAATGCCTGTCCAAAGTATACAAAGATATTTACTCTTGCCCTAGGCAAAACATTCAACAGCAAGATCTCTGAAATCGAACATATGCAACATACAGCATTCGGTGTAAATTCTAACTGCAAGAACAATATCCATGTTACTTGAAGAGCAATAACAGATTAACTGATCAGGATGGCAGAACAAACTGTAGACAGTTAAAAAAAGTAGCTTTCGACATGTAGGAAAGAAGGGCTATACACAGTTTTATTGCTGTAAAGCAATAAGCCCTTTTTACCCTATTGCGCTTAAGAATCAGCCAACCAAGTCTGCGTGCCAGATGCGATGTTAAACAGCGGAAGCGGTATCACAGTAGGCACAGGGAATCAACTGTAGCAGAACCTACAACCTGAATGAATCTGATTTCAAATGCAAGATAACCTGCAGATGGGGAACTAAGCCACTGAGCTGCACAGATGTGAGGAAAATGCAAATAGTAAGAAGAAAGTTAAATAAAAGGGATAACCCCAAGAAACGAGAAACCAGGACCTGTGGCAGTAAGAACTCAACAATGACTTGACTTGATTATTCTTTGTAAAGAATTTTACAAGCGCTTCCCACATTGGTCAGTTTCTATACACAATTTATTTCTATAGAGCTCAATTTTACTCAGTTTATTCAAAATGTTGCAAGTAATTAGGAGCAACACCCTAAGACAAGCAAACTACCTTAAGACAATGCCACAGATATCGAGCACTTGTTACTTGTGCTTAATACACACACTAGGTGTCACTCAAGAGCAGCAGCAAAATACCCACCGAACTATACTAGAAAAGGCAGAAGTCAATTCCTTTAAAAATCAATAAAAACATTTCTGAAACTGTTAACCCTACCCGTTTAGCTAATTAGAAGAAAACTCTAGGAAACCCCTGGCTCACGTTGACATCAGATTAAATATGGCAATTAGTTTCGTTTCCTAGGGCTTACAGTATGAATGTTTAATTACTAGGCATTTGCATTTTTTCTTGTCCTGTGTTCAGACTGACGTATTCTTGGTCTGTGAAGTAAAAGACCCTCTAAAAAGCTGCTTTCCTACACTGCATTACGTTATCAAGTGGTAAGAGTTATAAATTGATTGACAACTTACTTCCAGTAGAGAAACACCACAAAGCAGATTGAATCACAGAATGGCCTGGGCTGGAAGGGACCTCAGAGATCATTTTAATCCAACCTCCCTGTTGTGGGCAGGGACGCCACCTCTCGACTAGGCCAGGCAACACATGAGAACCGAACAGGAATCGAACCTGCGACCTCTGGTGTTTCAAGCACTACGCTCAACCCACTGAGCTAAACCGGCCCTCGATTGCTCCAAATTCATTAGTTAAATGATTTTTTTTGAATTAAAAAAAAAGAAAAAACTAATTTTCAAAAGGTTTAAGTATTCATCACTTGCTCCCAAATTTTACTGAAGAACAGCACTTTTTTTAAGAGCACTTTTTTTAAGATGCTCAGTTCCTTAGGACAGACACATTACTACATGATTTTCAAGTCATTTTGACAAAGTCTCCTAACTCTGGATATTCACTCAATCAACATTCCTATTGCATAACACATTTTTTGCTGTTGCTGTATCTTAAAAATGTAATGCACACCCTAGTTCTTTCACCTTGTATAGTACCGGGCACCTACTCTCATTTTGGCAGATACCTGCTTTCACTCTTCATTGTAAAAGTGTAGGTTAGCATATAATGACGAGATTTAAAGTAAAAAAAATTAGTTTCATGATATGGAAAACTTACTTCGAAAAGAAAAAGAATGGAGTCCAGCTCCTCCCTTTGTGATTTATTCCCTGCAAGACACATAGAATCACAGAGTCACACAATGTTAGGGGTTGGAGGGGACCTTGAAAGATCATCTAGTCCAACCCCCCTGCCAGAGCAGGATCACCTACAGTAGGTCACACAGGAACGCATCCAGGAGGGTTCTGAATGTCTCCAGAGAAGGAGACTCCACAACCTCCCTGGTCAGCCTGTGCCAGGGCTCTGTCACCCTCACAGTGGAAAAGTTTTTTCTAATATTTTTGTGGAACCTCCTATGCTCCAGCTTGTATCCATTGCCCCTTGTCCTGTCAGTGGGCACCGCTGAAAAGAGCCTGGCTCTGTCCTCCTGACACTCACCCTTGACATATTTATAAACATTAATGAGGTCAAAACAGAACAGTATTGTTTGCTGCAAATATGGGGTATGAGACAGACACCAAAATTCCACTGCTGTTATTCAACTCAAGTCAAAGATGCTGCACTCAAGTTTATTTTTCTTCATCTTTATCTCGAATCAAAAGAGCAAGACATTTTCAAACTTTGGTGCCTCTCTCTCTTGATTACAAGTGAGGGACATGTAAAGTCCCAGATCTGCAAAGCCCGTTGTCGTGCCACTCCTACTGACACGTCTCCTACTGACTGGGCCCAGGCGTCTCTGCAGCGTTTTGGCTGAGCAGACACCTGCTGAACTGCAGGGCAAAGGTCTTCAATACTTCAAAACAAGGGCAGAGGACATATATATGCATAAGACCTGATTTTTGTGCCACAGAAATGTGCTTAGAATTCTTTTCAGTTACTCATGACATCTCAGAGGGGAATTCTCCATGCGTGTCTCTTCTGATACGATAAAATTAAAGCACCGCATGAATGCAAATATAGATAATTGTGGACTATAGACTCATTAGATAAGCTCTAATACAATGCTTTTGAGAACAGTTCGGGAAAACTGACTCAACAACTGCTGGCAAAACTCTAAAACTTACCTTTTTGTTTCAAGCTATTTTCCAGTGTTATGAAGTTTTCATAGAATATAAAATAAATTTGAGAATAATTGTTCTCAAAAAATTGCTTCAGGTCACTTCCATCCACAATATCTGAAAAGAGGAACAAATGGTGTTATTAGACAACACCAGAAAGCTGAAAATTGTCTTCATGCAAATTCAGTATTAGATAATTAAATAAATGCAATATGAAACAATTTTAGTGACTTAATTAAAAATCCTATACTAATTTGTCATTCCATCCTTGCAAGTAAAATAGAGAATTTTCCATTTTCATTTAATTTATGAAAGTTTGCAGTGTGGGTTAGGTTTGGGTGGGTTTTTTTAAATTTGAATTTGAAAATAAAGATGGGATGTCCCTTAGCTATCTCAATGGCTTCTGCATCATTAAAACAGGTACTGCTAGAAAAAAGAAACACCAGCAATGATTTCTGTATAGAAATTGCAAATCCAATTCTGTTCTAACAAGTAGATCGTTTCAGAAAACAGTCTATTTCAAATTTATTTATAAAAAAAAAGAATTCAAACGCAAGCATGCATCACTTCCCTAAGCCTTAACTTAGGTCTGAAATTTGACTTAGCTTTGTCTTTAAAGGAGGAAAAAAAAATCTAATGTTTCTAAATCTGACACTTGCAAAACACACTTCAACTTATCCTGTTTGTTCTTTATTATAATTGATTTGGTCAAAAAAAGACATGATTCCACCCCAAATTAAGAGGATAAAGGGCAAGAATTACTAACAGTAAGTCTTCTCATGGAAGTTTCACCTCTCAAGAAATCCATTCATTAATCAAGACAACAAAGCTCCCTGCAACAAGAAGACCCAATAATATCATACAATTACAGAAAAACGAATGACTTTAGCCTTGGATGATGTTGGGGTTTGGGTTGGTGGGGTTTTTTTTTAAAAAAATTAACTCCTTCTCAGGAGTAAGGCTTTGTTTGATTGCTTGTACTACAGAAACAATTGGTGCATGGAAACCCTTTTATGCGATAGTTGTTTCCTACGAACCACTGGTCTTGAATTTGCAAGCTAAGTGCAATTTTTCCTCTCCATGAATGCATTCTCTTAAATAAAACTCTAGGAGAAAACAAGGCTTTCATTTACAAGGATTTCATACGAAGGAATGAGGTCATTCAAATCTAAACAAAAAGGAAACTTTCCCTTTAAATTGTGAAAGGAGAAAGGAACTGCCCAATCAAAAAAAGTAAATTCTCCTTTTCTATAAATGTGGCATTTCAGTGGAGACTCATGAGTTATTCTGATGTAAGCATGCATTCTTACAGCTACATCCCTTTCCTCCTGAACTATTTTGTTTCTTATATTCCTTTGCAAGATACATAGGAAAACAACTCTAACCTTAGAAGAGGCCAACAACACTAATCCCATTTACTACCTCAGGAGTAGATATCCACTTGGAAAGTAAGACTTCCTGCCATTCTCCATGGGAGTGGCATCCTGATACCACTGCCCACTTAAAAAAAACTTAAAAAAAAAAATCCAAAACACAATCAATAAGCCACAAACCCAAAACTTCCATTGCTGAGTCAGAGACACAGCTTTCTTCACAGAATCACAGAATCACAGAATCACAGAATCACAGAATCACAGAATCACAGAATCACAGAATCACAGAATCACAGAATCACAGAATCACAGAATCACAGAATCTTAGGGATTGGAAGGGACCTCGAAAGATCATCCAGTCCAAACCCCCTGCCATAGCAGGCTTTGGCATTTTATCATCAAGTGAAGCTCAGCTTCTCCCACCCACCTCAGCAAAAACCAGTCGTGGCTGACAAACGGAACCTGTGACAAGGCAGACCACTGCTTGAGAAGATGTGCCAAGAGCTGGCAGGAAGGCTAAGACAGTAACTCAGCTCCCTACTACATATGAGTTTACCTTGTAGCAAAGTAAGGCTCATTCTTCTCTTCACATCAGTTTCATGGGCTATTTATCATTTGAGATAGGATAAAATACCGACCTTTGGCAAATCCCATTGACTGAAGAAGTATTTATAAACATTCAATGAAATTAAACAGCAAGGTTGGGGTTGAATCACAGGTATTAGATTTTTCTCTTTATAT
Organism: Trogon surrucura; assembly: GCA_020746105.1. NCBI lineage: Eukaryota > Metazoa > Chordata > Aves > Trogoniformes > Trogonidae > Trogon > Trogon surrucura. Next base: position 116,002,040 of record CM036618.1, on the reverse strand, counting down.
TTGCTCACAAATAGCTCTCAGATTACTACTGTTGAAAACAGCCTAGTGAATTCAAAACTCTGAGCACTAAAATCTAAGGTGAGGTGCCAAATAAGTTATCCACTGGCTAACGCCTCTGATTAACACTCTGCAGCTCTGACAGCAACACACAGGAAAGAGCAAACATTCATGAGGGTACACATGTCATCTCTCATGTATAAATTATTAAACACTTGGCACACTGGATAGCTACAAGTCACACTTGCCATACTAAAGTTCAAAATTTAGGGAAACAAACTGCTCAGGTACGACTTACTAAGAATCTGAGTTTATTGCCAAGTTCTCATTACACTTCCTCATATATAAAAAAAACACAGAAGAAAACTCACAACAAAAAAAAAAAACCACGCAAAAAATGCAGAGGGGACAATAATCATGTCCTTTATTTTTCTGTTAACTACCACATGTTATTGCAGTCATTTCAGTAGTTAGAAATCCTCCCTTGATTTTGCGAACTTGCAAAGTCACTTGGCTTTATGCTTGTTATACAAAGTTCTCTCAGTCTTGAGGGGTTTTCTTTATCTCAAGTACTTCAGAAATCAAAGGAGATGAAGAGCTAACTTTGCAGTCATACCTTGGTTAATGATAAACTTTTATTACTAGCCTCACCCCAGAAACTACATATGATTTTTACCTACCTTCAAAATAAAAACAAAAAAACCAAACACCACCACCCACTTTCTCAGATTAGACCTTAAAATGCCAAATAAAAGCCCAGAAGATAGTTCTCCTTCATTTTTTAAAAGAAGGTCAGCATGGAAATTCAGTTACTTAAAAAAAAAGGGGGGGGGGGGAAACCTCACACCCACAAATTAGAACAATTTCTAAAGTGATTTTAACACCACAAATTTCACATGAAATCTAAAGCATAGCAGCTGTTCTAAAGTCAGCAAGAAATTTGGAAGCATTCACTTCTGAATGTCCCTAAACGAAAATTTCTATCAAGCCGGTATTAATCTAGCTGTGCAGAACTCTGTAAACCAACACAAGCAACTAAAAAACTGGGTGTCACTGATACTGGTGCTCACATAATCCCTTATTTATGGGAATACACATTCCTCACCCTCATCTCTCCCCTGTTATCATCTCTCATTTTTATCCTATTACATGAGTCAGATCTCAGAAGAGTAACTGTCTTTTTGTTTACCATTTAATTCCGGTGATTTAAAACTAGCAAAGGACGAAGGGATGGCATTTTCTTAGGAAACACAGGAGCAGTTATTACGAGAATATGAGCCACTACAGCCTGAGTGCGAAGCAGGCGGGGACCAGGACTGAAATGACTGGGGTGGGAGGAACACTAAGACATACACATTCCTACTCCTGGTCAGCACAAGGGCTGTCACATTTGGAGGGAAAAAATAAAAATAAATAAATAACGATTAAAAAAATATCCAGCTATTTTTGAGACTTTACATCAAATGCTTTTTGTTCTCTAAATAGAGGGGAGGCTTCATTTTCTGTTGCTTCATTTTCTGTGCTGAACAACACCAAAAAACCACACCTGCGATGATATCTACAAAGCTATTATCTTCCTAAAGCCGCTTCCGCATTATCTAAAACGTTCACATTGATGTTCCCAAAAGCAGACATATTGGGAACATAACCAGAGCCCGCTTTGCCACGGTCCCTGCAAGAAAGCATGTCCACTCAAAGACAGCCAGCTGTCACAGCACAGCACTTCAGCCCATAAGCCAGTAACACAGCCCCCTGGCATCGATAACAATTTTCACTTAAAACCAATGTTTGATAGGAAGTTCAACCAAAAAAATCAGGTCGCTCTCTCCAAATGTAATGGACATCTGGAAGAAAAGCTATTTCCTGGGAAGTGACAGGTGCATTTTTCCCCTCCTTGCCAACTGCATAATAAGTATCTTTTCAGAAAGCCACCAGACAACACTACATCCTGTCCCATCTGCTTTGGGACATAAATTAATTTCGTCACGCCCACAGGCATATTTTTTCCATTTGTTCCACCCGTCAGGTCTGTCATAGGAGCCCAACAACCTCCTCTGTACCACACAAAACCTAACACCCCTGTCAGATGGGCAGAGCCAAGAGCCATAGCAAGTCCAGCATTTCACGTGTTTCTGAGAGGCGGAAAGGGAAACATTAACCAAAAATTGCTATATTTCTTATTTCTTGAAGTCCGTTCATGTTAGTGAGGCTGGTGGAAAAGGAAGAAATGTTAAGGTCTGCGAGCTTGCGCTGCAGTCTGTCAGAGCAATCTTTCTCAGGATGGTTCCATAAGCCATTCTAAACCTCACCTCATAAACAAAGAGTTTTCCAATTTTTTTATTTATTTTTTTTACAATGAAATGTGACATTATTTTAAGATTGTTCGTACAGCACGTGAGCAGTAAGGCATGTAGAGTTTAAAGGCATATCATAATGCATGCATGGTATCTTCTCCCGTCTTTCCAAATTCCTGTCCTTAAGCACTTAGATACAGGGTATAATTAAAAAAAAAAAATTAAAATCCCAAGCAAACAAAATATTTTATACACGTCTGGTATGAGAAACGTACACCTTTGGTCCCCTGAGGCAGAGTGAACGCAAACCAGGCCACCACATTGCGAACCACGGAGACTTCTCCAACTGGTTTCAACGTTGTGAATAAAAAGGCCAGGGTTAAGGCTTCGAGTGTAAGGTGACATGAGAGAAAGAGGGTCAGCCTTGCCACAGAAATGGGAAATATCATCCCTGTAACCGGGAAAAGGAGCGGCCACCGCCGCCTTTCATCAGCCTCAACCGGGAGAGCTCACACACAGGCTGCCCAAGAGGGAGCGTGAAGAAAGGCTGAGGGACACCCAGGGTAGAGAAGGGAACCTGCGACAGGGACTGCCCACGAGAAGCTTTGACCACTCCGTTCTTCCCTCTTTCCTTGAGGAAAACCCTGACCCGGCCACCGCAGAAAGCAAACCCAGTGGATTCCCGCCTCGACTCCGCGGCGGCGGGTAAACCCCTGGGGGGGCCGAGTGGGGCGGGGGAGGGTTCTCCCCACCCGGCCCCGCCCCGCGGCCCCTCAGGGCTCTCGGCGGCAGCAGGGTCAGGCGCCCCGCGCGCCGCGCCCCGCCCGCGCCCCTCACTCACCCAGCAGCGCCCGGAGATGCTTGAGGCGGGTGAGTACGTCCCGCTTGGGGTCCAGCGCTTTCTGGGTGGATTTCCTGACATCGGCGTGGCCCTTCCTGGAGAACATCCCGCCTCGGAGCGGGCGGCGGAGGGGAAAAGGGGTGGCGGGGAGGGTGTGTTTCCTCTCTGGGTGCGGGCCGCGCGGGGCTGAGGGCCGGGCAGGTGCGGGGACGGAGAGAGGGAACGGGCGCCCACAGCCCCGCCCGCTGCGGGGAGAGGGGAAGAAAGAGAGAGCAAGGCGATGGCAGCGTCCCCGCGGGGCGACCAAGCTCGCCTCTCACCGCCCTCCTCCGCCGCCGCCTGCACGGGTGGGCGTGTCAGCAGGGAACGGGCCGACCCCACTGCCGACTGGCTGACCGACCGCCCACCCGCTCTGCTCCTCTTCCCCTCGCCCGCCCTCGGCACTGCGCAGGCGCGGTCCTGAAGAGGCGGGAAGACTACAGCTCCCGGCGTGCCTCGCGGCGGGGCCTGGCGCCCCGCCGTCGCTTCTGACGTCACCGCGGCGTCGCCCTGACGTCACCTCTCCCTCTGGAAAGTGAGGCGTGGTATCAGGGAATGGCGGGATGAGTCGGGCTGAGGGAGACGGTCTTAAGGTCCTTTCCAACCCCCCGACATGGGCGGGGACACCTCCTGCCAGAGCAGGTTACGCCAAGCCCCGCCCAGCCTGGCCTTGGACACTTCCAGGCATGAGGCGTCCCCACAAAAATTGCTAAATATGTAAAAAAATAAGTGCTGTCTTTACTCCCATGACACCAAAGGAAAGTAAAAGATTGAGCAGATTCCTGTTGGTATGACAAAAGTGAGAAAAGTTTCACTTGAAGATCCTCTCGGTAGAAAAATAAAGTTGAATAAGTTCCAAGGCAGCATGCGGTCCTAAAAAAGAAAACTGCGTGTTTCAAAGAAATAAACTGTACATATAATTCTTCATTTTTAACAAAATAATTTAAAAATTGTCAAGAGTTTAAGGCTGGGCCAGTCACTAAACTTTGACAGATGGTCTCTGCGATCCCCCCAGCACCCTCCCAGGAGAGGATAACAGGGGAACCAGTGAGGAAGACTTTGAAGTTGAAAAGATTTGGACCAGTTTATTGGAAAAGAAAAATAAAAAATGGTATTATTTTTCTTTATCTGGGGATCTCTCATCCTGGGGCTCTCAAACCAGGACAAAATTATTTTACGTGTCATGTAGAAATAGCTGTGAATCACTGTAGAAAAACAAAATGTCACAAGAACTACTATTGTTAGAATTGAAAAATACAGCACTGTCGTGTCTCGCTTCCTCTGAGCCCTCTTGGGGGTTATTTCTTCTGCAAAGACCTGGAGTCACCAAAGCAACGTCAACAAGCCCTAAACACCATCCGTGGCCAGCGAGATTGGCTTGCTCTGAGTGAAAATTAGCCTGTCAAAATAAGCAAAATAAATAAGAAAGCAGCAAGAGTTTGTGGCCATCAGTGGGTAGGGTGGGTGCTGTTGGTTGCTGTTGGTAGAGTCACCAAACCTTGTCATGTTCCTGCTGCTCTTGAAAAATTCACTTCCTGGAGGCACAGAAAGATGAATAGCACTGACACACAATGTTTTGGTGGGTTTTTTTTAATTAGTCCTTTTGCTCAAACAAAAGAGTTTCAATGCATGATGTTGGAGTCTATTGTTTTGGAGCCCGCTTAAAGCTGGTGGTAATTCATATTGCATATTCTCCCCGAAATGCTGTTACGCAACGTCTCATTCTGGAAAAGTTATAAATCTTCAAAAATTATCTGAAATTTTTGGTCACATGTTGCAGATTGAGTATGTGCAGCTTCCTGAGAAGAGCAAGTTGGGCCATTGCAGCTTTTCCCTTTCATTGCCACAAATCAATATGTGCAGCTGGCTGGGGAAGCACATGGCTAAAATCTTGGCTGAAATCTTGGCTTGCTCTTCTCTTTTTTTTTTTCCCTTCCCTTTTATTTTATTTGACTTAGGGGAAAAAAACAACTTTGACCTTGTCTGTTCTGGCAATTTCTGGTCGTTCCATGCTTTGGTCTTCTTCTGCCTTTTAAGAAAAAATCACAATTGTTATTGCAGATAAAGCAATCGTGATTATAAAGCTGCACTAACATCTAATAACTTTAGTGTCAGCTAGGAAAGTATTGTGGTGCTTAGCACCTAACTGTGTAGCTTTAGGCACTCAGTGTTTTAAAGTTGGCCGTAATTTGTTCTCCTGGAAGGCTCCACAGAAGACAGATTTCACTACTTGAATCACAGCGCTTGAGGAGGGCAGTCCTTTCTCTCCCTGCCAGGTCCTGGAAAACATGAGAGCTTAGTGAGCCAGCATCATTTAACATTAGCTTAAGTAGAGTGGCTTGGGTTGCTTGGTTGTTTTTTTTTAATTCACATGCTTTAGTCGCGGATTTAAGGTTATTTGAACTTGGTTCTTCCGCATCAGCAGGCTGCAGAGGTCAAAACGTGCCCATGACGCCTTGTGTGGCCGGCAGGGGGTTGATTCCCTGCCAGGTAGGACCTCAGTGCCTGGAAGTTGGTGGCAGTTTGTGGTGTCCAGCTGCAAGCAACCCGTGTGAAGAGCACCCTCTTGCTTCCAGCAGCATTGGAAAGCCTCATGCAGAGCACACGGACAAGATTCAACCCTGCTGGCCCGTACAGTTAACGAGTTTGTGTGCTTGCTGCTTAAATGAGGACTAAACCTGATCTCCGTGTTGGCAGTGGCTGTTTGGTTTTGGAGATGTCTTTGCATTAGCTGAATCATCACAGTGCAAAACTGAGTGATAAACCATGGGGGTTTAACTCACATTTTCTTCTGTGCATCACGTAACACGAGACAATGTTTTGGTCTGTGTATAAGTGCATTGGCATACATTGGCCAATATTCATGGTGTAAAATCCCTTTGTCTTCTCTTAAGAATGAGCAGTCGGTATAGCAACAAGGTGAAACTCAGAATTTTCTTCTCTGAGTTCTAGCTGAGCAAATACATCTGAATAAATATAAACCTTTAGGAACTCAGTTATGTGCAGATGGTCTTTAACCTATTGCTTAAAACATCATAAAATATAACTCTTCAAGTGATTAATTTATAAAAATATAACTCTTCAAATGATTCATTTATGAGTTGATGTAGCATAATGCAAACTAGAAATCCCAGTAAACTTGCAGCAGTGATTTCAGCTCATGTAGGGGAACGGCTTGTAAAATCCTGTGACTTGTGTTTTCTAACAATATAACAGTTGCAATTTCCAGAAAGTCAGATGATGCATTTCTGAAAGCTGATGCTTAAGGTGGAATAATTTCCTGAAAGAGATTCTGTCCTTCAGCTTTCAGGATCTGAAGTAAAAATCTATATAAAGCAGTCATTTAAGGGGACAAAGCTGTAGTTACTTATCAGACAAAAGAGAAAACTGCGACCTTGAAAATAATGTGGTGGCAGCATCTGCCCTGAGGGGAAGAGCCCCTCCTGCCCGGGTGCAGTCCAGTTGCTGTTAGAAAAGTTACTATTTCAGGCACCCACTGCGTGTAAGCAGCTCAGGTGAGGGGCAGCACATTGCAGTCTAAAATAGAATAGTCTGAATTATTAATGTGCCTTTACTCCACCGGCAGGTGTGCTGTCCTGACCCAAGACCTGAGGATACAAGCAGATATCCCAAATACCCTCATTCCGTTTCTACATTTCTTTCTCAAGCATCGCGTGAGAACGTAGCAGTCCTGAGAGGTGAAGGCTACCTATGGGTCTCAGGGGCTTGCATTTCCTCTTGAAGATGTGCTTACTTTCTGAATTTCACATCAGAAAGACAACACAAATCGCACTTCGGTGGTAAGAGCGTGGTGACTTACCATAGTTCAAGCAGTACGAGAACAGGATGCGCCTCACTTGCTTTAGTCTTTCGACTTTGGTGGGCCAGGAGGAGCAGGGCTTGGCCTGCACTTCTGTGATCTTAGTGCATTAAGCTCCATACTCACAGCAGGGTGGGATCTCTGTCCTCGTTTCCTACCTGCCGAAGCAAGGGCGGGCAGTGGGGAGAAGCTCTGCCTCTTGCTGTAGCTTTTGTGGAAAGGTGAAACCTGCAGCTGTAAATACGACCGCCTGCATTTCCCTGGACTTGATGAACAGGCAAGGTTGCTTTTCCTGTCGAGTCTGAAATTTTAATGACGGAGATTAAATTACGGTACTTCTCTGCTTACTTGTGTCAATGCAACGCTTTATAATGAGCCTGGAAAAAAGAGTAGGGGAAAAAGTAAATAAAAGCGACTTGCCTCCTAAACAATATACAGGTGAGATAATAATTTCCTTAGCAGGAGATGCCAGGATGGATTATTTGTCTTCAAACCAAACGCCAAAATTGTATTTAGAAAGGGGTTTTCTTGTGTCCTGTTGCATATCCTTGGTCTGACACATCCACTGAGGCTCACTTGCTTCTTGCTCCTGCATCTGAACCAACTCCCTTGATGCTTCCCAACTCGACCGCAGCGGGCAGCTGCTTCGCAGAGCTCTGGTGCTGCGTCAGCGCGCTGTGTGTGGAAACAGAACCGTAGAATTGCTGAAGTGTCGAGGGAAGGCAGGAGGGCTGTGACTAGAGCCCTGCTTATCTGGCAAGTGGAGAAGAGCAGTTGGAAGGTGCACGGCGTCCGCCTCAGATGTCTCCTGCAGGAGCAGGTTTAATTCTTAGATAAGCGTGCTACAGCCCGCAGCCTTCCCAGAAAAACAGTTAATTATTTAGCACGAGTTACTTATTTAGTACTTGCTTCTTACGAGTTGAATATTTACTTTTCCCTAGCTCTCAAAATCTGGCAGAAAAGGGAATGGAACCACTAGGTGCTTTAGAAAAAATCTGATGGAAGGTTTCTAACCATTGCAGCATGTGGGGCATTGAAAGGTCGTTCACACAGTAAAAATGAGAGAGAAGAAAAAAACGGTGTCAGAAAAAGATGTCAGATTTCCTTCTGCCAGAATTTCAAACTCTGCATAGAGGGAGAGAGAATTTATGTCTATGGATGGAAAAAAAAAATCCAAAGTAGAAAGAACATGGATTACATGTCACTCGATGCCTTCCAAAAGGAAACAGCACGGAGAATGAGGAAATTTCATGGAGTAAAAATATCTGCCCGCTACAGAGAGGTCAGACTACACTCACAAAAGGTTGAACGGCACACTGAGGTTTCTGGGGAGTTACGCAAGCCTGTAACCTGCTGCTCTGGCCAAAATCTTTCTGTGAGGAGGTGTTACAGCTCATCTGGAGACAGGGCTAGGGAAGCAGAGACCACAAAAGCAGGAAAAATCACAACGCTACTTCTCTGCTCCGTGTACTATGGTACAGAGGTAGAACAGTGCTTGTCTCAACAGCACTAAAACCCCAGTTTTCTTTTTTTTTTTGTCCTCTGCTCAGCTTTCTTCTTTTGGTTTTTATATTGCCATTTATTTAACCTAAGCTCTCTTTTTTGGTTTTTTTTTTTGACCAACCATATGCTCATATTTTCACTTTTCTATGATCTTGTGTTTGCTCTTTATCACAACAATAACTGAGGAAAGAAAAGGTTGACTGAGATCACTGTTAAGCTGAGGTTTTTTAACATCAAGAACGACCACGCAGGTTGTCTTAACCCTGAGTACAATTTTATACCAACAAACCAGACACTAACTAATGGCTGTGTAGTATGTTAAATTCTCCTCCTGAAAGCAAGATCTCAAATTCCCTTCTACATAAAGTAGAGAACAAAAAAACTTTCAAAATTAACCAGAAACACACAAAGCAAGCACTGGCCACTGATATTACACAGACTCTCCCTTCTTTTCTTCTTTTGCAAATAAATGACAGCAGAAAGCAGTGCAGTAATTATACCCTTCAGAAATGGCTCAGGTTTTCCTCCATGAACAAGCATGACCAAAAAAAATAATAAAAAATAATTTTTACCAGCACAGCTGGCATTCGGATGAAATTATGTGGTTAGCTTTGAAACGATATTAAAAGAGAAATTTTAATTAACCTGTACCACTGAGTCAGAAGATAATATCTGATGCATCTTACAGGCACACAGACAAAATATGATAAAATAATTATTTGCAATTAGATATATGCATTACAGACAATGTTGTAATTAAAATGTACTTAATGTCACAGGAGGTCCCTTATTATCAAAATAATTTGCAGAAGGACTGTGGAAACTACATGATGATTATCCATCCCTCTGGAAAAAAAAAAAGGTAATAAAGTAAAATCTCAAAATTTACCAAGAGCCGTAAGCATTGCTCGTGTGGGAGCAGACACCAGGACAGGTTAAACCACTGGGCTCCTGCTGGTGGTGTGGCCAGCCCGTCCTTGCTGCTCACCTGAAGCAACCCTGAGCAAGTGAAGCAAGAAACACTCCAGGGACATGTCTTTCCAGCAGGAGCACAGTAGCAATCAACTGTGCTGAAGTTTCTTTATGGAAATACTTGATTCTCCAAATCATAAATAATAAGTAGAATTGCAGCAAAACGTATTAAACTGAAGGAATGGCTCGAGGGGGAAACAGCCTCCCTAGTGTGTCATCAGCTGCTTCTTTATCTCCCCCAGGCTTCTCCACTTCCCCGTTTTCGAAAGAAGAAAGAGAATGCACCAAAGCTGCTTGGGGATTTCAGTGAAAAATAATGAGAATTCATTGCTAATTAGGGCTGCAATTAAAAAAAAAAAAAAGAATTATCTTTGTGGGGACACCATTAACAAACATAAATTGCAGCCGCAGGCTCGTGTTCCTCTAAACGTTCCCCTTGTTTGATGCCCTTCGCGTGTGCTGGAGGGGTCAGCAAAAAAAGTTGTGGTGATGGGAGTAAGGGGAACGAGGTACTCCAGGATCCCAGGTGAGAGCCTCTCCCAAAATCTTCCAAATCTCCCCAAAAATCTCCCAAAAAGTCTTCAAAAAGGGCAAGAAGGAGGGACCCGGGAAACTATAGACCGGTCAGCCTCACCTCCATCCCTGGGAAAGTGATGGAACGACTTATCCTTGGTGCCATCTCAAGGCATATCAGGGATAAGAGGGTCATTAGAGACAGTCAGCATGGCTTCACCAAAGGGAAGTCGTGCTTGACTAACCTCATAGCCTTTTATGAGGATATAACAAGGTGGATAGATGATGGCAGAGCGGTGGATGTGGTCTACCTTGACTTCAGTAAAGCATTTGACACAGTCTCCCACAGCGTCCTTGCTGCTAAACTGAGGAAGTGTGGTCTAGACTGTCGGGTAGTGAGGTGGACTGCAAACTGGCTAAGGGGAAGAAGCCAAAGAGTCGTGGTCAATGGGGTGGAGTCTGGTTGGAGACCTGTATCCAGTGGAGTCCCTCAAGGGTCGGTACTGGGACGAGTATTATTCAATATATTCATCAATGACTTGGATGAGGGACTAGAGAGTACTATCAGCAAGTTTGCCAATGACACCAAGCTGGGAGGAGTGGTTGACACACCAGAAGGCTGTGCTGCCATTCAGCGAGACCTGGACAGGCTGGAGCGTTGGGCGGGGAAAAATTTAATGAAATATAACAAGGGTAAGTGTAGAGTCTTGCATCTGGGTAGGAACAACCCCAGGTTCCAGTATAAGCTGGGGAATGACTTATTAGAGAGTAGTGTAGGGGAAAGGGACCTGGGAGTCTTGGTGAACAGCAGGATGACCATGAGCCAGCACTGTGCCCTTGTGGCCAGGAAGGCCAATGGCATCCTGGGGTGTATTAGAAGGGGGGTGGTTAGTAGGTCGAGAGAGGTTCTCCTTCCCCTCTACTCTGCCCTCGTGAGACCCCATCTGGAATATTGTGTCCGGTTCTGGGTCCCTCAGTTCAAGAGAGACAGGGAACTGCTGGAGAGAGTCCAGCACAGGGCAACTAGGATGATTAAGGGAGTGGAGCATCTCCCTTATGAGGAAAGGCTGAAGGAGCTGGGGCTCTTTAGTTTGGAGAAGAGGAGGCTGAGGGGTGACCTTATTAATGTTTACAAATATATAAAGGGGGAGTGTCACGAGGATGGAGCCAGGCTCTTCTCGGTGACAGCCACTGATAGGACAAGGGGTAATGGGCTGAAACTGGAACATAAGAGGTTCCGCTTAAACTCGAGAAGAAACTTCTTCTCAGTGAGGGTGACGGAGCCCTGGAACAGGCTGCCCAGAGAGGCTGTGGAGTCTCCTTCTCTGGAGACATTCAAGACCTGCCTGGACACGTTCCTGTGTGGCATAGTCTAGGCATTCCTGCTCTGGCAGGGGGATTGGACTTGATGATCTTTCGAGGTCCCTTCCAATCCCTAACATTCTATGATTCTATGATTCTATGACACCTCTGTGGGCGTGCTTCATGCTAGCGATGCTGAAGAAAAATCTGGAACTCAGTCAGAAATTCTGTTTAATTGTCAAAAAGAAAGCTAGCTTAGCAGAATCAGCAAGGCTGGGTGGGTAAGTTAGGTGATGGGTGCTGCATGTTTATCCAAGAGGTGTTTTTTCCACTGGTCTGGTGAAGTGGCTGAAGCACCCTGGCTGTGATGGGACGGTGAGCCTGCTCCCTCTACAGGGAGTTCCCACTTCGTCACTATTGATTCATCTTCAGTGCGGGGGTAGAAAAATTCCTTTCACCTGAGAAAACTCTTCCAAGGTTAACTGAACAGAATCGAGAGACATTATTTTTTTGCATGCACATTTACAAGTAGGTAGTCCGGGCCAAAAAGTGAGCGCAGCCCTGGGGTGCCTCAGCCGGTGATCTGCATGGGAGAAGGAGGAGGTGGTTTCAGCGCATTTTGTAATTAGTAGGGAAAAGAGGGTTTGCATGACAACCATAAAGCAACAAACTACAAATTAAGCTCTGCTAGGAAATTAAAATTCAAGGAACAGAAATAGTTTCCTTGGCAAACTGAGAATAATACTGGCAGCACTCAAGAGTGAGAGGGCAGAGCAGAAAAAGGGGAAGGGTAGCTGTGGGTGTTATGCTACCTTAAATATATTTGTTAATAAAATTATACTTTTTAAACTATATAGCTTCCCAGGGTCACAAAGATTTCATTGTTTGTAAACACAGAAAGGGAACGAAGGGCCAGTAAAGCCTTGGCATGCATCTTGGAAGTAGTCAGCCCATTGGTCTAAATAAATCCATTTGTTTCTGTTGGTCACTGGGAAGGTTATTCCCCCCTCTAGAAACACGCGGGAAGATTTTTCCCTGCAAGGCTTGAGCAGGTGGCTGTGCACTGGTAATAGCAGCTTGTGATCGAAAGGGGGAACTATTATAAAGAGCAGCTAATTGCTGGGCTCGCAGGCAGGTTGAGTAAAATTACTTCAATTAATCTGTGCCCTTACGCATATCGGTCTTCCCTCAGAGCACGGCAGGCGTGGGACGAAGCCTGTGCCCGCTGGAGGAGACTGGGAGAGAGTTGGGAAGTGCTGGGTTTTGCTCCTAGCTGTCAGTGATTTATGGCATGACCTTTGGCTTAACGGCATTTGTCTTCATCCAGCATTAAGATCTGTGGCTGGAAAAGTGCTGCGTGAGTGTTAAACGGTGAGGGAAAATGCTTTTGCCACAAATAACACAAACTTGCCCCAGTCACGTTTTTTTGTGCATCTTCTTGGAGTAGCATAAAAGTCATCCTAAGAAGCCAGGGCATAACAGAAATGCTTCTGCAGTTCAAGTTACCGACTAACTTAGTGAACTGCTATTTTGGGACAGGTATTCCTTTCAATAAGCATGACCCGGCAGAGATCCCTTGTACTTCCCTTGCAGCTGTGTTGCAGGTTACGGCCATCCTTACGAGGTGCTGGTGAAGGTGTCGGTCCTTCAGAGCCAGGCTGCCTCACAGGCGGACATGTAAACTCAGAGTGAAAATGCAACTTGGTCTCGGGGCTCACTTGTGGCACTCGGCAGGAGCTGCAGGTATTTTGTCAAGTATCTTCACTGGAAAAAAAAAAAGTTTAAAATGCATGGAAAAAAATAAATCTGAGTTTTGAGTTGGGTCAGATATTATCCTTATACACTGCCCTGAGGTCTCACTTCAGCACGAGCTTAAATGTTGTTTTTAATAGTTTGACTTTGACTTGTAACAAAGTGCTTTGTGTTTGGGCTTCACTTAGGGCACTTAACTAACAGCTGGACGTTTGATCTTAATATTCCCATAGGGAATCTTTGTTTTAAAGTTTATTTGAATGCTTAATTACTCTATAATTGCACAATAATTACCACATAGCTGCAGAGGAGTTACATCGCTGTCTGTACTCTCTAAACCAGTGTCAATCTCGTCTGCAAACAAATAATTATGCAGCTAATGTGTGGATTTAACTTAAATAGTAATTGGCAGAGAAACAGGAGACATAAAAAATGTAGTTGCGGCTTTTGTAAATTATAAATGAGTCTATGTATGCAAGTCTTTAGATCCTGACTTCTTTTACTACCACAATAGATGATTTCAACTGAACCGGGAGAAATATTGCTGGTAAAGCTTCCTCTGAACCGTTTGTCTGTCAGCCTGTCATTTCTCCAGCTGCAGGCTGTGATCAAGCAAGTAAAAATACTCTTAACTTTACCTGAGCTCTGGCTGAATTTTGGGGCCTCTTTTGGAATGTGGGAGGACAACCACGAGGTGGCAATGTGCACAAGGAAATAGCAGTGCTCCCCCTCTGCAAATTATTCAGCTTGGAGATTCAACTGCAGTGACACCTGTCCTGGTGCAGGGCTTAGTATAGGATTTTCCACATCTTTTCCATTTTAGAGAGATTTTTAATAAATATAAGACAAGAAACAAAAAAAAAAAACAACAAACCACCTGTAAGGTTGAGCATCTCCACTTACTACTTTGTTTCACGCTGGTGGGTATTTTCCGTGAATTTCCATGCTGGCTTTTTTAGGATTGAATGTTCTCACAAAACCATTGTTGCGAGTTCTCTCAAAGCAGACCTATTTCATATTCAGTCTTACTACTCGGAGGGAAGGGGAGTGTACTTGGTTCCCTGCGCTTTTTTTAATGGAGTCAACTCATTCATTTGCTCTTCGAAAAGACTCTTTGCAGCCCCTTCAGGATGAGCAGCGTGCCGCTCTGACACGAGAGGCTGCTCCAGTGCTGCGTGCTGTGCCAGGACACCTCTTCAGGCAGCCCAAACCTGCAAATCCCTGTTCATGGAGGCATGGGCAAAATTAAGAGTTCTAACCCACGTTCTCCTTGAGGAAAAACTGAAAGCATGAAGGCATGTCAATGGGTTGTGAGGCAGCATGGTGCGAGGGGAAGGTGAATCTTCTGGCAGAACAAATGCAGTGAGTTACTGCGTGTTTGCTAGACTGGGGGCTGCTTCTTGCCCCCTGAATATCTCTTAAACTTTATTTTTTTTCCAGAAGCCAGCGGCTGGTTTTACTACCGGTAAGCACCAGATGGCATCACGTCTGAGCAATGGGAGCAGAGTCAAAGGGAAGCTGGGTTTTGAGTTTTTCTGGGCATGATTCCAGGCAATAGTATCTTTTCCCACCAGTTGTGAGAGACCTGAACTTTAGTTTGTGTGAGAAGCTTAAAGCAACTGTTTAAAAAAACAGAATCCCTCTTCTAGCTTGTATTGCAAAGCCTTGCTGATCTATCTTTCACACCCAGTGCTGGCCACTTTCTGTGGATGTTTCCACATTCTTCTGCAGGCATCCTGTTGGGGACTTGCAGCTCAAATGCCACCAGCCAATTCAAAAAAGCTCTCTCTGAATCCGCTGGGAAATGCTCACAAAAACAGTGCCGGGTTCTGGAGTCCTAAGCCCCAGTACCCGCCCTGCTGCAGCAATCTCCTGGCAGCACAAGGGAAGATGCAGGTACTGAGGCTGCTGCAGCTTTTTTGGTTTTTTATATTTTTATTTTTACCTCCCCACCAGGTTTTCCAGTCATGTTTTTCAGAACGTTTCTATTTTGCTGTTTGAGCTTTTTGAGGTGTAGTTGCAAAGATTCGGAAATGCAAGGTGGTGTCCAGCATAAAGTGTTCGAGGTTGTGGGGTTTTGGATTGTTTTTTAAGTCAGCCCTTTAAATCTGGCTCTCTAAAGCTAACATTAGTAAAAAGCGATGCTCTTCTCAGCACAGCTCCTTGGTGGGGCCAGGTCAGCAGGAGGCAAAGCCGCACAGTGGCCAATACATCCGCGGGCTTTAGCCACTTGATTTGAAACAATTGGGGTTTCTTTCAGTGGATTTATAAGGGCTCGGTTCAGCACAGAAACAAACAGCAAAGATGATGTTCACTTACATTCATCTGTGTCCTGCAAGAGAGGAAAAGCAAGCTTCACCAGCCCAGATGATTTTCCCAAAGAATCGCAGCTCTGGGCAGGGAAGTCAGAAGCTCTTTTCTGAAGAATAGAGCCCTTAGTGTCTGCGCTGCAACACTATTCCCCTTCTGTCCGCCCGTCTTTAGCGCTTTGTTATGTCAACATCTGTAGCTGTGAGTAAATAGCGGGAGGGGAGAATACATATTGTGCTCCTGCCGAAGCAGCCGGGCTGGGCAGGGGCCAGCGGCGGCATGAACTGTCCCGCCTCTGTCTGAGGCAAGGAGCTGGGCAGCAAATGCAGATATAGAGCTCCCGAAGACCCTCGGGTTTTTTATGGTGAATGATGATATTGCTTTAGTGCTTCATTGACTGCGTCCTCCACCTGTGCGGACCAGAATAGCCCGAATGTCAGTCCTGGAGATGCACCGGTTTGCCGGAGCCGAGCACCTGATGCTGCAAATCGAGACAGGATGCGAGTGCTTGGCCGGTTCAGCTATCAAACATTTGTGTTTTCCCTTGTCAGATATTTTTTTTTCAGCTCTGCTGATTCTTACAAATAAAACCTGTAAGTATGGCTGTATAAACGCTCAGGACCTCTGAGCGAACTCATTTGATCAAGAGCACAGAGTTGCCGAGTAAACACCATTGCGAACTGTTAGACTGCCAGAGTAAACTTGGGAAAGATGTGCTTCATCGTCCTTCTCCGTTTGGCCACTGTTGTACAGCTCTTAAATCGAAATGCCATCCTCCCTGGAGCTGTTTCTGGCAGCCCCTGCCTCTTCCATGCACGGGCTGCTTTTGCTGGGTGGTGCTGTTTTCAAGCTGCTCTGCCCTGCAGCTCTGCCCTTACCCACAGGCTCAGCATAGCTCACATCGTGTTCATTTGCAGCATCCTCGTGTGCAAAGATGTCAGGACACAGCTCCAGGTGCTGTGTGGGCATGTAGTACAAGGAATCTGTCTCCAAAGCATTGATGAGCTCATTAGGAAAAGGGCAGGCAGGATCCCTGATGCTGCCGACACATGCTGAAGGCTGGAGCTCAGATGAAACATGCTTAGATGAAGTTTTGCACAGCTGGCTTGCTAGGGAGGGCCCAAGCACCAGATTTCTCTATTTTATGAAATGTCGGAAAGAACTAGCTGGAATACTCTGACCCCATAATTTGATTTGCAACTTTCATATCTTTTTTCTTTTTTTTTTCCTCAAGGTTTGTGAAATGAGGGGATCTCCGACTGAAGTTCTCCAGGGAAAATGACGCCTGTGAGTCCCAATTCAGCAGTGAGTACACGGTTAGTAGCCATCGTCTTGACAGCTTGCAGATAAAAATACCAATGCTGGCATCGATATATCACACCTGAAATGTGTATGTATATTCATTTACAGAAAATAAACTGTGAGGATGGGAAAGGACCCCTGGGCAACAATACAGGGCAGTTTCTCAGTCACTGACCCTCTGATGTTTCTGGACTGTGCTCCCAAAGGAGACCCCCAAGGGAGCTTGCACCTGATTTTTTTTTTTTTTTCCTCCTTTGGAGGCTCAACAGTAGACTTCGTTTACACTGAGCATAAGGGGGAGAATTTTAATAGCATGGATTACCATAAGGAACCTAATTTCACCAGAAGGTTGGGTGCCTCATTGCCCTTTGTGCCATGAAAAAAAAATCCTGCATATGCGTTTGTGGGTTTTTCCTTCCCCACACGGGCAGAAAAAATAAAAATAGAAAAAAATCAATTGATCAATGTTTGTCGCAAAGTTATGAACAAACGCCTGTGGTCTCACTGATGCCTTGATGTCAGCGCAGCGTGTTCTTCTTCCGAGCAAAATGAGTCGTGCAGTCAGCGGGAGGTTTCTACGAGAACAGAGAGCGTGGGCTTGTTTGCATAGCACACAGGGCTGGCTGCTCCTGAAATAACAAACTGTCCCTGCGCTCAGATCTTCTGATGGCCCGCGGGCTTTGGAGGTTTTTGTTTTAGGGATTGTTGTTTGAATAAAAGGTCATTTACTGCCAAAAACAACAGCGCGGGTGCACGGCGATGCGCTGCACACTGAGGGTTTTCAGCGGGCCCACAGAGAAGGTGGTGTGCAAAGGATCTGTAAACAGCCCCCGCAACACACCACGTGTGGGTTGTGGGGCTCAGCACCCGGCTCAGCACCTCCCTGGGACCTCACATTGCTCGTTGGAGGGGTTCTGAAGGTGGTCGGGCCCTTGAAAGGCTCGGGCTGGACTCGCAACCCAAAAAATTTGGGTTTTGAATGCCGCTGTCACCAGAGAGGTGATGTCTTGGTGCTCTCGCCAAAGCCCCTCTTGCTCCTCAGGTAGGACTTGGTGCAACCCCTCCACTATGTACTGATGTTGCTAAAAAATTGCTATTATCGCTTCCTCCCACCTCTTTCTCACTTTTCTTGCGCTTCCGCTATAACAGCAGGAACCAAAAATGTGTGAAACTTAAGAGATGGATTTTTAATTTGTGGGAGTTCTTAAAAGACTGCTCTAGGTTCAGATTAAACCCTACTGTGGGTTCAAGGGAAAATTTAAGAAAATCAATTTTCCCAGGCTAGAAAGAGTAGAAACACTGCAGTTTATATAGTGTCCTTTGTTACTTGAATCAATAGCTCTGTTCCCATGAATGGCTGAATAATCACTTTTTTTATATAATGCTGGTACACACACAGACTTATCTCCTCCAGACTTTGTTGTTGAACCCACAGTAAAATATTTCTGACCATTAACAGTTTCTTCCTCTTATCCTTGTTTAATTTTCTTCCCTGTATCTGAGTCTTGCTCTGAGCTTGAAATGTGGTGATTATTCCCTGCTGTGGCACTGGCAGGACACATAGAAATGTTTCAAATTAATGTCTGGAGGGTTTTTTTGGGTTTTTTTTCCAAGAAACGATAAGAAATGTCAAGCATAACAGTAGCTAAACACAGCATCGTTTGGGGTTTCTTTCTGTTCCAGAATCTCTAACAGTGAGAGGAAGCATCTCAGCAAACAGCCGCGCTTCAGGAGAAACCGCTCAGATAAAATGCTTCTGAGGGAGAGACGACTGCTTTTGTGCTGCTGTGAGTCAGGGTGGATATTTCTTTCAGTGCGGATGCCCAGAGGAATCCCACTCACCTTTCCCTCCGTGGGAGGAGATGTTTTCCTTCTCAACGTTCCTTCCTCGGAATGGGCATGTGTGAGCAGAGGTTGCGGAGCTGGAGCAGGACCCACGTGTCAGAGGTGCGACGGGAGGGCACCGGTGGCAGGAGGCTTTTTGTTGTCTCTTTCGGTTCCGCTGGCTTAATTACGATATTGCAGATTGCCTTGCGAGGACGTGATCCCTTCAAGAACCAGGCCGGGCACACCTCGGAAAGGCTGAGTGGAAACAAAAGCCGTTCTTTCTGTTTTGTCGCAGTAATTCATACTTATTACCGCTTTGTATTTTAAGCATCGCTTTTTCCGCTTTACAAAGAGTTATGCTATTAAAAAGACATTTTCAGCCCAGAGCAACCTCGGCAGTAGTCGCCAAGGCTAATCACCTGACATTTCAGATGGCCCATGCTTAATCAGCTGAACGTGGCGACACATCGGGCAGGGCCGTTAGGGACGCGTGGCATCAGGACCGGGGAGAAAGGGCTTTCAAAGGGCTGGGGAGCACCTGGTAATCCCTGCCAGCCTCCACAAGAGGCTTTCTCTATCTCCCAAATGATGGGAGTTGTGAAGAACTTCCACGGGGCGACCCAACGTGATCTGCAGCCAATGGTTTCCGCAGCTGCCCAGGCCTTTCTGGAAGCTCAGGGAAGTTCAGCAAAGCCACATGTTGTATCTTGTCTCTCTGAAATCCTCCAGTGCCCAGGCCTGGGAGTCCAAAAATGGAAAAAAGAACAAAAATGAAGAAATAAATGTCTTGCTTCTCAGGTCTTCTGCGTGGCAGAGCTGCTCAGGTTATTTCTTAAAGTGTCGGAGCTTGCTGAATGCCGAGGAGACAGCATTTCTGCTTGGGTGCTGGCCAGGCTTGGCATTTGCAGTCGAGTGGGGAAGAGCTTAGTGCCCTTTGGAAGCCCCCTGAGTAATTGAGCTTGGCCCCAGGAACTGGCATGTCCCTCTCTGGGCCTCTGATTTTGTCCAAGGTGGGGGTTTTGACAGCTGGGTTTCATTCTGCAGAATGCTCTGAGGGATACGGAAAGAAATTCAATTTAGGCACAAGCGTGAGGTGGTGTGTGGCATGTTGGAGTGCAGGGCAGGTGGGTTCTGGGCCAAGAATCAGCTTCTGCAGAAGCCTTGGCATGGGCTTGAGACCGTGAAGGGGAAGCTCTGGTCTCACAAAGCACTGCCTGTCCTTGCCCTTATTTGATAGAAAAAAACCATAAAGGCGTCAGGGTTTCTTTGTGGCCTTGCCTTTGTAAGGAGCTTTGCTACTGCAGGGCATGTCCAGACCACGCTGAATTGGCAGAGGAAGATGCAGGTGAGGTCTCTGCTAATCTCCACTTAAGTCTTCAACTGATTGAAGTATCCAGTCTTAGCGAGGGCACGAAGCAGTCAATGTCATGTGGTTCCTCCAGTGCCCACTTAAAGATAATGTGTTTTCATGGACACAGTTCAGCATATAAAAGACAAGTTTCCACCTGGTTACAGCACCTTGGAGTAAATGATGAATACTAGTTTTCTTTTTCTTTTTTCTTTTTCTTTTTTTTCTAATTTTTCCTCTTCAGAAGCAGTGAAACAGTAGTAGTTTAACACAAGCTGATGCTTCTGTAGCATTTTCTTGAGACCCAACTGAGATGGTGAAAGAAGAGCTGCAGGGTGTTTGCAAAGTAAACCTGGTGTCACAAACAAGCTTTTTTTTTCCAGAATCTGTCCAAGTCATCAGCGCTGCTTGTGTGTTATGTGCAAAACTGGGGCTGAATCCACCCACGGGCCCAGGTAGGTCTTATTTCTACATTTATTTCTATATTTTTGTGATGGTAATAGTCTTGGGGGAGAAATTTGTCTGGGTAATGTTCATTTTTTTCCTTAGCACTCTTATGAATAAGAATGTATCAGGAAGATCCTTCCTCACTTGAGCTAGGGTTTTGTGAAGCTTGGAGCAGAAGATCTTTGCGTCCCCGATGCCTCATCTGAATAGCTGGAGCCTGGAAGAAAACATTGATTTCTCTTGATTCCCACAACCATTAGTCTCAGATGCCAGCTGGGATGTTTCAGCCTTCTGGGGCTAATTAGACGTCCGTATTTCAGCACAAAGTTGTGGTCTCTTCAGCCAAGCATTTTAAATCCAAAACCCGTCTGTTCTTGTGTGCTCTCAGTGCAATCCAGGTCGCTTTCCTGAGCTGCTCGTGCATTACAGGTACATAAAGACCCTTCAGTGCACAAAGTTCAGAGAAGTTTGGAGCGGTGGTGTGAGAAGAAGGAAACCTGAGGTGGATGCTGATGAAAATCTATGGTGTAGTTGGTGGAAAATTCTCCCCCCAGGCTCTCCGGGTGTGTCCTATACCACCGCCAGAAGGATGCCTGGATCTCTGGACCACTTTTGGCTTTACCTCATTATTTAAATAATGTTCTTCATCATGGCAGCCCTGGGCAAATAACTTGTCTGGGAGCTGGGAGGAAGCCCAACGTGTCAGTGATGGGTTTGTGTTGATTCTGAGCTCCTGCTGCTTCCAGGTGCCTTCTGCTGAGGGAAACACTTCTTCCTCGTTTCTGCCCTTCAGCAGCTGCTCGAGTTTTGAGGGAAAGAGCAAGAAGAATGCACAGACTAAACATCTTTGTTTTCTGGGATTTTTCCACATTCGCTTAATTGCAATAATATTTATATCACATAATATGGTGCAACAGGGTTGTAATTTTCCTATCATCTAAATTGCAGGCTGAAAATTGCGTTAAGAAAGGACTGTAGAAAATGAATTGCTGCTTTCAAAATGACAACTGTTAACTGACAATGTGACCGGCAAATGGTTACCAAAGGCAGGGTGGGTCTGTGTATAATGTTAGTGAACTCTAGCATGGTGTTTCTAAACACATCTCGGCACATGCTGAATAATGCATTTTTAACTGAAAGCAACTGTCGCTCTTCAGACACGCCTGTGTGTCTTGCTTTAAAGAGAGGGACACGTTCAGTGTGCCCAACTCTGTGTAGTGCTAACGAAACACAGTTAAAAAGGGGCTTTTTGAATTCAGTTTCCACTGTTAATTCGTGCATGTTTTTATGTCTCTAGGAGATCCATCAACTTCACATGTTTCCAAACAGCTTGGCTTTCCTGAGCAGCAGTTTCGGTGATGTTGGGACGGGGCATGAAGAGATTCCTCCCGATAGCGGAAAGGCCAGTTGAATGAGTTGGAGAAGCTCATTTGGGTCTTTTATGAAAATTTATACTTCAGCTCTGACTTCTGAGGTACTCATCTACCTTGGTTACAGGTAAGCGATGGGCTGGAAACACTCCTTTGGTGTTTTGTGAGGTTTTCTTGTTTGAATGCAAGTGGGAGATGGAAGTCAAAATGATGACTGTTCAAAAGGTTTTAACACAAATTAAGTCACGTCTGAATACAGGGCTTTCAAAATATCCCTGTATTCTGTGCTTGTAGGAAAACACTTTTGTGGGTTTGAAGTTAACAGTTTCTGGGTGCGGTTGGGGTGTTTTATTTTTTTACACTGTGGCTAGTTTTGCTTGGTTTTAGAAACACAAACATTGCAAAGCTGACTTTTTAAAAAAGGAACTTTATTTTGCTAAGCACACCACGACAGTGCATCATCTGGATTTTCAGGCCTGTCTGCTTGGGCTGGGAGGGTTTGCCGGGATCCAGTTTGGTTGGTCATGTTGTCCCCATCCCACCTGGGTCTCGGTTTTGCACGTAAATCCTGTCATAAAAAAAAAAATCCGATATTCAAGTCTTAATTTTTATACACTATTCCACAACACCATGAGGTTTTAATTCTTTTTCTAAAGATACTGAACAGGGTCAATTTAAGAAGCACGCTGTGGTGCTCTTGCTCTGGTTGGTCTGTAAATGAGTTCTGTGAACATGACTTACAGCAAGTATTAAGCTTCTGTTACCCAATAAAGGAACTAAATGTGCTGGGAGTAAAACCTTCTGCCCATATAATTCTGCCACCAAAAAAAAAAAAATAAAGTCCAGAAAGGCTTTTGGTTATTTAAATCTTAATTTTCTCTTCCTTCCCTGACTTCTCGCTGGAAGAAGTTTTTTTTTTACGCACTGCCAGTGCCGAGGCCTCAAAGTTTTTTTGAAGCACCAGGTGGAGAAAGCAATTTCATGGTTCACACCACCACTAATGTTCTGTTGTAATCTGCAGCGAGCAAGCCCCTTCCGTTTCGGGTTGGGATAATGAAGGGTTTAACTTTTCGGTTCTGTCAAATTAGTTGTGGGAGCGAGGAGAGGGGCCCGCTTCCCTTTGGGTTTTTTTGCGGAGATTGCCTGCACGGACAAATAAGTGAGCATTACAGGTGATTCTTTCTTTGCGTGGAGGTAGAGAGGTTCCATTTATTGCCATCAAACACATTAAGCTGGAAGTCAAAGCCCTTAGCTTTTTGCTTGCTGCTAGTCTGGACCAGAAGACAATCAAACCATAAGGGTCATTTTCTGCATGAGCTAACCTTTTCCTCTCTTATGGTTTGAAGCCTTTGTTGACAATGAGATGCTCAGTGGGAACATTAAATTAACACTTCATATTCGTGGCTGTAAATTTACTGGCAAGCTGAGGAAAAGTCAGGGAAAACAAACACTCCATCATTTCTGCTTCATTTAGCTGCTGAATGGGGACACTCTCACCTGCAGAGAAAAGAGGTCAGGGCAAGCAGGGATAATTTTAATCTGACTCTCAGCCTAGTCTTTAGTGGCGGTGGATTGTGTTGCATTCTGTGCTGAAAGTAAAGGTGAGAGCGAGGTGAGAGCAAGAAAATGGATAAGTACTATGTGAAATGCTGAAGAGACCTTGTCGCAGGCAGGCAGGGCTGGCTGGCTGGGCTGGTTACTACGGAAACTAGCGGGCTAAATACTGCTAATTTTGCAAACTACAGCATCGCTTTGCTTGCATATAATGGCTGCGTTAAGATTTTCCTGGTGTCAGCTGGAATACAACATCGAATTCCGCTGCCAAAGGTTTAAAAACCTGTTTTTCTTTCCCTCCGAGTTAAAAATGCTTGACAGCGGCTCCATCCAAGCCGCATGTTAAATGTCTTCTATCCCTTTCCCGGGTCGTGGTGATGGTTGTCAGGGGCTGATGGGCAAATAATGCTTGTTTGCTGCAGTGCTAACTAATGTGACAGCACTTGCTTGTCACCGGCTATTAGTGTGTGTGTGTGTGTGCGCGCGCGCGTGCGTGCGTGTGCGCGCGTGGGACGGCTGCAAAAAAGCGTGTCGGATGGGCAGCTCTTGCACTCCTGCGCTGGACACCCGCATTTCTCAAAAATCTGTTGGGAGGAGGTTTTAGCCGGTTGGGTTATTTCAGGGTGTTGTTTCTCTGGCAGGATCCAGACCTAATGATTAAGGAGAGAAAGGTCTCACCTCTGGGTGCACTCTGGAGCACCCCACAAGCCAGGCGAGCACCCCAGGAGAGCCGACGAGAGGCGGCAGCAGCGGAGAGCAGGAGATTAAGCAGCTGAGAAAGTGACAAGCTGATAATAGAAAACACTTTCCATGGTGGTAATCCTTGATGTGCAAGGACAAATCGGAAAGCTTTTGTTCTCCGGTTTAGATTAACTTTCAACTCAGGAGTAAAAGCTGAAGTAACTTGACACACCCATACCTCCCGGTGTGCCGTGCGGGACACAGGCTTGCTGCTCGTTGCCGCTGACCTCCTGGAAGTGCCGCTTCACAGATAACAGCTCGAACATGAAGCACTGGATAATTTTCAAAATTGTCTTTTTTCCTCCGGTTCATGTCAGGGCGGCTTTTTTTTCTCTGCTGCAGCATGCCCAGCCTGTCTGTTCACACCGAGCAGAGCTGGGAGCGTCATTTAATGAATGTCTTAGTTCAGTTAGGAGGAGAGAGGCTTTGATGAGGAGGCTTTGCAAATCAGGCAGTTGGGATGGACACAGGACTCCTCAGGAAGATCTGAGGCACTGAGGAAAGAGACTTAGGTGCAGTGGTGACATTTTTAGGCTAATTAGAAGTGTGATGGGGAATAACAGTAAAGGGAACTGTGTAAAATTTAAACTTATTTTTGGCCAAATGGCTCTCTGATCCAGTCGTGGAGAGTTGCAGTACCGTACAGCAGCACTTACAGATATTTTAATTAGCTTTTCTTGCTGGCTGACAGGATGGAATAAATGTCTGTTTGCCTGTGCTTGGGAATTTGGAGTGTGAACGAGGGCCTGGAGAGGAAAAGATGCTCTCCTGATGGCAAGAAGAGGGAGATTTTAATTCCTTGAAGCAATTGGAAGTTTTTAGTTAAAAAAATCTCTCCAAAGGTAACACTGTATTACTGAGAGTAGTGTGTGGCTTCTCCCTGTGGCTGTGAAATAAACAGCGAGAGCAAGCAGCTGCATTAGCCCAACTAATGAATTCACAAATTGTTAGCAGACACGGGGTGCCTGACATCCTTCCCGAGGAGGGCAGAGCACACCCCCACCGCCGGGCATTCCTGCCGGTGGCCAAGGAGATGAGCCGAGGTTCCCCTCGCCGCTGGTGCTGAGGGAGGAGAGAAAAATGCGGGCAGGGTGCCTGGGCTGGCAGGCGAGGATGACCAACAGCCTTAGCTCTCCATCCCCAAGGACTCTGTGGCGCTCGGATCCCACGCAAGCTAGACCTGCCCTATGGGCGCTGGCCTTGGAAGGGTGCTTCAACCACGGGGCAAGTCTGCGGAGCTCAAGGCTCTGGCAGCCTGGAGTCATTGCCAGGGGCATCTGGTGATGATGGCAAGCTCAGGGATAAAAAGTCATCTGATGTTTCTCACGGGGACTTTTTGTCTATAGTAGGAGAGACATCATCATCTTTTTTAAGTGTTTGAAAAACGTGTAGGTGTGGCACTCTGGGGCACGGTTTAGTGGTTGTGATGACGTTGGGTAGACGGTTGGACTAGATCATCTTAGAGGTCTTTTCCAACCGTAATGATTCTGTGATTCTTCGTGGAGCGACATGCTTCTTTGGTGTCTCTCTGCCTCTTGGGGAAAGGAGGGCTGTGGGTTTGAATCATACAATCATTCAGGTTGGAAAAGGCCTTTGGTATTGTTGAACCCAGCCATCAACCCTACTCTACAAAGCTCACCCCTAACACACCCTTTAAATGCCCTTTAAACACACCCAGCGATGGGGACTCAATTTGGGGTGCAGAGATCTCGGCACAGCTCTGAGCAGCCCCGTAACCTCCTCTCAGTCTGCTGCAGGGTGGGCTCGCACCAGCTTACCTCATCTTGGGTGCAGAGCAGGAGCTGCTTTGCCTTTGAAAAAGCTACCATTTTATTTTACTGGCCTCTTAAAAGATAAGGTTGAAACATGCAGTCCTGCAGTTGAGAAAATAAAGAGGATCAGACACAGCCCCCATGTACACATGATAATTTCTGGTCTTGGCTTATCTTGTAGGAATTATAAGATACTGAGTGGGAAATAAATCATCGTGTCAGGACCAAATGCCATTTTCTTTCTTGGTGTGATTTGCAGCATCCCAGTCAAACAGATAAATTTCATTCCCTCTCCTAGGACTCTCCCCTTTAATTGAATTATGCCTGGACTTGCAAATGGGATTCATTCTTTGAGATACAAGGAAATTACCATTTGATGGAACAATGCTTTACTCCTTTCTCACCTGCACATGCATCCTTCAGGAAAACTATTATGCAGATATCCTTGATTACAGGCTATTGTTCCTTTTGATCTCCAGCTTTGTTTATCATAATCAACAGTGGTGTAATACCGCAGGAATATTACCCGGTGAGCACATAGATGCATTTGAACTGTCCTCGATGATTGTTTGCTGGCTATTTTCTTGGAACTTCAAAAGAGGGTTTTTTGGGGCTCTGTTTAATTAAAAAGCTCTCTGCAGCAGACGGCTAATTGACAGGCAAATAATGTATCTGTGAATCGCTCAGTGTATCGCAGCGTCTTTATTCACTTCCTCTTCTCAGGGGTGGGACACTGCAGAATAATTAATGCTAAGGACCACCAGAAACCTGATATCCTGATAAATTATGGACTTTGGTGATCCACACTGATGCATTTCTGTGCTCAAATCTGTGTTGCTACCACAAGTGAAACGACTGAGTTTTGCAGTTTTTACAATTCAAGATTTGCAGTATTGACTCTTGTAACTATGGCCATAGATCTTTTGAGGGATATTTTTTGCGTCTATAGTGTTAAGTGGTCTTTGAATTCAAACTTCCACTTAATTCCTGATTCTCACAGTTGAGAATAAATTGAGAACTTTGAGTTCAAACCCCAAGAAGGCAAGTGTGAGCAGCCAGCTCTCCGTGACCCTGTTCTGAAGGGGCAGAGACCTCTGGGGAGCATCTTCAGTGAGTCTGGATTCCAAAATTACTGAGGTGCCTATCCCTATCAACGTTTTCGAGGGTCTGGGTCATAAGTAGTTACAGAACGATTTAGCAAGCATGTTTCCTGACCGTACAGTAACTTTGTAATTAATATCTTAGCTGGTTGCCAATTAACAAGCAAAATTGTCTTGGCTGCCAAGCACTGTTCCACTCCCAACATATTCCTTTTTTCATCCCTGCCTTTCATCTCCGCAGTCAGTCAGATACCACCGCTGAAACCATCTGCCCCTTCGCTCTGGGAGGTGTGTCTTGGCTTCTGGTCCCTTCCTTCATCAGACCCCGCCCGCCTTGGGCTTGCCTTACTTCTTCATGAGTTTTTCTTCCTCCCTTGATCTCCTACCCTGCTTTTCTCCACCTTTGGCTGCCTGTCTGGGATCCTTTCCCTCCTCTTCGAGCACCCAGATCCTGTTGCTGTATCCCAGACTATCACCTCACTGACTTTCCAAGTGGTTTCCCACACTGTGTTGGTCGTTGGGGTGGGTCTTCTGGCTTTGCTGTCACTTTAAAGGCATCTTTGGGGTTATTTCTCTAGTGGCCTGATGGTGGCTGACTCTTGTGAGAGTTTGCTGTGGGGATGAGGAAGAGAATCCTGCATTGCAGAGAAGGGGTGATGCCTTCACCTCAGTGAAGGTGGGTTGGG
Source organism: Trogon surrucura (assembly GCA_020746105.1). Classification (NCBI taxonomy): domain Eukaryota; kingdom Metazoa; phylum Chordata; class Aves; order Trogoniformes; family Trogonidae; genus Trogon; species Trogon surrucura. The sequence goes on along the minus strand of CM036618.1, from coordinate 115,974,550 downwards.
GAGCAAGGGGGCAGGTCATGACCCCAAAAGACACGTCTTCCGTTCAGGTGTGGAGATGCAAAAGCCTCATCTGCCGCCCAGGCTGAGTAACTGCTTCAGTGAAGCTTGGATTGGAGCATGGGAAGGAGCTGAGGATGAGTACCGTCATGTCCTCCTGCCCTCTGATAATGGTGGGGCGGTGTCCTCGAGTCAGAGGCACCAGCAAGGCTGACAAAAAGGGTCTTCAGGTGGCCCGTGTGTTTCGAGAAATGCTTATTCTCCGGCTTCATAAAATACCCGTTAGGAGGGGGGCTGGGTGGGGGCGACCCAGCTGCATGAGAGGAAATGTTTCATATCTTGAGGAGCACCGTCTGTGCCCCTCGGCGGCCCCTCTCTCCCGCCTATCACATGTAGGGCTTAATGGGCTTAAGGATCAGAACAGCTGCCTCGTGCAGAATTTATTGACTGACTGTGCATAACGAGGGGAATAAAAAACCTAATTGGCTGAGCTGCTCCCTGTCACTTTTGAGGATTTTTTTTGGTTTTATTTTTACTTTTCTCAGGGCTTGGAGCTTTTGGCAAGGCTCCTGGAGTCTCCCCTCTTCTCCTGCCTTGCTTTTCCGCTTCTCTGTTTCACGGGCCTGAGCTATAAATGGATAGAAAGCCTGCCTGTCTCCTTGGGATGATGGCACACTCTTCACCGGGGGGCTGGAGGAGGAACTGAGAGTGTCTGGTGCCCAGACACTGACTGTCTCTTGGCACTGGTTGCCTTGTGAGGGATGAGCATGACAGATGTGGGGTGCGGAGCCACCTCGTGGGTCCCCTTCCAGAATCAGCTTTGCTTGCACAAACTCAGCACAAAGCTAGATCTCGTTTGCTGTGTTCAGAAGGTAGGATCTCTTGATGTTTCCCAGTTTCTAGTTAGGCCACGTTGCACAAAAATGGGTGAGTTGGACACATGTCGCGTAGAGGCGGCTGCAGAGATCTTCCTGCTGCACCTCATCATAACTGGAGCCTGGCTTCCGCCCCGGGCTCACTGCACCACCTCCAACTCCTGGAGACCAGGAGAGGCTTTTCCTCCTGCATCTCTTGCTCCCAGAGAGGCTGAATGTGCACAGAAATAGCCTCACTTAAGGCTACGACTCATTACTACATTAAGTCAACAACCACTTGAGTATCCGAGGAGTTGATCAAAGCTCGATATTGAAAGCAGGGGACACACACACACACAAAGAGTGGCAAACTTATTTGACTTCCACTTATTCCCAGAGGGCTGACCTTTTGCTTTGCCACCTGAATAGTTTTGGCTTTTCGAGCATTTGTTTTGCCATGCCCAGTTCCTCCATCTTTAACGTGGCCCCTCGGTGTATCAGATTCGAGCGGAGAAAAGACGAAGGGTGTTTTACTGTGATTGAGCTCGTTCTGGTCAGCCCTGTATCCTTAGTCCTCTGTCCCTAACGACCCTGTAGTAAAAATAAAAGTAATCTACAGTAAATGTGTCCTGTGTACCTGTTTCATGATAAAAAACACCTCAGCGCAATGAAAATAAAGTGTTAGTGAGTCTCAGTAGTGTCTACAAAGAGTATGCTATCTCTAGAGTTAATTTTAAGTCCCCTCCAAGAGGTTGTAAGTGTTATTTGCAGAAGGCTGGAAAACATTAAGAGTAGCAGGAGCTTTGATGGGGATTTTTTGTTGTTTGGTGGTGGTTGTTTTTTTCTTGCGGGCACATCTGTGGGCATCATCACTTTGAGCTGAACTAGACCTGTCTGATTATTCACCCTCCTGTTACCACAGCAGCGAGGGATGTAACAGGGCTGAGAGTACTCCTGCTTTGCATTAAACAACACTTTTTATTAACAACCTGGTAACCCTTTGGAAATAGGAAAGCAGAAGCAGAAATCTGGGTTGTTTTGGGGTTGTTTTTTTTGCAATGGCTGAAAGGCGATTTAAATCCACAGAAACTCCAAGTTTAACATGGGAAGTCATGGTGAGGGAAGAGCAGAGCATGGGAATTTGCATTCAGCAGGGAGGAAAATGAGGGATTGGAGCGGAGAGTAACCTATAGGTGCTGTGAATTCATTAAAAATAGGCTACAAAAGCTGCATGACAAGGTTCTGGTGACAGACCAACAAAGCTTTTCCTTCCCCTTCATTGTTTATACTGTCACAGGATCCTCACAATAGCTGATAGTTTAGCCTTGTACTCCGTGGTTCATTATCTACTATTCTATTTATTAATGCATTCTTGGGTCTTGGCGATGTGATAAACCATTCGTGCTTTTCTTTTACGGTTTAATGGGATTCTTCTAAAACCCCCTCCGTGTTTACATAACGTTGCAATTCACGGTTATCCATCATTTTATTTCCTACTTCTCTCGATAAAACCGAGGGGTGCACGGCCCGGCAGCGGTCTGTTCCCCATTTCGTGTTCTTCATGATGGATGTTTCCATGAAATCAGGCTTGGTGTGACTTTTGGTGGGAGGGCTGTCCCTCGGGAAGGGCGAGAGGGAATCCAGCTGGTGTTTGGTGGCCCCAGGAGATCTCCATCCCTCTATGATTTGGTGGTCAAGGCTCGCACTCACAAAGGTCCCTGGCCTTCAGGGAGAAATCCTCATTTTAGGCACCCCAGAGTAGTATCCAGAACTCTTTTTTTTTTTTTTGGTCATAAAATACCATTTGGAGAATGGAGGGACCAGTGTCGCTGTGGGACTGCTCTCTGTTGTAGGTAGAAAATCATCTAAATATGACACCAAACCTTTATTAACAATGCCGGGGAAACAGGACGCGAGACCTCATTTATGATTTCATTCATAATCCCTTCAAAATGAGTTGGTACCAATATGTGATAAGTGGATTATGTGTTAGGCCCAAGTAAAGCCAGACACAATTAGTGCTTTAATAAACTGGTTGTATGCATTACTAACAACTAAGTCATGAGGGAATTGGTGTATTTACAAACCCTAATTAGTAGTTTGTTACTGTGATACCGAATTTAAACAAGTCTGTAGCATTGCTGACCATCTGGGTTGGAAATCTCTGGTTTGAATTTAATTAGGAAATAGTTGTGACAGAAAATTGGTCCTTATTAGTTAGCTAACGATCAGCATTCCCTTAATTGAAAATGAAGGACTGTCTGTCGGGTCGGTGAAATGTTTGGATATGAGCAGAGACAATCAAAAAACCCACTCTCTCATTCAGGATTTTTTAAGCTGTGATGGTCGATTAAAGACACATACACCCTTCTGACATTTTAGCAACTAAAATCCAAATGCCAGGCTTGGGACTGGTGTTATATCCTCAGCAGGACTCGGGGTGTTCGGGTTTTTCCAGTAAGCTTTCCAGGTGCAGGAGAACACACCCTGGCGTTAATAAACAACCCAGTCACTGCTGTTCTGGGCTGACTGGATACGGAGAAACTCTTTCTGCGCCGTGACAGACGATGAAGTTTCTGTAGGGGCTCTAAATCACTTAATGTTGAAAGGAATTCCCAGACGGCTGTATCAGTCACTGCGTAAAATTGTTAGAGATCTCCACCAGCTAATAAATTTGATTTGGGGTTTGTTCTGCTGGCATTTGCACAAACCCTCTGAGAACTATAGTTACCGTATCCCTTATACAGTGTTTGAATTCGAAATTGGAACGCCCATTTCCCCTCTCCTCTGGGGAGGGGAAATAAAACTTTGCAACAGAACACGGACGTTGGTTGTTTTTCTTTTTAAGCCGCTGCGTTGTTATTTGAGGAGACGTAGCATTTGACAAAACCATTTATTTTGCTTCAAATATTTTATCTGGCAATAAAGCTACTTTTGCATCGCCTCCACATACGGGGATTTGTGCCTGTTAATAGGGAAGGGAGGCAAGGAGAGAAACCAGTTGTCACCTGACGGCTCTGCCCTTGCCCCAAGCCCTCGTGGGGGCTATGTCACCCACGGAGGAGCCCCTGGGGCAGCGCCAAAAAATAAGGGTGATGTTGTTTTCCTGACACTTTTTTTTTTTTTCTGCCTGGCACTCACAGATTTATCATGAATGACCCCTCTTCATGGACGTTCCCTTTTCAAATCAGAGAGAAACGGCATTTTTAATCTAGAAAAATCCCCTCGAAGCAAAGCCAACCATGGCTTGGGGTTTGCCCAAGTTCCGAGCTGGCAGGAGAAGCCAGCAAACCCCTAGGGGAATCCACATATTTTCCTCGAGCCACCAATATTGCTTCAGGTAATATGTATACATTCTCACCTCCTAAATTGTTTCAGTTTGCCACAAAAGAGCCAGGTCTGCAGGGAAAGCCGTGAGCACTGCCCGTCTCCTCCCCAAATTCATCCTCACTCTGGTTGCCAGTAAGCACTTGCCTCCACCGCCAGCCCTGTTGCAGAGCCACAGGCCTCTGCTGTCATTTCAGAGCATTTTAACACCTGTGAAACCTTTCTGAAAAGGTTTTGGGTGCCTGATGGGCATTCTCTAGGGTGGGAGCAGGACACTTGCCCTACCCATGCACGCAATAGCACCAGGGTTGTTACTTTCCTTCAAGCTTGCCACCATAAAACAGCGGGCGAGGCTGTTCCTAGGCAGGTTTTAGCATTTTATTTTTGTGCTTTAATAGCTTTTGCCTGCGTTTTCTGTAGAAAATGGTCCAAGATGCACAGATACCAGTAAGCCAGGGTGCGTGTGCCACCTAGGCAGCCAGTCATCCTTTGTGGTGGTGGGGTTTTTTTCTTATTTTAAGAATGTTCACCCACAGGAGAGGTTTGTGGTGGTTTCTGTGAGCAACATGCCTCCCCTCGACCTGGCAAGGATGGCGGGGTCTTCGTCGTCCCTGACGGACGCGGGGACCCACGGCTGGCCTAGGAGATGGGTGGATGGAGTCGCAGGTTTCCCCACAGCTCATCATTAGTCCTGGCTCGGGGAAGGCTTAGCAATTCCTACCCTGGTAAATTATGTGCCTTCCCTAAAAAAAGTGGATTAAATAAATGGGGCTAGAGCATGCCTTTTTTTTTTTTGCTCTCAGCTTCAGCATATTGATCGGGACGTATTTTCAGGCCGAGGGTAATCAATTCTCAGGTAGATGGGGCAGAATAAAATAATTTCAGGCAAACTCTTCGAACGACCTGTCATTAATTTGCCTTTTGCCGGCCTCGGCGAGACGCGCCCGGCATCCGGCGCAAGCGGTGCCCTGGGGATCTCCAGGGGCTGCCGGCGGGGAGGGATGGGGCTGCCAGGACTAATGAATGCGCCGTGTTTGCTCATCTTTACAGAGTCACTTATTACCGCTAATTGGGAGGGACAGTTCAAACAAGCACAGAGGAGCAGTTGTCGTGGGAGCGTGACATGGGTTTCAAGAAGCGAACGGGGAGGAACTGTGCTGCCAGACCCGCCCGCATCCTGCTTTTTTTTTTTTTTCCATTATTTTTTTTTCTTTTTCTTTTGTCAGGGACCCTCCTTCTGGAGCTGGCTCTCCCAAGAAATCCAGGCAGGTCAAGGCATCTCGGGGTGCCCTGGCTGTGCAGGATGCTTAAGAAGCCTCATATCATCGTTTTTAACTTTTGAGCATCCTCATACAAGCTTGTATTCTTCCATTTATTGTTACTTTCCCTAATTAAAACCTTTCGGAATGACGTCCCTGCAAGCTGAGCACTTCTCACAGCTGCATACAAGTGTGCGAATTCCATTTATTCAGCAGGATTGCACTCGGTTTTAAGAGAGTTTTTTTCAATATTGCCTGGAAAAAACAGCTAAGAGTGAATGTTTTAGAAATAAGAGCAATGCGGGCTTCGTTTTTCAGCCACACTTAGGGTTTATAGCATTGAGCAGAAAAGCAGAGAGGGTATAGGAGGGGTGGGGAGCTGCCAGGGGGCTGTTGGGCTGCGAGGGCCATGGCAGGATGGGCACCCTTTGTTCCTAGGGTGTGGAAGCAGAAGATGCTGCTCCAGAAGCACCCGCTGCCCCTCGGTCCTTGCCAGGCCCTGATGCTCAGGCCAGATGTGTGCCCAGATGTTATGGAGCCAAGGGGGTTGCCAGGTGGGCTCAGGGCTGAGGTGGGAGAGGACAGAGCTCACCCTTGGCGGCTGCTTTATTGTGAGAAACAGGGTCTGGTTTGAGTCTGCGTTTCCAGCTTCAGTTTTATAAAAACAGAGGTTGCTGACTCGAAAACGGAAGGCCCAGTTTCTCTTAGAACAGGTAACTCCTCTCCTTTTCAAAACAGAAACCCCCATACCTCCACATCTCCTGTTCGTCCTGCAGGAAGACCAAGATTATGTGCATTTGCAGCCTGGTTTTAAATGTGCTCTGAAGGTGTGTTGTACACACATTGTTGCTGAAGAGGATAAACCTAAGGAAACAATCTTAATCTAAGAAGTTAGCATCAACCGCAAAAGCCCCAGCAAAAAAATTTCCATGTGTGGCTTGAATTCTAAGCGCCAGTCAAGAGGCACATGAGCCAGAGCCGCCCCTAATTAGAACAGCTAACAAGAGAATTTTTTTTTCTTTTTTGCATGTGTGGCGAAGATAAATCAAGTTTGTTTTTTCAGCCCCATTCTGTTTAAGATTTCCTGTGTTATAGCAGAATGAATGTGTTGTTCATTGATACCTTAATATATAGGTTGTTGGGGGATTTTTTTTTTTTTTTTTTTTTTACCCCGAGGAGGAAAACAATGTTCCCTTCACTTTTGCATGAATGAATTCATTTATTCTCCACAGCCTCCGGAAGTCATTTATTTCTCCCGGCGACAGCTGCAGGGTCTGTTTGTGTAGGAGGGTTGCAGGCACTTGGCAAAACCCCGGCCCTTCCTCGCTCCCTGTGCCCAGCACCAGCCGCTCCTCAACAGCCCCTTTTTTTGAAGGGTTTTGCAAAAAAAAAACAAAAACACCTCACTTCACCCGCCAGAAAGGGCTCAGCCCTGCTGGGGGTACGGTGGGCGGCAGCCAGCTGTGGTGCGAACCGGCTCTCTTCTGCCGCTCCCGACCCTTCATTTTGGTTCCGGGAATCACTGATGAGTTCTAATCAGCTGCAAGCTAATTAATACAGATGCTTTCATGGATGTTGTAACTTAGGGGTAGCTAGGGTCTGTGTGGTGGGTGCCTGGGGTATTTTCCCGTTACTAAAGGGAGGAAATTACTCTCTGAGGTGACTTCAGTATTGGTCCACGGCCAAGTTCAGCGAAGCCAGAAACTTTGCTATTCACTTAAATAGTCAAAGTAAAGTAACAAAGCCCCTCGCTTGCTCCTCGAACCCTTCCAAACCCCAAAGCAATCTCCTAAGAGAAATTCCATGGTTTTGCCGGCTCCTGTGGGGCCGCGCCCCGTGGGGTTATCCTCCACAAACTCGCCAGGCTCAATGTAGAAATGAGAGCAGGAGGAACTCGTGTTAGAATCAATCCCCCCTTAGCATCCCTTCCGCAGCGTCAGTGTGTCGAGGTAAGAAAAGCTGAGACTTAATCACCCACAATCCATCTGAAACCTCCTTCCCCCCGGGAGAAAACCCATGCCGCTGAGGTTTGGGGTTACATTGCCAAATTTGGAGCAAAAAATTGTTGTTGTTATTATTATCTCTTGGTTTTGGGGGCTGAATCCATCACCCCATTGCTCCTGGCCTTGTGGGAGGGACAGAGGAACTCGCTGGGCATCGGCCGTACTCATCAGAAATGACGCACTGCTTAAGAGAACTTCTCCATGAGGTTTTGGAAATAATATGTGAAATGAAATGCTTTAGCCCGGCGACTTTCAGGGAGGGAGGGGAGCCCCAGTGCACCCATGGCCCTCAGTGGTGCCTAAACCAAGGCTGGGAGTTAGTTTTTGATTTTTTTTATTTAAAATTCAAATGTCTGATGTTCTTAAATTGAACAAATGATATTTAAAAAAAAATATATCAGGCTCCAACATCTGCAGATTATGATTTGCATTTTGAAATTGGCTGCTTGAATTGAACAAGGATGAATACTGTCACTCTTCTTTTATTCGCTCAGTTTATTTAATGAAATGCTAGAGGTCAACCCTTTGTCCTTAAATTAGTTACTATAAAAATCTTTTTGTACTTTTCTGCTTGTTATGATGTCTTCTAAGCAGAAGAAAAGGTTGCCATTAATTATGTCTTTGTTGAATATGGATATCTATTCATAGTTAGTTAAACAGTTTCAAACAAAATTAGCATTGAGCAACTCCAAGGCCAGCTTTAGGTTGGTTATCAAGAATTTTTTGCTAAGAGAATGCTCTTCTGCAAGTGTGCATTATCTAATATATTCAGCTTTCAGTTGCTAATTTTTTTTCCAGATGAAGATGGGCTTAATTGAGGTTGTGCTTTTAAGTTTGTAGAGCTCTTCAGCATCTCATACAAAAGCATCTAGAGGCTTTTCATTTGTCTTGAGTATGTTTTAGATGTACAAATATTATTTACTTTAAACTCTAAATCAAAAGGCACACTGTAACTATTTTAAATAAAACATTATTCCCGGCTGAAATGTATATAAATTCAAAGCGGAACTTTTTTTCCTTTTTTTTCATTATCGCTTAATTTATTTGAAAGAGCCACTATTAACAAATTTTTAGGATAATATTGAAATAGCAGTTTAGCGGCTGGTCTCAAACAGGCATTTAGCAATGTAATTTCCTTGTCAGAGATAGAGGATGTTTATTAATGTTAAAGATGCAGCTCCAGTTTCATGTCTAACTCTTCGCTAAGTGCCGCTCTGAATAGGGCTTTAAAGATTAGACTGCCTTTGTTTTTTAGAAAGGTCTCCGTGTGACGATAAAGCCGAATTCCCCGCAATCGCTGCGCTGGGCGCCGGGGTTCCCTTGAGTCTGTTTAATTCCTCACCCCCTCAGATCAGCAGATGGGACACTCTTGCTTATTTGGGGGTGCGATGAGAGGCTTTGGAGTGGGTGCAGGCACCCGTCACTGGCGGCGGATGCACCCCACACACGCCCCCCCCGCCACCTACCTCCCAAAAAAAAGCCCACAAACCCTCTGCTTTTACCCCAAAAAACACTTCTCAAAGCAAACTTCCCTGCTGCTGGGCAGTGAAGGGGAGCGTATTTTTGAGAAACCACTTGGATGTCCAGCCGCCCCCCACCAAGGCAGGCAGTGATGATCTGGGTGTTTGGAAGTGGGGAGGAAAAGGGGATGGAGAGAAAACTTAGGAGCCACACATCATAAAAAAAAAAAAAAAAAAAAGAGAGGCAGATAATTAGGAAAAATAATAAGAAAATATAAACGTGGTAGCGGAGGATTAGTCTTAGTCATTGGAAATGCAAATGAACTCCATGCTCCCTCCCAGCGTCTTTTTTTTTGAGCTCATATTTCAGCAAGGATTTTTCTCTCATGGTTTTTGTCCCCTCTTTTGCCTCCTCCTCTGCGCAGCAGCATTAAATATTCTCGGAGACGAGACTGTAACCTTGTAACGCTTTTAGGTATAATATAGCGATTTTTTTTTTTAATTTTTTTTCCCCATTTTAAATGCCAGCTCATAATGACATTGTGAAGTGCAAGGATCCCGAGTCAGCTTTATTATTGTGGCGTCTCCTTGAGCCGAACCTCTGAGAAATGTGAAGGGGAGAGACCTTTGGAATGAACAAATCCTTTGGCTGCCTTATAATTATTTATTAAAATAGGGATAAAGGACGGGGAGGGAGGAGCAGCATTCCTTTCTCCGTGCGGACAGATGCGTGTGCGCAGACCCATCGAGGTGACAGCGGCATCGGTTTAGAAACATAAAATAATGGATGCGCAGAAAGGGAAGCTTGTTTTTTGTGAACCAGCAGGAGAAACGCCACATCCTGACCCCTGGGAAAGCATCCTCGCCCCCCCCAGGGGGCTGCCGGGCCGGGAGGAACGTGGTTATGTACCTGTTCTTACGGCTGCTCAGAGAAAGGAAGTTAAGGATGGGGTCGATGTTTTCCCCACTGTGTGAGTGGTGAGAGAGAAACCGTCCTGCTTCATTGGCTGGGTAAAAGCCAAAAAAAAAAAAAAAAAAGGAGAAAAAATTGAGAATTAATGGAAAAAAAAATACAAAAGCAAACCTTGCTGTCACTGGATTTTGGCGAATTGCACCGATTGCTGCAGATCTGCCTGACCTCATCAACGGGCCAAACCAGCACATGTCTGCTTTTTGCACCCGGGCAGTGTGACAGGAGTAACCTAACCCTCTCCCAGCACCTGCAGAAATTTTACAAACTTAGCAGGTTATTAAAAAAAAATAAAATCTTTGGAGTCAACTTCCCACTTGTGCCTTTAGCTCTTGAGCGAGTACTTTTACAGTTTCTTCTAATATATAGGATTTATCTGCAGCCTCGCTGAAGAGCTTTTAAATTTAATCCAGCGCTGGAGTAGTAATTTGTCGCCGGCGCTTTACAGCCGGCTTTTTTCTTTTTAACTTTCCCTGGCCCGCGGGCTCTTTGTGCGTGGCTAATCTGCACCGCGCAATGCCTGCCAGCGGTCGGACCTGGGGACGAACTGTTTGCCCCTAGGGGTTGGCTTTCCCCAGGGGGGGTTCCTGTCACCATCCTCTGGAGGGGTCAGAGCTTCTCCCACATGCGTGCACGGAGCTGTTGCTGGACGCAGCTTTGTCCGGAAATTTTTTCACTTGGATAATCATTTCCATAAATCGATTTTAAAATTCCTTCTGTACTGATAGCAATTTGTTTGGTGTTTTGTTTTTTGGTTTTGTTTTTTTCCCTGGAGGAGACAATGGGGTAGGCTGTCCATTTTTTTTTTTCTTTTCCAGAGAGAAGGAAAAAAAAAATTGCGATCACAGAATCACACAGAATCACAGACAACGTAAAAGAATCACAGAAGCACAGAGTGTTAAGAACGTTTTACCAACCGTTAATTTTAACTGAAGGGCGCACGATTTTTCAAACAATTTCTAAAGAGAGAGTTTCACCGCTCTATCTCGCAGTTGCACCTCTTTTTCCTTTTTGTTTTCAAGAAAAATAGCATTTTTGATCCCGGGTGATGAACGAGTGTTTTGTTCTGGGTGCAAAAACATATTGGGGCTATGCTTGGACGTAGCGTAAGCATGTGAAATTGAATGCAGAAATGAAACCATCTCTCATAAATAAGGATACCGAAGCCACGATATTAAAAGAGGGAGCAGCTCTGCCCGCCTCCCTCTCCTCGGGAGCATTTTCCTGACCAGACCGATATCGCGGGAGACTTTTCAGCAGCTCCAGCTCAGGGTCGATGCATTGACACGAATTAGACCTGTACTGTATGTTTTTTTTTTGGGGGGGGGGGGGGTGGAAATCCCATTAATTAATGAGGGAACGGTTCCCAAAAGCCGAGCTGCAGCCCAGAAATATTTGGGAGCTGTAAAGGGGGAGCTCACAGGTACGGCAGCATGTGGGGAGGTTTACAGGAATGATTTAGTGGAGGCGAGAACATATTTCGTGCCCCATTGTTTCGGCTCAAGAAGGCATAAAATCTTTAACATCTATTTATCATGTCGCTATTTTAATGTAAACATTTGTCTATTTGGATGAAGTGTTTTCATTATTAAGCTAATTTCCACATGTTTCAGATAGAGTGATGAGTTGGAAGCAGAGCACTTGCTGATGAGAAACGAAATTCTGCCTCGGCTCAGCCTGCTGTCAGATACATCTTCATTAGTTTTTGTCATTCACTGATGGCAAATGCTCTATAAATGAGATGACGATCAGGTCCGCCTTGATAACTTGCCTTATCTCATTAGTTTTCACATCAAAGTTAATCAGCAATGTGAATTGTAATTGCTGGAAGAGACAATGCAATAGATCACTGGGCCTTTTTTTTTCTCTATGGCATCTTGAAACATCAGCAGGCTGGTGTGAGTAGATAGGCTCAGAAAGAAAATGATGTGGAAAGCATAATAAGCAAGCTGCTCAGAATTAATGAGCTTACCCAATAAGAAAAGAATAACCAATCAATGTGAGTTGGGCAAATATAATTTAGGAATAATTGCTTGATTGGTTGTCTATAGTAGGCTGATTTGACCACACACAAGGATTAAGAATTAAGATGTCAAGGCAAAAAAATAATTTGGCAACTGAGGGCATGTAATTTTTTGTTCCCTTCCCTTTATGACTGAAAGCGATTGCTGTTTGATATGTTATTCCCCAAGAATGAAAACAATACATAGGCACACGCTGGTGGGTGGTTGTGTTTGGACTGATTCTTTTTTTTTCCTCCCTTTATGCATCTTTTATAGTACGAGCTCTTTCAAATCTCGGTGGGATATTTCCGTACGGGACATTAAAAATGAATAGAGAGAATAAAAAAAAAGAAAGAAAGAAAAAGAAGTCTTTATTTGTAAGGGTTGCGCTGAAAAGAGCCGCGAGTTGGATGGGGCCGTGCAGAGAACGCTGGGTTTTTGGCAAAAACGATGTGGCTGGGTGTTGGCGAAGCCAGGTCAGTATCCGCGGCACGACGCTGCCCGCAGCCGTCAGGCAATTAGCAGAGGAACCCTTATATTCTTCTGTCTAAACTACGGGGAAGGTTCAGCCAGAAGGTAAATTTGCTTTGATCTATATTACACCTAATTGAGTCGCCACCAATGTCTCCATCCCAACATCAAGAAATGTGAAAATGTTAGATTATTTCACTGGGGATTAAACCTAATTTTCGCGTGTTCTGCATTAACCTATTAGGCTGACTCATCTGCATTGCTAATATGGCCCCGGCAGCTGTCACCGCTAAAGAAAAACATGATCATGCAATCCTTGAATGAATGATTCCAGCTCTGATTAGTGTTAGTGAAGTTAGCTGAGCCCCAGCGATAAGGCAGGAAAATTCCCAGGTTGCCAATAGCTTTGAAAATTATCAGGCTGCGGGCAAAAAAAAAAAAAAATACCTTGCGCCTCGCGGCCCTCCCTCCAAAGGCGACGTTATTTAAGGCCGACTTTTCCGACCTTTTTAGGGGGCTGATGCCAGGGGTACATATTAAAATGCTAATGGCAACCGACCTGAGCCCAGCCCGGCACGGAAAGGTTGAGTTTTTTATTTTTTTCCCCCTTCTCAGCTGCCTTAGCGTTTGGGTTGAAATGTAATTTCCAGAGGCAAGGATGCTTTTTCTTGGCGGCCACTGCCAGCATGTCGAGCCGTCCTTTATTTCTTTCCATCCATTAGATTTAAACAGTTAAGAAAAAAAAAAGCGACAATGACATGTCCTCTTGAGATGGGTTAAAAAAAAAAAAAAAAAAGAAAAATTTAGGAATGAGTTTGCCTCCCAGTGATAGAACCAGGAGCCAATTTAATCCGATTAGTGCCTGCCAACAATAGATGCTACTCACCCATTGTGGACAGAAGCTTTCACTTTGTTTGTTTCTATTACCCACGGATCCCAGATCTCAGAAAAAAGCTGAGTTTTGCCCGGACAACAACAAATTGAGGAAAACAGCCCCATGTGTCAATATTTATCTTCTGGCCGCACAGAGGACTTGTTGAGCACGCAAAGTTTGCGGCTCCGCTTTCTCTGGGCTCTCCCCGTCTCAGGGATGCGGCGGCAGCCCCTCGCCATCGCCGTGCGGTGCTTGGGGAGGGCAGCGGCTGCCAAGGCGCGATAGAGGTGTCCTGGTGGGGAGAGGTCGTCATCCGCGCTGCCACGCTTGATGGAAAATGGGAAAGGGCTTTTGGCCGAGGGATATATAAATATATATATATATTAAATTTGCAGTTTCTTTGTAAAGAGGAGCCAGAGTGGTGGGCTCTGAACAAAGGTAGCTCCAGGTTGTGGGCTGGAAAGGGCTTCTGGCCCCAGCACCCAGTGGAGGTGTCTACCAGCACCTTTCGCCACCCCCAGGTTTAGCATCCTTAGATAGGGACAGCCCCTCACCCAGGGTGGGCCGAGGGTCTTCCCGGCCCAACTCTGAGGAGATGTGGTGATTTCATCCTTCCCAACCCAACCCCACCCCGAGCACGTCTCGTGGTTTCATCCCTCCCAGCTGACCCCAAGGAGATCTCGTGGTTTCATCCAGCCCAACCCAGCTGATGGACACCCCAACGTGTGAAACCACCATCAACTCGCCATGTGGAAGACATCCACATCTGAAGATTTAAAGGAAGATGCTTGTGTTCTGCACAGTGGCGATTTGCTTGTGATGCTCACGCAGTATTGGTGGAGCAGACTTTTATAGAATTTAAAAAAAAAAAAAAGGATTCGATTTTTGTATCAGTTACAGTTGAAAGCGTTACAAAATCTTGTTCTGGCAGTCAGAAATCTTCTTTGGGTGTCTTGTGTTTTAATTGTCCCCTATGAAATCCATAACTGCTTTCTCTCTGGGCCTGTCTTGGCAGGTGGGACACCTCCGGGTCAGAGCTGAATTTTGGCATGTTCCCCAAGTGGTCGGCAGCAAGATGCAACCAATTACTCCCCATAGCTACCCCGGGAAGCAGCTCCAGAGGTAGCTAGTCTTCTCCTAAAATAAGATTTTTTTTTCCCCCTCCTCTGTTACAGGTGTCAACCGAGCAAACTCGGGAGATGCTGCGGTTGTTCCAGTCTGCCCACGCATGGAATATTCTGGAAAAAGATATTTCGCTTTAAATTCACGTGCCTTTCTTATTCCAAAATATTTCCCCCCGACCCTGCGTGGAGGAGCACTTGGCTGGGGTCTCTGCTTGCTGCCGTCGCGGCGATAAGATGGATTGGCTGATCTAATAGGTCTATTCAATCTCTGATTTTGAAAGCTGAGGTTGGGAAATTAATTTCAGAAAGGTCAAAACAGAGCAAGGCTATCCTGCCGCTGTGCAATGGATCCTATTTTTCTTTTTTTTTTAAATCTGTCTGTTGAAGAAAAGGTTAGTTATTCAGCATCCTGCATGCACACACACACAAAAAAAAAGAAAAGAAAAAAATAAATAAACCGAGTGGAGGGAATACAAAAAGTGTATAGATCTGCTGACCTATTCACAATCTTCAGTTAATGAAAGCGCTGGGGAACAGGAGTGGTAAGAGCCTGCCAAGCCAGCGGGGCTGACCCTAGGGCCACTGGAAGCGGAGCGAGCCCCTGCAGCCCCTCGCACGTGCCGGCGGCAGCCTGGGGAGCGTGGGAGGTCTGTCCCCTCCTTGGCCCTCGGGTGGGTGGCTCAAAGGGCCATTTTTGCAGAAAGGCCAAGAAAATCCCCACAGGAAAAAGTCCAACTTGAGGGGCAGGGGCATCGAAAAGGGTCAGGGCATCGTTCCGGGCTCACTCGAGGCAGAGAGGGGGCCTGGGAGTCGTATCACATCTGGGTGGAAAGCTCCAGCGAGAGAAGAAAGGGGGAAGTGGAAGAAGAGGGAGGGGAAAATAAAACAAAAAAAACCCAAAGACTTCGCCTAGGTATTGCCCACTCCACCCTGGTCAAGAACCAACAGCTCAGATTTGCATGAAGAAAACATCTGGTCTCCAACCTGCAAAACCTCCTCCCAGCGAGCCTCCAGTTCACATTTTTGCGTGAAAACTCTCAAACGCAATTTAAAGCGGAAGAATCGCCAGGAACCCACAGATTTTCCAAATGGCCAGAGCTCAGAGAGACTTTGGGGGCGGGTACTCCCATCCCACTGCCTCTGTGAAATACTGATTTTTCTGCTTACGGAGACTTAAGTCCCTGTTTTCACATTTGGGTCCTTTCGTGTGAATCACTCCACCGTTTCTGGAATCATCAGCGAGAGAAGCGCTGCACAGGACAGGTTACCCGACGTCTGGCAGCTTCCCCAGCACTTGCTGCGGGGAGCTAAATCTGATTTATAGGGATGCTCTGGTGTCCATTGAAACCTGCTTGAGATTCTTTACTGGGAGAAGATAATCACGTTAATGAGCCAGATGTGTTTGCTCACTCTGACATTTTTCTTCGCATCTTCTCTTCGGAATGAAATATGCGCCCAATTTCCCATGTTATACTTTATCTCCAGTGTTGCCTGATGCGTTAAGAGAATTAAGTCATTTGTATATATCGACTAATAATTGTCGTTTATTACAAAACTTGTTAACATAATCCTCAGCTGGAGATACTTGTTTATTTTGCCCATGTGCTGCTGTATAACTGATTGCAGAGAGCAATGGGAAGATGCACGAGCAACAAAGGGGGAGCTTTGACAACAAATATGAAACCCGGACATGTACAGGTTTAATATTTGTCTGTAGAGAGCAAACTCCAGAGCGAGACTGGCTCATACAGCTGGAGGGCGAACAGTTTGCTTCTGCCCACTTCAAAAAAGTGCCACAAGAGGCAGATACCAGGTGGAGGGCAAAAAAAAAAAAAAAAACTGAAAAAAAATTAAAATATTTTCTTTAGACTTGAGAAGTGGTTATCCTCCCAAGCCACCTGTTTTCTCTCAGAACTCACTTATTTTCAATTTTACCGTTTGGCTGGTGCATTGAAGTAAACAAACAAAACGAAGGGCAATATCCCGCATGTGCTGTGTACGTTTTTTTAATTCAACAACCAGGTTGCCGAAGTGCTGCAGCACATGCTGGCACATGGCTCGAGTTGCTCCTCGGCGCCATCCCCAGGGGATTTGCCTCATCCAGTGCCATCCCCAGGGGATTTGCCTCATCCAGTGGGTCCCCCACCCCAGTACCGGCATCGCCCGCGGGTCCTGACCCTCTAGTGGATCCCAGGAAATCTTGGGGAGGAATAGCTCTAAACCCCATTTAAATAGGAAGCGAGGGAGGAGGGAGAGGGGAACATTTATTAGCATCTAATCCTGTTAAGATTTTCTACACCATATGTCTGAGCACCAGAACATGTGAAATGTGTACTAATTACTGCCGCCTGTGTCATGTGTGTATATTTTATATGCAGTCCCTGACCTTTTCGTTAATAACTTCACATTATATTCATTGACCTGAAACAAATTGAATTCAGTGGCACTCACTCAAGAATTGAATTACATAGTCTTCTTAATTGGTCTCTTATTTAAATGTGGAAAAGTAACAGTTTACCACCTGTAATTTTTATTATCTTTTCTTTAAAAAATTCCTGCAGTGAGTGCACATGTGCTGGGGTTGTGTCTGGCAGGGAGGGAGAAGAATTATCACAACAAACCCCGTCCCACAGAGTGGAAAACACCCCCCAAAAAAATAGTTTTCTCCTTTTGAAGCGAAACCACCTGTTGAAGGCCCACAAAGAGGAGCGAGGGGACGCGGCAAACGGGAATCCCAACCGACCATGGATCCTTCTCGCCCACCGCGGAGGAGCCAGGGACCAGCGGAAATTCCTGTTTTGCTTTCTGAGTTAATTGCCGGAGCCACGGAGAGGAGACTTACTCTTCACTTACTATATTTAACTTAAAAATGCAAATGTTATTAGTGTCCCGATGGCCGATAAGAGCGCCTTTGTGCCACGCTTTAACCTCTATTAGGGGGGATTAGGAGGACGTATCCACATTGGCATTTTCCGAGTGTCACTGTGACAGCACTTGCTGCACAAATGCCTGGCTGTCACGCTGAGGTTTATCACCCTTTTTTTTTTTTTTTTTCCCTGCGAATGCAGACTAATAAGCCCAGAAATTACAATTGCCTCCCTGCCGAATCTGTGATAGGCGGAAATAATGATATCAGTGCCCTGCTAATCTCCTTGCCTCCGCGCTTGGCACCAGCCTATTGAGTCACCTGTCACACGCCGCTTTGATGAGATGAATTCAATCTCTCGGCTATAATGACAATGGAGCCATTTTAATGTTTGGAAATGATTTACGTGAAGGTTTTTCTTTGCTCTGGCTCGGCAAGCAAACCAGGTCGGTGTTGGGGCTGTGTCTCCCGCCACCGCTAACGACTCAGAAGGAGCCAAGCTGTATTAAGTGAATATGCCAAGTTATTAGAAACGAGACACCAGAGGTGGCTTGGGGGGGGGGAGTGGGGGGGAGTGGGGGGGAGAGGAGAGGGAGACTCTTTTTATTTCCTTTTTCACAGCAAAGCACGAGCCTGAGAAGGTGCTTTATACATGTGAGCATCTCGCACGCCTGCTTGGGTGCCATCTGCCATGTGCGGGTGTCCCCCAGCACCGCTGGGCGCTGATTTGGACTCGTCTTTATTCACTGGCCCACCCCAAGCTTGAGGCTCTCATCTTTTTTCTTTAAAAATTCAAGCTCAGAGCAACTTGCCCCTCCTTGTGCTGTGGTTTGTTTCTTGCAGGGGTGACAAAACAAGCCTAGGTGAGAAAAAAAAACCACAAACCTTTCTACCCATCCCAGTGTATGCAAAACGTGCTTGGGTCGGTGTTTGCTCAACAGGCTGCAGGGAGCTCAAAGTCACTGTCCCCCCATGCCAGGCTTCTCCCTGCATCAGTACCCAGGCGAGGGGATGCTGGGCTGAGGGGTTTTCCCACCTCATCTTCTTCCCACCGGTGATCCCTACCATGTCGTTAGTATTTATTAATGTGACATTAATTTTCTGGAATCTTGACCAACTCTTGGGTAAGGGAGGAATAAAGAAGTAGGATTTCAGGTGTCAAGCTTTTAACGAAAAGTGTTCAAGGCCACCTCTGGATGGATATTACAGGCTGCTTTCGCTCTGCTCTTCAGTTTATGAAAAGCAATTGTTTGGCTGTATAGAGAGTATAGAGCAGAATCAAATTGACCTGGGTGATACAGAAAGTAGCACTGAGCCCATTTAACTAAGGGTCCTTTGAAGGAAATCTTTTTTATTATAGATGAGTGCTGAAATTATTTCAAAGAAGTGATTATCCGTCTAATAATTTTAAATGCAAGTGTGGCTTCCACGTGTAAAATTAAAGGCAGCGGATCTGAGGATCAGCTTAACATGGGGCATAAATGCTCAGCCTTGTCCCCCCAGTCTTTATTTTTAGGGATGATCCCAGTCAACCTGGCAGGGATGGACTTCCTGGGGATGGATGCTCAGGTGGGAAAGATGCTTGGGCAGGAACGATGCTTGGCTGGGACAGTTGCTTGAGTGGAAAAGATGTTCAGATGGGAAGGGTGCTTGGAGGGGATGGATGCTCGGATGGGATGGATGCTTGGACAGGATGGGTGCTCAGGGGGATGGATGCTCAGATGAGATGGATGCTCAGAGGGGAAGGATACTTGGATGGGATGGATGCTCAGATGAGATGGATGCTTGGGCAGGAAAGATGTTGAGATGGGAAGGATGCTCGGATGGGATGGAGACTCAGATGGGATGAATGCTTTGACAGGATGGATGCTTAGAGGGGATGGTGCATAGATGAGAAGGATGCTTATAGGGGGATGGATGCTTGGAGAAGAAGGATACTCAGAAGGGAGGGATACTCGGGTGGGAAGGATGCTCAGATGAGATGGATGCTTAGGTGGGAAGGATGCTCAGGAAGGAAGGATGCTCAGGAAGGTTGCTTGGGTGGGAAGGTGTCTTGACCCACTTATACCTGGTAGAGGTTAGGGTCAAGGTGATTCATTTCGATCGCAAAGGTGAAATTAAGACACAAACAGTGTCAGATGTCACAAAAGTAAAACCCTTTATTGACTAACAACCACTAGAGAGCTATAGGAAAGATAAGGAAAAGGAAAAGCGAAGCAGTAAAACATTTAGAATAGCAAGAAGTATAGCTACCACCACAGATCCAGCGACATCTCGCAGGTCCGCCTATTTCGATTCGGTGAGGGAGATCTCCAAAGAATGGCTGTTCATGGTGGCATTTTATAGTGTTCCAAGAGCCGCTTTGCTTATCCTCCGCCTGCTCAGCACATGCGCGTGAGGGTCATCAGGAGCGATCTTCACCTCCCCCAGCATCGCCTCTGTCAGTGGGGCATGCATAGGTGTCCGGAGGGCCCATTTTTTGCAGACGTAGGATGACTTGGCGGTTTGTGTACCTTTGCGCTTGCACACCGTTGGGCTTTCGCACTTGCAGGACAGCTGCTTTATCTGCAGTTGTGTCGGTGAGCTCACACACCGGTAGGCTTGCAAGACAACAGCTGTATCGGCGGTTGAGCTGGGCCCAGAAGTTGTTGTTCAGGACTTCGAGCCCCGTGGCTTACCAGGGCTGGGACCTGAAGTTGTCTTTATCAATAGTCAAGTTGTGGGGCTTATCAGAGCTGGGCTCTGAAGGTGTCGGTTTAGAACTTATCAGAGGTCCAAGCTTGTAACGGCAGCCTTGTCGTTTAGGTTTTAACACAGTCTCTTCTTCACAGAGCCTTTTCTTCATGGGGCATTTTAGCAAGTTTTAACACCAGCAAGGTTGAGGCAAAAGTTCTTAAAACAGTCTTTTACAGAAGGATGCCCAGGTAAGATGGATGCTCAGAGGGGACAGATGTTCAGATTAGATGGATGCTTGAGTGGGAAAGATGCTTAGCGGGGAAGGATGCTCGAAGGGGATGGTGCATGGATAGGAAGGATGCTCAGGTGGGAAGGATGCTCAGGCAGGGATGCTCGGAGAGGAAGTATGCTCAGACAGGAGGGATACTCGCAGACGAGCTGGATGCTCAGACTGGGAGGATACCCAGATGAGAAGGATGCTGAGAGGGGAAGGATGCCGACACTTGGAACATGGGGCTCCCCTGGTTTCGATCACACCCTCACCAGCCCAGGGGAGCCGGGCTCGGGGCTGGCCTCACCCCACACATCTGGGCAGCCCGGGGACACACAAGACCCATGCGTGCCCACGTAGCCAAGGAGGAGCCTCAGCACCACCCCCCTCCCCGTGTCCCCTCGCATCTCCCTTAATTAAGGCAGCCAATGTAATTAGGGCAGTGCCCCACCGCAGCTGCCCCATGGGGGCCCGTCGGAGCATGCGTGGGGCGTGCATGGAGGGGCGGTGCGCAGGCAGCGCAATTACCCAAGTTAAGAAAACATCCCTGTAATTAGCGAGGCGACTCTAAGCACAAGGAATGGAAATTAGTCACAGGGCCATAAATTAGTCGGTGCATATATTACACACCATGAGCACCCCGGGGGCCTCCTGTTTGCAAGGCTTTGGTTTGCAGTCCCATGCCTCTCAATAAAGCATTCATCCCTAGGTGCTTTTGTGCCAGCAAAAGGAGTTTTTAACTGAATTACAAATTTTCCTGTCTAATTCTTTTGTAGGCAGAATTGGGATCCCTCACTTTTTACTCTTCTCTCTCCTTTTTTTTTTTTTTTGAAGGTCCAGGGAGCAAAGCCACTTCCCTCCCGCTCCAGCTAATAATTAATTTTCGGCTTTTCAGGGTGCTTCAAGACCTTGCATTGTTTGCTTTAATTAGGAGCAGTAGTTAAGGAACTATTTCAAAATCCCTCCCCAATTCCGAACTATTTTAGCTGCTGTTTCTTTACTGGGGGAAGAAAAGGGGAGGGCAAAGCAGGAAATTGGACTGTAGCAGCACATAACATTTGCATCAAAATAATACAGCCGGCAACAGAAAATCACAATCACATCACTCAGAAGGAAGGAACAGAATACAAATTAAAGGAATAATGTAAATTTTTTGCCATTAAGCTTCAATGACCATTCAAAATGGTGCAAGGCACAAAGGTTTTGATGAGCATCATCCAGTTTGATTATTCATACTTGTGCTTCTGCTTGAATTAAAGTAGGAGTGCTAGAGCCTGTTAGAGCAAAATATTTGAATTGGTAGTGAACTCTCACCTTTACTTGCATCCATTTACTTTTCAAATGAATACCAGATAAGTTAGTGCATTTTATAATCGGCCTGTTTTCCAGTGAGTGCTGTCATTACATACCAATTTCTTTTAGAAGTGCTTCCTAAGAAACATTAAATACTTACAAATAAGGATCTGTCCATCACCAGCAGCAATCCCATTCGAGCAGTGCGGGCAGGTTGAGCTCCCTCCCTTCGATGGGGCCCTGCAGGGCTCGGCCCCCCTCGTTACCTCCCGCCCTGACAAACCCCTCATTAGCTGCTCTGCCAGAAAACGCCCGGCCGGTTTGCAAACACCCTGCCCGTCCAATGCGTGCCCTTGCCTTGCCGCTCCTGGGAGCATCCCCTTCAAAGAGTGATGATTCCTTTTTTCCTATTCTATTCTATTCTATTCTATTCTATTCTATTCTATTCTATTCTATTCTATTCTATTCTATTCTATTCTATTCTATTCTATTCTATTTTCTGCTCTATTCTGTCCCGTCCCATCCGATCCCATCCCATCCCATCCCATCCCATCCCATCCTATCCTATCCTATCCTATCCTATCCTATCCTATCTCATCCTATTTATTATTTTATGGTTTACTTTATTTCATTTATTTATTTTAGGTAGCATCACTGCCTTGCTGCAACAGCCAGTGGAGCAGGGGCACATCCAAAGGAGCCCAGTTTCGATCTCAAAACAAGAGGAAGGAACACCATTTAATGTGTTTTTTGGGCACCAGGGTGGGAATAATGATGTGGGGGGGGTGGGGAACCGTGTGGTGTTAACGTGAAGCAGTGGGAACCAGCGTGGAGAAGCTCCCCCAGGGGCCGGTGCTGGCTGGTGTGAAGAGGTTGGTGGGATTGGATTTCAAGAGCAAAACTGGCTAGGTGTGTGTTAAGCACCATCTGAGAACATGCAGCAGGATTTTAAAACTGAGCTTTTTGTAAAATAAACATGTTTTAAATTAACTCAGGAGTTGTCCTTTAACGGAAAAAAAATAATCAGTATATTCGAGTGGTCAGTTTCTGGGTTGCTTATACACAAATATGGGTCCAGATTTACAAACAGAGATGTGCCAGCCCTCCGAGTTCCTTAGTTTTGTCTCAGATCCAGCAGATCCCATCCTTTTTACTTTAAAGTAAAAACTTTAAAGGCAACCCTAGACCAGGGGGTGGATTTCAACAACCTGCATCCTCCTGCCTCGCTACTCCACAGACTGGGGCAGGCAGGAAAACCTGGAAGCTTTGGGACAGCCCAAGGGTTTTGGGACAGGACAGGTATTTGGCAAAATCTGGAAGTTTCAGGACAGCCCAAGGGTTTTGAGGCAGCCCAGGGGGGTTTGGGACGCTGTTGGACAACCCAGGAGCCACAGCATGTTTTCCTCCCTGCGGCTTCACTTTGGTACTCTATAAAATGCCTTTTATTAAAATGGGGGGGGGGGGGGGGGGGGAATCAATGCAACTACACATCAAAAACAAACAAACCTCCATTTTAGTGATTTTAAAGCAATCCATTAGAAGCTAATGAAGGCCAAGCTATTTAAATGATAAAGGACAGGGAATGAATGCATGCCATTGTCTCTGCCGCTTTTTCCAAGGTGATCTGGGTTAAAACTGTGCTCTCGGGGTTAATTTTGAGCTGCTTTTCTTTTAAAAATGTTTTTTAACTCGTTGCCATGGGGGAGCTTAGTTTATGTAATATCCATAATAATTCCCAGATTTCTGTAGATTACAAGGTTGCCCCCATGAATGGCTCTGCCGGTGGAGACATGTGCTCTTCCCTGATGGGGAGAGCAGGGTCCGGCCATCACAGCTCTTCTCCTCCCTCTTTCCTCAGAGATGCTGAATACACAAATGAAAAAAAAAGATGGCACAAGAAAGGGCAGCCCTGCTCTTCCCTTCTGCTTTTTTCCTCCCCAGTTTCTGTGATGCTTTTTTGGTCCTCTCCACCCTGGGGCTGGGTTCTGGGGACCACCAGTAGGAGCTCAGACCTGCAGCCCCCCAATGGGGGATTGGCTTCCCCCTGTGCTTATATGGGATCACATCCATGCACGTGAGCCTGGTGGTGTTGGGGGGCTCTCTTCCATCCCCCTCAGTGCTTTAATAAACCATCTGAAGAGGAGACCAGGGTCCAGAAGAGGAGGTCCGGATCCAGCTCTCCCAAACCTGGAAGCCCCAGTACCAGGGAGCGGGAGCGATGCTGGCCACCCTGCTGGCAGATCCAGGCTCTGACCCCTGAGCATCCTGAGATGGGCAAAACACACCCGTGACAACTGGAAGGTGGAGGTTGAGGTTGAGGGGACAAGACCACAGGGGTGGAGGCAGGCGAGGGAGGGTGCTTCTCCACACCGCCACCTCCCGAAGAAAGCCTTTTGGGAAGGTCTGTTACCTTGGGCTTGGCTGCTCCAGATCAGTTCTCTCTCTGTAGCTTTTTTTTTTGCCTCCCCTCCTCTACATTTTCTCCCCAGCATTTCAAAGCCCCGCTCTCGCCACAGGCACTTTACCTCACCTCTGTTCTCAAGGCGTGAGCCCTCCTAAGTTGCCAGCATGTGTGTGGGCAATCACAGATTTACGATGACACGAACACCGAGGCTTCGGGTGGGGGGTGGAAGGAAGAAGCCGGGCGCATTTCTGCCGCAAACCGCTGCTTTCAGGGATCATTCCACTCGACTGGCCAAGAAGAAAACTGCTCTGATAGAGACTATGTCATAATAGTTGGGAACCAGACAACAATGCCCATCCGATGAAGCTGATTTATTCTCCGATGCCAGCGCAGGGGATTTGGTATGCACCAAAGCAGAAAATGGAGCTGGCTTTTCAGAGGTGTTTAAAATCGAGCGGCTCTGGAGTCAGCAACAGATGATTTAGGGAATCTTTCTGCAGGGGAAAAAGATAAACCCTGGTTGTGCAGGGAGGAACCCGAGCAGTGCCCACAGTCAGGGTGCAGCTGAGATGAGTGGTCTCCAGCCCAGGTAATGGCCTGGCTATCTCAAGGCAAAGGGTTAGGACAGGGTTTCAAAGCAAGGCTGTGCATTGCTGGTGTGGCTCCCGAAGGAAAAAGAAGCAAGGGAGCTGAGAGCTTCTGTCACGATGAGCCGTGCATGAGGATGACACGCAACAGCATGTGCAGGGAAGAAATCCTCAGGCTGAGGGACATCAAGGAGATGTCCTGCAGGGGCTGCATGTCAGGTTTTGTTCAGGGGAGCTTTGCCATAATGCATTCTGACAGGTCTGAAATTGGAGGCCAACAAGGAGGGTGAGCAGATAATACTGCCCCTGCCCCGGGCATCCTCGTGCCAACGGTACCTGCCACTGGGATGGTGTGGGGGGATGCAGGCTGCCAAGCCGTCACTCTTTCTGGCAGGGTGATCTTGGCTCCGTGACAAGAAGAACCAGAGCTGGGAGGTGTCCCCACCCTTAGAAACTGAGAGAATTGGTTTAATTCTGGGTCTCTAGTTTGGTTTTCTACGGAAGGAGGAGGAGGTGAAGGCCATTGCACAACCAGCCAGTTCATGGCCCTCCAACGGACACAGCAAACGCCTCCTGGTTCCTCATCCCAACTGGGAACCATTTTGCAAAGCAGTATTTTACAATTATCCAGATGTTAATTCACTCGGATGATAAAAAGCAATTATTGCATAAGTTGGTGGGGAGTTTTGTCATTCTGTTTCCCCTGGTGTACTTTGTGCTGCCAGAGTTGGCTTATGTGATAAATGGACGGGGTTCAAAAATATGACTCCTCTGAACTTTTTAACCTTACACGAAAGGGAGGAATTCTAAGAGCAATG
Source organism: Trogon surrucura (assembly GCA_020746105.1). Lineage (NCBI taxonomy): Eukaryota > Metazoa > Chordata > Aves > Trogoniformes > Trogonidae > Trogon > Trogon surrucura. The sequence continues at coordinate 115,949,293 of CM036618.1, read as the reverse complement.
GATAAAATTCAATTAACTGAGATGACAGAAAATAATCTACTAAGCAAATACATCAGGCAATTGAAAGCTTTCATACCTTTCAAAAAGGAAATAACCTATTTCTTCCCTTGTTATCTAATGACACAGGAGTTTATTTCTCTGGAAGCGGTCACAAATCTACCTAATGGGACCTAAATGCTATTGCCAGGCAATTAGGGGTTTATTGTGTGGCTAATTCTTTCATTTCCGTCACCAGCGTAATTGCCATTACAAAACGTGGGACTTGCGAATCGTCCCCTCGGCCCACAGTCCGCATCTGCATGCAGGCACGCGCACGTGCACCCCGGCGTGTACACCCGCACGCACACACGTGGCTCCGTGCGTGGGATGGGGCGCACTTATTGCATGGCTGGGGTGTGCAGGGAGCGACAGGAGCATCGCCCTCCCACCCTGCCTGGCCCCCGTGGCCCCGTCCGGCGGGCTGGGAAGACACAGGGTAGCCCAGGCCAGGTCCAGCGGCCGTGGGCTGCTCCCTCTGTGGATCTGCCAGCTGGGGGCATGCTGAGACAGTGGGAGAGCAGCCACACGCTCCCGCCGCCACCGCGGGAGAGCCAACAACTCTGTTCCCCTTCCGCGGCCCGGAGAGGCAGCCTTTCGCAGGGCAGCCTTCCTCAGGGCACCTCTCCTCAGAGCATCCCTCCTCCAAGCATCTCTCCTCCAAACATCTCTCCTCCGAGCACCCCTCCTCCAAGTATCCTTGCCAGCACCCCTCCTCGGAGCATCCTTCCTCCTAGCACCCCTCCTCTGAGCATCCCTCCTGCATTGACCCCTCCTCTGAGCATCTCCCCTCCAAGCATCCTTCCTCCAAGTATCCCTCCTCAGGGCACTCAGGGCATCCTTGGAGCATCCTTCCTCAGGGCATTCGTCCTCAGGGAATCCCTCCTCTAAACATCCCTCAGGGCATAAACATCCTTCCTCAGGGTGTCTCTCCTTGGAGCTCCCCTCACCCGCACTGCCCAGCGTTACACCACACACTGCTGGCCTGATTTTTTTATTTTTTTTTTAATTACACTACTGCTCATTTGCCTTGCCCTGGTGTTAATTAGGGGTTGCTGATTAAAAATGCCACCAGGGTACAAGCTTTGGCTGGAATATGGTGTTTGGCCTGTCAAGGGCACACTGCTGCTGCAAAGTGGCTGTTGTCCCACTGAAACACTTCCAGAAGGAAAACTGGCAGAGCTCTGGCAAGAGGAGCTTTTCTGGTGGGCAGCAACAAGACCACGAATCGGTGAAGGAGAAAATGCAATTAGTGCAGAGACCTGGAGCCAGCGAGGTGTGGGGGAACAGGCAGCTCTAGCTTTGCAGAGCTGAGCTCCCACCCCCATGTCTGCTGGCTCAGCCCTTGCCTGGTGCAGAGCTCCTCACTGGGGCATAAGGCCAGCCCCTGGGGCTGGCAATAGGGACCCTCCCACACTAGTGCAGCCCCGTGCCTCCCAGGTGAGGAGGACGAGGAAGTAGGTGCATGGTTGGGCAGGGGTCTGCAGTTCAGGTGAGCATCATCAGCTGCAAATGGCCAAATTATTTAAGCCAGCCTGGCCAGCCAGAGGTGGTTTGGTCCGAGTCATCTTGGGGATTTTGTGGATGTTGTGATCCCATCCAGGGCTTCTGGGGACTGTGGGGCTGTGGTTTGTGCCAGGTGGGACAGAGCTCATGTCTCTCATGTGCCAGAGTCAGTAAGAGCCTGGTGCGAGGCTTTGCTACTGGTGAGGTCCCTTCTGTGCTCAGCCCTGGTGTAGAGCACTTCTTGGCTGGGCTTTGCCGGCCACTACTAGCAAAAGTAGACACAAGTTTTGCAAAATAAAGCAGAAGACAGCCAAGTCTGCTCTCTAGGCGCTGAGGCCGGTCTCGCCAGCAAAAACATGGAGTCCGAACATTCCCTTGGGTTCCCTCGCAGCCATTTGTGCGATGGTGGTGCCCACCTCAGACGTGGCCAGGGTGGATCTGTCTCTCGCAGGTCCCTGTGGCTGGCCGTGGCTCTCTGGGAGCTGAGGCAGGGAGGAGGCAGTAGCCAGAGTCCCCGGTGCCTGTGAGGAGAGGGTGATGCCGCAATAACAGGCTCGCCTTATCACCCAGGAGCATGCTGCGTGAAAAGGGGGCCGAAATAACAACCGTTATCTCATCATCGATTGACTGTCTTCTGTGGCTTACCTTCCTCAAAGGTAAGAGCACTGTTTGAGGAATTAATGTAGCTACACGGAGGTGTTTGAGGACCGGAGTTGATGTTACTGGTCAGGAAGAAGTTGATACGGCAGCAGCACGGGCAGGCAATGCACCGGAGGACGAGCTGTTTGGGAGAGGCTCCGGGGACTTTGCTTCACCAAAGCACCACTGGTGGCAGGGAAACTATTCCCCTCCTGGCACATCCAGAATTTGGGAGCCAGGGCTTATGATATTTTTAGAAATAATGCTAGCTCGCATTTCAGGCTATTTTTGTATTTGACATGTGGCTTACTGCAGAGGACTTTTAGCATCTTCATGCATGTTAACAATTTTCTTTTTTTTTTTAAAAAAAAAAAAAAGGAAGAAAAGGTGACTTACTCCAGCAGCTGGGGATTTTGGGAAAACCAACAACATCCTCGCAATCTTCAGCCATCCCCATCCTTAGGATGAGGTGAAATTAAGGGATGCTTCTGCATCCTCTTCCTCCCTGGAGGAGGAGCAGGATGAGGCAGGGCACAGGACACCCAGGTTTTTGAAGCCACGTGAGATCCACCCATGATGCAGGCATGCCATGGGTGGATTCACAGACTTCACCCACTCCTTCCCCACTCCCACACATATATTTTTATCTCATAATTAGAGGCTGCTATACGTATAGGGGCATTTAAAACACATGGATCTAACCCCGCAAACCTTTTCCAGGGTGCAGAAGGTTTGCTGAGTTCAAGGTCCATGTTATTGACAATGATGATTGAAAATAATCCTTTAAGTCATTATTAGGGTCAGACCTTCTGTGTAAATCTTTATTTAGGCGCCAGAGACGTCTCCTTTTTCATCGCCGCACACTGCAACGGCTCCTTCACAAAGTAAATGCATGGGGACGGTTAAGTTGTTGGATTATAAGGCTGGCACTCATGCATCCCAAGGCTGCTTAGTCTAAACCTTCCGAAAACCTTCATTAAAAAATGAATATAAATGTCTAAAGCTCTGGGTTCCAAATTTTACTTTTTTTTTTCTCCAGGTGAGCAGGACCACAGCCCTTGACTCCCTCATCTCCCACTGGGTTTGCTCCCGTATTGGTTCAGGGGTCACTCTGTGGCATGGCTTTCAAAGAGCGTTTGCAGTCTCATTATCAGCCACGAGCATTTACTAGGCCCAGGTAAATTAAGAGTGTGCTTAATTTGTTATCGTGGTTTTCACTTTTTTTCATTTAATCAAGGAACTTTCTTTTGTGGGAATTTTTGCTGTGTATTCTTTTGTTGCGCCAGCGCTGATAAAAAGCATGTCATTGGACTCCATTGTGCTGCTAATTTTCCTTTTGGTAGGCTCACTACAATGACTTACTTTGTGTGTGATATATTAGTTATCCAATTTCTGTAAGCTGATTTTAAATATGTACGCAAACCCTGTTTACAGCCTGTGCAGTTTTTGATTATGAATGAGTGCAGAGATGCATGCAGGAGTATTATTTATATAAAATATATAAGCAGGAAGAATCTTCATAAATCACAAACTGCTATTATCCTCAGGGTTCATGACAGCTGTATTTTTTTTTTAATAGAAAACCAGAATACATTAAACACCCCAGGCATTCAAAAGGGACATTTCAAAAACCATACAATTGCTCTATTTATTCCATTCATTTAGTAGGTAGTGCTTAATATCTAAAGCCTGCTCTACACAAATACATCTTAAAATTAAGATTTAAGTGAGAATTTATGGAGGGAAGCTACTGTATCTGCCCATAGCAGTGTTGTGGTTTATGACCTAAGGAACACCATGTTCAGTCCTGGTGGGAGAGCTTACAGAAAGAATTTTGCATTGTGCTCTGCTGGTGACCTCGTGCCTGGTTGGGGGGTATCAGAGGAGTCCCCCTCCTTGCCAAAGGCTGTGCCAGTGCCAGGGTGCTAGGGAGGGGCCAGGATGCCAAGGGACCCCAGGATGCTGCACGAGCATCCCTGTCCTGTGTTAGCCCCTCACTAGATCCATTACAGAGCCCCCTCGCTTGAATTGCGCCAATCAATAGCAGTGAATAACAGTTTACTTATACTGTTTAATTAAACCAAATTTATCTTTTGAAGGAAAGCCCACCGCGAGCAATTTAGGTCTGGGTGTATGGCAGCCCTTTTTTTTTTTTTTTTTTTTGAGGTTACTAGTGCTTTTAACCACTGTCTAAATTGTGTACAGTGTTAATTAGCATATTTAGGATTAAGTAGATTTACCATGCAGTAATCATACTCTAATTCAGTAAGAACTATCTCTGGTGAATAGTGGACATTAATGACAGTTGCAAGAGCTTAGATACTACATAATCACTAATTAGATTCCGCACAATTAGCAGAGACTCCTCCATGTGAATCGCTGATGGCTGATTTGTGTCTGCAGCCTGTTCTGGCTGTAAAGAAACATAAACAGCCTGCATAATTTTGGGGTGGAATCAGCATAGGAAGGGGGGTCATGCCTGAAGTTGGGGGGCTGGAGGTTGGGAGCAAGATGATCTTTAAGGTCTCTTCCAACCCAAACCATCCTGCAGTTCTATACATAGGAGAGGACTTTGCTGAAGAGTTGAGCGTGACAAAGGTCTGGACAAAAGTGAGGTGGCAGCCAGGCTTTGCTTCTTCAGATAAATAAATCTATGCCCAATTGATTTTTAGCAACGTTTGGACCAGGTCCACGTTTTTCTTCCGAGCGGAATTCAGCCTTCCGTGTTTGTTGTGTGATTAAAATGAAGAATAGTGGTATTAAGCCAGTGGAATTGCTTTGGACAAATCCCAAACTGGAGACCGACATCAAGCCCTTATACCTTTAGGTATCGGGTATTTTAAATTAAGATTGCATGTGGTTTTAAAAGGCATTGTCAGAGCAAAAGCAATTTAACAAAAGGCAATGTATCTGACGACTACTCTTCTGCCTGCCAAGTGCTCTTCTCCACGAGTGCATTGTAGGGACGGCAGATTACATCTCCTGAATATTTTTGTCTGTCGCTCAGTTCATTTTCATAATAATAACTTGCATCCTTCTATATCCTTTCATGTTGAAGGGTTGCAAACTATTATGCAAACAGGCCTGCTCCTGAGATGCAGCCCCCTCGGAGGAGAGAGATGGCAGCAGTTTTGCGGGGGCCCTGATGGGGATGTGGGGGGATTTTGAGTGTGGTTGTCCCTTGACTGGGTGCTGAGAGGCTCCTGCGGACCCTCAATCCACAGCACGCCCCACTCCATCCCACCAGGATGTCCCCAACAGCCCCAGAAACCCTCATCAGGCTGCCCTGGCAAAGAAGTTGCTCTGCTCTGGCTTCACCACGCCAGGTAAGATGTTTGAAAGGGTTTATGGCACTTACAATGTTTCCTGGCAGCTAGGACGGCAGAGTATTCATATTCCAGTCTGAAAATATCAGCCTTTAAGTTCCTCGTCCACAAACTCCAATTTTTATCTTCCTGGGGCTGACGTGAATTAAGGCCACCTCGGTGAGTGGTAGTGGATGAGGTCAGCAAGCCTTCTGCTCGATGCGCTTGGGGAGAGCAGTTAAATGGTGCAGGTGCAGCACGGTGAACGCTGGTTTTAGTCAACAGAGCCGTCAAACTAGAGCTTTGAGTTCTGCTGATGTGTTTTGCCCAGCATTTTGACCTGGCTGGTGACAGAGGAGCGGGCCGGGGGCCCCCCTTGCCCTGGGTTCCAGCCTCTGGCCCGGGCTGGGGGTCAAACACGGACCCTGGCAGCAGCATTTCCATAAGTGCTGCGTGGGAAGGCAGGTGCTATTCCTTGCATTATCGCCGGAACATTTAAACCTTAATGACTGGCATTGTTGTCTCAAAGACGGTGTTTTTCCTGCTGAGAAACTGCATTAGACAGGAGAAACAGAGCTCATTTCCATTCACTCAGCAGTCTCTCTAGAAATGACATGCAGTGCTTGAAACTGTTTATTTCCAAATTCAGGCCTCCTCCGCATCAGTCATCAGCTTCAATTACCAGTTTTCCGGAGCTGAGCCATCAGGCAGTCTGACACAAGGGTCCAACCTAATTCCCACCTTCTCCAAAGTCAAGAGCATAATGTGCAGATGAAAAGGTGGAAAATAGCCTGGACTTCATTAGCATGCAGAGCCCGGCTGTTCATTTGCTTGCTGCGAATGGAAGTTCTGACACCCGGTGCCTTCTGCAATATGAGAAAAGTCCTCTTCAGAGTATATGATGGCCTTAGCAGCCAGGAAAGGTCATCAAAAAGGCAGGCGCTGACCTTGCTCCCTGCTCTTCATGACTAGTTTATTGATTCCAGGAACACCTCATTACATGCCGGATCAACATATTATTGCCGTGTTCGGTGGCTGAATTGTTTACAAGTGTCTTTATAACCAGCAAAAGCCTTCCCGAGGATGCGCGACTACACTCATTTGGATGTGACCCGCCAATTAGATGTTATCCGATATGGTGCCGTGTGTCTTGATCCCTGACCGGGCCCACTGCCCTGCATCAGCACGGGCCCATTTACTACTTCTTTCTAACTGCTCTTTTTGAAAGTGTCCATTAGTCTGTCAGTCTGTAAATATTTTTTTTTTTTTTTTTTTTTTTTTACCTCTGCTGCAGTGAGTGTTGTTGCTCGGTCATTTGCTATGCATGAGGTTTGTAACCAGTTGGTGGAAGAGGTGGTTTGTGGCTAGGGTTTGGGTTTTTTTTTATTTTTTTTTATGGTGGCATCTGATAACCCACCCCATTTGCAGTCAGCGTGCGTGGCGAGCGGTGCGACTTGTTCCAGAGCCGCGTGCCAGCCCTGTGAGAGAGAGAGACCTGTCATATTTTATTCAGGCGCAAGCACTGCGAGGTCGGTGATTTATTTGCGGGAGGGAAGGCAGGAGCAAACCTACCTCCCCCCCTCCTCAGCTTCTCTCCCTCCCCTGCCTCTAAAGGTCCAATAACTTACCACCCAGCAAATGCATTTTCCTCCTCTACATATTTTTCTGCAGTTTGTGTTCTCGTTCGCTTAATATAGTGCAATGCGTTATTTATCCTTGGTCCATGCTGGTGTAATTTACACGCCCATAGACATGAGAATTTAAAAAATAAATCACGGGGCACGACCACTATTTTAATCTCTCATTACAGACACTTCTATGGCTCAATAAAAAAAAAAAAAAGCGGCACAGGGACTCGATTACCAGGTCTGTAAAAAGAGAGTGCCCCAGAAAGTGGCACTGAAAAAAAATGCTTAAATGTGTTTGATTTCCATGTACAACTGGAATGCTGAGAATCAGTTTCCATGTGTCCATGTCTGGGGATGCTCTCGTGAACTAGACTCACAGTGACCTCGCACTGATTTTAGGTTTTTGAGCTGGTGCAGGAAGGCTGAACTGGGTGAATGAGGGGCAGTGTGTCCCCACAGGATTTTATCCCACAGTGTGATCCTGCAGCCCCTTATCTTGCCTTTACAGGGTACAAGTATCAGTTAAAAAAAAGTAGTTATAAAAGAAACCCACAAAAAAGCATCCCACCACACCTGAAGCTGTTTGACTTTTTTATTTTGTACCTACACCTTAGAGCTGGTTTTCTTTCACAGCATCTCCTGTTTGAATTAGCTGGGCTATGAGAGTTGTGGTGGAGCATGTTTGCCTGGCAAAGCCAAGTTGGTTTCTGCTCAATTACCTGAAATGGGGAAGATCTGGGGAGGCCTCCAGTGTGGTGGTGCCTCTCTGAGGGGTTTCAGAAGGAGCTTCAGGGGCTGTTGTGCTCCTGAGGTGCTGAAGGAAACTCCTTGCAGAGGTGCTGTGTCCACACAGCCACAGATCTGGCTGATGTGGCGGTGCTGGGATTTCCATGGGGTTTTGTGGCCCTTGCTGGAATAAGACAAAATTTGCGTGCATGTAGCTCTGTCTGCTTGAAGCTCTGCAAACGTTAATTAAGTTGCCTGATGCCACTTTCACAAGTTTCAGTGTTGAAATCCTCTTGCTGTAATTGAGGGACCAAAGGGTTCGGTCTGGTTCCCTCATTATGACACAGGTTGGAGGCTGAAGAGGGGGGGTTTGAATTTCTTAAAGCAGCCCATTTAGCTTTTGAAATAAAAAGTGGATTTGCAGGTGTGTTTTGCAGTGGTTTGTCAGGCCCCGGGAGTTTGGCACTTCATCCTTTCACGTCTGTTTGCATCATTGTTTCCGGATTCTGATTTGTTGGGTAAACTTTCTCTTTAAAAGGAGAGAAAAATCAACTCCTGTGTAAGACAGCAAACATGAAAGTTATACGACTGCGGAGAGGAGCACCAACCTTTCCTTTAGGCTGAAGAACTTCATAACTTTTTTTCTGTTAAACCAACTTTTTATTAATTTTGGAGTGATGCTTTCATGCCTGAGGAGTGTGAGAAGCATTGGCATTACCCAGGGAACTCTTTGCAACTTCTCACACAAGTGTAACTCCAGGTCATGCCTGGACTGAGCACCCCCATGGGTGCTGTGGGTATCCCTGTGTGCGTTTGTAGCCCCACCACGTCCCAACTTCAGCTTTTTTTTTTTTTTCTTCCTCTTTTTGCAGGAGGCAACTCTAGGCAGCTGAGCAGCAGTGTGTGACGGCACAGGGAGATGCCTGATGCCACCAGCTCTGCTGTCCTCCAGACGAATTTCCACCCTGGAACAGGCATCTGAAATATGGTGTGGGAAGCCCTCTTGTTGGAAAGATCAGCAGTTGGGGTGGGAAGGATCCTGCTGGTGCAGGTTTGATCCATCACTGCAGGTTGTATGGGAAGATGCGGTGGTCGGCCAATGTGGAGCGGGGCCTCCATGGCCCCATTGGGATGAGTGAAGTTGCCATGTCAGTTTGGTTTTGACTGGATTTCCCCTGGAAATCGGCGAGTGAAAATCAGGATGCCTTCCTCCAGCTGGGATTTGGATGTAGCAGGGCTGCCTTTAGCCATTTCTCCTTTGAGACCTGGCCAGGACTTCCCCAAAAACCTGCCATTTTTCCAGGTTCGCGTGTAGGAAAGGAACCGGCAAGGGGCTGGCATCCCCGCCCCTTATCCGCAATAGGGGCGAAGAGGAGGCTTTTATTAATTACTGGTAATTACCTATTTTACATATTGTTACTGATTTGTTGTTGTTGCAAGTAGCTGATTATATTTAAGAGATAAGGAGGGAAAATGTCTGCCCAGGCAGCTAAATCACTGGAACGGGGCTACAAAGCCTCGACCGCGCGTTGCAGGCCTTGCCAAGTGTTTGGAAACTGAATAGACATTGGGCTGGCAGATAATTCAGAAACTATTTGTATGAGCTGTTTATCAAATTATTAACTGCACAGATGTTGTTTGGCTGAAGAGCAGCTGAACCTTCTCTCTGCCAGCCGTGGAGACAAAGGTCTGCAGGAATAATTGGAGATGTGCATGGAATATTAAATTAATTTACTGCTCTTAATTCTTATGCAAATCCTGACCTCTGATAGAGCCTATCAATTACCCTGCATACAGGGAAAAGAAAGGAGAACAGTTTCTTTTTTTTCTTTTCTTTTCCCTCACTCTTCTTTTTTTCCTGTTGTTTTTCAGTTTGTTTTTTTTGTTGTGGGTTTTGTTTTTTTTCTTTTTGAAAAGGAACTTGGAAAAGGAAATATTTGGGGGAAGAGGGGAAAAAAAATAAAAATAAAAAGCTATTTGTGGGAGAAGCAAAGGGCTGGGATTTAATTGAATCTCCTGGTTGCAGTGATGTCCCCTGAGAGGCCAGACACAGTTTTTAAAATAGCTGGGGGGGGGTGGGGGGGCCTGGGAATGGCTGAAATAGCTCTACACACTTTGGTCGGAGGGGCTAGGGGGGCCCAACTCTGCTCATACCACCTTGAGTTGGGATGGGAGAGGAGCCCATGCTGACCTGGGTGGGTTTTGGTGGGGCTGGGGGTGAGAAGAGGCTCCTCACTCTGCCAGGGTTGAGGGGAGTGTTATCTGGGGAGGGTTTCAGGCTGGGGCTGATTCTGATGGTAATTAAGAGTGAAGAAGAAAGGTAATTTGCTGTCAAGTCTGTGGTGAGGTCCCAGGTAAAATGAAGTACGATTTAATTGGCCCTCGTTAAAAAGAGCTATTTTTTCTAATATGGAGAAAAGGCCTCATCTTGGGCACTTTTTTTTTTTAATTGGGGTTGTGTACACGCTGTTTAGTCAATGTTTAAAAAAGACTCCGGGCCTTATTCTTTCATCATATTTTCTAATAAGGATAAATAAATAGGATGAATAATGCGATCGGTCTATCCCTCGACCTCTGGAAGACCTCAGCAGCGAAATGATGTTTCAGGCTCCTTTCGTCACATCCAATATGCGCTGCCTTTCAGCTCTCCCGCAGTCCAAACAAAAGCCATACAACAATATCAATTAATCATGCAGCAGGCAAACAAGGAGATTTATTCCACTACAAATAGCCTCACAGAGAGACGCTGAATGGGCTTGATTAGCATGAGAAAAGAGGAGCAAAACTCCACAGTTCAACAGCTAAAGAGCAATTTGATAGGGCTGGGATTGGGAAATTACTTGATTAGTGTCTGTTGGAGGAGAACACGGGCGAGGACGCGGGTCCCAGCCCCGATGCGGGGACAGCGGACTGACGGAGGCCCGGCCGGGGGGTGGGTGAGGGGGAATAAACCAGGGGAAAATAAAAGGAGTTTTTTTTTTCACTCTTTTAAAATTTTTTTTTCCTCCTCGTAAATCCCGGGTAGCGCCCGGAGGTTCCGCTTCACACACACACACACACAGCCCCCACGCAGCCCATTCGGGTAATTTCATTTACCCCGCAAATCTAATTAGTAATCCGCGGATGACATTAATAGCGATATATTGAAGCTTGTGATGACCAGATTAGCACTGATAGCCTTAAAGGCACATCGCACCTTGGCGTCCGCGGGACCCAGGCGGGAACGGGGGAAAATCTTGCTTTAAAAGGAAAAAAAAAAAAAAAAAAAATGAGGGGGAAGAGGAGGAAAAAAAAAAAAAAATACGAGCAAATCCACGCAGGTCGGGTTTAGCGGCTCCGGCGCTTTGCTGAGCCAGCATCGGGTCCGGCCGTCCTCATCCCGATTTATTTCCGAAAAATTGTTCTGGAAAGGGGGGAGGGAGGGGGAAAGAGAAAAAGAAAAAAAAAAAAAAAAGGAGCCAGAGCCAAAAGAGTTGCTCTGCAATTTATTCCGATGGGTGGCTTTTAAGAAGCTGGCAATTTGAGACGGCTGGGTGTTATTTAGTGCAATATGAAATCAAATGATCCTATTTCTCAAATAACAGTGTCTGGGAGGAGAAAGTGAATGCTCTGAAAAGGTAATTGTCTCCTGATGATATTCCCATTATACCCCAATCCCGGCCCTAACCGCTATCAGCACCGGGCTGAAATCGATCCGTGGAGGAAGGACGGGCGGTGGGGGGGAAGCACCCCCAGCACCCCACCCTCAGCCCTCTTCGCAGGAGGGCTTTGCCGGAAAATCCCTAACTCTATTTTTAATTTTTAAAAAAAAAAAATTTTTGTTGTTGTCCGGTCGCAATGGGACGGAGGGAGCATCCCGGGGGTCGGACCCGCCGCGCTGGAGCCCAGGTAAGGAGGTGGGGGTCGGCGGGGGAACCTTGGGGGACCGGGGTGGGAAAGCCACCCCATTCAATACCACCTCTATACCCCAATCCCCTTCGGTTTTCTTTCTCCTACGGAAAAAAATCCAGTTTCTTCCTGGAGCGGTGCAGGCGGTTACCAAACAGAACGATTCTCTATCGTTTCCCTCCGAAAGTCCAGCTTTCGGCGTGCTCTGACATCCCCACCTCCAAGTTTCAAGCCCCACAGCCGGCGGTTCTGTGCTTTTAATTATTGATAATTACTGTCGGTGCCGCTGGAAAAGCAGCGGGGATGAGCCCGAAGAGTTGTAGCGTTTGGCAACGCTCTCCCGGAACGCCGCCGCGGCCAAATTGAATCGAATACTGTGATTTTCTTTCTTTTTTTTTTTTTTTTTTTGGTCTAAACGGGAGCGAGCTGTTACGCGCCAGCGCTGCCAGTGATAAAACGGCCCGAATTAAATCGCTCGAGGGAAACGACGGAGAAAAGAAAAATAGAAAAAAAAGGAGGTAAGCAGGAGGAAAAGCAAGGGAGACCTACCCGGGTCGGCTCTCCCGCCCGGTGCTCCGGCGGCACGGCGCGCCCGTCTTTGGGTCATCGCCTACGCTACGGCGGGGCTCGGCCGATCACCCCGAGAGTTTTTTCGGAGACGAGGGGCTAACGGGAGTTTTGCAGCAGTTCCCGAGAATTCGGTGCTTTCCAACCCACTCCCCTCACCCCCTCCGCGCCGCCTTTCGGGTGAAAAGGATTTTCTTTCGGTTGCTGGTTCGGAGCTGGGCGCGTTGTTGAGTTGCTCGCTTTTCTCTCTCTTTCTCTCTCTTTCTCTCTCTCTCTTTCTCTCTCTCTCTCTTTCTCTCTCTCTCTCTTTCTCTCTCTCTCTCTTTCTCTCTCTCTCTCTTTCTCTCTCTTTCTCTCTCTCTCTCTTTCTCTCTCTCTCTCTTTCTCTCTCTCTCTTTCTCTCTCTCTCTTTCTCTCTCTCTCTCTCTTTCTCTCTCTCTCTCTCTCTCTTTCTCTCTCTCTCTCTTTCTCTCTCTCTCTCTTTCTCTCTCTCTCTCTTTCTCTCTCTTTCTCTCTCTCTCTCTTTCTCTCTCTTTCTCTCTCTTTCTCTTTCTCTCTCTCTCTTTCTCTCTCTCTTTCTCTCTTTCTCTCTCTCTCTTTCTCCCCCCTTTTTTGTTCCTTTTCTTCCAGCCCCTCCTCTCAAGTGTGCGCGGGCTCGGCTCGGTCCCGGCCGCTGGGGTGCGGAGCAGGGTGGCCAGCCCCGGTTTTGCCACGGCCCTTTGGATAATTGCAATTAAAGCGTTCACGGCGGCGAGGGGAAGGGGGAGGGAGCTGGCAGCACTTAAGGGCACAGCAAATAAATGCAGGAACAGAAAAAAAAAAAGCGAGTGGAGTGTATTAATTGAGCAAGAATAAAGGCTTGCTCGTTAAAAAGTTGTCTGTGCTGCTGAGGGGGGGCGAGAATGTGCCCTTCGATATGTAACACCCGAGGAAAGTCGAGGCGTGGCACTGCTGCTTGGGGGAGCAGCTGGAGGCCGATGCTCAGGGCCAGGTTCAGTTTCCCCCCTGCCAGGGTCTGATCCTCTCCTAATGGAAGCAGGGCACCCTCCAGGTTACCATCCCGTGCTTGGAGGGGACGTATATGAGGTGTGCATCTGCAAACGGGCAAAAAACTATCTTGGACCTCAAGGCTGTGAGTCAGCTCTGGGCTTGGGTGTTCACCGAGACCTGTCTGTTCACCCAGCTGATGTGAGCATTTCCTCAAAAGTAGACCTGAAGTGAAATTTTCATGGAAATGCGCTGTTGGAATATTTTGCCATCCCTCCTCGAGCCTTTTTGTCAGCTTCTGCTTCAGGTTTCTATTGATGTTTGAGGTGGTTATTTACTGTTGCATATACTAAACCGAGCGCACAGGGCAGGGCCTGGTGTCGCCAAGATCTGAGTTGACACAATTTAATTAATTTAATAGTCTTAATACTTGTTCTCCTGCTTTTTCAAATGAATGACCGGTTTGTACATATGGACGCTTTCATTCGCCGCCAGAACAATCTTCTGCACGACAAGAAGGGGAAAATGCTTAATAAATCACAGAAAACCAGCACGGTGGTTCGGGACGGGAGGACTCTCTGTTTGCTGGCGTGAGCAGCCATCGGATCCTATTTCCCTCACTGCTAACAGCACGGAACAGCGAGGCTGGCCCAAGTGCCTCCCTTTGTTTCAAACCCTTGTAGCCTGGAGCACTTGTTGAACCTGACGACAAGTGCATCAAAGTGGCTGACAATTATGAAATAAACAAATATCATCTGAGGCATTTTTTTTTTGAGCGGAATCCTGTAATATGTTAGATTAGCTTATTGATGTTCTTGTCATATTGAATATCATTCATACTTCTGATATTTCTGTGGTGAAGCAGCATTCCCTGTTCGGTAAGCATCATATTATCTCGCTCTGCAAAAGGCTTCATTAATCAAAAGAGAAAATAGGCCAGACGCTCTCCCTTTGAGTCTGAGTTTTGGATCTTCCAGGCTTTTTACCTGGCTTCCAGGCTTTTTACATTATTAAATGCAGTTAAAATAATTTCCCAGTTATTTTATATTTCTCCTTTATTTTTTTCTGACTTGGAGAGGAAAAACTTTTCAGTTAGAACATAAGGTTAACTCGCTCATGTTTTAAAATACTAATGAAAGAGCCTGATCCATCACTGTCCTTCAAAGTAGCAGCAAGTGGTAAAATAAAGCTGGAGCTGGCTGGCAGGACCTGTGTGAGCAGCATTTTGGCTACGTATTCGTGCGCCCTCATCTTCCTCCCAAAACAGCCTTACCTGCATCGAAATATATCAGAACCACTTCAGACTGGGCAATGGGAGCGGAAGCAGTGGTTGTGGAGGGCACTCTGGAGTGTAAGGCAAGGGTGATTTCAAAGACAGGAATCGAGCCTTTTGGCAGTTTCCTATGAGTGGTCCTGTCCAAATGCAGCCTCTTGCCTCGCATCTCAGAACCCCTAAATTCAGTCCTGGTTTCTCCAGGGATGGGGAAACTCAATACCAATCTCCCCTTTCCTCTTCAGATGACAGCGAACATTCCAACGGAGACTGGTCAGTTCCACGAGTCTGCATCTTAGCAGCAGAAGTGACTTTGAATTTTTGGGAAAGCAGAGATCTGACCCTCAGCCTTGCAAAACCCATGTTGGGTCATACCTGATCCCTCCTTGTCTCAGAGCCTTGTATGCTATGTACGAGACTCAAAAAGCACTTTGAGATGGCAGGAGAGGAAGGATACTTCCTGGCAAATGGTTTCTAAACTGGTGCCCTCCCCAAGCCACAGTGTTTCTGTTGCTCATAAACAACACGGAGCAATAAACAACGGCGTGTACTTGGACCTACATTCTCCACGATCAGTTCAGAATTTCCTGACAATGACCTCACTAGAGACTTTTCAGTTATGCCAATAGGCTTTGGATAAGGCCCTTATGTTCTTAATAATAATTTTAAATTCTGTAGTCATCTTCTCAAGGTTCCTGTTTAATCAGGCATTATTGCTGGGACCTGTGTTAACAAGTTCTCGCTGGAGGAACTCCTTTCAGCTGTCCTGTTGACAGCAAAACCTGCCACTTTCAGTAAGACAACGTAGTTTCTATTTATGTATCAGACACAAGTAATAATAGGTTTCAAGGAACTGTAACATTTAATGAAAGCGTTCTATCACATTTAAATTTATTAAAATTTAAACATTAAATTCAACATGTTAATTATGATTTCCATGTGTTGATGCTGACAGTCGGAAATGGATCCACACAAC
This sequence comes from Trogon surrucura, assembly GCA_020746105.1. Lineage (NCBI taxonomy): Eukaryota > Metazoa > Chordata > Aves > Trogoniformes > Trogonidae > Trogon > Trogon surrucura. The sequence goes on along the minus strand of CM036618.1, from coordinate 115,933,762 downwards.
TGCTCTTCTGAGATACGTTCACCAGTGTTATTTGCTCTTTCATTACTGGTGTATTATTAGTGCTCTTCATTTGGGACTTGATTCATTAACAAAAAGACTTATATGGGCATTATGTAAATTTTGTGTACCTCTTTTCCCTAGCGACCAGGGCATGTATTATGAATCTAATTGAAAAGAATGAAAATAAAACCAAAAAAACAAGAAAATGCATTCAGTTCTGTCCTGACTTGTGAGCAAGCTCTGGCTGAATGCACAGTTGCCTTTAGAAGCCAAATGAGCGCAGAGAGAGGAAAAACCTCTTTTCAGTACATCACAGCCTATGTTTCTGTACATCCTTTTCCACAGAAGTCACGCATAAACCCCAGCCTGCTGCATTTTGGCTGAAACAGCATCTCCTCTATCTCTTTGGCGTCCCTGCTCTGTACATAGGTGCTTGCAGCTAATTGCCTCTTTTGGATCTAGCCCACCCTTTCCCTTTAATGCTCTTGAAGCTGTGATTTGGCTTATTCTAACCCAGACCTCGTCAAGCAATATTTATATTTCTCACATTAAGTGAAACTCGGCTAAAATGTCAGCAAGCCCTTACTCTGTAAAAGCTCGTTATTACCATTAGGGCAGCAGTTCTAGGTGGCGGGGGGTTATGCAGAGCCTCGTGGGGGCAGGCATGAGGACACCCATAATTTCTGCTTTATATAAATAGTTTCCAGTCTTTCTGGGACCAAATGTTTTCTCCATTTTATCCTGAAGCTGGGCACCCTGCAGCCAAATGCTCCTCACAAGGAGGTGGATTCTGCACCTTCACGGGTTACTGTTACATCTCTGGAGGAAAGCAGGATGCTAAAAGCACACACAATTTCCTCCCTAAATTTATAAAAAAAAAAAGAGCGTGTAAAGCTGTTAAGATTAGTGCACGTTAATCCCTGCATTTGAATTGAGATACATTTGTTTGGGGGAGAAAAAAACTTAATTTCATTCAAAGCATATTTAATAAGACAGAAGGAGACAGATTTCTTTGATGATTTTACAGTTCTTATCAGATTACATTGAAATTAAATTAAAACAATCTAAAGCAAGTGTTAAGTACTGAAAGGAGAACACAGACAAACCACTCCTCTTTGTAGGCTTTTGGGGATGGGGGTGCTGATGTAACAGGGATGTGAGTAATAAGATTATTTTTGGAGTCAATTATGAGCCCATCCATGTCAGCGTAGACCCGGGGCTGTGGCAACGCAGGTGAGCTGCCTGGTGGAGATTGAGCCCTTTCCACCGAAACTTGGAAATCCTGGTTTAAGAATAAGATTTTCCAGTATACAAATATAATGTGTGCTCGTAATTTCAGACAGGACCAGAAGTTTTGCTGTTATTTTAGCAACCACAAATATTTTCAAAAGCAGTTCAGTCTTCCAGAACTAAACCTGGTATGTCACTGGTGCAGGCTTAAGAAAGACGGATTCTTTGCCTGTTTCAGGAAAAAAAAAACAAACCAGCAAGAGATTTGTAGCATAGGAAAGTGTTTTCTTGTTTAAAAGCCATACAGCCTTTGACACGTCTCTGCATGACCATCAGTGATGTGTTCAAAATACATGCCAGCCTGATAGCACGTGGCTCATGGCTGATATTCTGAAATAAGTTTTTAGAGTCTCACTTCAGTGTCAAAGGGGAGAGTAGTTATTTTGATGTAGGTACGAGCAACAAGAGCTTCTGGGGGAAAAAAAAAAAAAGTTCAATTTACCTATGAAGTAACCATGAAAACTCTTTTATTTCCATTTTATCTGAACTCATGACGTGGTGGAGGTGTCCGTAACGCTTCTTCGTTTTCCATAAACAGAAGAGCGAGAAAGAATGATACATCTTTTATTATGAGTGTGGTTTATGTGAATTCAATAATAAAAGCCTCCCAAATATGCAAATTCTTTGCCTATGCATTTTCTTGAGTAGGTAAGCTCTTTCATGAGCTAAAGCTGCCCACATCTTATGGAGCCATTTATTTGCAGCAGATATGCAAAGGTTAAGCCAGATATCAGCTATGGTTATTCAAGTGACAGAAGCTAATTTGGGGACAATTAAGTACCACTAAATAAATTCAGCGAAGCTTTGTGCTTCACATTTAAATTTAGTTTGTGCCGGTTTAAGGCTGAAGGTGCTGAAAAACACTAGGTGCACTGTCTTATGACAACAAAACCTCGCTGAGGAACCCTGATGGGAGCCCAAAAGCTCATCCTGGTGCTCTGGAGCCTCCTGAACCCTGCGGCACTGGTACGTGGCTTCAGCCATGTCCTCGGCCATGCCGTTACTGCCTCACAACTACAGCTGATGCTTTCATGTGGCAGTTGTGAGACAGAAGTTCTAATGAAGGGTAATTATGATGATGATCTCATACTAATTGTATGCTGATTGCTGTTCTATTTACGCTTAAGCATTTCATAGCTATCCGCAATTTTTTTCTGTGATGTAGCATTTTTCCTCCTCAAATGCAACTAGTTTTGCAGTATTTGAATCTTTATTGGGGCACTGGAATTTAAGCACTAATTTGGCAAGTTCCTTTCAAAGGGATCTAAGTTTTTACCTGAAAAACGAAAAAAAAAATGTTTCTCTTTTCTACTTGGCTTCTCAGCTGGCAATGTCAACACAGGGCTTGTCAGGGCTGGTCTAGTGCTTGCTGAAGGTCGTGTGGATTTCGGCACTGACTGACAGGTTATGGTAAGAGAACATCAAGGAGCTCTGCCAACAAGACAAAGTGGCAATGTGGAGGAGGAGGAGGAATAAATGCTTTAAATCTCAACAGTCCCCCAACTTAATGCCACAGATTGAAGACCCCATATCACAAGCAGGATCATGGAACTGATCTGGTTGCAAACAGGGCGGTCTCATGGATGCCGATGAGTTTCCAGACCCGCAAGATACTTTTAACCATTTACACTTGCATTTCTTTACTCTTTTTGAGACAGGTAGCTTCACTTTTATTTTCAACAAGTCATAGAATCACAGAACCATAGGGTGGTTTGGGCTGGAAAGGGCCATCTTGAACACTGCTACAACTTCTCTGGGCAAACTGTTCCAGTGTCTCACCACCCTTACAGTGAAGAGTTTATTCCTAATGCTTAATCTAAATGCTAGCTAGCACTGTGAATTGTTAGCCTAATTCTTGATAAGCTTCCTGTATTTTCTTCCCTCTGTTTCCTCTGCCATGAAGGTATCTCTCTGATTTGTTCTGAGAAGGATGTAAAAGGAGGAGAAATACCTAGCCAAACTTCACATGGAAACAGAATTGGAGAGCCAGCTGTTGAAGGAATAAGACCTGAGGGAACTTGAGGGCTGCATTTTCTCAAAAATCAGATCCCAGGACTTTAGGATCCTTTATCTGGGGCAATAATGAACATTTACCTCATAATGTAAAGATGAGGGCTCTGTTTTACAGGCGAAAACACACATTCCTGGGCAACCTCTGCTCTACCGTCCTGACCCATCAAGCAGCCTGGCAAAATCTGAGATATCTATATATACACATATATACCAATCAAGGCATTAACACCCATCTTTCACCACAGTCATGGGTAACACAAAATTAGTAATAATGATGTATGACCCTGGAAGGCAAAGGACCTTCTGGATTATTAAGCTCTGTATGTTGCGCACCTACACGTGTGTGTACCTATAGGTGCGTACACACAGATCCGTATGTCAGTCCACAGAGGTGTTTTTTACATATAGATAACGTACAGGCCTCGCCGCCACACCCCGCCTGAGGGCCGTGCGAGTCCCCGCCCGTCCCCATGGCAACGCGCGGGAAGGGGCGGGCTTCCGGGGAGGCACCGTTGCGGTGCACGACGGGAAGGGGAAAAAAAAAAAAAAAAAATAGCGCGCGGGGCTTCTCAGAGAACTGGAGCAGGCGGGGCGGCCGGTATGAGTGGGCCCGGCCCGGCGGCGACGCCTGGCTCCTTCCGCTCCTGCAGCCGGGACGTCGCCAGCCTCCTCCGCAGCCTCCGCGACAGGTGAGGGAGACCGCACGGCCCCCTGAGGGGTTCCGCTGCCCGCCCCCCCCCCCCCCCCCCCTTCTCCCGCCCCGCGAGAGCCCTGAGGACCTGAGGTAGGCCTCAGCCCGCCCCGCCTCAGCCCGGCCGTGCTCTCCGTGTGCTTTGGGTCCCCGGCCTTGCCGGGGAGGTTACAGTGCTGCGCTCCGGGAGAGATGGAGGTTCTTGAGGTGCTTTTGGGGTGTTCTCTCCTGGGGGTCTCTGTGGGGCGGGGTGGTAATCCCGGGGCCCCAGGAGTGTCTCAGGAAGGGCATTTATGTCACCTCCTGCTTATCTGTACCACTCCACTTGGTGTGTTTTCAGCCACTGTGCTGTACGATTTCTGTGCTGACAGATGCTCGAAAGCACTGCAGGCCTGTTACTACTTGTCAGGGAAGTTCTTCTGAAGCCCTTCTGGCAATATTCACAAAATTAGTTGTTACTTTAAGCAAATAACATAAATGCTGGTATTTCAGAGCTGGCTAGTTGGTAAATGGACACGTACAGATGTTTTTCCTACACACATCTTTTTAATCTTGGCGGGGGGGAGAAAAAGATGTGTCAGTTTATGGGTGCTTCAGGACAGGTCAGACTTCAGGAAAAAAGTGAGTGTACATGGTTGTGCAAGTGTTCTGGGGCAGCTTTGGCCTGAGGGATCTCAGTCACTGGTCAGTTCCTGTGAAGCTGTGTGCAATTAGTGATGCTCCCGGCCCCTTACTCACGGCAATAACCCCGGTAATTGGTGTCAATTAGCACTTTTTTTTTTTTTCTGGCCAGAGGGAGCCTCTTGAGATCACTTATGGTGTACTGTTATGAAGTTGCTTTTTAAGCAGTACCTGTTTTCTGTCTAATGCAGAAGGCTTTGATGTCTGGGTCTTATGCTAGTATCTCAAAGATATGGTTTGGCAGAAATAATAGCATTGTCACTGCAACAATCTAAACTTGCATTTAGATACTGCTTGGACAAAAGTGCTGTGCGTATCTCCACTAATAACCTGCTCTGGTTGGGAAGACCACTAGCAAACAAAATGAAAATAACTTGCTGTTTAAAAGACCAGATAAGAATATACACGATATATTTTTATTGTATAGAAATTATTAAAGATGTGGGCCCTAGATAGGAAAGATGCGTTATCTAAATTGCAGCATTAGAAAATGAAGGGGGAGAGCAGATTAAAATCTGAGTGTTCTAGACTGTGTGCTGCTTCGAACTATGTCTTTATGTGCAGATATCCCTCATGTTAAGAGTGCCGATCTCTTGTGCTTCCCGAGAGCCCAACCTGTGTGAATCTTGGTCACCTCTTTTGTAGCTTCCCTGTTGTCTGGTCTAGGGCTGAGCTCACACTGCATGAATGGACTAGCCCTCTTCAGCTCCTCAGAAACCTCTTGGGAATGTAGAACGTCTCACATGTCAGCTCCTCTAATTCAGTTGTGCCAAAAGATTCAGGAGTTTTGGGGAAGCAGAATTACGGGCAGACAGACAGCACGGTTGTATAGACTATGCTCCCTTTGGAGACCTGGCTTAACAGTTGTGCTAATAATAAATAGACCTTTTCTGCCTGGTGCACTGCTGCTGTACAAATACATCTTTTATTTTGTATTTTAAGGTACATACTTGGTGGTGTTGGCAAACAAGGAGTAATTCCCATGCCAGACTGTGAGTTGTATGCTACTGTTGCCTCTGGGAATGGTGCTCCAGAGGCAGTTGCCTCTTTGGAGTTTCTTAAAGTGTCTCTTTGGTCTAAACAACTTTTAAAAGGGTGAAATCTAAAAGCTTTTTGTTAAATAGCTGGCATGCTTCGGCTTTTTAAATCCGTCTTTGGAATTCTGTGCTGCTTTGATTTCAAGTTGCCTGTTCTAAGACCTGAAGTACCTGATGGCAGTTTCGCTCCTGACTCTGATCCTGCTTCGGTTTGCTGTTGCACTTAAGCAAACAATGAGCCACTACTTAGAAGCCCTATGTGCAAGAGATTGAATGTGGTGGGGAAGCTGCTGCTTGGTTATGCCCCCTATCTGACTCTTGGTGAACTCAAAAGGGGTTCTCATGAATATATCTTTTCCATCTGTTCTTTAAGAATTTGAAATCTGAAGAGCTTGAAAAATTAGCCACCAGATATTAAGCTTCTGATTAACAGTCAGTATAGTCTGCCCTGGGACTTGTGCAAAAAGACCCATAAATGAACCTTAAATTACATACTGGAGTCTGTCGGCTGTGTTTTGTTTCCTAATGGTGATACTTTGTCCAATCTAAATATAAATATCACTGCATGCCTAGGTCTCCGTATGCAGGTCAACGGTATCTGCGTTGTGTGCAAAATTACAGAGAATTAGTTTTGAGTTGCGTAAGATAATAATTGAAACAGGGCAGAGAGTTTGCCTTCTGTGTTTTATGCAGACCTGACCACATTGTGATTACTCAGCACATAATCTTCAGCGGTTGCTGGTGAGAAGGGCGGTGTGGGAGATGAAGTAAATAAATTATATAGTTAAGTGCTGTACTTAACACTGTGACTAACGTTGCAATTAGCTTCTCTTTTCAGACAGTGAGGCCAGATGCCTCACGCTAAGGGTGATTTACAGTAAATGTGTACAAGTGCTGAGGTGTCCTGAACAGAGAATGTAAACCAGGAAGGATTGTTAGTTTCAGAAATACCAGCTGGTACCAGTTGTACGTAGAAGATGGTGGTAAATAGGTCCCCTCTAACCCGCTCAGAGAGCGGCGCAGTCGACTGCTTGATCAGGCTCTGGCCAAGGTCCAGGCTAGCAAGGTGGCTGCAGCTTGGAGCTCAACAGTTGCTTTAATATCACATTGGTGTAGAAAAACAACTGTACAAATAGCATTTTTTACTTTTATGGGAAGATTGTGTTGTGCCCCAAGTGTTATGTGATTTTCTGTGCACTTATCTCAATGGGGTATCCTAACAGGAGCACTGTTATTCCTATGTTACAGACGTGGAACTGAAGCACAGAGAGACTGAGGCCTGGTATCTCAAAAAAAACCCCAACCAACCTGAGGCATCTGCTGGTTTAAATGGGAGATTTGAGATCAAATATCACAACAGATTGAAGGCTGGTGAAATGCCAGAGATGAGAGGGCTGACCAGGGAATTTAATTCTGCACTCAAGACCCAAACTAATGCTCTTCCTCTGTAGACTGAAGATTTAGGGTTGTTTGAAAACTAGCCTCCTGGATCCATAAACAGTTCTGAAGTGTGCTGGTTTTGCCCATTTAAGAGAGTTGATAACTGACTGCTCGCACCATTTTGACCTAACACAAAACTGCATGGACAAATACAATTTTCAGGCTAAGAGTTTTTTCATGTCAAAAAAGGAGGTGCTGGTGCAGTAGAGTGGCCAGAATGATCCCTGTGCTGCTTCAGGCTTTGCTACTGTCACACGGAAACGGTGCTGCAACCTTGCCAGAACCTGGGCAAGCAAATCTATGAGTCAAGTCTTGATTTCCTCCGATTTGGTGCTCAGATAGAGCTGCACTATGAAACCCCATAAGCTGTGCCGGAAGCATTTTTGGCGTTGAGTGTGATGATACTCAAGTGCTGAGAGGCTCTTACCTGGTATTTTCCTACTGCTTTTTCTTGCCTTAAGACCTTACATATGTATTCGTGCACTGTCTTAATAGCTGTAGCACAGACCAATGAATGGGATACTGAAAATCCATGCCAGTAGAAAGGAAACGATCTTTCAGGAGCTACGTAATGTGATGTGCTACCTCTGGTGTTGGAGAATGAGAAATAGGATTGGAGTCAATGGCTGTTTGTGTCCATTGGCTTTTACCTCCATCAGGATATCAGTGTTCTTCACTGAGTCATGAAAATTACTTCTAGAAGTGTGAAAACAAGATCTTGAAATCTGCTTTTGCTTAGCTGTCCATCATGTAAAAGGAAATTGAAAGGATGAGATCCCAGATGAAGCATGGCTTTTAAATTGCATACATGACATGAAAACCTAATCTTATTTCAGACAGTGGCAGGATCAGATGAGTAAAATGTATGCCTTGATCTCTCAGGCTTAGAAGCAGAAAGGTTTGTTTTGTGGGTTTTTGCGGTTGGTTTTGGGTTTGTTTTTTTTTTTTTTTTTTCCGTGGCTTTCCTCTGTGCAGGGCAACTGGGAAGAGGCAAATGTGTTTGATTGCGACATTGCCACGCTCATAGGGTGTGCAGGGATCTGTAGATAAGTGTGCCTCGCCACATGGGTGCCTGTAGCCTTGGGTATCTGCCTGCATCACTTGCACATGTATGGCCTTCCCAGCTAATAAGAATTTGAGATTATTTTTTAATAATCAGCTTGAGTTACTTGCTTTGATTGTTGCAGGGTTTGTAATGGGAATCTTGTGGAAGCTTCTGTCTTATCAATTGATTAATTTCTTTGCTCATGGTTGCTCATCTTCAGATGCAATTTGTAATAATTAAGTGATACCAACTTTATTCTTTTCCTGTCCTGAAAACAAATTCTCTTTGAAATAGATGGGAGGTGAGGTATGGAGTTTGTTCTTTAGCAATCTGACCATCCCTGTGGGTCTTGCATTGCTTTTGGCAGCTACAGATGGCCCCATAGCATTTTCACAACCATAAATATTTTTGATGGTTACTCACATCCGTTACCCTTTAGTGAGTTTGGGTAGGTAGTGCTAGCATATCTCTCGTGGTGTGTGGCTTTAATGAACAAATATGCTCTCTGCTCTGAAAAGGTTGTGCGCTGTAAAATGCTTTATTTCTTGCACTTTGTGAATCTAAATGGTGAAATAGTTTTATCTCACTATATATTGTTTGTTTTCTTTCAGTGAAGCCCAAAGGCTGGAGCTAGAAAGAAGAGTGATGGAATACATAACGTCTGATGCATACCTGTAAGCCTATTTAAAAGCTTCTTACAGGTTATTGTATTTTAGTTACAAAGACTTGGGTACCATGGAATGCTTAGAGAACGTTACCTTGTAGTTCCTTTTGTAATAATCCATTTGTATTCATATGTTAAGTATAATGTAAGATTGATGTCTCTAAGTTATTGATGAAATAACTTCAGGAATAACATAACTACCTTATTCTATTAATGCTGAAATGTTATTATCTTAGTGACAACTAATATGCAAGTCGCTTTTGTACAGCTTTTACAAAAATCTCTGTAGCGTAGTTTGTTCTAGAATGTCCTAGGTTCTTAGAAACTGAAAGTTTTAGGAAGTCTTAGAGGATATCCTAGGTTCTGGTCCTGCTCATTGGATTGTTTCTGTGGTATCTGTTTTATGTAAGTTGTGTGGTCAGTCTGTAAAAACAAACCTAAACAAGAAACCAACAACAAATGAGGGCTGAAAAGAGTCTCATCCAGTGTTTCTTTCCTCACATGTGTTTTGTATAGCTCAGGGAGGTGACTTTTCTGTCTTGGCTTGAGGAACTGAGGGCTGGGTGCAGTAATGGCCATTCCCTTTGGAAATCCTTTTCTGAAAGAGGGCCTTTAGGTTAGAAAATTAAGATGAAATTAAAGGAAAAAAGTGCCTGGACAGATGGGGAAATATGTGTACTTTGTTTTTTGTTATAATTTAACGTGTTTTAATCTAACAGGCTATGAACTGAAGTTTCCCTGAAAATACTGGCATCTTGAGGGGGATTTAGGTTGCAATTTCACCACTGATTTAAGCGGACCTGTAGGCAGATTTGAGACCCAAAGATTCTCGTGACTGCCCCTGGTTCACATTTTCACTTCCTTGACATCAACTCCCTTGTGGCTGCCCTCTAATCGGATAAGAAAATAGGTCTGGCAGAAAGTAAATCTGTTCTCTTAGATGGGTGAGAACTGGTTTAGATGGATTTTCAGCTGGATTACTCTTGGCCTGATTTGCCATGTGACTGCAGAGCAGGTAGCATTGGCACAAAAAAAAGAGAGGTTTGGCATGAGATCCCCTTTTGGTGGCTGCATAGATTTAGGTTGGCTTAAAGAAGTTGTGGAACCACAGTCTTGATGTTAGAAATTGCATGACTTTCACAGCACATTCCTCTAAATACAGTTTTCTTCTTGGTGTCATGCGATATAAGTGCCTAAAAAGTAATCCATTTAAAAATTTTACAAGCGTTATTAATGTACTTATCCTTTTGAACACCAACCCCTCTGTTAAAATGCGAAGTTACGTAGCAGGCATCCTGTCAGTTGTATAGCATAGCTTTGGACAGAATAATGTCTGCTCCTTTTGGGGGGGCAGCTCCCACAGAAGTGTTAGTGTGTATGTGTCTGAAGAACAGTGATTGTGATAGATGCATTTGTTTCATTTTCATACTCTAAGTACAGTTTCTTTTTCCCCTGTAGAATGAAACAAAGATACACGAGGCTGAAAAAATGCTTGAAAGAAATAGATGAACGACAAAAAAGAGCTCTTCTGCAAAACCAGGCCTTTTGGAAAGAGTTTGACCAATTTGAAGCTCGTATGAAAGCTTCAGCTTCAGCGATGATTCAGAAGATGGAAGTAACTTTCTAGAAGACTTAATGCACTAGTGTTTACTCTTATGAGGGGGTTGCTAAATTGGTTTGGGCCGAGTATTATATGCCTCAAGACTTCAGACACTGGTGAAATTTCATCGTATGTTTTGGAGTGCTTAAAGGCGTGATGTTTGGGAATTTGAAATGAACCCCAACCCTGGTAATAACCCACCGTAGCTGCAGAGGTAGTCAGCAATGCTTCACAGAGCTCTGCAGTCTTCTGAGTCTCTTGGAAGCAAAGGAGAACTGACATCAGAGAAATGTGGGAATGGATTGTGTGTTAGTGATAAGATAATAAATCAGTGTTATCTAGGTGAGGTTAAAAAGATGACTTCAGTTGTAGTAGTTTTGTAAAGACTTAGTTATGAAACTATGTTTTAGTAAGACTTTTATTACTTAAAAATGCCCAAATACAGATATGTAAAGGTGGGACACAAACAAGCAAACCGTACTTTAAATTATTTTTTGAAACTTTTAATATGCTCTGGAAACCCTGCACTAGGAAGCATTATTGGGGCTTAGCCTGAAGCAGGGATGTGGAAACAGCAGTGTACTTTATTCTCTTTTTTTCGTACTCTGGTTTGGCTTTCACTAGTTCCATGACAGTGAAGGGCAAGACATACTTTGTATGCAGTTCCTTTCTTTCAGTAGATAAATGTATGACCTGAAGTGTGAGCCATTGTCTTTTCTAAAAGAGCTTCAGTCCTTTTAACTATGGTTGTTAATGTTAATGCAGTGTGTAGTCCTTTCTGAATTGTCTGGCTTTCTGTCACATCAGTGACATCAGCATCTTCTCCTTGCTTCAGCTTAGTGATGTCTACTTTAGACACTGTCCCTTGGGGTGTCTATGCGATTTCCACCCCCCCCCCTTTCTTTTATTATTTTTGTTTTTAATTCTTACGCAGAACAGGACTAGGGCTTGCTGTGATGTTGAGTTTTCCCTGGTGTTTTTAAGGATTTTTTTTTTTTTTCCCTAAGCAACCCTAACACACACCAGTTTGACTAGTGATAGGTTATGCTGGTGTGAGTCACAGCTGTGCCCTGTGTTGATCTGCATGCAGGACTTCCACTCGTTGCATCCATTATGATGTTTCTGTGGCATCCATTTTATTTTTGCCAGGTTAGACTTATTTTTCTGAGCTGTTGAACAAAGCGCAGATTACATATCCTCTGTGCTGCAGTTACAAAAGGCCCCCATAAGAATTATAGAGCGTGTAATCATTTAATCTATCATGGAAGTGCACAAAAAGAAATTATTGCTGTTTTCCCTTTTTTTTTTTTTTCATTGTGTGAGAATGCCTCTTAGGAGTGCTTCATCACAACTATATTATATGCACTGTTTATTATGTGACTGTAGCTGCCAAAACTTTGTTTCTCAAAGATTTGCCTTTTTTCTTTTTTCTTTTTTTTTCTTGTGTTTGTGTGTGACAGTTTGCTCACTCACTTCTGGGAGTGTAAGTAAATTCAGTCATGCTTTCTGGAAAATTCAGGAGTCAAATGTTAGGTTTATTATGGGCATATTTAGTTCTCATGGGGTTAGTTTTTTTTCTTAAAATTTCATGTTTACACTTTAATGAGCAACTTCTGTTACCTGGGAACTAGCAGACTTGCTAAGCGCACGATTGGAGTGAAATGCAGAGCTGGTTAAGTTAATTGTGGTAAAGATTTATTTTCAGGCATGTTACCTGATGCAGAGTAGGTATTGAAGTGTTTTCATTCAGGGCCGGTATAACTTCTTATTGGGGTTTACAATTACTAACAAATGGAATTAATTATAGGTGCTGCATGTGCTTGGCTTTTAAGCAGTAGTCCTCCTCTGAATGCATTACGTTTGGTCAATTAAACAATGTAGTGGAGGTGAAGTCGGTTTACGCAGTTGTTTGTTAGTAGCACTACAGCAAGTTCCCTTTCCTGCGGAGTTGCTCTTTATACACCTGCCATATATTTTTCCTTGTTATAGCTCAGTGAGTTGTAAGATATGATAATGTATGTGAAACAAAAAACTGAAGTTCGTTTCATCCTGACGCAGCGGAGTCGTTCAGATACAGCAGGAATAATTTGGCGTTACAAATACTAGTCAAGGGGGTGAAATAAATTGGAGTCAACAAGTTATTGCTGTTTTGTAGGATGCTAAATTACATGAGTGAGCAAATGTGTATTAAAAACCTGCAGAAGATTGTGTACAGGGCATGTTGTTTGTTTAAGGGAGTGGAAAAATTAAAAGAAAATGAGATCTCTGCTTTTTAAATGTAGTCAAAGTAGAAAGTGCTGCTAGGACATCACGTTTAAAAGCGCACTATTTGCGAAGTAGTATTTGTTGATTTGGGGTTTTTTTTTTGGCCTTCAATTTTAAATAATGGATTTGTTCACATTTAGGTGTGGTACAGAAAAGAAATTAAAAGTGCCTTATCGCTTCAAGAGGGTAACTTGTCAGCAGAAAGTGACAAGGAAGAAGAATATGGCGAGCAGGTAACATGGAAGAGGGGGGGAAATGTGGTTTTTTTTACACTGACGTGCTTTCCTCTGAGCTGCTGTACGAAGAGGCAGGCATCGCAAAGCAGTCTTTGCGTGGGGATTTTTATTGTGGCATTTGTAGTGTGAAATGTCGTTTAGTGCCTGAGTGAAGTAGAATAACCTGAGTAGAACGTGCAATTATTTCAGCCAAAGAACTAGAATTAAAAAGGAGGGAGAGCTTTAAGTCTTAGTGTTCGCCTTCATGGCGGTTTTTGTGATTCCTGTGCCGAGTAGTGTGAAAATGGTCTTGACTGAGGAGGGAATGTTCTTAATGAATGATATTTTGAAAAATACAGCAGTTGATTCATGCGGCGTGTTTATAATTTTGTGTGTTTTGACCTTTTCTCAAAAGAAGCAAAGGAGATTGCATATCTAAGTAACAGACAAAAAGACTGACAAGGAATACTTAAATATATTCTGCTATATATCTGCAGTAATGCAGGCTTCTAATCCCTCCTCCTATCTCCATATAAATGATACAGTTCAAGACCATAGCTGTTTTCTTCGCTAAAAGCAGTAAAGCTCTTTTAGATGAAATGTCTAAAAACATCTTGTAATAACTTGGAGCATGCTGGCAAGAGTAGTCACTTGTGACTATGTGTGAAACCCCCTCAGCTAGGCGATATTGTAATAAGCAAAAATGGTAGCATCACTCCATTATTCAGAAAAGCCAACAGCATGCTTGTCCCTTAGGCTACAACATTCATTAAGAAAAGCTTACTGGGCTGAAAGCTGGAAACAGATGATAACGGGATATGATTTTCATATTTAATGCATTCCTTGGAAGAGTATGTGTGCTGCAGATTGATAGAAGAATCAACTGCTACTTTACTAAAAGACTTTCTAGTTTGCCCTATAGCTACCGATGGAATCATTCAGCCAAGAAATTAACTTTTTCTCCTTTTACCTGCTTTATATATCTGCTAAGCAGGCTGCCTGGCTGCCAGTAAATGTTATTATGCAGTTAAATGTTTGGTATTTAAGACTCTTATCAGAAAAGAAACAGAGGCCACACTATTTTGTTTTTATAGTAGGGGGAAGGTTTTCAGTTTTCTTTCTTCAGTGCATTAGCAGTTGTTAATCTGAGTTTACAGGAAGTTTTCCCCACAGATTAAAAAGTTAAAAAGCTTGAATTTAGAGCATTCTTTTAACTGTAATATACAAAGCAATGAACCCGTGCAACCTTGACCTATATAAGAAGGTCTCCAGCAGTTTGCACATTTTTAATTCAGATGTACATGAAAAGGTGAGGTTATTTTGGAATGCTAGATTTTTCAATTAAAAGAGTAGGTGTGGAAGACGTGATTTTTAACCTATGGAAAAGTTTACATAAATACTAGAGCATCAGAGGTTCATGGTGTGACTTAGCTTTTGGTCAAAACTGTTAGCAGGTTTTGGACAGTTCGAGAACTTGGTGCTTACCCAAATATGTTGCTTTATGTTGCTTTGCAGTTAACAGCTTCATTGTGGACTCTCTCATCCCCCTTCTTTCTCCTCTCATCTCCCTCCTTAAATGCAAGGATAACTTCAGCTAAATTGTGCATCCTTATGCCTTGTCTATGTGCTGTTTCTCAGATCTTACTCTGTAACTTTTTTTGGGGGGGACTGATTGTGCCCATTTTCCACCACCTTCACCTCCCTTAAAATCTCCAAAACAGATGAGTTTGTTCTCGGCGATGTGGCACGAAGTCAGTCATAGGAAGCACGTGCAGTTAGCACGTGCTATACCCAGGATACATGGCATCGCAGCTTGGAACTGGTTTTATTTACCAGCCACTGGTATTGTAATGGTTTCTTTCAGGCTAGTCAGGGTGCTGGTGATCGTGTGATAATGTCATGAGTGATGTGTCCTGGAGACTAAGAAGGACAATCACAGAATCCATCTTCTAGAGGAGGTCGGTATCCCAGCTTTCACATGGTTGTCTACTGCTTGGGGAGACTGGGCCCTTCTGTAAGTCCTAATGGAAGGAATTTTTTTGCTTTGTTCTCTTCAAAACACTTTAATAACTAAAAAAATAAATTGTTACTGGAGGAAGAAGCGGGGAGCCTGCACTCCACAATGAAAAAGAGGATCGTAAGTGTGCTTTGTGCAGAGACTTCATTTAACTCCTGGCTGGAGAGACATGAAGTTCAGTAATTTTGTTGACAGTTTCAGGTAAGTCATCTACATGTTTTTCCTGTTTTGGCGGTACAAACCACACGTAGACCAACATTGTCTGTTGTACTTTTGATTTGAGAATGCAAAGGCAATGTCTTCATGGGCGATTATATTTTTTTTTCTGCAGTCAAAGAGGAACTTGTTTGAGATGTGCATCTGCTGTGACTGTGCCAAGCACTTGTACTTGTTTGAATTGCATTTGTTTTGAAATACTACATCCAGGAGCTGCTAAGTCTGTCAAAGTACTCACTAGATGCATTTTAAAGCAGCAAATCCAAGACCCAAAAAGTAATTAGGAGGAACCTGAGAGGAGTGATGATGGAATAAGCTGTGAACTTAATCTGAGTAGCAAACCTTTACTCCTCCTTAAGATAACTTCATGGCTTTTTGTTCTGCTTCTTTTTACGTGGAATTTGAGCTTTTTTAATGAAAATTGGTCACAGACTAGACAAGATGCCTTTGTTCCCTTTAAGCTGACTTTGTGTGGGAGGAAGAGGTCAGGCAATGAAAGAGGGGAGAGAGGTGTGGAGGTGACTGTAAATTGTCCTGCTGTGATTTGGGGCTGAAAAATAAGCCCTGCTTAGTATGAACAATGGTATTACGATAGCTCAGTTTGGCTTTGCATAAACCGGTGGTGACCTTTTTGTAGTAGCGGTGGCGGTAGCCACTCCTCCTAAATTGTTCTGATTGAGTAGGTTTACAAAGAAAAAAAGGCAAGTATTAAAACACTGGGATTTAGAAGTGGAGTGGTTATACTGTTGGAACTATTTTTATGCAAGTTCAACAGTTCTTGGAGGAAAGTGCCATTTAAAATGTTTTTGCTTGGTGCCACAAGTTGTCTTGTGGAAGAAGCGATTTCATCTCCGTGGCATTAACTGAGTAGTTGTTCTTCCTCTTTGGTGTGATTCAACAGGCAGGAGAGAGCAGAAGGATGAAAATTAATACAGTGAGGTCTGCCTCATTATTTGCTTTGTTTACAGGCTGTGAGCAAAGCTGGATGTATAGACAAGTAAGCGATGGCAGATGTGGGTTTCACACTCTGGGGACCCTTCCATCTCCTGGTACCTTCTAGAGAAGATCACAAGAAGGTTGCAAGAAATACATGCAAAGTGTTTCTCTTATTATAATACTATAGAAAATACTGGAATTTTGTGACACTTTTCTCTCCAGAAACCAACGTACCATCTGCTAGAAGCTCTATTTGCAACATGCTCACTGTTTTTCACTTGTGTTTTTCAGATGCCACAGGTTGGAAGACAGGCAGGAATCAGCCTCACAACAGCTGTGCCAAGAGGACTGTATCATCCAGCAACAGTCTTTATGGGGCACCACACATTGACTGTCTTGGCTTCTGGGGATTTGGGCACGTGGCAGAAACCCTTCGAGCCCACAGAGAGCTGCTTGGTGCCTGACTTGCCTCCGTGCTCTCCATCACTTGAAGGCCTTGGTGCAGAGAGCAGAAGCGCTAGTTCAAAGAGCGATGGAGCAGCGAGATGTGGGGACCAGACCAACAGTGAAGAAGGCTCCGAGCAGCTCATCTCCTCAGTGCCTGACCCTAAACCAGCCACCGAGGAGGAACAGCTGCAGGGAAGTGTCCCAGGTATGGCAGGATGCGTGCCTGTCTGCTTCTGCTCCATGCTGGGGCACGCTCATCCCAGCCAGAGCGATGCCCACAGCTGCTGGTTTCTCCTATTCCTTTATCTAAGATCTTGCAGAAATATTCTCCCTTGCCTTGCCAGTTAACGTAGCGATTTTGAACTTAAACTAATTTTCCAAGCCCCATAGCAGCTGCTGTAATGATGTTATTTAGAGTGGAAATAGGGTGACGTAATGACACAGGTGCTCATGCTCTCCTGTAACCATTGAGGATTTTTTTTTTAATAGAGGAAAACTGGTGTCCCCATCAAATGCTCTTCTGTATTTCTCACGGGTTTTCTGACATCTTCCTTGAGGGCTTTTCCTTTCCCGTTCCTTTTTCTTTCTCCGAGAACTTTATCTGCCTCTTTTTCTTTCATCTGATGCATTTGC
Organism: Trogon surrucura; assembly: GCA_020746105.1. Lineage (NCBI taxonomy): Eukaryota > Metazoa > Chordata > Aves > Trogoniformes > Trogonidae > Trogon > Trogon surrucura. Next base: position 115,916,572 of record CM036618.1, on the reverse strand, counting down.
CACTTTGTTTTAATGAAAGCCTGTCCTTACTGGTGTTGGAAGGAGACAAGTTGAACCTGGCTCTAGACTCTGCCTGTGGCTTGGCAAAGCACAGCTTCCTCTCTGTAGGGAAGCCTGAGGTGGCCAGCATCGTGCCTGGGAAAGAGATACTCGTTTAATTTCTGGAATGCGGTATCTCTGCCTTCAGAGAAACTGTACAGTTGGGTTCAAAATCAAAATGAGTTTTTTGTCAAATGGCACGGTAATCACCTCAGACTGCCCAGGGGGCTTTTTGTGTCTGCTGCCAAATGTGTGTTCTGAAGTGAAAGGGCTGATGTGGTCCAGGGTAAATCTCGTTTTCCCCAGGATAACAAAGCAAGAAAGTGACCCCTCTTACCCCCTCCTCCCTCCACAGCTGGAGGAAAAACTTTGTTCCTTTCTGTCCTCATTTCCCAGCAAGTGAGGGAATGACACTTAATTCACAGACTTGGAAATGAGGCAAAGAGAGCCTATCCTGGCACCAGGTACTGATTGGCATAAACCCCAAGTGATGCAGTTCCAGTGAGCTCCATGACCAAGACAAGCAGAAATACTGGGTGCTGTAGCCAGTGTGCAAATGCTGGTTCCTTTAAACCTGTGGTAGATCTTGTGGAAAACTGGGAATTTCCATAGTGATACTGATTTGTTACAACACTAGCTGGTCCCTTAACTTCTGGCGTTCTGTAAAAATAAGTAATGTGTATGTGTTGTGTTAGAAGCGTGATTCAGCCCTGTACTCTCCTCTTTTAGACAAGGCAATTAACATGCAGTGTTCCAAAATCTCCAGATGTGTTTCTTTTGCAAGTTTTAAAAATGTGAACAATATTAGCTTCTTCAGGTGCACTTTTTTCCCTCCTAAGAAAAGCTTTTTCCAGCTTTTCTGTGTCATCATTCCTCCAGAGATGATTTGGTGAAGTAGCCTGATCTTTGTGCGGGTGATGGGTTTTGAGGAGTGCCACGTTTGCCTCCTGTCTGCCGGGAGCTGCAAACCCGAAAGGCTGGAGCCTCCCCGGACTCCCCCTTGCGAGAGGAGAGCAGAAGGACACGAGGCCGTGAGCAGGGAAACCCAAAGCGAGGGGAGAGCAGAGGGATGCTCATTCAACATGGGTTAAGTGAAAGAGGTGAACAAAGATCGTAGGTAATCTTAGTTTAATTCTGCACGCTATTATGTAAGCCTTGGACCTACTAATGCCTTGGGAATAATTTTTTATTATTAATCTTTTTTTTTTTTTTTTTACAGGACCAAAGCCTTGCCTGAGGACTCGTGAGGGGGCAAGCTGGGAGGGCAGCGATGAGCTCCGAGTCCTGGAGAGCGCTGAGGAGGTGATGCTGAGCACTCCCAATGCACCATCAGCTGGCCGGGAGCAAGGCAGGGATGCCTGTGCTGCGGAGGGCTCCCCACCAGAACCACCAAACCCTCCCACGGGGCAGGAGGAGGCGTTGGGTACCCTAGCACTGGCCGGGTATGTCCTTAACGTATTTTCTCTGTGCTGGTACTCCTGTGTTAGCATATGCCTTGGAGACCATTCTCACAGCTTGGCTGATACGCGATGTTAAAGCTGATGTATGGGTGGGCAAATTTCTTACTTGTTTATTATCATGCTGTCTTTGTGCTGGTGGTTAAATGGCTTCAGGTGTTTCATTCAGGTCACATGTGGAGAAGGTATGTTTGCTGTTCCATCCCCCTTCACCCTGGCTGCCGTGCCATGGGCTGACCCTGCAATTTTGTGACCTACAACTGCTGTCTTTCTCTTGCCCACTCTCCCTTTGCAGCGTGCTTCTCTTTCCTTGTCCTCTGTATCCTGAACACCCTCCTCCCTCCTCACTAGTGTTCACCTGCTCCCACTCACAAAGGAAATACTGAAGAAAGCCTTTTCTGCAGGCATGTGGTGCATTCCAGCAGGTGCCATTCCCCTCGGAAGTAGTGTGGGCACTATTCATGTGTGAGATGCTCCTGGTACAGGGTGGTTGGGTGCTGGCTGTATATTGGGGAGAGGTCACACACAAAAAAAAAAACCCCGACCGTGTTTTACCACTAGAGAATGAGGAGTAGTCTTTAGCCAGCTGGGTTTTGTTTTTTTTCTGATTTGGTTGTTTGCAGCTTTTTTTAATCTGCTTAATGTATCTCTTCTTCCCACATCTGTGATTGTGTTGTCTTAGGTACTGATTTCAATATTAGTATGTATTTTAATAGGTGACAGTTGAGCAGAAACTAGTGGCCATCAATATACACTTCTGTAACCTTATCATTTCGTGTTTGCATCAAACTGTTGCTTGCTATGGAAACGTCATCTAATTTACATCTAAATAGCTTTTACCCGATTTTTCTTTTGTATAACACCTGTTAATCATAACACTTTGTAGGGGAGTTTTACAGAGTGCCTGCCTTTGCTAGAGAAGTCAGAGCTGAGCGTTGGTAATTTAACCTTTTGTTCTCTCTCTGTCGAGGCTAGCGATGCCTTGTTGTTCATAAACTGATGAAAATACTGTGCAATGCTCTTGAAGCCCAGCTAAATTATACGAAAGGTTTTCATCGCTCGCATTATCTCTGGAGCATGACCGAAACCAGAACGTGGAGGTTTCCTCTCGTATTATGCTGAGCTGAATGCCTCCGTTTCTCAAGGCCACGGAAGTGAGATTGCCACTGTTAGCTGTTTCTGCAGAAAAGATACAAATTTTAATTTGTTTTTACCTGAAAATTAAAACGCAGATGAAATTGCAAGAGAGGCAGCTGTGGAAGATCTTGTGGAGAGATAAACAGCCTTTCTGTTGTTGCGCTTATAACCAGGGGGCTTTCCAAGCCCATCTTCCCAATGCACGTGAAATTCAGTGTCCATGCTTGGGTCCTGCGAAATAATTCATGAACTGAAAGCCTCGGGGAGAAGTTTCCAAGTTACACAAATTTCAATTGTATAAAATACATAAACTGTGAGAATGTAACTTTTTTCTTTGCTCTGAATATATCATGCTAGAGATTGACAGAATGAATAATGTCACAGTTCTTGTGATGTCCCTTCAGTCCACGTATGTTTTGTTTTACAAAATTCCTGTGCTGGCTGAAAAAATATGCTGAAATTATGCAGAACTATGCATATTTGTCATCTTAAATTGAAATATCTGTAGCTTGGACTTTCCCTAATGCAGCGGTGTCACTGCTGTGGCATCTGAAAAAAGTACCATTCCCTCGCCTGTCATCTTTGAGCCATTCGTCGTACACTTTTTGTATGTTATTTGAAACTAGTACAAGTGATGGGAATTGAAAGGAGCTTTCTGCTTGCCAAGACCACAGCTTATTCGAGAGACAAAACAGAGTCATCGTTGCATGCCAGGAAGTCACAAGTTTACTTTTGTTCAGAAGAGGCCTTTCCTACTTTATAGCAGAGATGCCATTGTCTTTTTATAGATCTTTGTGGGATTTTTTTTCCCCCCCCGCAGTAAGTGTTTGCAGGTCGTGTTTTACCTCTGGGCGAGTTCAGCTGAGTTTCATGTAGCTTTTTCCAGCTAGAAGAATGGTTATCATGAAAACGTCATTGAGTTGTCAACCAAAGAAAGGTCATGTTGCTATGAAAGGCTGTTTAGCATAAGGTTTGTGTCTTGGTTGCAGCCCTTGGTAGCCTGCTGCAATTTTGCTACCTTAGTTTATTAAAAATTACAATTTTTTTACCCAGTAACTTCTGCATTTCGGAGCACTGCTGGGTAGATGTGTTGGTCAGGGGCCTTCCGCATGCATTTTTCTGACCCATCCTGTCAACTCGAACCCACGTGAGAGCCTGGGCCGTGTCTTTTCCTGCTGGTGAGCAGGAGGGGGCTTGTGTGAGAGCACCCTAAAGGCACCCGATCTCCCCTCCTGCCAGGTGAGGCCACCGATAGCTCCCATCCTCTGCTGCTAGCTGCTGGTCTGAGCTGCTGAACCGGAGGTGAATGGCTCCATATCTTCTTACCATTCACTACAGCACCCAGCCCTTTCTTTAAAGGGCTTAAACCCAGGGGCGGAGGGGGAGAGGGTCTTGGAGAATTAGCATGGAGAAAGATGATGACTATTTTAAGGCCTGTGCTGAGAGGGTGGAAAAAGGCAGAGCTTATGCCTGTGCTGCTTCAGCTGCATTGAAGAGGACTTAGCACAGATGGATTGTGCATTACAAAATGTAACACATAATTCAAGCTGTCAGCTTAATCAGACTGTTTCCAGGAAGCAACCTGTAAAAGAGAAGGACCTCTTGTTTGCTGACCTCTGATCCGTAGCCTGCTGCAGATTGTCATACATTTTGTTTTTCTTTATGTTGGTGTCCCTTCCTTCCCCTTCCCTCTTTATTATTGTATCCCTCTCGAGTGGCACCCTGGAAGGACCACCCAGCAGGAGGAAAACAATGGGAAATGAGCTGGCCGCTAAAATACAGGGTTTGTAAGACTGGGCAAAAAGAAAAAGCACTGTTTAACTGCATATGTGATCTCCCTGGTATTGTTTTGCTTATTAAATGTCTAGGAAACTCAGCTAAAGGCACTTAATTGTTCACTGTTGCCCAACAGTGTGATGGAAAGCACAGCTTTCACTGCAGCTTAGCGTGATTACAGAAACGGTGCCTGGTTTTGTGCACCGTGCCTTGCTCCTGAGGGAATGTAAACCCAGTTTAACTGTATAAATATGTCAGCTTCTACACATGGAAAAAAATCTTTATTTTCCTCATGAGGCTCTGTGGGCACAGGCCCACAGCTGGGGCATTGCTGATGGAGACCTGGCCTGGAAAGTCCCCAACAAAGCAGGCAGCCGGTTTGGACCTGAATAGCCATTTACACCTCTGTTCAAGGATTAGTCTGCTATATTGTTTCAGTGTTTAAGTCCTCATTTGCATCATTATAGAGGTGCAGCTTCATCAAAACCCCTCTGAGGTCTCAGTTATGTCCCCATACCTGTAGGTGGTCACCAGATTTATTTCGATTGTGGAGGTGAAGGAATTAAACTACTTAGCGTGGCGTAATTTCAGTGCGGGCCCTCGCTGGTTTTTTTTGGGTGGATTGTTTGCTCATGTGCTTTTTTTTTTTTTTCTTTCCTTCAGAGCTTGAGCAATTTGTTTTTGTTTTTTTCTTTGAAAAGCTAAACAGAGGATGTCTATTTTTCCAGCTAGTGTGACAGGAATGTATTTAAAATACCTGTCGCAAGCCAGGTCACTCCCAACCCCATTTGCTGTCCGTCTGCAGGCACGGCGGGCTGCTGGCGGGACTCTCTGTTGTGCTGCAGCTCATTGAGGATGCGGTGGCGAGGATGAGCCCCTGGCACCGGGTGCTCTACCAGGGCGAGCACATGGAGACAGCGGAGCCGATCGGGTGAGTGCGGCTTCCCTAAACACCCCCCCCCCCTCTTCTTGTTTGCTCGCTTACGTAGAGCTTGTAATGATTTTGTTGTTGATTGTTTACATGATTCTAATTGAACTCAGGTGAGCAGTGGCGAGAGGCTGTTACTGAGCGGCTTTGCAGGAGCCTGGTGAGATTTGAAGCGTTGGTCCTCGCTCTTGCTGTGACAAATTGCTGGCGCAAAGAGCGAGCAGGTTCCTGCAAACAAACCTTGTCAGTTGCTAAGAGGCCTTCCATGGTTTTAATATCGTTGGAGGACTGAAATAAT